>CM075674.1:101732500-102932500 GCA_037962975.1 Clitoria ternatea
TAAGCGAATCAGGGTCTCGCTCAAGCGAGTGACCCCTGACTTCATTTTCTTCTTCCGCTTATTTAATTAATTCAATTTTATTATTTGATTTATTTCCTATCGGTTATTATTTTGAGTGTGCTTAAGGAAAATAAATGTGGTTTTACATTATGATCCAATTAACTATCAGTAAACGCGAAAAATTTATTGTGAAAAATAATTAAACGGATGTAAATAAATGTAAAATTGACGTAGGACGTCACAAATATTCTAGGGATGTTTGAAATATAAGTTCTTCAGGAACTTATTATTACTACCTCTGGTTTTAAAATAAGCAAATATACCTAACCTCACACATATTAAGAATAGTAGTTGGAGGTAGTTATTTGCATTAATGACCATATATTTGATTTAATTTTCTAAAATACCTTTAGTATCATTTATTACATAAAGAATTAGTGGCCTTGGAAATATATATGATGAGGACATATTTGGTAAACAAGTATTTAATGATATTGGGAAAGTCTAATTTTGCTTATATTAAGGGACCAAAAAATTTCACTAAAATTTGCTTATATTTGGAACCAGAGGTAGTGTTATATATAATTTTATATATCCTGTTGGGATTTGTGAGATATAAGTTCTTCGGGAACCTTTTATAATATATATATATATATATAATATAAGGTATATAAATTAAAATTATCAATACTAATAATAATCATGTATTACCTTTCAAAGAGTTGATCAGATGCTCACTTGGTTAGAACCCCGCGCTGATAACGTGTTGTGAAATAAAATAAAATGAGAATGAAGTAAAAGAAGGCAAAAACTTAAAGAGAGAATTAGAGAGAGATAATAGAAATGAAGAATAAGAGATTAAGAGTGAAAGATGTGTATTTAATGAGTGAGAGTTTGGTTCTATTTATAGAACCAAATTAGTGGACATCCACTTATTATAATATATTTATAACAATTATTTTGTTTTTTTTTCGGTGCCAGGTGTCATTCCCCCTACAATTCGCACGTTCATCTCACGAAATGCCCAGTCCGTACGGCTTTTTGCCACGTGTAAGACATCAATTTCGCATGTTTGACCTGCGAAAATCTGGTACTAACGAGACCTCTGATTTTTGCATGCTCACTTTGCGATTTTCCTGACCAATTTGACAATATTGTATTTCGCATATGAGACATGCGAATTTCTGGGCAGATTTGACATTTCGACTGGCACTGTGATTTCGCATTCTGGCTCTGCGAATTACAAAAGATGACATGACCCATCTTACCTAGACCGTAAAATATTTTTCAAACTGTCACAAACAGTGAATTTTTTTTTCACCATTTTAGAGAAAAAAAAACCCAAGAATAAGTGTCCTAAACAATGTTTTCAGAACCGATAGTATTGAAGAATTGACATGGATCATTCACCTAAGCGGTTCACGGTTCAACCGGTCAAACCAGCCGAACCGCTTCGGTTTTGATAACAATGGTCCTAAAGACTCTAGTGAGTATCACTACTCGGCGCCACATAATTTTAATAAAAAATTATACTTTTTTTTCCTTTTTTATTGGAGTATAAAACTTTTTCATTTTCTATTCTTTCCAAAATAATAGGCAATGATAACAAGAACTTGCTGAAAATCAATGTGTTGCCAATTTCAATGCTCACTAGCTACTTTCATAAAATGTATCATTTCTACAAGGCAGCAATCTGATTACTGATGGCGCAAAACAGAGAGAAAAAAAGAAAGAAAGAAACTTTTGAGACCCCCATTGTTAACAGAGAAGGGAATTTGGAAGGAGCACAATGAACAAGTATATACATAGGCATCAGGGCTGAACAGGGGTTCGGCAATAGGGACAATGTGGATGGGATGCAAGCCATGGTAGAAGACATGCTGAATGGTACTTATGGGAACATGGAAGGTTCATAACTTGCTGCTCTTGTTGGAAACCTTCTAAGCAAACTGCACACTCCTTCCTCTCTTTCTTAGCACGCAATAACCATGAACTTTCTAACAACTTCCTCCCTATCCCTGCCTCCTTCTTCTTCCTCCTTTCCCTCACTTTCCCTTCCTCTTTTGGATTCTCACTTGACCTGTAATACTCACTCAAAAACAATTAATACACCAATTGCCAATGCCATAGCATATAACTGAACTAACTTCGATATGCAGTACAACACACTGCGACTCAGTGAAAGAACTGCAGTTCAAAATATCATGGAAGAAAAAACATCAATTATGAGAGTAAATCTGACTAGTACATTTAAAATTCCTAGTAACTTAATGTTTCGTGTTATTGCATACATGAAATATTGATTTTAAGTTAATTAGAAGGCAATATTTGATAAGAATAAATGATTTTTTTATATATATAAAGTAGATCAACCTTGATTTTCATGTATCAAAGATTCTTTCTCCTGTTTTTCAGAAGGACATCACGTGCATTTACACTATGTTATATTTGGGTGTGTATATATATATATATATATATATATATATATATATATATATATAATATTGGACATATGAGACATGTATGTGGTTATGGAGTTAGTAAGAGTCATGTATCTTGTCAGCTTAGATGCCCAAGAGTTTGATTGCCGAGGAACCATACTGAAAATCAAACAAATATATCATGTGATGGTGTGAATCTCAGAATACGTATACCCTTCACTTAAAATAGGTAGAATTCAATTGCCTAACTAGGCATGTGTATGTGCATAAGGAACTGGGGGAAAACAAAGTCTAAACATACGCAGAAACTTTACTAGGTACAAAACTTATTCATATTCAATCCTAAAAAATCTAACTTTTATTGATGGACTAGATTTACCAATTCCTTTTTTTTTATTTTATCAAATCTCGTGTACTCTTTAATTACTTGTAATGGGTTGATTTTATGAATATACACATTCATATACATATATACCTGTAAGAGGAAAAGAAGTGTCCAAGCTTCTTCTGGAGGCGTTGCCTGGCTTTGAAAGCGGTTTCATCTAAGACAGAAATCCAAGGTGGGTCCAATGATTCCCTTAGGTAGGAATCTCTGTAGGTAGTAGTAACGTGGTGTTCATATCTATGGTGATGTTGTTCTGTTTTCTTCCTTGGAAACAACCCAACACCAGGTAACCTACCAGCCATTAACCCCTTTACCTGTTTTTTCCTTATCTCAATTTAATGCTGAAGAGATATCAAACCACAAAAATAATGCACCCAAGTTGAATTAATTTGTTCACCTCTTGGTAAATACGAAAAGTTAGAGGGCCCAATACCCATCACTGTGCTGGATTCTAATGATTTCAATTATATGTGTGTGCATTATTGCATGTGCCTATCCATTGTGACAGCTAATAACGGAGACAATGGCAGGGGCATGTTGAGATTTGGCAAATTGGCTAGGACTGTGTGTATATGTGTAATGAATTTTACTGGTTTGATGTGTGGGTTGCGTTTTATTGGCCAAGGAAGCTTTTTAGTGTACACAAATGAAACACGTGGTTCTTACAAAAACGACAGGCACTGTAATTTGAATTTGCCGTTGCCTCGATATTGTTCATTGGGAGTGTGAGAATTGAAGCTGTCCCTGTTTTTTGGCTCCTTTAGTTTTGTTGTTTTTCAGTGAGTGTAATGCCACCGTACTCAATCAGAATTCATCAACTTGCAAATTAGTGGACCAAAAAGTTTAGCCTAATGTTTTTCTTGTTTTGTTCGGTTAGGATAATATAAAGGCTTACATAGTGCTACTTTAATTCCAATTCTTTTATATATTTTTTTTCACGTTTATTGCTTTTAGTTTTCACCTTCTTTCTGTTCTTTATATGTTAATTTTTTACAAAGATTAACAAAAAAGATAAAGAACTACTGTTACCTGAAATTGTTGACTCAGTTGAATTATATTTGATTTACAGTTGAAAAAATAGAGTTGGAGAAATAAAAAAATTTAAAAGTTGATATTAATCCTTCACACCGTTTGAAAGAATCAAAACTCGTTTGACCGTAAGATGAAACTTTTGCTTCATCTCACCCTCAACTTTACACCAAACCAGCCCTAATACTAAAGATTGCAGTTTAGTATAATGGAGATTATGTTATTGTTTTGTAATTGAGTTCGGTTTATTAAGTCTTCTAATAGTTAATATTGACTAGATACATAATTTAAGACACACTCAAAATCTATTTAATTAATGAATTAAAATTTTAAACAAATCTTTGTTCGAATTTCTCAACTCAAAATTTAAACAAGTCTTGTGTAATTGTAAAATGACTTCAATGACGAGAATTGTTTTTGAAATTATAATTACTTACTTCAATTGTGAGAGTCCTCTTCGTAAGTTTGTCATTATAATTGCAAAACAATAAATACTATTTTATTATGATTATTTGTATATTAATTGTTTAATAATATTTTTTAATAATCAACGAGGTTTACTGCCTCAAGGAACAACTAAAAACAAATCAATCTAGGAAAACTAACTCTGCTAGCATAATCTTTAATGAAAGACATAATAGATAGAGGACAAACAACAGTAATTCTTGATCTCATCATGTTGATTCAAGTGGGCAAAACCCATGGTATGTTCAGTACACAAATTACTTTCCTTATAGGCATGAATGATTCTGAGACCCCATCCTAATTCGAGGAGCTTCCAGAATTCAGAAACCAACCCACAATAGTGATGCTCTACATGGAAGGTTCTTGTTATCAGCCCCACGTCTACCTTATAGTCTGATTCCACTAACAGATTTTTGATGTTTCTATCTCTAGCAATCTTCAGACAGACAAGGATAGCCCAGAGTTCAGCTTGAATAACAGAGACATGAACAATCTTGCATATATAGCCCGCAATGAATTCCCTTATGTGGGTTCGGATCACACCACCATAAGAATTTGTGCCAAACAAACCTTTGTACTACCATCAGTATTTAACTTCATGTATCCTTCAGGGGGACTTAACCATTTGATGTTTTCAATTTTCTTCCTAACCTAGTACAATCAGAAGGAAGACTAATATCTTTCTTCACAAATTCATAGAAACTCGTAATAATAAATTGCAAACCTGAACTCAAATGTGCTTTTCTATTGAATACTAATGAATTCCTATCCAACCAAATATGATAGGCAGCAATGGGAAAAAAATGTGCCAATCAATATCAGGATTGGAGGACTCAAAGATTATGGACAATCCAAGCCTCCAAACCAACACCAAAAAATTTCACCCATTTATCAAGATGAATAAATCTTTCCCAAAGAAACTTAACCTCTTCATAATCTTTAAGTGCATGCATAATGGTTTTAGGATAATCAAGACATCAGGACACAAATTATCAGTAGTCATCTTCCTCTTATATCTCTCTTCATTTGTGTAGAGAGTGCCATAAGCCAATTTGCATAAAAATAGCTTGAAATTAGGAGGGCCAAGTCACTGCCAGAACTTCAAAAGATCTTTACTCCACAGGTGGGTTTCAATCAGGGGTCTTTTGAACCACAGATAGGCAGATTTTATAGAGGATAGACTTCAGTATTATGTCTCCACGCTAAAAATATTTCCATTCTCATCTCCAGAAGGAGCTTTAATGGCACATTCAACTTAGATAAGGTTTGAGCATCTAGGCAATGTTGAAGTTTATTAAGTTCTCTTGACCATCAGGAATAGAAACATTATTAAGTTCACCCAATCTTCCAAGCTCAGGATGAATTATATCTTGTCAAAATCTAGCTTGATTACCATATTTCCCTGGTTCCAAATAAAGAAGTTTCTGACATCAGCCCAATGGTTTACAATCCTTTTCCAAGCAGCAGAATCATAAGGAGAGCATTTAATGTCAGGAAAAACTAGGGATCCATATTTGTATGTATGTTTTAAGACCTAAACCAAAAGACTAGTTGGTTCTTTAAGAAATCTCCATGCAAGTTTCATCATAAAGGACTAGTTAACTATTGGAAGATTATTAGAACGAATTCTAAGTCAGTCTAGAATGGTTTACAGGAATACCCCAATACATACCTAGATTGTCAGTAGTTTCAATATCCAAAATCGGACAGATTTTATTGGATAATTGCATAGAGATGTTGTTAGATAAAAAAAAAACTTTTGATTTGTTACTATTTATCTTTTGACCCGAAAGACTACAAAAATTAGATAGAACATCTTTAACCAAAACAACTTGGTCCATAATAGCTTCAAGAGCTAAGACTAGATCATCAACAAATAATAATGAAGAAACAGGAACACTATTTCTACGAAAGAACATGGGTTTCCAGCTACCAGAGGACACCAGCTCTTGAATTATTCTTAATACTCTCTCAATACAAAAAAAGTAAAAGGTAAGGAAAGATATGATCTCTTTGCCTTATTCCTCTAGAAGGTTTAACATCTTCATACCTGTCACTACTCTAGTTAAAAGAGAAATTTGAAGAGGAAATACATTCATGAATAATATTTATAGTAGTCTTACTGAAGTTCAGCATGGAAAGAGATTCCTGAAGGAAATCCCAGGATATTCTATCATAGCTTCTTTCATAGAATGGATGACTTCTTAGTGAACAATAACATTATCAATGTCTTGTCTTCCTTTAACAAAACTACACTATTATTACTGATCATATTTGGCATTAGTTCTCTCATTCTAATAGCAAGAATCTTAGTAATAACCTTGTAACTCACGTTACCAAGAGAGATTGGTTTGAATTGGTAAGGATATTTAGGATAATCCCCTTAGGGAATACAGGTTAATTTGATTAAGGATCTTTTAATCTCCTCATAAAAGGGATAAGGCTGACAAAATCAACTTCAGGATGAGATATTTGCTACCAGAAAGAGATGGCCAAAATGGACAGCAGGATAAGCTCTTTCATTGAATAAATTGTTGTAATAAGTACAAATAATACCTTTAATATTAGAATCATTGTAGTGCTAGTTATCATTAGCATCTTTAAAAGCAAGAATTCTATTCTTACTCCTTCTAATAAGAGCAGCCTAATGGAAATAAGCAATATTTCTCTCTCCTAGTAATAGCCATTTGTTTCTAACTTGCCGACTCCAACATTGTTCCTCCCAGGTAAGGATATTTTGATACTCTTCCCAAAGCTAACATTTAACTTTATAAATGAAGGGTTGGTTCCAAATTGAAGAGTTTTCTTGTTAATACCTTCAATGTTACATAGGATCCTCTTCTTCCTTAAAATTATATAGTTGTTAATTTATTTAAAGGACTAAAATTTTTCATTTTCCTACATGAATAGGTTTATTAGTTTATTTAGAGATATAATTGTAATTTTATTTAATGACCACTAGTAGAGTAGGTCTGTTCCCCTAAGAAATCATGCTCATCATTATTATTTTGGTCCCTTAATTTTTAGGTGTACAACATGTTCCTAAATTAATTAATTTTTCAAAATTTAATCTTTCAATTTTTAATTATACTATTTTGATTCTTAAACTATTTAATTTATTGACATATTTAGATCCTGCCTATTTTTCATACAATTGATAATGTGGATAAGAAATATACAATACATACATGTCACTCTATAACAAAATAGTTTAATATTATAGTTATATTATTATTTCTACAAATAAGTATTTTCTAGTATAATATAATAACTATGGATATTTATAAAAAATATTTATAAAAAATGGCTACATAAAAATATTATTAACTAGACAAAAGAATAAGTAAGGGGGGTCAAATATATCAACAGATTGAATAATTTATAGACTAAAAGTAATTAAAAGTTGGGACCAAATGTTAACCAATCAAATAGTTTAGAAATTAAAATATGCAATTAAAAGTTAAGGGAATAAAATTAAATATTTGACAAAATTAGGGTAAAAATGTAATTAAGATTTTTGATTGTCATTGTTGTTACAAAGTTCCTAGGTGTTTTATGTATGGGCTTTCATCGAGATTAAATGATCGCAAACAAAATTTTATCCAAGATTTTGATTTTAACATTAAAAATTAACAATTTGCATAGTCAATGACATCATAGTTAAATCAAGGGTTGTGGCAACATATTGCACATTTGCATTTGCAAAGTCGATGACATCACAGTGAGGAGAAAAAAACAATACAACACTCACCCCTCACATGTTAGGTATCATACCAAATATAGGGTATGCTATATATGGTTGTGACTACAAACTACCTGCTTAATAATAGAGACACATCTTCTATAGCACTGTTAACTATACCCCAAAAAGGAAATCACTCATCTTTGGGACACAATTTGGTTAACAATATATGAGGCATTTGAAAATAAATAAATAGAAGGAAAACCCAACGAGTTGACTACATTGTAGAATCCATCATATACCATACATATCTTAGTTTAGAGCTAAAAGGTAAAAATTTCATGTATTTTTTTATTTGAGTAGTTAAATCAATCTTTGAAATGTATTAAAATTAATGATTGTATAGAGTTTAGTAACCCATATACCCTTAATAACTAAAAAGAAGAAATTGATAAAAAAAAGTCTATGGACTATATATGAGACGGGCTCGTCAATTTTTGTGACTGATATATTAGAAAATAAATTAAAAAACATTAAGACGCAAATGGTGTTGTAGGTCTTAGAATCTCAGTTAATTCCATAATAGAGAGTAGATAATATTAAGCCACATCTTCAACCAAAAAAAGAAATGGATAATTCACTTTCTTAATTACTTCAGCAAAGTCTTCTTACATCAAAATGTGCACACTAGTTGGTAAAATGTGTAGGCTTCAAACTTCTTACACTTTTTAACTCTCAATCCCTCCTTCTTTTAGCATTACTATAAATGATGAAAAAAAATCGCTGCATAATTACATGGATATTTTCATCAAGATACAAAATTTTGCATGATTGTCAAATGGTTGTAAGAGATTTATGTGATTGCTGATATAGGAATCACATACAATTCTTGTATACATCTCAATACAAATTTCTGATTATGGTTTTTGAAAATTTGGAAATCATCTACATGAATGAAATTCATAACTGTGACATTAGAAACTATTATGTTCTTCTTACCGATTTGGACATCTCTTCCTATTTCTTTTAATTTATTTTCTTAAATCAAACGATAAGGTATAATGATCATATGACCCTTCCCGCATTCCAAGATAAATGCACAAAATATGCTCGTTCTATCGCCTAGACCCCTTTGTATCTCATCAACTATATATACTTAGGGCATGTTTACATGAAAATGCATGCCCTCAGGGAAAAAGGGTGTCATGTATCCATGTTCTTCAAATTAATTAATAACAAATTTCTTATTAACTTTATGCAGTAAAAATTAAAGCGATGATAAATGGTTTTATATTTGATTATTTTAAGCGATAACAAAGCAGTGCCACATGTACCTCATGTCTATTAGTTGCTTGATAGTTACAGGGGGTATGTTATAGTGTGACAAGATCCACCTTAGCAAACTTTACATCCTACTTACTCATGGCTACATATAGCTCTTGTGTATCATTCAGTTACAATTAATGAGAAATCAATTTCCATTACTTTCCTCTTCCAATTTCTCCATCTTCTCATGTTTATCTTTATGTTTCACAAGTTTCTTTATGGTATTAAAGCTCTAGGTTGGTAGAGCTTTCCCTCATCAATGATGCAAGCTTCGACTTCTGGTGGTGGTGATGGTGGTATGTAACCATCGTAGAATCAAGATCCATCACAAAATCCAGCATCTCCACATTACATTCATCCTAATGAAAATCCAACAATTGCCTTGGTCACGCTTATTTTGACAAGTAGTAATTTTCATTCATGGTCATAATTGATGCGAAGAGTCTTGATTTTGAAGAACAAGTTCAAGTTTGTAGATGGATCCATTACTATGCCAAATTGGTTTGATCTGACGTTTGATCTTTGGGAAAGATGTAACAATCTTGTGCACTTGAGGATTATCCACTTTATTTCCTATTCTATTACACAGAGTGTTGTTTATGTAGATTTGGCTTATGATGTATGGAATGAGTTGTGAGAAAGATTTTCACAGGGAGATTTAATTCGGATCTTTAAGTTGTTTAAGGAAATATATGGAATGAGGCAAGGATCTTTGAATGTAACTGATTTCTTCATTGAATTGAAGACATTGTGGGAAGAGCTGGAAAATTATAGGCCTATGCCGTATTGGACTTGTGTTGTGCCTTGCTACTATGTATCTATGAGGAATGTTAGGGTTTATAAGGAACATGACAAGATAATTAGGTCCTTAACAGGATTGAATGATGATTTTGCTTCCATTCGATCTTAAATTTTGATCATGTAAGATCTTCCAGCATTGAATCGTGTTTTCTCAATGGTCCTATAACATGAGAGGCAAAATAGACTTGCTTCAGTTCCAAGTGATGAAGTAAAATTCAATGTTAACATAATATATGCTAGAAGAAATCTTAGTAGAAGCAGAGGCAAGATGAAGACATGTACCTACTGTGGTTGAGAAGGTCACATAGTGGAGGTTTGCTACAAGAAACATAGTTATCCCCCTAATATGAGAAGGAAAGAAAATAGAATTATTAATTTGGCCAATGCTAAAGATAAACATGATGAACTGTATGAGGACATATATGATGAAGCTGATTTTGGTGGCAACATGTTGACTAATAAGCAATACAAAAGCCTAATCAATCTACTGAAACAAGCAAATGCAGGAGGGAACCATGTATCAAATCAATTTTCAGTTGTGAAGACACATGAAGATGCTAAAAAAGGATCCCTATTGTAACTGCTGGTAAAAATAGTGGTGATTAGATTCTAGATTCTGGAGCCTCTAATCACATATGTAACTCCCTTACTCATTTTACTTCATATGCTTGAGTTGATAATATGAATGTAGACTTCCCTAATGGGAACACTGTCACAACACACATAGTTGGCACTGTACATTCGACACCACAACTCACATTTCACAACACCATTTATCTGCCAAGTTTTTCATTAAATCTGATCTCAGTCTTTAAATTGTGTGCAGAGCTGGACTGCCGATTGATATTTGACAATGATCTATGTACTATACAGGAAAAGAAGACAAGGAAGATTCTTGGTTTGGCTAAACTTTAGGAAAGTCTCTTTCATTTGACTAAACCTCGGGTCTATAATTCTGTTATTAATGCTTGTACTGATAGAGATGTTGGTAGTGTACATTTGCAGCCCTCTATCCCTATAACTAGTTTATGGCACTTTAGACTTGGTCATTGCTCAAATAGAAGGTTAGGTATAATAAGGAGTCAATACAACTTTATTTTTATTCTAGTTATACCTTATGCGATATATGTCATTTAACCAAACAAAGAAAAACAATTTTACTCTTAGTAAGTCCATTGATGTTCATGTTCTAGACCTTATACATGTGGATATATGGGGCCCTTATTCGACTACTTTTGTCAATGGTTACAAATACTTTCTCACAATTATGGATGACCACTCAAGGTTCACTTGAGTGGTTTTGTTGAAAGGAAAGCATGAGGTTAGAAAACATCTTCAATATAATCATTCTGTCAAAGTAATCAGAAGTGACAATGACCAAGAATTCAATATGTATGACTACTTTAGTGAACATAGGATTATTCATGAGACATCCTGGAATGAGACTTCACAACAACAGAATGCAAGAGTAAAGGGAAAACATCAGCACATACTTACTATAGCCAGAGCTCTAATAATTCAGGCAGTGTTCCCTAAGCAGTATTGGTCCTATGTTGTGCTTCATGCAGTCTATCTCATTAACAGGGTCCTTTCACCTATCTTACAAAACTACAGTCCTTTCAAACTTTTGATAAAGAAATTACTAGACCTGAAGGATCTCAAAGTGTTTGTATCCTTATGCTACACCTTCACTCTTATAGCACATAGAAGGAAACTTGATCCTAGGGCTGTTCCTTCAGTCTTCTTGGAATACAAAGCTAGAACTAAGGGATTTGTAACATTGGATCTCAAAACTCATGAAATTAGTTTATCCAGAAATGTATATTCTATGAGCAGTTTCTGTCATACAAGCACTTCATCCCTTCCTCAGTCTGGAGGCATGTTGAAACACCATAATCTTCTTCCATACCAGACCATATTTCTCCTTATATCACAAGCCAAGAACCTGAACCTGAGCCTAACTCCCTACACCTGAACCAACCACACCAGAATCCACTACACATACACCATTACTACAAATCATACCCGAGCTTGAACCTGATTGTCTCATCTTTGTCCCTTCTACTATTAGACCAACTCGAACTAGAAAGCCACCTCCTTACCTTACTAATTACTAATTTTCACCAAACCATTGCCACCCAACACTTTTACCTTAGCATGTAACTGTGTTTGAATATATATTTCAGGTTGAATTATTTTGATAATGACAAAGCACATTGAAAGATTGTAGCAAAAAGGCCAAGTAACCATGAAAACAGAGAAAACAGAATCAGATGGACAAAAACGTGCAGCCTAATCGATTAGAGGACTCAAGCTAATCGATTACCTATGTTTTATTTATGCAGTAATCGATTACACCTATAGACATAATCGATTACCATCTGAACAACTTGAGGAAACAGTATCAGGTATTCAGCATAATCGATTACCAATCCAAACTAATCGATTACTCAAGCTCTGTTTGTACCATAATCGATTACACAGTAACACATAATCGATTACCAGTTGAAAGTGTGAAATATGAGCATCAGGTATTCAGCATAATCGATTACTCAGCCAAGATAATCGATTACCTAAGTTCTATTTGTCATCATAATCGATTGCAGTAAGGTCTAATCGATTATAATGCTACGAGACTTTATTTAATGCATCAGGTGCAATTTGTAATCAATTACAGGCAATAAAATAATCGATTAGCAAGTCCCTGTTTCTCAGCTAATCGATTACACAGAAACACCTAATCGATTACAGCACGAATAACACTGCAGATTTCAAAAGATAATCGATTACAGCTCGAGGCATAATCAATTAGGGTTGTGCCAGAATTTGGGGAAAGTACTTTTTAGTGGGAAACCAGCTCATTTCTCCATATCTCTTAGGCACCCACGAGCTGCAATGGCTAGGAACTCCATTATGCTCTTCTCCAAGGTCTATAAATGCAAGACTCCTTCAAGCTACTCAATGAATCAATCACATCCATCAAAGGGAAATCAATTCTTGAGTCTTGTGAGTCTTATTCTTGTATAGTTTCATTTTTCTAAAATTTAGAACTTCAACTTATATATTCTCTCTTGTTGAGAGTTAGAATTTGAGAGAGCTTTCACTTGTACATCTACTCTATTTAGAGAGTCATTATCTTGTAAACACTACAAAACACAAAGGTTTTTCACTCTAGGTTGAGTGGTCACAAAGGTTGGGGTTCAACCTTTGGGTATTGAGAGTTTGAGAGATTGGGTGGGTTGCCCTTGTGCTAGTGAGGATTGAGTTCTTGAGTGTGGAACACTAGGAAGTTGCAATTGCTCATAGCTTGTAATCTCTAAACTTCAATAGTGGAAATCCTTCAAGTGGGTTGCTTGAAGGTGAGACATACACCGGGGTTGGTGGAACTCGTTAAATCGTTTTGCAAGCTCTTCTCCCTTACTCTTTTACATTGATATATTGCATTTGATTGGAGTGTCATTGATTGATTGTGATTTGTTTATTTGAGCTTGCTTGAATTAGTTACTTTAAAGCAGTGCATACCAAGTGTTTGACAAATTGTTTCAGCAATATTCACATCTTGTTTTGCTTTATCTCTTGTACTATACTTGCCTTCACTTGCATAATCTTTAAACTTATGATAAAAGAATCAAGTTCAAAGGCATTTCAAGCAAAGTTTTACAAACTCAATTCACCCCCCCTCTTGAGTATTGAGGCCACTTGAATAACAGTAACAAACTAAACATGGTAGATATATATTAATGTTCAGTTTGAGAAAGAGTAACAAAGTAGTGCCACATGCACCTTACATCTATTAGTTGTTTGATAGATACAAAGAGCATGTTCTAGTGTGACAAGATCCACCATAGCAAACTTTACGTCCTACTAACTCATGGCTATATATAGCTCTTGTGTATCATTCAGTTGCAATTAATGAGAAATTAGTTTTCAATACTTTCCTCTTTCAGTTTCTCTCTTCTCGTGTTTATCTTCATGCTTCACAAGTTTCTTTATGCGATGGTGTCAACTGCATAATTTCTAATTTATTTTGTGAAAAATGATCATTGAACATGTTACGATTCTATATCTATGATTATGTTCCTATTTAGTTTGATAAATGAATTCCAACAATTGATATAAAAGCTTTCCTAGACATTATAATTGTTTTTTGTAAATGACATTTACTATTTAAAATCAAGAAACGTTATTATTTTATGTATTTTTTTTAAAAAATGAGAGATTTTGATCCTCGTGTAATCACAAACAAGATGATAAAAGAATTGTTAAGTTTTGTTTAGTATCAAACGAGAATTTTACGTATTTCACTTTCAAAATGTTTGAACCCTAATTTCGAATTAGCCAAAATTCTAAAAAAATTGATCAATGGTTTGAGAAAATAATTGATTGCTTTTATTAAGGACATAAATGTGATCATAACTCAATAAAGATCGAATCAACTTATGCTCTATTGCTCAAAATGTCAATTTTCATTCTTTTTCACATTTTTTAAAGCAAAACCCTCAATAATTTTAAACCTAGTTGAATTGTATACAAGTTTCATTTTGCACACCTCTCACTGATATTACCTCATACAGAAGACTGATTGGAAAGCTTGTGCATCTCATAAACACCAAACCTAGCATTTCTTTTTCTGTAAGAAAACTCAACCAATTTCTCTCTCAGCCCACATCTAACCATTATAAGGAAGCCATTAGAGTCCTCAAATACATCAAACATGCCCCTGCCAAAAGATTATTTTCCCATCTTCCTCAGACCTCAAACTTACAACTTATTCTGATACTAACTAGGCATCTTTCCCTGACAGCAGAAGGTCTGTCACTGGGTTTTGTTTCTTCCTTGGCTAATCATCAATATCTTGGAAAAGCAAAAAGACAATCTATCATCTTTAGATCTGTATCTGAAGTTAGAAAAAGAGCTTTAACTTTAACCACTTGTGAGGCTCAATGGCTCCCTTCTCTCCTTCAAGACCTCCACATACCCCACCTCTTACCTGTCACTTTGTGATAACCAATCAGCGAGGTATATTGCAACCAATCCAATTTTTCATGAAAGAACCAAGCACATCGAGTTGGATCAAATTTTAGCTAGCCGCATTCATCTTCTCCCAATCCTACCCAAGGAGCAAATTATAGATCTCCTCACCAAGCCCCTTGCTGCTGGTCCTTTTGAGTTTCTCATGGCCAAGCTTTGAACTAACTTAGTTAATATTTCTAACTTCTTGTTAATCTATATATAGCTTTTATTTTTTGTTGCTATTGGCAATTAATAAATGAATTATTTTCTTCTTCTTTTGAGTTCATGTTCCCCTCTTTGTGCTCATGTGATTCTTTGGCCAAAGCTTCTTTGATTTCATTCATGAATTCTAAGAGTTTTAATAGTTTTAGAAGGGAAACCCAATGAGTTGATTACATTGTAGAATCTATCATATACCACACATATCTTGGTTTAGAGCTAAAAAGTAAAAATTTCATGTAAGTTTTATTTAAATAGTTAAATCAACCTTTGAAATGTATTAAAACTAATGATTGTATAGAGTTTAGTAACCCATATACCCTTAATAACTTAAAAAAGAAATTGATAAAAAAAAGTCTATGGACTATATATGAGATGACCTCTTCAATTTTTGTCACTAATATATTAGAAAATAAATTAAAAAAAAACATTAAGATGCAAATGATGTTGAAGGTCTTAAAATCTCAGTTAATTCCATAACAGAGAGTAGATAACATTCAGCCACATCTTCAACCAAAAAAAATTGATAATTCATTTTCCTAATTACTTTGGTAAAGTCTTTTTACAGCAAAATATGCACGCTAGTTGGTACAAAATGTGTAGCCTTCGAACTTCTTACACTTCCTAATTATTCATCCCTTTTTCTTTTAGCATTACTACAAATGATGGAAAACAATCGCTGCATAATTACATGGATATTTTCATCAAGATACAAAATTTTGCATGATTGCCAAATGTTTGTATGAGATTTATGAAAAAAATATTATGATTGCTAACATAGGTATCATACACAGTTCATGTATACATCCCAATATAAATTTCTAATTATAGTTTTCAAAATTTTGGAAATTATCTACATGAATGAAATTCATGACTGGAATACTATGTTCTTTTTACCAATTTGGACATCTCTTCATTTCTCTTTTAATTTATTATCTTGAATTGAACAATAAGGTATATGATCATGTGACCATCCCTATATTCCAAGATAGATGTATCAAATATGCTCGTTCTATCGCCTAGACCCTCTTGTATCTCATCAACTATATATGTTACAATATCAATACCAATTTAGGTGTGTGGTAATAAAATAAATTAGTGTGGTTGAACAAGTATGTGTGGTTGTTGTTAATCAACTAAGTGTGGTTATGATTTATTTGAGTTTTATATTTGCGTTGTTCATATTTACCTTGGAGTTGTATAATACTCTTTCTACCTTCACTTGTAAATCATCAAGTAAGTGAGAAATCAATAAACACAAAATGTTATTCCCCAAAGAGTGTCTTAAATAAGTGATGCTCTTTTTACATTTGGTATCAAAGCTAAAGGTGTGAGATCTCTTGAAATTCTAAGTATGCTTTGTAGTTGTAGTTTTTACTGATCTTCCACATCAGAAAAGGATTTCTTGAGATTGTCGCGGTCTAGGATTTTTATTATAAAGTCTATTCAGTGTAATTAAAATTCTATTAACACGATAGGTGACCTTCAAATAGTTGGAGGAATCAAGAAGCTCAACAACCAAAACTACACCACATGGTCAATGTATATGGAGTCCTACCTACAAGGTCAAGACCTTTGGGAAGTTGTCGGTGGTAATGAAGTTACACAACCAATAACAGAGGATGCCATTAGTACTTTATGAAAATGGAAGATTAAAGTAGGCAAAGCAATGTTTGCTTTAAAGATAATAGTGGAAGAAGAAATGTTAAGTACATTCAAGATGCTAAGCCACCAAAGGAGGCGTGGAATGCTCTTGTTACACTTTTTTCAAAGAAGAATGGTGCAAAAATACAACTTCTTGAAAATAAGTTATTGTCAATGGTATAACGTGACATGTCAATCGCTCAATACTTTCACAAAATAAAATCAATATATCGTGAAATTTGAGTTAGATTTATTAACTGCTATTGGATATGAAAGGATAAAAAGAATAATTATCCATGGTTTGAAACCCGAATATAGAGTCTTTGTTGCCCCTATACAAGGATGGCCAAAATAACCATCACTTGTTGAGTTTGAAAAGTTGTTTAGTGTTCAAGAAGTGATGGCTAAGCAAATGGGAGGTGTCTCACTAAAGGGTGGAGAGGAAACACCAATAAAGGAAAATTCAAGAATGATAACAAGACAAAAAATTATCAAAAGGAAAGGAGCACTCATCTATGGGGAGTATCAAGGAATCATAATAGTGACAAAATTTGGTGGTTGGTGTTACAATTGTGGAAAGATGGGTCATATGGTAAGAGATTGTTAGTTCAAAGAAAAACGTGTTCAAAGTAATACTGCTACTTCCAGTTCTATAGAAGATGAGTGGGATGTTGAAGCCTTCTTTGCAAAGGAAGAGGAAGAATTAGCATTTACACTCAAGTAGTAGCGCAAATCAACTATAAGGATGATTGGATTATCAACTCAAGATGTTCAAATCATATGACAAGTGATAAAGAAATGTTACAAAACTTGTCTGAATACAAATGAAGCCGTGTAGTAGTGATAACCAACAAATCAAAGCTACCAATAGCCCATATCGGTAAAACAACAATCATACATCAATATGGTCTTGATAGTTTGCCATTTCAAGATGTCTATCATGTTCCTGGTGTGAAGAAGAGTTTACTCTCAGTGGCCTAATTGACATCATCAGGTCACTATGTCCTATTTAGTCCACAAGATGTTAATGTGTATCATAATCTTAGCATTTCTCAAGAACCAGTAATGAAAGGACGATGCTCAAAATCAATCTATGTGATGTCAACAAAATCCACATATGTTGACAAAACAAGAAGAAATGAAACAATAGATTTATGATACATGTGGCTGGTCATGTTAGAATATAGTAAAGAATATCAATTACCATACGAGGAAACAAAATTGTAATAAAAAGAACCATTACATCTAGTACACTTTGATGTGTTTGGACCCATTAAGCAACCATCAGTCGATGGAAATTGATATGTGGTGACATTCATTGATGATTTCTCTAGGTATGTGTATGGGTTTTCTTCATGTAAGAAAAATCTGAAACATTCTCAAAGTTTAAAGTTTAAAGAAATAGTTGAAGTAGAAATAGAAAAGAAGATCCATTGCTTGCAACAGGCAATGAAAAAGAATATACCTCAAGTGAGTTTTTTTAATACCTACGAGAACATCGAATACATTATCAATGCACATGTGCCAACACACCACAACAAAATAGTGTGGTAGAAAGAAAAAATTGACATCTTGCAGAAGTTTACCGAAGCATGGTACATGGAAAAAATATATCTGGAAGATTTTGGGCGAAAACTATGAGAATTGTTGATCACGTGATTAATAAACTTCCCAAGCAAGGTTAGAATTTGTTTCACCTTTTGAAAAAAATAGCGTATGAAACCAACTGTTAGCTATTTTCAAGTATTTGGTTGTGTTATGTATTTATTCCTAATCATTTACGTAGCTAGTATCTTTGTGGGATATGATAATCAGAGGAAAAGTTGGAAATGTTTTGATCCTATAAATGGAAGGAGCTACACATCACGAGATGTGGTGTTTTGATAAAGTATCTTCTTATTGGTCTTCAGAAAAAGATGAGCTACCAAATTCAAAAGAAATAGAAGATAAATTGTAGCAAAAGGGGGGAGCACATGTACAAGTCCAATCAAGCTCAGATAAAGAGAACCATGTTGAACGAGAAACTTAATCCTTTGCAAACAGGTGTGTATCGACAACAAGATGAAGAATCTATAGAACCAAAAATTCTAACTTCTCCATCACAACTTAGAAGGTCAACAAGGATACATAAGCCAAATTCAAGGTATACAAATACAAGATATATAGCTATTGAAGAAGCAATCACAAAAGAGCCCAAGACATTTAAAGAAGCCTCAAACAATCTCAGCCGGATTAAAGCCATGAAAGAAGAGATCAATGCGCTTGAACAAAATAAAACTTGGGATTTGGTGTCAAAGCCAAAAGATGTGAAACCCATATCATGCAAATGGGTTTATAAGTTAAAGTACCGTCCAAATGGTTCAATTGAGAGATATAAAGCTCGATTGGTAGCTAGAGGTTTTTCTCATCAATTTGGACTAGACTATGATGAAACGTTTAGTCTCGTGGCAAAACTTACTACTATACGAGTCTTACTTGCACTTGCAGCTAGTAAAGACTGGAGCTTGTGGAAAATGGATGTGAAGAATACATTTCTACATGGAGAGCTAGATCGGGAGATTTACATGACTCAACTGATGGGATTTGAGAATAAAACTCATCCTGAGTTTGTATGCAAACTGAAAAAGGCTCTTTATGGTTTAAAACAAGAACCAAGGGCATGGTATGGTAAGATTGTTAAATTTCTTGCCTATAGTGGCTATTTTATAGCACATGCAGATTCAAGTCAGTTTATGAAAGCAAATGGTCGAAAGCTAGCTATCATGTTAGTGTATGGAGATGATCTTATTATCACTAGAAATGACGTTGAAGAAATTCGAAGAATAAAAGAAAACTTATCAGTACGTTCTTAAATAAAAGAACTTGGACAACTCAAGCATTTTCTTGCGTTAGAGATCGATCAAACATAAGATGGGATATTTCTTTGTTGAAAGAAATATGCCAAAGATATGTTGCAAAAGTTTGGGATGCTTAATTGTAAGCCAATCTCAACACCGATGAAACTGAATGCTAAAATGTGTGCACTTGAAGGAAAGATTTGGAAGATGCATCAATGTATCAATAATTGGTAGGTAGTTTGATCTACTTAACCTTGACTTGACCTGACATTTCTTATGTTGTTAGTGTAATGAGTCAATATATGCAAAATCCAAAGAAGCCTCATTTGGAAGCAATTAGTTGAATAATAAGATATGTAAAAAGTACTATAGATCATGGTCTTTGTTACAAGAAGGTGAGAGCTGTAAGTTAGTTGGTTATTATGATGTTGACTATTCAGGAGATCATGATACAAGGGATCAACAACTGGATATTTTTTAAAACTTAGTTCCAGAACAATTTCTTGGTGTAGTAAGAGACAACCAACAATATCATTGTCAACCACTGAAGTTGAGTATCGATCAGTAGCAATGGCAGCTCAAGAATGTATGTGGCTGAAACAACCGATGAATGATTTCCATCAGCTAGTAAATGATGTGACTTTGTTGTATTGTGACAACCAATCAACAATTCGTATATGGCAGAAAATCCAATCTTTTATGCAGGAACTAAACATATAGAAGTGCATTGTCATTTTATCAGAGAAAAAGTTCTGCAAAGGGAATTTGAGTTAAAGCACATCAAGATGGATGATCAAGTGGCAGACTTATTCACAAAAAGTTTGAGTTTAAATAGAAATAAAATTAAAATATTACAAATTTTTATTATAAAAATTAATGTATTAACATTTTCTTAGTATATATGTTTTGGCTTGAATTATAAATATAACTGAAGCATGTATGCTTTATTTTATCAATAATGCTCTTTTAAAAATTAATTACACAATTGGGGTTATTTTAAAACAAAATATATATATATATATGGGACTATTTTGTGTGTGTACTGCCATGGTACGACACTAGAGTTGTACCAACGCACGACAACACACATTTCTGGAGTTTAAATTGCCACAAATTGAATGTGTACCGTAGGAACTCCCTATGATATTGTTTCTATTAAATTTGTTCACTCTAAGCGTATAAAGCACCAAACCCTAGAGAAATACTCTAGAAAAATAGAGTTAATGTCTCAAAATATCATTTGAATTACAAGGGGGCTATGGGGCCTTATTTATCCATTAAAGAAGGGCCTTAATTTCGGCCTAATATCTAATAGATAGAGATAATTTCTTAAGATGGTGGAGATGGAGATAATCTTCTAAAATTAGGGAATATAGATTACTTCCTAGAATTGAAGAGATAGAGCTAATTGCAAAAAAAGGGATAAGGGGGACCTTAGCTAATCCGAGGGGAACAGGAGCCCTTTAATCACGAGCTCTGTGTCATCGGGCGAGTCGAATGACTAAATACCAAATGATTGTATGTTGAGCGACTGTATACCGAGTGGTTGTATGCCATGTGATTTCTAGTCATGAACTTTGTTGTTCTTCCGAGTGGTTGTATGCCATGTGATTACTTGGTGGCTCTGCTTTTGCCCCGTTGTTTTTGGAGCTCCCAACCCGTTCAGCACACTAATCTATATTCATGTAACACGTTGTTTTTTTCCTAAAATCATCCATGTTGATTGGAGTTTTTTAGCTAAGCAGTCGAAAAATTACCTGGCGATCCTGTCTAGATTGCATGAAGGGCCCCCTCTAAGTTGAGATCTCTAATCTGTACGGTTTTCTCATTAAAGCGTGGCATAAACTGTTTGCGTGTCTTCCTTTGTCCCTACTTTAGGTTGACCAAGTTGTGTGAAGTCTGTTAGATTGCACTGCTGGAGCCGAACTGGGTGAGAAATTTCTCAGCGAGCTCAGCGAAACATGATACACTTTTCGGGGGAATGTGTGAGAACCAGAATAAGGAAGATTTGGTAAGGTGGTAAAGAAGGTTCTGTATAGGAGAGCGTCGGACTCTTAAGAGATGAGAAGGTTGGTCGTGAACATGGTGATGTGTTCTTCTTGGTCGCCTCTCCCATCATATTTCTCCATCACAGGCGGCTTGTAATGTAGTGGTATGGGGGTTACCATTACGGCCTCCGAGAAAGGATATGCCGACTAAGGGACCAAAGGTTCTGATATGTCTTCTCTTGGTTTTATGGCCGTAGTTAGAGGCTTCCCGCTCCTTTGATCGGTGGTTTCTCAAATCTTTGTTTTCATTTCTTAACTCTTCAATGGTACGCTATAGTGTCTTGACTAGGGCTAAAACCTCCTCCAATAGATTGTCACCACCCCGACGTTCCTCCTGATCTCCTCAGGTGTCTCCTTCTTCTCTTTGGGTGGCATTGCTGCGTGTGGTCACCATATTCTTCCTTCTTGGAGCCAATCTTCCTTTGTGTGATGTGGGAAATGTTTTATCGGACCCACGCAAGTGCTAAAATATTCACTGAGCGTATAAAGTACCAACCCTAGAGAATTACTCTAGGAAAATAGAGTTTATTTCTCAAAATATTACTTGAATTAAAAATGGGGCTTTATGGCCTTATTTATACACTAATAAAGGGTCTTAATTTTGGTCTAATATCTAATAGCTAGAGACAATTTCCTAAGATAGGGAAAGATAGAAATAATCTCCTAAAATAAGGGGATAGAGATAGCTTCCTAGAATTAAGGAGACAGAGATAATCTCCTAAAGTAAGGATAATAGAGACAGAGGTAGCCTTGGTCGGCTCATTGTATATAGTTTATTTTGATGATGTATATACTCTATGTAGTGGATTCAGGTAGCTAACGACTTCACTGAAAATCTAGTTTATATTTTGGATACTAGATTTCATGTATATGACGATTACGTAGTTTTACTTTGATATTTTGATGTGGTTGACCAATGATAGTCCTATATAATTATATTTGATGCATTATGTCCAACAAATATGATTTGGTGTTTTGGTGGATTGCATAATTGATATTGGGCAAGAATTGTACATGCATTGCACTTGAATGGGTTATGCATTGGAATATAGTTGTAATTGTTAAGAAATGAAAATATGATGATTTTAGTGAAAATTATGCGTAAATCATGAACTGGGCAGGTCAAATTGCATTTTGTGAGGTTTGGATACCTCCATATGGTTCCAACAGGCTATATTTATGATTTAGAACTTGTGTGAATTGGAACGGATAAATTTCATTGAAAATGAGGTCTAGGTTGCATGTTATAGTTTTAAAATGGTCAAAACACATTTTTACAAATATCTTGGTCATATTTAGAATTTTGGTAAACAAATTATGCCAACATCTCCAAAATAGGGAAAATATAGTGCCTATAAAGTTTTGTAGCAATCAGAGTTGAAACAGGCAAAATAGGTAGGTTAGAAGTTTGTTTTGAGGTTTAAGTGTTGATATTTTTGCTCAAACGAGCCAATTCTCGCTTGAGCGAGCCTATGTATGATTTTGGGGGTGTTTTCTGTCAAATTCTCGCTCAAGCAAGGATAATCTCGCTCAAGCAAATCTCAAATGGGTGGTTTTGCCAAATTTTTGCTCAATCGAAAGTATTTTCGCTTGAGCGAGCCTCACAGGTGTTGTTTTTGTCGAATTCTCACTCAAGCAAGAGCTTAAGCAAAAATCTCGCTTAAGCGAGCTAATTTTCACTCAAGCAAGACTGATTTAGCTTTTGCTTCCTTCACAAAAGGTGTAGATAATTTTATTGCGGTTGTTTTTCTGCTGGATTCGCATCATCAGAGGTCGGTAGCCCAAGTTATGCCCAAAATACTACAAGGTGTTCATAGTGAAAATTTCAGCTGGGCTAATTCTACAATTTCATGAATTAAGTAGTCTTAAGGGCATAATTGGCCCTCGACTTCTTCATAAAAATTGTAGGTATTTATATTTTAGAAGTGTACCAATTGGATTCATTTTGATTGGAGTTGTGTAACTCCGATTTGACACAAATTACTGAGCAGTGCAGAGGAAACCTGTGTGCTGAAAAATTTTCTTTAGGTAATTTTGGAACTCCCAAGCCTAGGATATGTTATTTGAGACCCGTAGAGTCATGTGGGGAAATCCTAGGATGGATGTGATTTTTTTTTGAAAAAATATTTTTGTTATTTAGTGACAGCTTTAACCTAAGCTGCATGATTTTAGAAATTACTTTAGGAATGAAATTGCAACAGCTTATAGGACGGAATTGAGTAATCATTTCAGGATTTGGGACTTTAGGAACCAGGGAAATAAAAGTTAAATTAGCTTCTATGGAAAGATCCCCTGTTGTGAAGATATGTTTAATAGCTGAACACACCCGACCTTAAATGTTTCCCAGCTTTTATGGTAAAAAAAGCCCACTGAACCCATCTGGTTCAAAGGCTTTAAGAGAAGGGAGAGATCTAACAGCTTTTTTCAATTTCTATATCAGTAACAAGAGCAATTAAAACATCATTCATTGACTGAGAAACCAGTTTAAGAACCACTTATAGACAAGAGTTAATATTATGAGTTGCTTCATCTTTTATAAGTCTCTTGGTAATACCTTGTGATCATATTAAGGACCTTTGCCTCACCTTTAACCCATCTATTTGATTCATCCTTCAGTCTAGGTATACGGTTTCTTGCTCGTCTTTGAAGGGTGGAAGCATGGAAAAACCTAGTATTAGCATCTCCCTATTTAAACCACTAGATCCTGGATCTTTGATACCAATAAATCTCCTCTCTTTCTCTGATTTGATCAATCTCTTGTTGAATAGATGAGGCCCGCTGCATACCGGACATATCACTTCCCCTATTCACAAGGCAGTTGAGCTTGAATTGAAATCTAGCAATCTCAATGTATGATCTCTTGAAAGTATCCCTATTCCATTGTTGGAGGAAATTGCTACATTTAAGTTGATGTTACATGAGATGGTCCCATAAATTTTCTTTAGTCACCCTTCTATTTCTTGGATTACTAGTCCAAGTAAATCTGTGGCCTTTTATAGGAGTTTCAATCAAGATTAGTTATAAGATCCCTAAATAAGACAATTCTGCTTGGTTGAGTAGGGATATGTCTAATCTTATCATAACTATAAAGACATTTATTGAAATCACCCAAAAGATACTAACCCAGCCTAAGGGGACTGCCAGATATGCAAGATAATGCCAAAAAAAATTTCTATCAAAAAAAATAAGAGAAGCATATATAAAAGTACAATATATTTGAATATTAGTAGCAACAAAAGTTATAGAGGAGTGGATAACATTAAGGTTGGACTCTAAAATATTAATAACTAGGGATGAGTCCCATAAAAGAGTAAGGCCACCAACAAGGCCTTCTGAATTTACAGCAAAATAATATTTAAAACCTAACTTCTTCTTAATATCTTCCATTCTCCTAGAATGAGCTTTGGTCTCCATCACAAACAAGAGTGGGGGCTTAAGCTTATTCTTTAGGGCTCTAAGTTCCTTTAGTGTCGTAAGTGCCCATACCCTATGACAATTCCAGCTTAAAAATTTCATGTCTAGGTTGGGGGCTTGATTTGGCCCGCCTCCTCTACCTTATAAGAACTTGCAATAGGGTTAGAACTATACTGATTTATCTATAACACTTGAAATTTAGAGTTAGTGAGCTGAAGAAACCATTTTTTTAAGAGTAGTCTACATTTTCTTCTCTACCCCTTTTTAAGCTTCGCACATCTTGTATTCCTTTGCTCAGAGGACACTTAAAAGAATATGTGATGGATTTAGGGAGATTAGGTGGGGATTCCCCTCCACAAAATAAGCTGGAGAACTACCAGCAATAATTTTGCCAGAAGTTTAGGGGGACTAATCTGATGTTGACTAATCTGATAGGGTCCAGATTCTTAGGTAGAGGAGTCTTTGAAAATTTAAGTCTTTTTTGGTTCAACGGGTGAGGATATGGGCAGTTTTCTAGGTTGTTTTATGGCTCTACTAGTGTCTACTTTTTTATGTTTTTGGTCAAGATCTCCCAAGAGGCCCAACTGGACTGACTCATGTTGAGGAATAAAGACAAAGCTTTTATAATTAGTAGTATTTTGAGAATTTGGAATACCAAGATGGAAGTTGAAGATAGGCTGAGGACTATACTAATAAACAATAGTACAAAGAGGGTTGGTGATAGGTGGGTCACACTGGTTAGGGATTAGACCTTCTTTCCCTAAATTTGACTGATTGACAACTTCTCCTCTCATATGTGAGTCTCTCTCCTTCTCCTTTGACCAACTTCCCTTCTCATATGTCATATCTTGTAGATTGATGGACCCATGGTTTGAACCTTCCCCTACACTCAAATGCTTTTCCGCACTGGTCCCAATGGCAGTTTGAAAACCCAGCTTCTTATTTTCTAGATATTGAGTAATTTCAAATACACACCAGCTGTCTATGGCTATAGATGCCAAAGATTTAGCTGGCGAAATTGAAAGATGAGGACCATATTTAAACTTGCCTTCTTCAAAAACTGACTTTTCTTTTGCAACCCTGCAAAAGTCATGACCAATAATTTTATAGTTATAACAAAGTCCCAACAATTTTTCATATCTCAAACGAATAGGTATTAGTTATTCCTCAGAATTTGGATAGAATAAGCCTGTGAGAAGGGGATTAGAGACATTAATTTTAACTCTAACTCGCAGAAAACTTCTAAGAACCGTATCACCCACTATAGGATCTTCTACCTCCAAAAGATCACCAATTTTTTTCCAATTTTCTTGGCATTATCAGGTGTTATAAAATCCAAGGGAAGATTATGTAACTGAACCCAACAAGGTACCATGCTAAAATTCACATTGCTCAATGATTGCTTAGGCTGACATTCCCGTAGACTAAGTAAATGACCCATAATATGCCATGGGCTACGATCTAGAATCAGTTTGGATACTCTTAAAAGCCTCTATCTTATCATAATGATATTTTTCCCCATTTCTGATATTTGAAAATCACCAAACTTCTGCCAAGATACCTCAAGAGTTTTCTGAATAATAGTAAAGTTCACCATCTTTGTGGTCATAAGCTTTCCAAATAGAGTGTTCTCATAGATCTCCTTAAGTTGTTGTTTGTAACACTATAGTTCTACTTTGTATTCATCCCATAAACCAGTTTGTTAATGTTCTAAAGGATCTTAGCCTTGGACCTATTCATGGTTAAAAGGAAAATAGGACATAGCCAAGAAAATAAAACAGCAGATAAGAGAAAGACAAGGGAGGAAACTATAAACAAGATGAGGCCAACACAATAAGAAATAAGAAACCAAAGCTAGTAAGAGAAACACAAGGAAAAAACTAGAAAATAAAACAACAAAAAAAGGAGAACAGGGGAAGAAACTATAAACTGGATAAGGCCCACACAACAGGAACAAGAAGGAAACAAAGATGGAAAAGAAGATAGAAGGGAACTAATAGAAACCAAGAACACTAAGCAAGATAGGAGGAAGACACTAAAGAAGAGAGAGACCAAAGAGAAGTCCTTACACTCCTAGATCAATGGAAATGGAAAACAAAACCCTTAATGGTAACCCTTGTACCAAGTATCTCCTTGAAGGAGTAGAAACTCTTCCTTAAGAAGAAAGGAGGCCATGCCCCGAGGAAAGCCATCATCGTTTTAGCATGTCCACCTGGCCTATATATATCTATAAACTATAAAGTAGCTTGGTCCATTGAGTATGTGGGTCAAAATTTGAATTGAGTTAAAAAAACAAAAACATAATTTACTTGACCCAAAACAAAAACATAATTTACTTAACCTAAAGAAAAACTAGTAAGTTCTGGACTTCTGCCATGATAGTTTTTAACCTAGACATCATTAAAATGTATCTTTTTCTTTTTTTTTCCTGATGGCATGTTTAAAGAATTTAGCTCTATGTAAGCTATACCAAACTTCGTTAGCCCGTATTTAATTAGTATACAGAAAAGTGGGTGTGATTAATTTTTTTACTCGTAGATAATGAAGTGCAATTTATTTATACTCAACTGTAAAGATTTTGATGATAATTCCTGTACATAACAAAATGAGTTGAAATATTCTTACGCTATATGCCGGCAAATATAATAATGTGTAGAAGTTTAAGTCAAAAGAAAAGATTAATATCAGACCCTTTTCATCCCACTTTATGGGATTTTTGCCCTTTTGGGGTAGAAAGAAAAAATTATTTGTAAAATAGGATAAAAAATATATATTTGTATGTCTGGGGTAAAAACTGTCTTTTCATCTTTGCATTACGCACTTCCAATTGACGAAATAGCATTTCGTATTATGAAAATACGTAACACTGTCATTACGCACTGTGGGAAGACGTAATTGTCAGCGGTTCAAACCTTCAACCGCAGACAATGGGATCTTATGACGTATTGTGGGAATGCGTAATGGTAGTATAATTGTCAGCGGTTCAAACCTTCAACCGCAGATAATGAGTATATTTAAGAAATTTTTTAATATATATTTAATAATTTTTTTAAATATATTAAATATTTTTTCTAATATATGAATAATATTTTTAATATATATTAAATAAATTTATACTTTAAAAACTTTATTTAATATATATTTAATAAATTTAAAATTTAATATATTAGAAAATTTATTTAATATATAATTAATAAATTTATATATTAAATTTAAAATTTAATATATTAGAAAATTTATTTAATATATAATTAATAAATTTATATATTAAATTTAACATTTAATATATTAGAAAATTTATTTAATATATAATTAATAAATTTATACTTTAATATATAAAAGCATTAATCTATATATTAAATAAAGTTTTTATAGTATAAATTTATTTAATATATATTAAATATATAATTCATAAATTTATACTAATATATATATATATATATTAAATAAACTCATACTTTAAAAAATTTATTTAATATATATTTAATAAACTTAAAATTTAATATATTAGAAAATTTATTTAATATATTTAAAAAAATTATTAAATATATATTAAAGAATTTCTTAAATATACTCATTGTCTGCGGTTGAAGGTTTGAACCGCTGACAATTATACTGCCATTACGCATTCCCACAATACTTAATAAGATGCAGTTTAAAGCAACCCAATGTCTGCGGTTGAAGGTTTGAACCGCTGACAATGACGTCTTCCCACAGTGCGTCATGACAGTGTTACGTATTTCCATAATACAAAATGCTATTTCGTCAATTGGAAATGTGTAATGCAAACATGAAAAGACAGTTTTTACCCCAGACATACAAATATATTTTTTTCTATCCCATTTTACAAATTATTTTTTCTTTCTACCCCAAAAGGGCAAAAATCCCCCACTTTATTCACTTCACATCTCAGTTTACATTTTTTCTTATTTAATGTTTCACCCACTTGGACAAACCTCGTGCTTAGCAAACCTATTTGATTGCAATATTGCATATCCATCTCCCTCGAACTTCCATACACTTTCCTAAGTAGCATATGAATTTATAAATTTCTTTCGTGTTTAATTGTTTACTGACATATCTCTATTATAGTGTAAAGTTTTTAAAAGAAAACGATAATGGTATAATTGACATAACATCGCGTAGCTTGTGTTTTACATGGTCTAAGACGTGATTGGTTATGGTACATATTGACTTCAAAGAGGTGACATTTTTTTAACAGGTTAAAATTAATAATTTATTTATTAATTTAATCATTAAGTGAGAGTCAAACTCACAACCATATGTTTTATTTATGAATCGTTTATCATTATATTATATTTTCACTCCTGGGTGACATTCTAGAAAACCAACAGCACTATCCACCTAGATTTTCTACTATCGTCCTTGTAATTTTTTCTTGTCCATTGCCGAACAATATAATAGCATGATATCTAAGTTTGCTATAAGAAAAAATAAATCATTTATTAATTGTCTGTGACCAATTATTTAGAAAGAGAGGGATTCAAACCCTCAAAACAGAAAATCGTAGACAGATTAGCAATAGTCCACTAAGCCATCTTTAATTTCCCATTTAGGGAAAAGAAAAAGAATTACAGAATTACTAGTTAAATGTTTCAGGTTAAGCTCAAAGGTAGAGTGTTTAGAGTGGTTCAAAAGACAAAAATGACGCATATAACTAATGAGAAAAGATCAAAATGCAGGAACTCTAAATTTCACAAGTGGTTTGATGACTTTGAATGGGAAATGTTCCCAAGTCTACTTATGCCTTGAGATTAATTTGTTAGTATATATTAAGTTAGTTTTAGAATATATATATATATATATATATATATATATATTTCCAAATGTAGATATGATGAGAATAATTATTAAATAATTTTAGAACAGCTTAAAATTTTTACAAATATAACTACATAGTGTAAACTATGAATCTATCGATAAAACATTATTAAATGAGGTAACAGTTAATTGGTTAGAGTTACACTAATATAACTGGAACCAAATTATAACAGATTATGAAATCAGATCAAAACAAAACCCAAAACAATCAAATAATTACAGTTTATGTGTAGTTCAGTTGGACCGACTATTCCCTTAACGAAAGCGTATGTTATACTATGTTTTTGAATACTTTTACACCCCTGCTATAATTAGATTCAGTTGAAACCCTTTAAAGGCTTTTAAATACGTTTATACTTGGGTGGAAAACTTTGACATTATTAAATGATTGACTTAAAAGTGAGGTTGATATGCATTTGAAAAAATAGGATTATGAAAATAAAATTTAAAAGTTAATATTAATTTTATTCGAGATAATTAAAACTTTATTTTTCCTAATCTCCATTTGAATATACAAACTAAAAAACAAACAAAAAAAAACTCCACTAACATATATATATGTTACTACCTCCCTAAATTTAAGATCCTTTTATATAATTCACTTACTATTTCACATTTTCCTTTATCAGCTTTATCATGTCTCCGCAACCTTGTACTCATTCTTTTACTGATATAATTTCGTAATTTGCTTGTTCATAATAAGATGCAGGTCTCGGTTTTGTACGGAGTATAAGAATTAAGAAGAAATCTATCTAATACGTACTCCGTCTATAATATGTAATATGTTCATTTTATTGTTTTAAATAAAACGGTAATAACTGAATCAATCTAAACAATAAAGATTATGTTTGATTTTTTTTAATTTTTATTAACCAAATTAAACCAAACTAAATCTTAAATTTTTTTATATGTAGTTTATTTCTTTTTTATAAAAGTGAAAGAATTAAATTTGAATTATTAGATTCACTAGTGGAAAAAATGGCTTTAATCACGGTTAAAAAAGGCTTTTAATCACGGTTGAACAACCGTGGTTAAAAGTGGAGTGGATATAACCACGGTTGCCCCTAACAACCGTGATTAAATGTACTGGACCAAAAAAAAATTAAAAATCGTGGTTATCATCTTCACCATTCAGAAACAGCAAGAACACAATGAACACCAACACCAGAAATAAGAAACGCAGCAAGAACGCAAGAAACAAAAACATAAGAAAAGTAAATGAATGAAACAAGAAATGAAGAAAAGTAAATGAATGAAACAAAATCAGAACAACCACAAGAAACAAGAAACAAGAAACAAGAAACAAGAATGCTACTGCAAAACGAAGAACACAAGTATAAATCTAAAATGTAAACCTGTAAATAAGCAATGGCGTGCGATGGGAAACCTGTAAATGGCATATGAAAAATAGTGAGAAGTCACATAATAAACAAATCTAGAACGTAAATAATGAAATGTAGATGTAAATGGAAATATGAAAACAGAGAAGAGAAACCTTACAGAGAAGAAGGAGAGAAAAGAGAGTTAGGCGCGCTCATGAAATTACGAAATTTAAAACGAAAAGGAAGCTATAATCACGGTTACACAAGGAACCGTGGATATATGTATAACCTGTAACCACGGTTATGAGAGTACCCGTGGATATATGTATGACCTATAACCACGGTTACTCCAGGACCCCTGGTTATATATATGTATGACCTATAACCACGGTTACTCCAGGACCCGTGGTTATATATATGACATATACCCACGGTTGAACAAGGGACCCGTGGTTATATGTGAAAATCTTATTTTGGCATTAGAAAACACCATAAAAAATTTTAGAATTTTTAGAATTTATTTGGTAGGTAAAGTAGAAGCCTAAAAATCCAAAAAATAAGCAAATAAATCACAAAAAATAAAAAATTTTGAGAAAACAAGGGTTTTTTGAAAATCTGAGCAACCCCACCTCGCGTAGCGAGTTGGAATGAATGCGGATTTTTTTCTACCCCAAAATCATATGCAGCAATAAGGATTCTGAGTTTTCTAGCTCAAGTTATGCTCGTTTGAAGTTTGCCGATTTTTGTCGTCACAAAATTTTTGTATCTCTCACTCAAAAATTTATTTTTCAAAAATTCCAACTCGAATGGCTAATAAGTACCAAAAGAAGTCATGACGCAAAAAATCAGATCAAAATTCCATGTTTTTCTATTTTTTTGGATTTTCCTAAAAATAAGGTGAATAATATTTTGACATATAACCACGGTTGTCAAACAACCGTGGTTATAGACACACTTTTAATCACGGTTGCCTAACAACCGTGAATAAAAGTTTTCCCAAAAATTTCAAAAATGCCATCTCGTTTTGACATATATCCACGGTTGTCATACAACCGTGATTATAGAGACTTTTAATCACGGTTGCCATAACAACCGTGATTAAAAGTTTTCTCAAAAATTTCAAAAATGCCACCGCGTCATTTTTAATCACGGATACACACTAATCCGTGATTATACCCCGTGGTTGTATCCATTTTTTCCACTAGTGATTGCATTCTGGATAGTAAAGATTAGAATATAAAAGTCATGTGAATTTTTTAAAAGAATCATATAACCTTTTAAGTCATTATATTACTTAAAAATCTTTTGCTCATAAACATCAATATATAGTTGTATAACTCAGATTTGTTGTTCTTACTTCATCGAAGAAAACATTTGTCATAAGACACATCTTATATATATATATATATATGTGTGTGTGTGTGTGTGTGTGTAGTGTATCTAATGAGAACAAAATGATACAGTGAGAAATAAAAACAGTTAATCCTGATTTAGATAATGTCAAAGGACGTGAATAAATTAAATTAAGAATAATGACATGTATATATTTCTATTTTAACTAAAAATGATATTTTATATCTTAATAACTACATCATTATTTCTAATTGATTTTCTAATTTGAGAACTTCATTGCCTTTACAACCATACTTTTAATTGATTGTATCAAATTAATATAGGATTAAAAGAAAGATATTAAATTCAAAATCTTATTAATAATATTTACGTGAAAATATTCAATCATACAAAAAAAATTAAAGAAAAAAACATTATAATGAATAACCTATATATACGTGAAAAAAGTATTTAATCAATATTCATATTTTTTTTGGTATATTTACAAGTTGCTTTGTAATTAGTCTTAGTTTGATAGAAAAACACATAAAATATACATCATTTAATATATTTTCTTTACTTGAATGAACAAATGTCATTATATATTTAAAGAGATATTTAATTGAGTTTTTTATCTTTGATTAGTTTTTTTTAAGTAGTCCCTTAATTAATTTAAATGGTAGCTCTGTTAGGTGTTCGTTGCTGAGGCAACATTAATCCAAGTAAGCATTCCCACGTATAAAATTTATTGATTTCGTTTGCTAGTTGTCATGTTCTTATTGGTTTTGAAAAACAACAAGTACACGTGCAATCTATACTTAACATGAAAGTAAGGTCCCATGAACTGTTCATAGAACAGTGTTTTTATTATTATTTTTTAAACAAATCTGTGTAATGGTGTGTCGCTGCTCGTCTTTACTTTTTATTATGAAGTTTTGCTCCTCTTAAATATTACACGCTTCATCACTATCATTGTAAAATGTATTAAAAATTATTATTTATTAGATATATTCAAATAAATAACCAATCCCCATAAAGCTTACAAGTTGATAAAATAAAATATTAACAATACAAAACTATTAATAATAAAATATTAATATAACAATTAAAAATAATACAATTAAAAATATATAAATATTAATAAATCAAAATTAACCCATAGAAGATAATAATAAAAAATCTCATTTAAAAAATATTTTATTTTATTTATTGATAATTTCACTTCTTATACAATATTATTGTATTTGTCTCTTGATATTATATATATATATATAAAGACTCTTTTATATAATTTATAAGTATTAAAAAATAGTTAATTTAGTTAAAATATTTTAATTTATCAAAAATTTATAGTAATTTTTTAATATACTATTGGGATTATTGAAACTCATTATTTTACTCTCTCCACTACAATATGGAGATGGTGCAATCTTTATGTTACTCAATTATCATAAAAGAGATAAATTATCAAATCAGTGTGTCTTTTTCTTCATTTTGATTCTAAAGAAATGTTATTTATTAATAGGAATATTTTAATAAAAAATAATTAGTAACATAAAAATTTAAAAAAGAGTTTAATAAAAAGGGACAAAAGGATTTCTAAAATATAATCCTATATTGAGGGACAGGATAGTAGTATTTTTACTATTTTTTTATTATTTATCCTTTTTTTACACATCTATAAAAAGTATATAATTGGTATCGGTCATTATCAATATTTTTATTCTTTTTTATCAATCGCATGTATCTTTTTTATTTAAAGACATTGTTTAAAAACAATTAAATTTTTCATCCATATGCAAACATTTTCTGATGTTTTAATATTTTATTTAAAATTATTATACTTATGTGTTTAAAAATAAAAATGGGTCGCGTGTCAATGAACTAGTCTATGGTGGTATAGGAAATTTGGTATGGGAACCAGCCCCTAAATTATGTTGAATATACTGTTATGTTTAGGGATCCAGTATATTTTTTATTCCAATGAGGAAATAAAAGTCTTGGAGTGCTTCTTAGGAAATCTCACCAGTCCTACATGTTATGGGGCGAAGGTGTAACATCCTGCTTTTAATAATAGCTCTATTTTGAAAATTTTGAAGTATAAAAGATCTGTTAGTGTTACTCAATGAATAAAAACACTCTATGGATGGTTGTGATACTCCAAAATTTCTTTTTCTGGGTATAATTATAGGAATTACATAAACCTTTAAGGATGAGGCCCAATTTCCGAGTGATAATACCTTAGAAAGAACTATCCGAGTGAGAAAGAGAGTCTGATCCGAGTGAATCATGTAAACCGTATTCCGAGTGACTAAGTAATGACTGAGTCCGAATGAGACTTGACTGTGATGCTTGTCTCTGAGGAATAAATGGTTAAGTTATTCCTCAAATGAGAAAGGACATGAACACCGAGTGAAGATCGAATGAGCCTTGAGTCGGCCTGAGAAGACTTAACCGAGTGAAAAGTTGAAAGAAGAGGAGTCGGTTGAATGAGATCGGAAGAGACACTTCTGATCCGTTCTGATCTCAAAAGGTAGGACGATGTCAAGACTTCAAAGAAGAAGATCGGATGCCCACTAATACCACATCACATCGGATGACCGATGTAGGGAGAACAGCTTATGTAAAGCAGACCGGATCAACGTTTTACTGAATGAGCTATGGGTCGCATGACCATGAGACCGGATTAATGCTTTGTCATTTGTGAACACCGGTTAGATTCAAGGAAGGTTCATCCTTAAAACTAATGTTCACACCGGATAAATTGTACCGGTATTAAAGACCGGACTGAGTCCGTCCAGAGAACAGAAGATTACAGACTAGGAAGGGTACAGTTTTCCTACAAAACTGGGGTCTAATGCCTTGGTGGAGTAGTAAATTTAGGCGGGGTCACACGTTTTGACGGAGTCATAAGCATTGACGAGGTCAAATGCCTTGGCGGAGTAGTAAATTTAGGCGGGGTCACACGTTTGGCGGAGTCATAAGCATTGACGGGGTCAAATGCCTTGGCGGAGTAACGTGAACATCTTTTAGAGCATGGACATCTCTTAAGATACACTCAACACCGCCCTTCACACAACACCGCCCTTCACACAATACCGACCTCACAGCACACCGCCCTTCACTCAACACCGCTGTCGCAACCTGGATCGCGACGGCGCGGCGAGAAAGAAAGAAGGTGTGGAATGAAACAGGGAGTCGCCACCAACGTTTTTATTCATAGGAAAAACATTGGGAAAAAACTGAATTCAGTAAAGCACTGGTTAAAAGTTGAGATTCAAGTTCGGGAGTCGATTACGAGTAGGGAAGGTATTAGCACCCTACATCGCCTGTCAAAGACAGTACCAAGATTGAAAGCACAATATAAATAGCCTTAAATAAAACATGGTTTCTTCCCTTTTACTTTTATTTTGAAAATGATAGAATGGAGTAGAGAACTGTACAGACATAGAATGTTGAAGCGAGGTCAATGGGACGTTTCGTCCGAATTAAGCTCGACTTCGATATGAGACAGAGAGGGTGAGAGAATGCCAATAAGACGTCACGTCTAAATTAAACATCCTTGGGTAAAAAGGATAGGGATAGGAAAGAGATAAGCGGGACGTCTTGTCCTAAGTATCCCTTCCCTATGAATTGTAGCAAGGTTTGAACAAAAACTAGGGGGAAATCAACAAGACGTCACGTCTAAATTGATTTTCACGGAAACGACAAAAAGTAACATCACGAAAGAAACGCAAAAAGCAAGGAAATAAATCAGTAAAAGGAAATAAGAAAGATGGGCCCGACAGGAGTTAAAGTCCTGCTCCTACGTATTCTTGAATTATCAAGAAATCAGGGTTACGTAGTTCTGAGGAAAAATTTTAACTCGGAACATGATGATGGAAGTCATTGAGATGGGGAACTCATACAAGACGAAGTTCTTCGCACGTGTACGGATCCTAAGGAGATTGTGTAGACGGAAGTGTTCCCGTACGACACGGTTAAAAAATGAAAAATTTTTAGGCTAGAAAATAAAACATATGCAAAACTTATTACTTATTATTTTTTATTATTATTTTATTTTTTTATTTTTTTTATTATTTTATTAATAATAGCATACTTTATTAAAAATAACCTGGAAATAAAAAAAACTTGGGAATGAAAAGAAACTTGCTGGAAGAAGAAATGAAACTACATAATAACAACTACAAAGAAAAGTAAAGAAAAGAAAAGAACATAATAATCTGGAAAAGAAACTAACCCGGAAATGGAAAAACTTGGAAATGAAAAGAAACTTGCCGGAAATGAAAAAAAACTTGCTGGAAGAAGAAATGCAACAGAGAAGAAGAAGAGGAGAAACGAATGGCTTCCCAAGACTTGATTGCCTTCAATGAAGAATCCCCCTCTTGAATGAATGCTCATGGTGCCTATTTATAGGAATGCAAAAGCAGCCATTGCCATAAAAAATTTGTAATGGAAGGTGCACTCTCCAATTAACAAGTCCATGGTGCTCCATTATCAACTTAAGTGCTCCATTATGATCTTTAGTGCCCCATTATGATGCTTTAGTGCTCCATTATGATCCTTAGTGCTCCATTATGATCTTTAGTGCCTTGCCCACCATCACAAACTTGCTCGTGCATTTGAGGGCTGATGCGTGCCAAATTTGAAAAAGAGTCCAACATGAAAGTTGTAGATCTTTCTCTTAGCTTTAATTTGATATATGGCACAAAAATTTTCATCAAGAAACGAGGGAGATATGACTCATCTACAAAAACTGCTCCAGACTGTGACGAAAATACCTTTGCATGTAAAATAAATTCACTGGGCAAAATGGGTAGAGAATTAGCTTTTGTGCCCTTCATAAAGTTTGTAGATCTTTCTCTTAGCTTTAATTTGATATATGGAACAAAAATTTTCATCAAGAAACGAGGGAGATATGGCCCATCTATGAAAACTGCTCCAGAGTGTGACGGAAATACATTTGCAAGCAAAATAAATTCACTGGGCAAAATGGGTGGAGAATTAGCTTTTGTGGCCTTCATGAAGTTTGTAGATCTCTTTGATATGGAGCCATAGAAAAAAGAATGGGGTCATTTCAGTATCATATGAGGGAGATATGAATTTTTTCTTAAAGATGTGTAGAGCAGTCATGAAACTGGAGCAAGTCCAGGAAGATTATTAAAACTGTACCAATTGGTAAGGATTCAGCCTTCAAGGTCTTCACAAAAGTCGTAGACAATTTTGTTACGAAAATTTAGAGACTGGGTTTGCGCAAATCAAAGATCGTATGAAGGAGTTATGAATTTTCAAATGAACCATGCGCATAAAAGAGTGCTCAAAGGATGGAACTGTACCAATTGGCCGGACAAAAAGAGGTGTTCACAACCGCCTTACCCACACCGCCCCTCACATTCAATACCGCCCTCACTCCATACCGACCTCACAGAACACCGCCCTCACTCAACACCGCCTCACACTGCACTCCGCTCTCACACTATATTCCACCCTCATAAATTCAATACCGCTCTCTTCAAAATCTCCAACAACGAACACCTTTTAACTCCACTCAGACCACTTTATATAAATTAATATATCACTAACCTCTTTAATGCAAAGATGATAGGGAGACGAGTCAAAAGGTTCCATTAAATCTCACCTAATCCTCCATTCAAGTCTGCCACTTATTCTCTCATTATTAACAACTTACCACCTACATACGAACCACTTAGCAAATCACACACTCTTTTTCTTCTTCTTCTCATTCTTGTACGTTCTAAAGGCTGTTCTTTCTATTTCTTCCATTACGGACTGGAACGAGGGAACTACAAGACATACCTTGTTAATCAAAGGACATCAAATCAGGTAAGAGGGGATAGGGTGGTGAATAACTATGAAATGGGTAGAGTTGCATGCTGTTTTAGGATTCCAGTCTTAATTTCGCATCTTGTGGCTTAATTTTGAAACTGAAAACGTATGAATTTGCCTTTGACTTCTTCATGAAAATTGTAGATCTTTTTGTTATCTAAATTATGAGACCTGATTCAATTAATTTAAGTATGTATAGCAAAAGTTATAGCCAAATTACTACTGCATGTTCGAGTGAGAGATTTGTTCCATGTTTTGTGTATATTTTGATATGCTGGGAATTATACATGCGTAATCAGCCTTGAATGTCTTCATGAAAGTTGTAGATATATATGTTGTGGATCTTTAGAAAGTGGTTTCACATTAAAATAATTTTTATAGTTCAAGTTATGCTCATAATACTGAAGTATGTACAAGCTGTAAATCTGTGAACTTGAAATCCGTATCTTATTTTTTAAAACTGGGAATCTTGTGGTAAGAATTAGTGATCAGTGTCTTCATGAAAGTTGTAAATCTTTTTGTTATGTGAATTTTGAGACCTGAACCGATTGATTTGAGTATGTGTAGAAAAATTTATAGCCAAAATACTACTGTATGTCCGAGAGAAAGATTTGCTTCATGTTTAGTGCATATTTTGATATGCTGGGAATTATACATGCATAATCAGCCTTGGATGTTTTCATGAAAGTTATAGATAATTAAGTTGTGGATTTTTAGAAAGTGGTCTCACATCAAAATAATTTTTGTAACTCAAGTTATGCTCAAATTATTGAAGTATGTGCAAGCTGAAATTCTGAAATTCTGAAATTTTGAAATCCGAATCTTGTTTTTAAAACTGGGAAGTTTGTGGTGAGAATTAAGGGTTGGTGTCTTCATGGAAATTGTAGATATGTGTGTTAAGAATAATTTAGAATTTGTTTTATGTCAAAATCACGTTTGTAACTCCAAATACGTTCTAAATACTAATCTGTGTACATTTTGGAAAACTTATCTTGAGGCAGTATGGTATTTTGTGAAAACGTGGTATTTCTGATTGGAATCTGGAACTGTGTTCTTCATGAAAGTTGTAGATAATTGTATTATTGAGCTATAGAAAGTGGAATCATCTAAAAACGAGTTGATTTGCCCATGTTATGACTGTTTTGCTAATGTATGGTGCTGTTGGGGATGCTGAAAGTTACTTAAAAAGGCTATTTTGAAAGAAAATGATATTTTCTCTATGGATAAAGATTATTTATTAAATTCTTGAGTGATTATGAATTATTATAAATGCTGTTGAGTATCACACAGTTTGTATATTGTGATGGTGAATAATTATGAATGACATAATTAATATATATGTACATGAATGCCTTGTGGTTATTGACATATGTGGTTGAAACAGTAAATCCATGATTTTATGAATTATTATGTGTATTGTGTCCCATGAGGACTTGTATTATCCAAGAGGTTTTGGAAATGTGGATATCATGGTATGTTAAATGATAAAGAGAATTAAAGGCATTCATGCATCATAAGCATTGGACGCATCATGGAATTTAGGGGTTCCGTGATTGCCTACCCTGGTGGGGGGTTACTCTATGATGAGTTAAGCCCTATTTTGTTGTGTGCCATGGAGTGTAGGGATTCATGGTTTATGCAAAGCCCTACTTATGATAATTGTGTACTTCGGTACTTAAGCGCCATGAAGTATAGGGATTCATGGTATATGCTAAAGCCCTAATTGTGTAAGCGCCATGAAGTATAGGGATTCATGGTATATGCTAAAGCCCTAATTGTATAAGCGCCATGAAGTATAGGGATTCATGGTATATGCTAAAGCCCTAATGGAGTCTCTATGAGACTTTTACTGCAGTATTCCCACCAAAACCAAATGGATCCAGCATGACATCATTTGACTAATTGAAGAATTATTAAATGGACTTGTTTGGCATATTCATCATATCATTATGAGTTATGGATTGTGTTTGTGCAATTTTATCTATTTTATACTTATTCTATATTCTGTCTCACTCTTACATTAATTTTTACAGTGAATGACACACCGAATGAAGAGTGATGCCATGATTGATGTCTATTTGAATTATTACTTGAACTTTGATTTCATGAGTTGTAATAAGTATAACATGTCATGTACCATTATCTTCTAAATCGTTTCCGCTATTTGAATATTTTCTTGAATTTAATTATTCACGACTAGTATGTATGATAATTTTCTGCTGTTATCAACTGTTACGTAAACTCTGAATTGAATTTATGAATTATAAAATGATCTTCCGAAAACGTGAAAAATTTACTCAAAAATTTTTTAATTAACGTTTCGGGGCGTCACAGAAGGAGGGTGTCACTTGTAAAGACACCCTAATGCTCAAGTTAGCAGAATATTCAAAGGATGAATATCAGTATTCGGGCGTAAGTTAGGATCAAGAAATTCCATTTTTTCCCTGTCGATTTGTGGGTATTTATATTAAATAGTAGTGGAATGGTCGATTTGGCCGGGGGGACGTTCCATATGATGTGTCAATACGACTCTTATTATTGCAAAAAAGCTGACACACAATGCGAGTGTCCCCTAACGATTGTATCTTCCTCTTTGTGTTTTTGCAGACTATTTTTCGGCATGCGGTTACATAAGTTAACATTGATCCGCTGATATCGAGAAAATGGCTCGTACCATAGGTCTCATACGTGATACCGATAGCCGATGTCAAATCACAGCTTCATGCAAGAGGCTGATTGTAACACCTCCTTATATACACGAGATATATATATTCTTATTGCTTTTAAAAACAAAAGCTTTTGGAAGATATAAAATTTTATTTATCATTTCTTATTTCACGTATACAAGAACGTATATGTATCTGATTTCCTTTGAATATTGAAAGTAAAAAAATAGTCTTTCAATATTTGTCCATAATGACAAAATAAATTTATAGAAATCATAAGTGATAAAAGATTATAGTAATATATCTGAATGATAAGGTTTATCAAAGTTTAACCTTTACCTTGTTACAATTATCCAACTTGATATTGTAATAAGGTAAACTAAAACTAAATTATATCTCTACTACGACTGTGACCCATCATTTCCTAATCCTTAAACCATAGGGTTTTGGAATTCTACTCTTGCCATGTCTCTTCACATATCCGTTTGAGGATGAGACCACTTTACCCTCTTGTAATTACATCCTTTCATCTTGGATTGCTAGCTATATATCAATATAGAATATATTTTGGACACAAATTCAAACAAGAAAGAGTGAGAAACAAAATATAAATCTTATAGATAAGACATAAGCATAAAGGTTTTCACAAACTAATATAATAATATCAGTCATAATCTCATACACAATTAATTATGAATGTAGGGTTTCCACAAACATAACAATTATATTTTCATTCATAACCACCTACATAGAATGTCACAATCACATGAATGTTATGTAATACTTTAATGCTACTATCTCATTCAATTTATGCATGTGGGCCCTTAAAGTTTTAATTTGCACTGGACCAATCAGGAGTTTATACTATTTCATAATTCCGGATAATAATAACATAAATGTCTTCATGACATATGAACAACTCAACTAGCATGAAAACACTTAGAGACTAGTCAGACTTAAAAGGTTTTTATTGTGAAAGTACCCGACACTAGGGAGCGACTGTAGGTCCCCTGAAGCACCCTTTCACACCTTCCCATCCCAAGGCTTGCAATTAAGCCTCCTTTAATGTATCCTTGATTTCTATAATTCGTCCCCAGGTAATATCATATCTCATTTCTCTTTAATGATTCATGATGAATGAACTACTCGCGTATTGAGTTGGTTAAGACTTTTAGAAACTCAGGTATAAACTATATCTTCGGGGCCTACAAATCACAACATAGTCACCCCGATGAACTACACATTTCCAAACTCTTAAATAAGTTCTGCCACACATAGAAGAATTTCAATACAATTTTGCTTTATCATTCACAAATGATTTGAGTTTCAAAGTCTGAACATATATTCCAAACCTTCTTTAGAGCATTTATAGGAAATTAATTTACTTTAGACTCAAGTTTAAATTATTGATCTTTTTCCATCTTTAATTATAATACTAAAAAAATGTATAATATTTCTAAACACTTTTGAAATTAAAACTCTTATTTTTCAAAAGTTTAAAATAAAATATTATTGAAGTATCTCATTTCCATTTGAGAATCAAATATTTTCATATACATACATATACATATACATATATAAATATATTATTTTTATAAAATACTTTCTCTTTTTTTATAAAATAACTAAAATTTAATTTAATTAAATAATTTATTTTGAAAAATAAAAGTGAGTTATAAAAATTATATGCTTTTATTGAAAGTTAAGAAAAGTTTCTTAACAATAATCTGAATAAACATTGAGAAATAATTTCTTTTAAATTAATACTTAAAAGACTAAGAGATAAGTATATTCTTACTGAGTTTTAGCATTTCGTCATGCTTGTTATATGCTTAAACTTCACATCACAAGATCATCAATCATTCATTAATCACAACCAAATATTATCAATCATAATTAAATATCATCACTCACAATCAAATATCGATCATAATCAAATTAAATAAAAATAACACAAAATCTACACAATTTATTTCAGGGTGTCTTAATTATTAAAGTTCATTTTAAGTCGTAGTAGTCCAGTCAATGCAAAGGTATAATTCAGTCCATATCAAGTCCAAATAGTCCAATAGTCATATGGGTCTATCATATATAGTCCAATCAACGCAAAAGTATAATTCAGTCCATATCAGTTATAACAGTCTAAATCTCAATGATACGGTATGTTAGGTTAATGAGTCATCTAAATATTTTAAACTTTATGTTAGGTTAATCAATATGATTCATCTAAATATTTTAAATTTTTGAATAAATTTTATTTATTTATTTACTTAAGATGATAATAAGTATTACTTTAAAATATTAATTATTCATAATTAAAAGGAGTAGGGGACACCTCCCATTATTCTTATGTCTTTTCATATTATATTCTCATCTCATTCCCCCTTACCTAGAATTGCTACTAAGGCGAGTTCGCTCTGTGCCTCTGAGTTTTAAAAATATTAATACCAATTTATTTCAGTATAGGCACAAGATAAAATTAAAGATTACTATTTGAAACAAAAATGGTAATTAGTAATTATGTATAGTAACAATAAATAGTAAATTTTAAATAGTAACAATAAATAGTAAATTTAAATAGTTACCATGAATAGTAACAGTAAATAGTAAATCGTAAATAGTAATGGTAAATAGTAAATTATGAATAGTAACAATAAATAGTAAATCATGAATAATAACGGTAAATAGAAAATTTTTAATAGTAATAGTAAATTGTAAATTGTAAATAGTAACAATAAATAGTAATTTACTATTTGAATAGTAATTTACTATTCATAATAATGATTTACTATTGACATAGTAATTTACTATTTAGAATAGTAACTTAAAATAATATTATATTCAGTATAATAATAGATTTTTAAAACGATATGAAAATAAACATAAAAAATATAAAAGAGGGTTATTCTTACCTTATAATTTTAGCAGAACCTCTTTCCATAAAAAGTATTTGTCTCTCTTACTCCTACCACTATCTCTCTAACATTGCTATATTAAAAAAATTTAATCTGAAAAGTCAGTTTTTCTCTTCGGTGCTCCCCTATATTTATAACAAAATTTTGTACTGTGTATTTCATTATTTTATTATAAAAGTACTGTGCAATTTTGAAAATTTCGTTCCTGGTTACTGTGCAACATTTAAAATTTTCATTCATGCACTCTGTTTTGCATAGTAAATATTGGTTGAATTATTAACTTAAATAGTTACCATTCACTCGGTATATTTTTAATATTCAAAATCAGTCATTTTCAAAATTTAGCGATATTATATCAGACCTCACTAATTTTATAATAAATAATATAAAGTTTAAATTTTAAAAATCTAAAATTTTCTGTTAATAAAAATTTGTTAGTACCTTTCCGGTCTCTTTACGATTGGTAAAAATTAAGATTTTTACTCAAACCGGTCATTTTTAAGTAAGTCTACTTGAAATGGATTTTAAAAAATTTTCTTATAATTTATCTTCTCTTTCTTATAAATATTTTTAATTTTAAGTAACTTTATATGAATTTAAAATTATTTAAAATATATTATTTTATTAAAATATTTCAAAAATTTCAAAAAAATCAGAAAATCATAAATAATACGTAGATTAAAAAGTTCTAAAGAACCATAATCTAATTCCTTTGAAATTTTATTTGAAAATTCTAATAAGACTTAAATCGTAAATATGTAAAAACATAAATATAAAAACGTAAAATAAAAGTTGTAAATAATAAAGATGTTCAAAATTCTTGATATAATTTTCTTAATCAAAGAATACTAATTAAGTCATTTTAAAATCCTCATTCAGAATATATATATATTTATTTTATTATTATTTTTAAAAAACAAAATAATTAAATATAAGTTCCAAAATTTCATAAAAATATTAATTAGTTAATAATCAACTAACTAATAGTAAGTGTTTTCTCATTAAAGAGATATAAATATCTACTTTCTATTTGAGTAGAAAATAGGATGTTACACTGATCACCATGGCGGCTTTAGATGCAAATTACCCACTTGCCCATAGAACTATATAAAGACTAAATCAATTATATTAAAGTGAAGCATATTCATATAATGTGTTTCACTTTTTTTCATTTTTTATTCTTCTTAATGCTCTTTAACTTTTTATACTTTTTATTCATTCATTATCACACAAACATGTGAATATATAAAGTATGAAATAAAAATATTAATAATGATGCACCAGAAAAGCAGGTATCACACAAAGTAATATATTTAATATTAATAATATATTTAATGTTTACTACTAATAATAAAAAAATATTGATATAAAACTATAAAATATTTTTCAAAATATCATAGAAATAATTAATAAACGAAAATAACATGCACATGATTAGAATCAACTAAATTACTATAATAAAACCGATATTGTTCATTAATGATGAAAACATCAATAATAATATTTTAAAGAAGGACATGCCTATAATTAGACTAACATATCATAATATTTACATTATTCATCTAATTATAAAATACACATAAATTACTAATATTTTAAAAATCATAAAACCGACATTGAAGAAAAGAATAGTAGCATATAATAACTGTAACACTAATTTAATAAAATACGGGGGAAATTTTAAAAAAAATTACATCCATTTTAGGATGTTCCCACGTGACTTAACAGGTAGAGCTGGATATACGAGCCAACCCGCCCCGCAACGGGCTTACCCATGGAACCTGCTTTCTAAATGGGCTAATTTTTTTGGGACCGAGACAACCCCGCGGGCCAACCCGCCTATGAGATTATTTTTTTGCTTCTTTTTTATTCCTTTGAAATTGTAGGGTCTAAATTATTTTTTTAAAACAAAAAATATGTGTAATTCAACATATTTAATTATCCAAAATTTAAAAGATCCAATCATATTTCATGAAATAAACTCATAAAATTTTAAATTTAATAGTTTTTTTTATCCAAATATAAACCTTAAACATGACAAATGGGTTACAAATGCATGATAATAATTAATAACATCACCAATGTCTTAAAAACTTCAAATACAATTACATGGGTTTAAGTTAGGATTAGAGTTTTTAGTTTTTTATTTCTATTTTAAATATATTTATAATATATTTTTTATTTTTACTTAGCCCGCGGGTTGGCCCGCGAACCCGCGAGCCAGAGCCGTTTTAACCCACGGGTTACGCGGTCCCAGCCCGTGAGCCCGCTTTTTAAATGGTCCAATTTTTTCTAACCCGCAACCCACGTAAGGAGTGACTAAACGGGCCAGCCCGCGAGTCCAGACCCGTTTACCCAGCTCTATTAACAGGTCCCCAATAACATATCCTAGGTTTGGGAGTTACAAAATTGCTCAAAGAAAAATTTTTCCTCGTGCACTGCCCAGAAAATTGAGTCAGATCAAAGTTACATAGCTCCAATCAAGATGAATTTAGTTTATACACATCCGTAACGCAAATACCTACAATTGTTATAAAGAAGTCAATGGCCAATTGTAACGCCCCGGCCGCTTTTCAGGAATGAACGACTCGCCCCACAGACCAACACGAGACCTTTCCAATGTGCTTTTGTCCTCACTCACACATTTCCTGAGAACTTCCCAGGAGGTCACTCATCCCAGAATTACTCCAAGTTAAGCACGCTTAACTTTGGAGTCCTTATGTGATAGGCCACTGAAAAGGCTAATGCATTTGTTGGTATAGGTAGTACGAATTCATTTCTTTAAGCTATCCTCGACTGTATAGTCCCATACCTATACAGTCTTTGGATCCCTCTCATTCCGGTATGTATTCGATTCATCCATGTGTCCCTCCCACTGGAAGCCTGCCAGGAGCCGCTCCTTGTCCGTGCTTATGCACCGACGATCACTCCCCGCCCTCAACAGTGCCCGGGATGTCACATTTCCCGCTGGAAGCCTGCCAGGAGCCGCTCCTTGTCCGTGTCCCTGCACCGGCGATCACTTCCCGCCCTCAACAGCGCCGGGATGTCACATGCCCACCAGCTTCCACCTGGTTCGTCCTCGAACCATACCGTACTAGGAGAGGCTAGGCTCTGATACCACTGTAACGCCTCACCGCTTTTCAAGAATGAACGACTCGCCCCACAGACCAACACGAGACCTTTCCAATGTGTTTTTGTCCTCACTCACACATTTCCTGAGAACTTCCCAGGAGGTCACCCATCCCAGAATTACTCCAAGTTAAGCACGCTTAACTTTGGAGTCCTTATGTGATAGGCCAGTGAAAAGGCTAATGCATTTGTTGGTATAGGTAGTACGAATTCATTTCTTTAAGCTATCCTTGACTGTATAGTCTCATACCTATACAGTCTTTGGATCCCTCTCATTCCGGTATGTATTCGATTCATTCATGTGTCCCTCCTACTGGAAGCCTGCCAGGAGCCGCTCCTTGTCCGTGTCCATGCACCGGCGATCACTCCCCGCCCTCAACAGCGTCGAGATGTCACACCAATTATGCCATTAAGAGTGTCTAATTCACAAATTTGTAGAACCAGCCTTGCTGAAATTTTCAGTCTGAACGCCCATTTAGTATTTTAGGCATATCTCGGGCTACCGACCTTCGATAGACACAAATTTGGTGTCAAAACGATGAGGACAAAATTCCCTACAACTTTTGTGAAGAAATCGAAAGCTATATCAGCTCACTTGAGTGAAAAATAGCTCGCTTAAGCGAAAGTTTTGCTCAAGCTCTCGCTTTAGCAACAATACGACAGTATCAGACCTTGTCCAGCTCGCTTAAGCGAAATTTTGGCAGAAACCACCCATTTGGCACTCGCTTAAGCGAGATTTTGGCAGAATGCACCCCCAAGCTCATACATAGACTTGCTCAAGCGAGATTTGGCTCGCTTAAGCGAAAATTACAGCTCTTAACCCATAAATCAACTTCCAACCTACCTATTTGCCCGTTTTAACTCCGATTACTACGAAACTTCATGGGCACTATATTTTCCACATTCCGGAGCTGTTGGATCAGTTTGTTCACCAAAATTCTAACATATGACTAAGTTATGAATGGAATTGCATTTTGATAATTTCTAAACTATAACATGCAACATAAGCCTCATTTCTCAATGGAATTGGTCCGTTCCAATTCACACAAGCTTTAAATCATAAATATGACTTATTGGAACTATCATATGACATCCAAACCTCACCAAACTCTGCATAACCCTATCACTTGCTCAATTATGCATAAAACTCAAAGTAAAACTTCATTTTTCATGCATTCATTCTGAATCACATTACAATGCATCTTCTAACTCAATCATAACTCATTCATACATATCAACAATTCTTACCCATCACATTCATATCATGCATCAATCTCATAAAGGCAATTTCTGGGCATATCAAGCATCATATACATAATGTGGGACCTTCCATGGTCACCACAACCAAATATCATTACCCATCCTCTATCTCACCATTACATCATATCATATATACATCCAAAATATAAACTAGGCTTCTCGTTGAAACCATCAGCTACCTAGAATCCACTAAGCAATCATATACATCAACTATCAAAACAGCTATCTACAAGAGCCGACCAAGGCTACCACCAAAACACTATATACAACATATACATATATGTACAATGTCTTCCTCACAGCTATGGTGACATCTCACCAATCACCATCGCTGCCTAAATCCACTGAAAATATAGCCACAAAATAGGGGTGAACACAATACATGTTAAATGAAAGTTATTGAATCGGATCAACCTATCCAATTCTTTAATACACATTACAATATCAAATCAATCAACATATTTACTGCCATTCAACATAATTCATCACTCAACAGATATTCTCAATATCATAATATCACATGGCTATTACTAATCATGCTGTTCTCAACAACGTTTATCAATGCATATACATGTATATAAATGCAATCACATGGATCCATTGTAACATCCCATTTTCAACACAAATAGAAAATAGATATTAATATAGAAATACTTACTATAAGTTAGTTTATTATTATCATTTTTTTTGAAATTTTGGTATTTATATTTAATTATTTATTTTTTAAAATAAACTAATAATAATAATAAAATGAAAATATTTCTGAATGAGAATTTTAAAATGACTTAATTAGTATTCACTAATTAAGAAAATTATATTGAGAATTTTTAATATCTTTATTATTCACCATTTTTATTTTATGTTCTTATATTTATGTTTTTACATATTTATGATTTAACTCTTATTAGAATTTTAAAATAAAATTTTGAAGGAATTAGACTATAGTTCTTTAGAACATTTTGATCTACATAATATTTATGATTTTCCAGAATTTTTTGAAAATTTTGAAATATTTTAATAAAATAATATATTTTAAATAATTCTAAATTCATATAAAGTTACTTAAAATTAAAAATATTTACAAGAATGTAAAGTTAAATTATAAGAAAATTTTCTAAAATCCATTTCAAGTAGACTTATCTAAAAATTATTGGTTTGAGTAAAATCTTGATTTTTACCAATTGTAAAAAAATCGAAAACATACTAATAAATTTTTATTAACAAAAAATTTTAGATTTCTAAAATTTAAACTTTATATTTCTTATCATAAAATTAGTGAGAACTGATATAATATCGTTAAATTTCAAAAAGGGTCGATTTTGAATATTTAAAATATACAAAGTGAAAGGTTACTATTTAGCTTAATAATCCAGTCGACATTTACTATACAAAACACTGTGCATGTACGAAATTTTCAAAAGGTGTACAGTAATCAGGATTGAATTTTCAAAAAATGCACAGTACTTTTATATTAAAATAATGAAATGCATAGTAATTTTCCTTCCTATATATACCGAAGGAATTCTTCTTTAGAATTCACAATTTCAGATTAAGTTTTCTTAATATAGTAGTGCTAGTGAGATAGTGGTGGAAGTAAGAAAGAGAAATAAATTTTTTTGGAAGAAGGTTCTGCTAAAATCCTAAGGTAAGAATACCTCTCTTTTATATTTTTAGGGTTATTTTCATATCGTTTTTAGAAATCTATTATTATACTGGAAATAATATTATTTTAAGTTACTATTCTGAATAGTAAAATACTATTTCAATAGTAAATTACTATTTACTGTTACCATTTACCTTTACTATTCATGTTTTACTATTTACCATTACTATTCACGATTCACTATTTACCGTTACTATTTACGATTTACTATTTACTATTACTATTCATGTTTTACTATTTACTGTTACTATTCACGATTTACTATTCACTATTCACTATTCAAAATTTACCATTTCTGCTTTAAGTAGTAATCTTAATTTTCATCTTATAACTATATTAAAGTGAAATTGGTATATTTTAGAACTCGGAGACAACGCGCGCACGGACTTTCCATAACAAACCAAGATACAAGAGGTAAGGAGGAGTAAGATAAGAATATAATATGAAAAGACATAAGAATAATAGGAGGAGTCTCTTACTCCTTTAAAATTTAATAATATTATTTTAAAATAACAACTATTTAACTTAAAAATTTATAATAAATTTTAAATTGAGTATCTTGTGTAACTTGATCTGAATACCTATGCAAATACCTGGATAACCTATGCGAACTGGACTGAACCTATGCAAAGACTTGGACTATTATGACCTGTATGGACTGAATTATACCTATGCGAGGATTAGACTATATGGACCTACATAGACCTATGCGAGGAATGGACTATAAAGACTTAAAATTAATCTTATTAATCTAAATAACTAATAAAATTTAAATTATATTTATGACTGATATTTAGTTGATTTGATTTGATTATAATTAATAATATTTGATTTTGATTATGATATTGTGATTTATAATACTAGACTGTGATGAATAATATTTGTGATTTGATGTTATTTGATTGTGATTGATGATATTACAATACTTGATTGTGATTGATGAATGATTGATGACCTTGTGATATGGAGTTTGAGCATATATGCAAGCATGATGGAAAGTTAAAACTCAGTAAGAATTTTCTTACCTTACTCTTTAAATTTTTATTCTAAGAGAAAGTATTTTATAATTATTTAGTCTTTTATTTCTTCTTAGAAATAATTTTTATTAACTTTATTTTTAATCTCTAGAATAAAATCTAGTATTAGAAAGAAGCTATTTTATGAAAATCAGAGGTTGAGATAATTATTTCTTGAATTAAAGAAAATTTTTATAGTTTTAAGTATTCTTAGTTAATGATTTTAAAAAAAATATTTTCTATTAGAAATCAGAAATTTAAATTGGTTTTCCTTAATGAAATAACTAAAGGATATTTCGTTATAGTCGAGATTTCTAAACTCAATCTAGTTAAAATTAAAATTTGAAAAGATTATGTAAATATGTGAAGTTTTTTAAGAGAAAGTTTTGAGATATTTAAGGCTTGGAAACTCAATTTTGGTGAGATCTGAATTTGAAGACTGTACTAAATTTGTTTCTGTATAACAGAAGTTCAAAAAAGAACTTGTGGGAATGTATAGTTTATTGAGATGATTTTATGAACCTTTATGGTATTTAATAATTGAGTTTCTAAAAGTCTTAACCAACTAAATATGCGAGTAGTTCATGCATCATGAATCATTAAAGAGAAATGAGATGTGATATTGCCTGGGGACAGATTATAGAAACCGAGGATACATTAGAGGAGGCTTAATTGCGAGCCTTGGGATGAGAGGGAGTGAAAGGGTGTTTCAGGTGACCTGGGGTCACTCCCTAGTGTCGGGTACTTTCACGATAAAAACTTTCTCAGTCTGACTAGTCTCTAAGTGTTTCCACGCCAGTTGAGCTGTTCATATGCCATGAAGGCATTTATGTTATTATTATCCGGAATTATGGAACAGTGTAAACTCCTAGTTGGCCCAATGCAAACTAAAACTTGAAGGGCCCACATGCATAGAATGAATGAGATGATAGTATTAAAAACATTGCATGACATTCATATGATTGTGACATTCTATATGGGTGGTTGTGAATGAAAATATAATTGTTATGTTATGAAAACTCTACATTCATAATTGATGATGTATATGATTGTGATTTAAATTATTATATTAGATTGTGAAAACCCTTATGCTTATGTCTTATCTGTAAAGTATTATATTCTATTTCTCACTCCTTCTTGTTTGAATTTTGTGTCCAAAATATATGTTATATGATATATAGCTAGCAGTTCAAGATGAAAGGATGAAATTATAAGAGAGTAAATTGGTCTCATCCTCAATCGGGTAGGAGAAAAGATGTGACAAGAATAGGATTCAAAATCACATGATTTGAAGATAAGGAAATAATTGGTTACAGTCGAAGTAGAGGTATTAAATCTTTGGTTTTAGTTTACCTTAATACAATATTAAGTTGGATGATTGTAAATCAATGTAAAGGTTAAACTTTAATAAACCTTATTCTTTGGATATGATACTGTAATCCTTTATAACTTATGATTTTCTGAAAGTTCATTTTATCATTATGAATAATTTTAAATTTTTTACTTTCAAAATTCAAAGAAAATCAGATATATATATATATATACGTCCTTGTATACACGAGATAAGAAGTGATAAATATGTATATCTTTCTAAAAAAAAGTAAGAAGAATAGATATATGTCTCGTGTATATAAGGGGGTGTTACAAAGTGGTATCAGAGCAGTTCAATCCAAATCGGCTTGGGGTATGGTCTTACTAGCGTGTTAGTGTACTCTGATGGTTAAGTTAGTCAAGAGATTTTATGGTTGACAAAGGAGGAAATTTTATTGAAGTAGATGGTAATAAGTAAGTGAAGAAAAATTAGGAATATAGAAAAAAGGAACTAATTTTAAGTTCATAAGAAGTATAAGTTAGAACTCTATAGCCTGTTACTTGAAAAATGTTATTGCAGGGATTATCAGAAATTGGTCATTCTGAAGTCTTTCTTAACATTGTTTAAGTACGGGTGTTATTGTATGATGGAATGATAAGGTAAATTAACTAATGCAGTTATTTCCTTTTATTCTAAATGTATTGTATGGTGTTTGATTCTCTGATTAATATGTGATAATGAAATATTCTAACATTTGTCTGTTTTACAATATGGTATGAGACAACAAGGGAGATAAGACAATAGAAAATTGTTAGAAATATTTTGGTATGAATTCTAGACTAGAGCTGTCATGACTTTGACTACTTAGTTATAAACTACTAGGACTGATCACCCCGAATGATTTACACTAAGTAGTGAAAGACATGTCAAATGAAGGATGTTAAGATCAATGAATTTAACCCTAGTTAATGTGGTATATGAAGAAATGGAGATAAACTCAATAAATTCTATTAGGATATTCCTTACCATGTCCTTGAAGTTGTAGAGATACTTGTGTGAATTAGAATTCTAATGGGTAGATAAATGTTGTAATCTGAAGTAGGATAACAAATTGTCTAAGATAGAATCATAGTTTTTCCTTTAGTGATATATTTAAAAAAAAATGTGTGGATGTATGCTTCATGAAAGAAATATGATAATTTGTTCACTAACTTGTTTGGTATAACAAATAATCATATTAGGAATTGTATATCTGGCTGTTTGTATTGATTCTTCTTTTGTATGACATATAAGATATGTTAATTATTGTTTGATTTGATGAAGTTTTCATTTATGATGTCTACGATTGAATAATATATATGATGGTTATATGTATAAATATATGAATTAATGAAACTTTTATGGTTGTGACATCGAATGTAATTAACCATATATTTTTGAATTTTTTTAAGTGATTTATTGTGATAAATATGTCAATGAATGACCTAAAATAAGTATCATAGATCTTTGGGAGATATCGATATTGGTTTAATGTTGAGAAATTATGCGATAAAATATTTTCTTTGGATTCATAACAATTTGATACATGTTTATCAAGTTATTTTCTTTTAGTCATCAATTTTGTAAAGTGAATATACATATACCCTATATAAATAATTGTTATGTAATGATAGACTTAAAATAAAGAAATATGTTAGTGAACCGTGGGTAAATAGATATGAACCCTTACTTATTAATTTAGCATAGTTCCTATGAAGTGGGTTACATAAATCTTAGCTATCCATAACAAAAATTTAAGTGAGTATTTCTAAGTAGTGATTTGTGATCATTTAAAATTAGAGAATTTATCAAATCTATGTAATGGTTGTAGTCAATTACGATGGAAAGAGAAACCACTTAGTTAAGGAATATTTAATTCATTATAGAGGACAATATGAAATGATTACATACCCTGAATTGTCATGAAGCAAAGAACACAAGGATTTGATTAGATAAACAAGTACAATATGGACTAAGACATATTTATCCTTTTTCACTAGGATAATTTATTATACACAATTACATTAAGAAAAATAAAGTAGAACATCTAGTACATCATAGATAGAGGTCTAAGAGTCTTTGCAATACAAAAATTATCCAAATTAGAGAAATCACCATAATGATTATAAGAAGTGAGGCACTTGTTACCACAAACTCTAGTCCATCTCGCCTTCGTTCTTCATCACTTCTAGGGAGGTTGGCCATCGAGTAGTACAATATTACTTGAGGGAAAAGATTGAAGAAATTAGATGGAAGAGAGAAACTAAGAAACCTTGAAGTTGTGATAGGAAGTGAGAATGGAATGAGAATTTATAAGCAAGCAAGGGAGGGAGAGTTGCAACGATTATAAATGGCTAGTCCAACGGCTAGTCCAATGGTCATAAATGACTAGTCTCAATCGGATAGGAGAAGAGATGTGACAAGAATAGGATTCAAAATCACATGGTTTGAAGATAAGGAAATAATTGGTTACAGTCGAAGTAGAGGTATTAAATCTTTGGTTTTAGTTTACCTTAATACAATATTAAGTTGGATGATTGTAAATCAATGTAAAGGTTAAACTTTAATAAACCTTATTCTTTGGATATGATACTGTAATCTTTGATCACTTATGATTTTCTAAAAGTTCATTTTATCATTATGAATAATTTTAAATTTTTTACTTTCAAAATTCAAAGAAAATCAGATATATATACGTCCTTGTATACACGAGATAAGAAGTGATAAATATGTATATCTTTTTAAAAAAAGCAAAAAGAATAGATATATGTCTTGTGTATATAAGGGGGTGTTACATCCATTACACATCATCAAATATAATGTTGCAACACATTGGCTCTCAGTTGATCCGACTATTTTACTGGTACCAAACTGTTTGCCCCCTCACGTAACACAATCACGACAACAGGAGTGTTATGGGCTAGCCCTGAGTCCCACTCAATAGGCTTGCCTTGATTGTAACACCCCTAATTTCGTTATTTCTTATTTAAAATAAAATTTCAAAGGAATTTGATTATAGTTCTTTAGAACTTTTTGATTGTTATATAATTTATAATTTTTTAGAATTTTTTAATTTTTTATTTTTTTTTATTTTTTTGAGAATGACAAAAATACCCTTAACCTTTCATCTAATAACCAAAATACCACTGCCGACATCATTGCTTACATCATCGCTTACATCATGAATAGTAAAATAAATAATTAAATAATCTTAAATAGTAAAATTTTCTTCCTATAAATAGATGGCTCATTTACAACATTTCCACACCAAAAATTAGAGAGAGAATCTAGAGAGATAGTGTGTAAGAAATTAGTGGAGAGTAAATTCTTTTGGTAAAAAGAAGTTCTGCCCGAGGTGTAAGGTAATAACTTTCTTCTATATTCTTTTTATAATTTTAGTTTATTTTTTTGGCACTCTTAAACCATTAATATACTAGTACTATTATGAATAAGTTACTATAGTAAAAATAAATTATCACTGTGTTATTTTTACTATTTACAGTTACTATTCAAAATTTACTATTTATTATCACTATTCACAATTTACCATTTACTGTTATTATTCAAATTTATCATTTACCATTATTATTCAAAATTTATTAGTTGTTGTTATTATTCAAAATTTACTATTTACCATTACTATTCAAAATTTACCATTTACTATTACTATTCAAAATTTACTATTTACCGTTACTATTCAAAATTTACTATTTATTGTTATTGTTCATGATTTACCATTTACCACTACTATTCAAAAAATTACTATTTACGATTTACTATTTACTATTACTATTCAAAAAATTACTATTTACCGTTACTATTGATGACTTACCATTTACCATTACTATTTATTATTACTATGCACATTTACTATTTATCATTCTGATAGCAATCTTAATTTTTATCTTAAGCTTATACTGAAATAGATTGGTATTAATATTTCTAGAAATTGGAGGCGCAAAGCAAATCTCTTTTGGGTAACAATTCAAGGTAAGGGGGAGTGAGATAAAAGTATAATATGAAAAGACATAAGAATAATGGGAGGAGTCCCCTACTCCTTTTAAATTTAATAATATTAATATTTTAAAATATTAACTTTTTAACTTAAAATTTTTAATAAATTTTAAATTAAATATCTGATTTAACTAACTCTAACCTACCTATGCAAGGACTTGGACTTTTATAACCTATATAAACTGGACTATACCTATGCAAGGACTTGGACTACTATGACCTATATGGACTGAACTATACCTATGCAAGGACTGGATTATATGAACTTACATATACCTATGCGAGGAATTGACCAAAAGGACTCAAATTGACTACATTAATAATCATTAAATTTTGCATTATGATATGTATTAATGATATTTAATTGATTTGATTATGATTGATTGATTGATTGATGATATTTAGTTATAATTGATAATGCTTGATTTTGATTGATGATTTTGTAATGTGGAGTTTGAGCATATAGCGAGCATGACGGAAAGCTAAAATTCAGTAAGAATTTCTTACCTTACTCTTTAAATTTTTATTATCTTTTATTTCTTCTTAGAAATTATTTTTATATTTAGAATAAAAAATTAGTATTTATTTTAGAAAGTAGACATTTTATGAAAATTAATTGAGATAATTAAATTTTGAATTAAAGAAAAAATTTTGTAACTTTAAGTATTTACGGTTAATGATTTAAAGATTATTCTCTTTTAATAAAATAAAATTTTAAAAAGAAAATTATTTTATTCCAACTTAATAACTAAAGATATTTGAAAATAATTGAGATTTCTAAATTTGATTTTGTTAAGATTTAATTTGAGAAAGATTATGTAAAGTTTTATATGAGAAAGTTTTTAGATATTTAAGGCTTAGAAACTCAAATTTCAGTGAGATTCAAAAACTGTACCAAATTTATTTCTGTGGGACAGAAATTCAGAGAATTGAGAAAATGTACAGTTTATTGAAATGATATTGTAAACCTTTAAGGGATTTAATAATTGAGTTTCTAAAAGCCTTAACCAACTCCATACGCGAGTAGTTCATGCATCATGAATCATTAAAGTGAAATAAAATGATATTGTCTGGGGACGGATTATAGAAACCGAGGATACATTAGAGGAGGCTTAATTACGAGCCTTGGGATGAGAGGGTGTGAAAGGGTGCTTCAGGGGACCTGGGGTAGCTCCCTAGTGTCGGGTACTTTCACAATAAAAACTTTCTCAATATGACTAGTCTCTAAGTGTTTCCATGCCAGTTGAGTTGTTCATATTATTATTATCCGGACTTATGGAACAGTGTAAACTCCTGGTTGGCCCAGTGCAAATTAAAATTTAAGGGCCCACATATATAGGTAAGTTATGATGAAGATATTGCATAACATTCATACATTCATAATTGATTGTGTATGTGATTGTGATTGATATTATTATGTATTAGTTTGTGAAAACCCTTTGTTGCTTATGTCTTAATCAAGAATATTATATTATGTTTCTCACTCCTTTCTCCGTGTTTTTGTTTCACATGTTTTAAATTGATGGTTCAGAGGGAAGGATCGAAGAATATCGGCAGTAAATATAGCACGTTCTAGAAAGGGAGCTCGGTATGAATACCGTGGTCCAATGAATAAATAATGTTAATAAGTAACTGCTTCTGGGCCATGGAGTTTCCTCTCTTTTTTATAATGTTTAATGTTTATTTTCTTCGGATGAATGTATAAATACTTTATAAAGTTTTAATAATATTGAGGTATTTCGGAAATAATGTATATAATTTATTCCGATAGTTTCTTTTTAACAATCATATCTTTAGTAAAAAAAAATTATGAATTTTTATATATTTTATTAAGGTGTAACAGAGGGTGTTAGAGTCCCACTCAAGGTCTTTGTGGAATCCTTAAAACCACATAACATAGAATCTCATTCATATGCATATATCATCCACAAGCATCTCATGCTATATCACATTACTCAATTTGCATCTCATGCAATATTTCAACATCAACAATTCAAGTATCCTACTACATCTCATGCATAGGAATTATTCAATCAAACTATCACATCTCATGTAATATGCCAACATCAAAACAATCATTACTAGCATCTCATGCAATTCAACATAACATTATGGACAACAATCACTCTACAACAATCAATATCTTTCAAATATCACCTAGATTGAGGTATTTCATAATTATATCATAATTAAGCATATCAATTCATCATATTTCATAACTATATAGCTCATACACATCAAGATACCCCAAACCCGTTCATAAGCTATCCATTTAAAATGTAATAGCTCCCCCTATCTGGAATAAGAAATCTCAGAAGCCCGAAAGCGATCCACACACTACCCAATCGCTCCCTGATCATAATTTTCTCAATCAAATAACTTCCTAAAAATAATAAGAATAGATTTTAACATCACCATTGTTATTAAAATTGTAGTTTAAGCCAAAAGTCATTAACTCGTAATTATTTCGATAAGCGACAACTTACCGACAAGCTTGATCAACCCTGATACTCGCTTTTGATTATACCTAAAACTCTGAACACCTCTGAAGTATTTCCTAAATTATATTTAATTCAATTAGTACCTAAATCTCACCAAACGAAACCAACACTGACCAATGGGTATCGAATTACTTACCATAAATGGCGAAAACTTAAAACCCCAACGTCTTTCAAGCTTCCCACAACACCAACCAAGCTCCAAGACATCCTTAATTTCACAAAAAATGGAAGGGTTAAGAGGTTGGTTCCATGAACTACCCAAAAATCGAAATAGGTTTAGCCATTTTACCTCAAATTGGAGAAATTGAAGCTTTTCCCCCGACGCCCATGGCTGCCATGTTAAAGAGGGAAGAAGAAAATTGAAGTCTTGCTCTTAATTGAGGAGATTGAAGAAGAAGGAGAATGACAATGGTGATTTCCGCGGGAAGGAGGAGAGGAAAAATAGAATCTATTTTTCCTTTCCTTGCTTCATGTGTGAATTAGAGAAAGAGAAGTGAATTGCAATTTCTTATTTTCCTGCACAGTGGCACGCGTGAATGAAATGAGGGAGGAAGAGAATTGTAAATTTTTGGCATTTGTTAGTAAGGGTAAAAGAGTAATTGGGCATTTTCTTTAATCACTTAACCTTTCTAACTTAACCTTTCCATTCTTCCAATTAATTAATCATCTAACTCACTTGCCCGTTAATTTCTAACCAGGATGTTACAATAACCAAATTATAATAAATTGTAAAAAAAGAAAAAAATCATAATAATAAAATATAAAAAATAAAATTTATAGATATGTAAAAATAAAGTAAATCATAGTACATTTTTTAACAAGTTTGAAAATTACAATGTTTACTTTTAAAAATAGAAATATAATCATATTATAATATCTTTACGATATAAAAGTAACTTATAAAATTTTCATCAAATAAAAAACTGAAAAATACTATTGCAATTTATTATATAACTTAAGATATATTATTATAGCATTATTAAATTTTTAGGATAAATTTATATTAAAATATTGAAAATTTTTATTAATATTCAAAAAATATATTCATGTTTAAAATATATTCTAATTAATTTTAAAAATAAAACTAAAATTTAATAAATTTATGAGACGAAATAAGAAATTTAATATTTTAATATAAAATTGGAATACTCCATTTACATGAATGTATAATAAATTAGTCAATATTACCTTATTAATGTAAAATGTAATTTAATATTTTAAATAAATAATAAAATGAAACATAAAATTTTCTATCAGTGCAAATACAAGTTCAAAAAATCAGGATTCTCTACAAAGCAAGTCATTTTTCTTCCTCCTTACCCTTTTTCTCTCCTCATCACTTTCTCTTTCCTCAACTTTTTTTCTCACTTCATCCCACTGCCATCAAACCCAAAACCCAATCACCACAACCTTTCTCACTCATCAACACAGAACCATCCAGCTTCACCCAACCGAACCACTCTTATTCTCTTTCCAACGCAAAATAGAAACACAGGACCCAAAACGCTGGTTTTGAACGTTCCTTTGGTGGCGAACACACAGCGCCACACCTCTTCGAACCAGCCTCCGATCACCGTCATCTCCGCTGTGGGCGGCCGCGCTGCGAGCACCCTGAACAACAACGTGTGAGCTGTTGCGAGGGTCTCCGATTCTTTTAGAGTTTGGATGATCACTACGTAGAGATTTCTTCTCTTCAAGTGCAACCACTTTCACCGCCTAAGGCAGTCACAAAACTCATGACATTCACTCCTCCAATTCCATCGCGCTCCTCTCCTTCTGAGTTTTTAACTTTATAGTTTAATTGTGCCATAATATATTATTGTTGTATTTTTGGCATTGTTGATTTTGGGTCTGAGTCCATCCTTACAGCAAATGTATGGTGGGTTGGGTCCAACAGTTGTGATCCTGACCAGAAGAAGATAGACCATTCCACAACCTGATACTGTTGATGGAAATGTTGGTAGTTATGAACATGTTGATGTTGGGTTAGACAATGTGAAGGGTTCGTGTTTGATAAGGCATCCTGGAATGGTCTGTCCTAAATGGTAACCAAGTGAAAGTTGCTGAAAATTATGTGTTTAGGTCGTGGTTTGTGAAAAAAAGTGTGAGCTTGTAGCATTAGCTACTCAGATAAGTAGGAATAGCAGGGTGGCAAAGGCCACTCAGAAGCTATTTCCCAAACAAACACAGAGGATCCCATAACCTAATTCATCACTGTGACAGTTTGGTCTCTTTCTCCACCGTTTTTGACAATGGTACAAATGTTGGTCTCGTCCCCTAGTTTTAAAACGCTTAGCTTGGCCGTTTTGATGCTCGCAGACACCTCATTGTTGCTGGTTCCCGTATTTGAGCGTAGCATTTTGACGTTGCATGAATATTCCTCCTTCTATTTCACATTATAAAAATCTGTTTCATATTAGGGTTATATTATAAAAGATAATTTCACTTTTTAAATTTATTTTTATTTAAAGTTAAATTCCTCTATTAAATATTTATTATATAAATATAAATCATTAAATGTTTAAGAATTTAAACTATAAAACGATATAATAAATGTTTTAAATTTATCGAAGTTTTTTCAATTTTTTTTTAAAATTGTTATTTAGGATTTTTTTAATCATTAAATAACATTATTATTTAAAATTATTGTATTTACATTTTATAAATACTATTTTTTTAGCTTTTTTTTAGATAATAGGTTGTTGGCCTATCCATAAACAACCTTTTTTATATTTACAAATCTTTTTATAAACAACTTTTAAAGAGACTTAACAAACCAAGCCTATAAAAATAGGTATATGATGAGTAAATATTTCGGACTCATATCTAATATTTTTTACTGGTTAGCCTCAATCCTAACAAAAACTAAGTTTGATATAACCTATTTATAACCTAACTAAAATGATAGATGAAAGAATCAAAATAGAAATGAGAGGGATAATAAAATGTGTAAAAGTTTGTTATTGGATTATTCAATTGGTTCATTGTTATTTATCTTTCTCTTTCTTCTATTGCCCTTTCATAATAAAATAAAAGGGCGAGAGGTGATCTAAATTGTTGTGTGACTTTGATCGGCTCTCTATCTATCCTTTTTTATAAGTTTAATATTACAAATGGGATAAAATTAAACAATTTTGATATCAAACTTTTTTCCCTTAAATTTCAAGCATGATCGAATAGACCATGCAGCTAAGCATTTCTTATCTTGAATCTTATTACCTACTCTACCGTCTTAAATCTAACTCATCATAAAGACTTGGTTTCATTAATCTCACTGTGATTCTGAAAGACACATGATTATACCCTATAAAATTGGGTTTCATTAACCCAACTTTAAAGGTTGAGTTTAAATATCGAAAGTGGTACAACATTTTTTTTCTTCATTATAAATAAAACATTTTATTATATTTTATTTTATAATAAAATACTTGTATTTATTTCAATAAAAAGTGACCATTTTTATAATTTAAATTCAACCATTAGATAAAGACAAAATCCTATAAAATTATAGTTAAGAGCCACTTGAATTCATGAAGTGGTCACATTGAATATAACAAAGCAACAAATTAGATGTTATTTTGCTGGAGGAAGAAATGAAAAGAGTGAAAGATACTTGAGCAACAGGGGCTTATGGAATTTGAAGAGTACAATTGGACGTCAAAATGATATGATAGTATAAGTTCTAACCTTTCATCTTCGTGGCTTTGCTTTCAGACACAGCATAAACATTTGTTGACTTTTGGAACATATTCCTGTCGAGAGTACTGCATCAATGGGATTCTGTCAGATTTTCTTTTTCCCTTCATTCCAAAAATAGTTATTTAAGGTTACCGTGTAAAACTTAAAAATGTATTTAACTGTTTAAATTTAATAAAAAAATATTATTAATCTCACAAATCAAAAACTTCTCAGATTTTGTATAAAGTATTTTATTCTATATTTCTAGCATATGAAACTTATATATCTTAACATTTCACTTTCTATAACTATCTTAAGGGAAGAGTTGAAAGAAATAAAACATCTTTTGAAAATTTGTAGTATCTCTGATTTTAGTTCTTCAAAAACTCATAATTTTAAAAAATAGAACTTTTCCGAATAATTTAGAAGATGTTTTCATCTAGGAAAGATGGTAACTCTCACTTCAATTTAAAATAAACCCGTCTTTTATAGTTGTAGTAATAAAATTACTTTTCACGAATTTGCTATTTTAGTTAATTTTTTATTCCATAATAAGTTAAGATTTAGTTGGTAACACATATGCTGAAATGGTAAGAAGAATCCTAAGTTAGATCTCCACTAAACATAATTAGGGTCAAAGATTATTAATCAACTTAATAAAAATTGGACACTAAATTTGTTAATTAACTAAATGAACTTGGTTGATAAGCAAAATGAGTTAAATCAAGTTCGTTAACTAAATAAGTTAAATTTGAGTCAAGTATAATTCAACTCGTTTGGTCTATAAATTTATTTGATAAATAAATAAATATATGCAATTTTAAATAAATTTCCAGTATTTTGATTTTTAAAATCATAAATGCGAGTATTATTTTAAACAAACTCTCTATTATTTTATATTTTATTTTTGTTTTCCAATAAAAAGAAAGTACATAAAATATTTTGAAGGGTGGAGAACTTCATCTTATAAGTTCATAAACTAAACTAAATAGTTCGTAAATTTTAAATAAACCAAACTTAAACCAAAAAACTTAGTTTATAAAAAGTTCAATTTGAGTAAATTTTTATTCAACCAACCAAGACAAAGCAAGTTAGAACTCAATTCCAACTCTAGATTTCACAGTTAAACGTTGAATCGAAGAATGATATATTGGTTAAAAAAGTAATTTTGTATATATTATTTTTAAAGCTTACACGAGTGAACCTTAAATTAGAAACATAAACATATAGCCATTTGAAAGCGCTGTCAAGAAAGTTTAATGTTATGTCATACCCCTTAAAGGTTTAAACAGCACTTCCGTAGTATATATATTAACATAATAGGCTGGTTCATTAATATCAGAAATGCTATAATTAACCGGCTATAATTTGCCAAGCAAAAGCGTTGTCAAGAATGTGTAATGTTATCATACCCTTAAACAACACTTCCTTAATTAACGTCTTAAGTTTGGTAATTAATATCAGAAATATTAGTTAACCGGTGAAACAAGTTTTTGTTCCATAGGGACTTGAATTTTTTTAAATTGCTCTACAGGCCAGGGCCTTGATTCTAGAATATCAACTCTTTTGTTTTTTTTCCACTTTAATGATTTAAACACACTTCAACGTAACAATGAATTATTATATTGTAATATAACTTTTTTATGGGCATATATTGTATAACTTAATCCGACAGACATTTTCTTAATTAATTATTTAGAAATCACAATCTAAAGCAAATAATTTATCTCATTCCCAATGTGCAATTGAGCCCATTGACTAGGTCAATACAATGCCATGGAGAACATACATATATAAAGTCAATTTTGCTAATGGCTAGAGTTATAGTCAAAGGGAATAAACATATATATTGCTTTGAAAAATAAACATATTATGGTAAAAACCGTGTTTTTGGTGAGATCAGCCACCAATTTCCTTCCAGCCACCAACAAACTTCAGCATTGTTATCCTTTACAATGCATGCCAGTTCATTGCCAATTTGCAATGATGTATGCAGAACGAGAAAGAAACGAGTAATACTTGGATTTTAGCATCGCAATTTAGCATTAGGCATCGTCACAATAATGTGTAAAGTATGCTTAACACCTTATAAATATGATTCAATCTAGTTTGAATTTGTTTTGTTAGCTTTTATTTATGTATTAAATATTACAATTTATATAAATGGTTTTTTTATTGTTAATGTAACACACTATATCGTATACTCTTTCAAAATATTTTTTATATTGGCAAAGAAAGAAAATCATTAAACATAAAAGGTTTACAGGTGTTGTACACAAAAGGATAGAATTACAAGTCCATTCAAAAAAAGATGAATGAAAACCTTACAAATGAAGTCTAAACCAAGAGGTTTTTAATTTTAACAAATTCAAAATCTGGTCCGACATTTTTGAATTCCTAAAACATCTTGAGTTCCTTTCTTTCCAATGGAACTACAACCATCCAAATAATTGTTTAGATTCTGTTCACGATTTCCCTACTAAGCTTGAGCAATGTTGCAGCAAATAGTATTTTCCTTTTGTTGGAAGCATTGTTTTGTAGTCCCATCATAGAAAAAAAAATAACAAGAGGGTATAGGTTGGAAGAATTGTGTTTGCATTAGAGAAATGAAATACATTTATACAGAAAACATGAGGCCATCAAGGCTAAAAACAAGGGCTATAATCTATAAAATCTCTTACAATTACTCCTAGGTAAGCAAAGACAGTTGTACAAACAAATCAATCAAATCATCTTAATAAAGAAAGCAATCCTGGTAATAGAAAGGAATCTCAAATTATTAGTTGTTATTACTAATTGCTTTAACTCCTTCCCTTAAACAAATGAGTGTAGTGTGTACTCCAAGTTTGTCTCTAAAAAGGTAGAACTTAGAGTGCGACAAAGACTTCGTAAAACTGTTTGCTACTTGTTCAAAAGAAGGAACATAACATACTTGCAGTCTTTGTGTAAGAATTAAATCACAGATGAAATGTGATACGATCTCGATATCGGGACTTGGGAAAGGGCATATCAGACACCCTTCTATACCGGTATGTCCAGGATTCGCAAGTAAATCCTCCAGACTATATATCCGTATCAAACACCCTTCTATACCGGTATGTCCAGGACAGCGCCTCGTACACCGGAAAACTTTCATGTCAACTGACAAAAAGTACAAGGTATAGGTACGGAAGGACGTTGGCAAGAGACGCAGATCCACCCGCGTCATGTGTCAGAACCGTACACTGCATAGCATACTATTGGTCCCCTAACCTTAGAGACTCCTCATTCTCCATGCACGTATATAAATACCAACGATTTCACTACTCTGGTATGTTAGATACATTCCATAACTTAAGCTCTAAAGACTGGAATTCTCATTCTTGTTTGCTGACTTGAGCGTCAGAGAATCTTCACAGGTGACACCACCTTTCGTCCTCTTTCAACGTGAAAGCTTGGTGTGTAGGATCTCCAGGACTTCAAGACCGGTGTTTCCACTAAGATATCAGATTACAATATTAGATACCTACAGTATCGATGTATAAACACTCTCTATAGTTGACTTTTGTGGCTGGTCCCACACCATATCGTTGACCCTGTTCAGCCAGTTCAAAATGCACATCACTTTCTATGTGCTTGGTGCGTGCATGAAAGATTGGATTTCAAGTATGAGCAGCGACACTTTGATTATCACACCACAACATTGTTTAAGCTTAATTGGAACACTTGTCTTTTTAATGAGGTTCTGGACCCAGATGACTTCAACTGCCAGATTTGCTAAAGCTTTATACTCTGATTTTGTACTTGCTCTAGTAATGACAAATTGTTTTTTAGAATACCAAGAATCAAGAAATCTCTAACACAGACACAATAACCTAACATAGACTTTCTATCTTCATGATTTGTTGCCTAATCAGCATCTGAAAAACCATTTATGTGTAGTACACGAGACTATTTGATGTGCAAGCCATAATTAAGATGTAGTCCCTTTGAGATGTCGAAAAATCCTTTTTATTGCTTGCCAATGTTGAACCATAAGAGCTTGTAAATACTAGCTTAGTTTGTTGACTGAGTAAAAGATGTCAGGTTTAGTAGTGGTGAGATATTGAAGTGCTTCGATTGCACTTCTGTATTTAGTAGGATCATCGAAGGACTCTCCTCCTCCAATCATAAACTTTGGATCAGTTACCATGGGAGTTGGACAAGGAGCATCCTTTGCCATGTTATACCTTTTGAGGAGATCAATTACATATTTCCCTTGATGGAGGTATAGTCCTGCCTTGTCATAATGTACTTTAATCCCTAAGAAGTAGTGTATTAGACCCATGTTCTTACAGGTAAATTCACTATTTAACTTATTGATTTCCCTTGAAGCAATTTTGTACAGTTTCTAGTAATGAGAATGTCATCTACATATGCTAGAATGAATACAACATATCTTTGAGTCCTATAAATAAAAAATTAATTGTCACTCTTAGGCTGTATTTAGTTCATAAGTTTTCTTAAAAAAATAGAAATTATTCTTAGAAAAATTAGAAAAATAAAAAAGCTGTTTATTTACAGAATATTTTAAAAAAATTTGTAGAAAAATAAAAAACTTGATTTTCTATTTTTTAAGAAAATTAGAAAAAAAATTTAAAAGGTTTTCTAAGAAAATGAAAAAAATAGAAAATGCGGTATTCTTCCTCGCGTATTAAAAAAAGAAAATTCTCATCGACCCTCGCGCGTCTTCTTTTCTCACATTGTTTTATTTATTTCTGAACAGAGAAATAAAAGTGACGCTAAAAGAAATACCGCATTTTCTAATCTAGAGGTTCCAATATAATGACACCAAAAGAAAAAATAAGTAAAACTCTGTGAGCACCAGCTAATATTGTAGTTTTGATCAGAAAAATAAAATAATGTTAAGGTAGAACAATACCTCCATCATTATTAAATTTTTGTCATAATTTTATGTGATGCATATACTATATAATATTGTCATAAATAATATATATATATATATATATATATATATATATAAACGACATATCTCAATTAATTGGAATTAGAAAATGCTTGAAAAAATTTGAAAAATTGATTGCATTTGAACAACTTTTCTAGTTTTCTAGTTTTTCAAAATTGGAAAACTGTCACATTATCTAAACAGGTTTTCAAAATTTTTCTAGCTATTTTAGGAAATGAAAATTTTAGAAAATAAACAGAAAACTTTTACCAGAGAACTAGAATAATTTTCTGTAACTAAACGCAGCCTTAGTGTTTTGAAAACCCCATTTGTTCAAAGCCTTGCTAAGTCTCTCAAACCAAGTTCTTGGAGCTTGCTTCAACCTATAAAGTGCCTTGTTTAACCTGCAGATGTATCTTCAAAGCCTTTAGGTTGTGTCATGTAGAAAATCTCATCGAGGTAGCCATTTAAGAAGGCATTGTTGACTTCCAACTGCCTCACATTTCAGCCATAGTGAACTGTTATACTAAGCACCAATCTCATTGTGACAGCCTTGATTACAAGACTAAAAGACTTATTGAAATCTATCCCAAGATCTTGCTGAAATCCTCTTGTCACAAGCCTTGCCTTTCTTCTTTGTATTGACCCATCTGAGGTGTATTTGATCTTGAAAACCCATTTTGAGTCTACAATGTTGTAGTTGTTGTTATAAGGGACCAACTTCTAGGTATTATTTCTTTGAAGTGCCTGATATTTTTCTTCCATGGTTTTGTGACAACACGGAGGAGGTTGTCCCAAGCCTCCTTACCTATCCAGGGCGAGCGTGTAGAAGCTTGGTCATCCTTACAACTCTCCCAGCTAGAGCTGGCCCGCATAAGCCCGCACCATAACGAGCTAGCCCGCAGAACCCGCATCGTAACGAGCTAGCCCGCAAAACATATGCATGATAATAATTAATAACATCAAAAAATCCAATCATGATTCATGAAATAAGCTTATGAAATTTTAAATTTAATAGTTTTTCATCCAAATATAAACCTTAAACATGACAAATAGGTTTCAAATGCATAATAATAATTAATAACATCACCAATGTCTTAAAAACTCTAAATACAATTACATGAGTTTAAGTTAGGGTTAGAGTTTTTAGTTTTTTTTTCTATTTTTAATTTATTTTTTATTTTTACTTGGCCCGCGGGCCTGAACCCATTTACTCAGCTTTACTCCCAGCCTTCTCGAGCATGTCGCTTGTCCTAATCTTATTGAAGGATGTTTAGTTTGTGATTTAAAAAATGTCATAAAAACCAGTATGATGTTTTATCAAAATTTAAAATTGAGATTCAAATTAAAGTTGAAAATAAAAAAATGACAGAATATTAAATAAAGGAAAAAAATAAGAATTCAAATTTTAGAAACATGTCATTTTAATTTTTAAAATTATAGAATTCAAAATTTAAAAAGAATGAAGGTTTAAAAAATAAAAAGATTTTTTCTGTCATGTCATTTTCAACCTAATTTGGGCATAAATAGGCATAATTCGAGCCTTATTTAGGATAAAATGAAAAATGTATTGCGGGGGCGATATAGAAAGAGTGTCCATGTCTAACTATACTCATTCGTCATTATCCCTCCTCCCAAAAAGGATAGAAGCCTATAATTATCAAAAGTTGTTTAGATGTAACATGTCTAACCTTAAGAATTAGGTATTATTTTATAAAGAGTAATGTCAATTTGCATCTCACCAAACTTCAGAAATTTCCCCACCACCTTAATATATATACACACACAAATCCCAGTTCTCCCCATGACATGAAATGAGTAAACAACTAAAAAAAACAGAACACATTCATCAAATCATCATTAATGGCCTCTCATTCCTCCCCTCATCTTAACATCACAATTCTACTATTCCAATTCTGCCTCCTTGTCACTCTCATCTCCCTGAACCCTTCCCACCAATCCGAACACCCTCTGCCCCCTCTTAACCCAAGGCTCCAAAAAGCCTACACAGCCCTCCAAGCATGGAAACACTCAATCACCTCAGACCCAAAAAACTTCACCTCCAATTGGTGTGGCCCAAACGTTTGCAACTACACAGGCATATACTGTGCACCAGCCCCAGATGACCCCCACATCTACACAGTCGCTGGCATAGACCTAAACCATGCCAACATAGCCGGTTCATTACCACCACAACTCGGCCTCTTAACCGACTTAGCCCTTTTCCACATCAACTCCAACCGCTTTTGTGGTTCCCTCCCCAACACCTTTGACCAACTTCACCTCCTCCATGAACTCGACATCAGCAACAACCAATTCTCAGGACCATTCCCTGAGGTCCTCCTCTGCCTCTCTTCACTCAAATACTTGGACATACGGTTCAATAATTTCCAAGGCAATGTTTCCTCACGCCTCTTTGACCTCAAACTCGATGCCCTTTTCATCAACAACAACAATTTCCAACTTTCATTACCCTCGAATTTTGGGAACAGCCCTGCCTCTGTCGTTGTTTTTGCAAACAATGACCTTAAGGGTTGTCTTCCTTCAAGTTTGGTGAAAATGAAGGATACCCTTAACGAGATTATTATCATGAATAGTGGATTAAAGGGCTGTTTGCCCCGTGATATAGGGGATTTGGAGAAAGTGACGGTTTTTGATGTGAGCTTCAATGAGCTGGTTGGAGAGTTGCCTGAATCAGTTGGAAGGATGAAGAGGTTGGAGCAGCTGAATGTGGCACATAACATGTTGTCTGGTGATGTTCCTCAGAGTGTTTGCACGTTGCCGAGGTTGGAGAATTTCACCTACTCTTACAATTATTTCTGTAGTGAATCACCGGTGTGTCTCAAGTTGAAAGATAAGGATGATAGCAAGAATTGTATTCCCTATAGGCCGTTTCAAAGGTCACATGAAGATTGTGCTGCTTTTTATGCACACCCTGTTGATTGTAGTGCCTTCGGTTGTTCCTTTAAAAGTGCACCTCCTCCTCCTCCTCCTCCTCCTCCGCCGCCGCCGCCACCACCACCTCCTCCTCCCCCGGCGGCTTACTATCACTATCCTTGATGGGTCATGGCAGAAATAAGAGTTTGCTATATTTTACTTTTCTTCTCTGAATTTTTTTTGGTCGATTTTCTTCTCTGAATTTGTCTTGCTTTGTTTTTTTTTTTTTGAGAGATTTACATATATATATTATATGAACAGCTCGGTGAACATAAATAGAGTTAGTTTTCATTTGTGGGTCATACGTTTACCTTGTAAAAATAAAGTGATAAAAAGAAAAACAGTGGAAATAATTAGCTATTTCCACCATTCAAAATTGAAGGTTGTTTGAGGAGACTTGTTATGAGAAGAATACATATCTGGGTTGTTAGGCATGACCAATATTCCTTTCTTACTCTAGCGAAAATATATAAATATATATCTTTCACGTGTAAACTAAGGTATATATGTTTAATATCGAGAGTGTTTGATTTTTATTGGCCTCAACCAGCTTTAAAATATCAGTCAGTTATTTTATCTATTACGATTTCTATAAAACCATCTAATGGATTAATCATCATTAAGAGTTGGAAAACTATCTTTTACGTATAAGAGAGGTAGAAGAGTTGAATTCTATTTCTCACGTTAATCTGTGTCGCTATATAATAATAATTTACTATCAAAAGGGCAAAGGATTTGTTTTGACTAATTTAATATTAATATTAACTTAAATTTTTTTTTATTTTCTTAACTACCTTTCCAAAATTAACACAAAACCATCGTTTGAGGTGAAAAACTGAAATAATTTTAGTGTTCAATCAAATTCTTCACTTACCTGGTCAATGACCATGATGTATTTTTTTATATTATAATGTCGGATGGGGTGTCATTATCACAGCTGAGCTAATTGTCAAATTCTTATATTTTTTTAGATCTAAATCTTTTTTTGCTGTAGAAATGTTCAATGTCACTTATTACTTCCTAGCTAGCCTCCTTTATGTTTTCAGGAATATTGTATTCTTGTTATTTTTACTGTTCGGGTAATTACTATTATATTAAGGGTTATGAATTATGATATTATACTTTTAAATGTAAGTTATTTTTTATAATGCTGTCCAAAAAAATTGCTGTTAATGAATCTATGATTAAAATTAATGTAATAAAATTTGGCCAGGAATATTATTCCAGTATTTTTTTAAAATGTTTTATAGCTATAGTTGACATTTACAAAGAAGGCTATGGCTGGAGATTTAGCTGGTTAATTAATTTATTGGTTTTTCAAATTATACGTTTTTATCCATAATACTATTTTAAAAACTATTGACTGAAACAAGAAATCATGCTATTTCAAACCTTTTTAATGATAAAAATTTTCATAAATTAAAACAATATCGTAAGACAACCCTACAACAACACTTCTGATGGTCAGAACCACGACCACCAGAAAATTAATAAATCCAACAGCAGAAAGCGGCACACAATTATAAAGTGTTTATGGGGTTTAAACAAAAAATAAACGTCAAAAATTAAAACTTTTTAACTTATAAATCAAATACATTATATATTATTTATACATTATATCATATATATCGAATAAATTAAATATATAATAACCATATATTAAATTTATATTTAATTCATAAAATAACATTATTTTAAAGAGCTATTTTGTAACATTCCAATTTTTCTTTAAAATTAAATATTATCCCGTTAAATAAATAAATTAAATTAATTGAATGACAGTTTAAATTAAAATTTTGAATTAGAGTTAATTAAATGAGATGGTAAAAGGGAGAGTTACTAAGGGGTAGAAGGTAAATTCAATTGCCTTTGATTAAATAAAAAGATAAAAAAGAGAAAAATGCAATATGACACAAATACCCTTAAGTTTAAATAAAAGAAATTTCATCTTCTTCTTTCTTTCACGCGTGAAACACCACGAAGAAAACAGAGCTTCTTCCCCTTGCATGGTCGTACATTGCATGGCTTGGTAGAGACTGAAATTGTTGTTGAAATTCTAAATTAAGGGTAGCATTGTGATCACGGAGGTGAGGTGAATCATATGGTGGATTCAATTTTCATTTTCCATGCTTCTTTATTCAGACCTAAAATGGTGTTGAGCACTGGGGTTTCGGTTTTCCATGAATTTTTGGCATTCGGAACTTAGAAATGAAGTTTTACACAACGGATGTTAGTAAATGGCTAACAATTCTTTATTACAGTACCTATAGGTAGTGGACCGAGTTTCGAGAAACCGTTGAATGAAGAGGGACTTGGAACCAAAGCTGAAAGTTGTCAAGTTAAGCTTTGGAGGTTTTAAAAATAAGTTTGAAGTTATGTCGTATGATGGATGTAAATTTCAAGGCAAACCCAGACTTGGGTATGTAGACCTAGACATGAGTACACAGACGTTGGGGCAGACCCAGACTTATGTATATGGTTTCCTAATAGGAACACTAATCTGATTGATGGTTTTATTGAATTATAGTTATTGAACGTAACCAGCACCTAGAGCAACTAGAAAAAGCTTGGAATCAAGGTGTAACACCCTCTGTTACACCTTAATAAATTCTAGAAAAATTCATAATTTTTTTTTTTACTAAAGATATGATTGTTAAAAAGAAACTATCGGAATAAATTATATACATTATTTCTGAAATACCTCATAAATATTATTAAAACTTTATAAAGTAATTTTACATTCATCCAACGGAAATAAATATTAAACATTATAAGAAAGAGAGGAAACTCCATGGCCCAGAAGCAGTTACTTATTAACATTATTTATTCATTGGACCACGGTATTCATACCGAGCTCCCTTTCTAGAACGTGCTATATTTACTGCCGATATTCTTCGATCCTTCCCTCTGAATCATCAATTTAAAACATGTGAAACAAAAACACGGAGAAAGAAGTGAGAAACAGAATATAATATTTCCGAATAAGACATAAGCAACAAAGGGTTTTCACAATCAATACATAATAATATCAATCACAATCACATACACAATCAAGTATGAATGTATGAATGTTATGCAATATCTTCGTCATAACTTACCTATATATGTGGGCCCTTAAATTTTAATTTGCACTGGGCCAACCAGGAGTTTACACTGTTCCATAAGTCCGAATAATAATAATATGAACAGCTCAACTGGCATGGAAACACTTAGAGACTAGTCAGATTGAGAAAGTTTTTATTGTGAAAGTACCCGACACTAGGGAGCTACCCCAGGTCCCCTGAAGCACCCTTTCACACCCTCTCATCCCAAGGCTCGTAATTAAGCCTCCTCTAATGTATCCTCGGTTTCTATAATCCGTCCCCAGACAATATTATTTTATTTCACTTTCATTATCCATGATGCATGAACTACTCGCGTATTGAGTTGGTTAAGGCTTTTAGAAACTCAATTATTAAATCCCTTAAAGGTTTACAACATCATTTCAATAAACTGTACATTTTCTCTGAATTTCTGTCCCACAGAAATAAATTTGGTACAGTTTTCAAATCTCACTGAAATTGAGTTTCTAAGCCTTAAATATCTAAAAACTTTATCATATAAAACTTTATCATATAAAACTTTACATAATCTTTCTCAAATTAAATCTGAACAAAATCAAATTTAGGAATCTCAATTATTTCCAAATATTTTTAGTTATTAAGTTGGAAAAAATAAAATAATTTTCTTTTAAAAAATTTTGTTTTATTAAAAGAGAATAATTATTAACCAAAAGTACTTAAAATTACAAAATTTCTCTTTAACTCAAGATTTAATTAAATAAATTCTCATAAAATATTTTCTTTCTAAAATAAATACTAATTTTTTTTATTCTAAATATTGAAAATAAAGTTAATAAAAATAATTTCTAAGAAGAAATAAAAGATAATAAAATTTAAAGAGTAAGGTAAGAAATTCTTACTGAATTTTAGCTTTCCGTCATGCTCGCTATATGCTCAAACTCCACATTACAATATCATCAATCAAAATCAAACAATATCAATCATAACTAAATATCATCAATCAATCAATCATAATCAAATCATAATCAAATCAATTAAATATCATTAATACATATCATAATACAAAATTTAATGATTATTAATATAGTCAATTTGAGTCATTTTGGTCAATTCCTCGCATAGGTATATGTAAGTCCATATAATCCAGTCCTTGCATAGGTACAGTTCAATCCATATGGGTCATAATGGTCCAAGTCATTGCATAGGTATAGTCCAGTCCATATAGGTCATAATGGTCCAAGTCCTTGCATAGGTATATTAGAGTTAGTTAAACCGGATATTTAATTTAAAATTTATTATAAATTTTAAGTTAAAAAGTTAATATTTTAAAATAATAATATTATCAGATTTAAAAGGAGTAGGGGACTCCTCCCATTATTCTTATGTCTTTTCATATTATACTCTTATCTCACTCCCCCTTACCTTGAATTGTTACCCAAAATGGATTTGCTTTGCGCCTCCGATTTCTAAAAATATTAATACCAATCTTGTTTCAGTATAAGCATAAGACGAAGATTAAGATTACTACTTAAAAAGAGAAATGGTAAATTTTAAATAATAAATAGTGAATAGTGAATAGTAAATCATGAATAGTAACAGTAAATAGTAAAACGTGAATAGTAACAGTAAATAGTAAAACATGAATAGTAACAGTAAATCGTGAATAGTAACAGTAAATAGTAATAGTAAATAGTAATTTACTATTGAAATAGTAATTTACTATTGAAATAGTAATTTACTATTGAAATAGTGTTTACTATGCAGAATAGTAACTTAAAACAATATTATTTCCAGTATAATAACAGATTTCTAAAAACGATATAAAAATAACCCAAAAAATATAAAAGAGAAGTATTCTTACCTTAGGATTTTGGCAGAACCTTCTCTCCAAAAACTTTTCTTCTCTCTCTCACTTCCACCACTATCTCACTAGCACTACTATATTAAGAAAACTTAATCTGAAATTGTGAATTCTAAAGAAGAAATCCTTCGGTATTTATAGGAAAAAAATTTACTATGCATTCCATTATTTTAATATAAAAGTACTATGCATTTTTGAATTTTTTATTCCAGGTTACTGTGCATCTTTTGAAAATTTCATACATGCACAGTGATTTGCATAGTAATTGTCGGCAAAATTATTAAGTCAAATAGTAACCCTTCACTCGGTATATTTTAAATATTCAAAATGAGTCCTTTTTGAAATTTAGCGATATTATATCAGTCTTCACTAATTTTATAATAAGTAATATAAAGCTGAAATTTTAAAAATCTAAAATTTTCTGTTAATAAAAATTTATTGATACGTTTCAAATTTTTTAACGATTGGAAAAAATCAAGATTTTTCTCAAACCGATAATTTTTAGATAAGTCTACTTGAAACGGATTTTAGAAAATTTTCTTATAATTTAAATTCACTTTCTTATAAATATTTTTAATTTAAGTCACTTATATGAATTTAAAATTATTTAAAAAATATTATTTTTATTAAAAAATTCCAAAATTCCAAAAAATTCCAAAAAATCATAAATAATACGTAGATTAAAAAGTTCTAATGAACCATAATTTAATTCCTTCAAAATTTTAATATAAAAATAAAAATAGGGGTGTTACAACTCTACTCCCCTTAGAAAATTTCGTTCTCGAAATTTACATTAATCAGTAAAACAAATGAGGATGAGACTCTTTCATCTCAGTTTCTAGTTCCCATGTAGCATCTTCTCCTCTCGTTTCACTCCAAATAACCTTTACAAGCGGAATTGTCTTGTCTCTTAATTATTTTATTCTTCTGTCACCTATTCTAACAGGTGGTGCATCATATGTAAGATTATCTTTAACTTGTATGACATCAGGTTCAATAACATGTGTAGGATCAGATATATACTTTCGCAAGTTTGACACATGAAAAACATTATGGATATTAGAAAGAAAAGGTGGTAATGCTATTTGGTAGGCAAGGGAACTAACTTTATGAATTATTTGGTATGGACCGATAAATCTAGGAGTTAGTTTTCGAGATTTCATTGCCCGACCGACCCAGTCATAGGTGTGACTTTCAAGAATACATGATCGCCTTCTTGAAATTCGAGCGGCTTTCTTCTTTTGTCATAGTAACTTTTCTGCCTGCTCTGTGTTGCCTTCATCTTTTCCTGAACTATTTTGATTTTATCCGTGGTTTGTTATACCAACTCTGGTCCTAGCATCAAGTTTTCACCAGTCTCAAACCAACATAGCGGGGTCCTACATTTTCTTCCATATAATGCTTCAAAAGGTGCCATGCCAATGCTAGCATGGAAACTGTTGTTGTAGGTAAACTCCACATATGGTAAGAATTGATTCCAACTTCCTTTATGCTCTAACACACAAGCTCGTAACAAGTCCTCTAGAGATTGGATTGTTCTTTCTGATTGTCCATCCGTCTGAGGATGATATGCTGAACTTAGACGCAGTCTTGTTCCCAAAGCTTTATGCAAGCTCTTCCAGAATTGTGATGTAAAACGAGGGTCCCGATCAGAAATGATACTTGAAGGAATTCCATGCAATCTCACAATCTCCTCGATGTATAATTTTGCCAGCTTCTCCATAGAGTAACGAATGTTGATGGGAATAAAGTGGGCAGACTTTGTTAGTCTATCAACTATTACCCATATCGAATCATGTCCTAATGGAGTTTTGGGTAGAGAAGTCACAAAATCCATGGTAATGCCATCCCATTTCCATTCTGGTATTTCCATTGATTGTAGCATTCCAGGGGGTTTTTGGTGTTCTACTTTAACCTTCTGGAAAATTAGACATGCAGCTACATACTCTGCCACTGCTTTCTTTATTCCAGGCCACCAAAATAACTTCTTCAAATCTTGATACATTTTAGTAGCTCCGGGATGAATGCTCATATAACTTTTATGGCCTTCTTCCAGAATTGCTTTCCTCAACTCCTCTTGATTAGGGATACACACTCGATCCTTATACCTTAGCAATTGGTCACTTTTTACATTGAACTCGACTTCTTTTCCTTGTTTCAAGAGTTCTTTCTTCTCTTGCAGGAATTCATCCTCTCTTTGAGCCTCTAAAACTTGTCTCAGGAATTCACTTGTCACTTGCAACGCTCCTAATCTGTAGCTGTTAGCATTAACCTTTACTGCTAGGTTAAGATCTCTGAAGTTCTCTATTAATTCCAGCTCTTTAATCATCATTGTGGATGCATGTAGAGACTTTCGACTTAAAGCATCAGCTACTACGTTCGCTTTTCCAGGATGGTATTGCAACTCAAAGTCGTAGTCCTTTAAGAACTCCATCCATCTCCGTTGCCTCATGTTTAACTCCTTTTGGTCGAATAAATACTTGAGACTCTTATGATCGCTAAACACATCGAATGTTGCACCGTATAGATAATGCCTCCAAATCTTTAAGGCAAAAATTACAGCGGCTAACTCTAAGTCATGGGTAGGGTAGTTAATCTCATGTTGTCTTAATTGACGTGACGCATAGGCTACAACCTTCTTGTCTTGTATGAGTACACTTCCTAGTCCTTGTTTAGACGCATCACAGTAAACTTCAAAACTTCGATGTGGATCGGGGAGTACTAACACCGGCGCAAAAGTAAGTCGATCTTTCAGCTCTTGGAAATTATTCTCACATTGTGTCGTCCACACAAAAGGTTGTCCTTTCCGTGTTAACTTGGTCAATGGGTATCCTAGCTTTGAAAATCCTTCAATGAATCTCCTATAGTATCCAGCCAAGCCCAAGAAACTTCTAATCTCAGTGATCGTGGTTGGTCTCTCCCATTTTAAAACCGCCTCCACCTTGGAAGGGTCTACAGCTATTCCTCCTTGACTAATTACATGTCCTAAAAAGTTCACCTCTTCCAACCAGAATTCACACTTCAACAACTTTGCATACAGTTGTTTCTTTTTCAAGATTTCCAACACGACCTTCAAATGTTCAACATGTTCTTCTCTGCTTTTAGAGTACACTAATATATCATCAATGAACACCACTACAAATTTATCTAGATATGGATGAAAAATCCTATTTATGTAATCCATGAATACGGCTGGTGCATTAGTTACACCAAAAGGCATTACTAGATATTCGTAATGGCCATAGCGTGTTCTAAAAGCAGTTTTTGATACATCTTCTTTCTTCACCCTTATTTGATGGTATCCAGACCTCAAATCAATTTTGGAGAACACCGTGGCACCACGCAGCTGATCCATCAAGTCGTCAATCCTTGGTAGAGAATATCTGTTCTTGATTGTCACCTTGTTCAGTTGTCGATAATCTATACACAACCTCATGCTACCATCCTTTTTCTTAACCAACAACACTGGTGCACCCCAGGGGGATACACTGGGTCGTATAAACTGCTTCTCTATCATCTCTTCAAGTTGTTTCTTCAACTCTGCTAATTCTAGAGGTGACATTCGGTATGGTGCAATTGAAATAGGTCCAACTCCAGGTACTAGATCAATGGAAAATTCTACATCTCTTTCTGGGGGTAAACCAGGGATATCTTCAGGAAAAACGTCAGGAAATTCACACACAACCGGCAGATTTTTGATTTTTAATTCTTGCTCTCCTTTCATTGAAAGCAATAGCATGAATCCTTGAGCCCCTCCTTTTAAAGAGGCACTCACTTGGTTGGCGGTTAGAAATCTCGAATCCTCAGGATTCAAATTCATTGGTTCTTTAAACATTATGGTTTTATTATGACAATCTATTAGAACATGATTGTCAGACAACCAATCTAGCCCAATAATAACTTCTAAGCCAAAAAGGGGTAAACAGAAAAGATTGGCCTTAAAGTCCCTACCATCTATGACAATAGGGCATTTCCAACAGGCTTTAGAAGTGACAATAGGATTGTTTCCAGGAGTATGTACAGATAAGTTAAATGGTAGTTCTATCACAGGTAATTTTAGTTTTTCTACACAGTCATTGGCAATAAAGGAATGTGATGCACCTGAGTCATACATAACAGTTAAAGAAATCTTATTAATGATACACTTACCTTCTACCATGGAATCAGCATGAGATGCTTCTTCTCCAGTGATTGCAAAAACCTTTCCTTTTGCTTTCGGCCTTCCGACTGCACTGTGCGCGCCTCCTTGAGTATTTATGCTTGTACTTGCACCTTCAGGGTTTTCTCTCTTCATCTCTGGGCAATCCTTGATGTGATGACCTGGTTTGTTATACTTAAAGCAAACATAAGTATTTTTAGGACAATCCCTTTTCAAATGAGGTCCTCCATAGATAAAACATTTAAAATTTGGTGCAGATGTTGGGTAATAACTTCCAGTTGAAGCTTGGGGTCTGTTAGGAACAGATGCTGCTCCAAACCGGCGAAATGGTGCTTGGTAAGGCTTATTCCTTCTAAAATCTCTTCTTTGGTGATGGTTAGGTCCTCCACTTCATATTTCTCCTGCCTTGTGAATGGGCTCACGACTTTTGGTCATTCTATCCTTATGGTCTTCTTCAAAGATCCTGCAGCGATTTACCAATACAGAAAATTCACGGATTTCCTGCATTCGTATAGCTTCCTTAATTTCTGGCCGCAGTCCATTTACAAACTTTGCACACCGATCTCTTTCATTAGTAGCATCATTATAATGAGAATGAAAATGAGATAGCTCTTCAAACCTGGATGCGTACTCTCCAACGGTCATATTTCCTTGGGTCAGCGACAGGAATTCGAATTGTCTTTTCTCTTTAACATCAGCTGGAAAGTATTTCTCCAGAAACATATCCTTGAAATAATCCCAAGTGATCTCTACGTCATTGACTTCAAATTGTCTACGCATGCTATCCCACCAATGTTCGGCATCCTCAGATAAGGCATAAGTAGCGAAGACTACCTTATCAGCTTCATTACATTGCAATGCTCGAAAAATCTTCTCTATCTCTCGAATCCAGATTTGTGCTCCATCAGGGTTATATCCTCCCTTGAAACGAGGTGGATTGCGCTTTTCGAATAGGTCCAGCCTTCTCAAGGCATCGTTACCTTGACCTTCACGTACTCCCATTGCATTGATTAAGCGTTCTACAACTCCAGCAAGATCGTTTCCAGCCATTAGTTTCCTGTTTCACAGTAACTGAGATTTGTCACATCAATCACAGTTACTACCAAGTCAGATATTCTATTATTTATCACCTATACAGAGTTTACAGACAAAGCAAGATAGACCTTTTCCCCAGGCCTATTGGATTAACTGCTCTGATACCACTTTGTAACACCCTCTGTTACACCTTAATAAATTCTAGAAAAATTCGTAATTTTTTTTTACTAAAGATATGATTGTTAAAAAGAAACTATCGGAATAAATTATATACATTATCTCTGAAATACCTCATAAATATTATTAAAACTTTATAAAGTAATTTTACATTCATCCAACGGAAATAAATATTAAACATTATAAGAAAGAGAGGAAACTCCATGGCCCAGAAGCAGTTACTTATTAACATTATTTATTCATTGGACCACGGTATTCATACCGAGCTCCCTTTCTAGAACGTGCTATATTTACTGCCGATATTCTTCGATCCTTCCCTCTGAATCATCAATTTAAAACATGTGAAACAAAAACACGGAGAAAGAAGTGAGAAACAGAATATAATATTTCCGAATAAGACATAAGCAACAAAGGATTTTCACAATCAATACATAATAATATCAATCACAATCACATACACAATCAATTATGAATGTATGAATGTTATGCAATATCTTCATCATAACTTACCTATATATGTGGGCCCTTAAATTTTAATTTGCACTGGGCCAACCAGGAGTTTACACTGTTCCATAAGTCCGAATAATAATAATATGAACAACTCAACTGGCATGGAAACACTTAGAGACTAGTCAGATTGAGAAAGTTTTTATTGTGAAAGTACCCGACACTAGGGAGCTACCCCAGGTCCCCTGAAGCACCCTTTCACACCCTCTCATCCCAAGGCTCGTAATTAAGCCTCCTCTAATGTATTCTCGGTTTCTATAATCCGTCCCCAGACAATATTATTTCATTTCACTTTCATTATCCATGATGCATGAACTACTCGCGTATTGAGTTGGTTAAGGCTTTTAGAAACTCAATTATTAAATCCCTTAAAGGTTTACAACATCATTTCAATAAACTGTACATTTTCTCTGAATTTCTGTCCCACAGAAATAAATTTGGTACAGTTTTCAAATCTCACTGAAATTGAGTTTCTAAGCCTTAAATATCTAAAAACTTTATCATATAAAACTTTACATAATCTTTCTCAAATTAAATCTGAACAAAATCAAATTTAGGAATCTCAATTATTTCCAAATATTTTTAGTTATTAAGTTGGAAAAAATAAAATAATTTTCTTTTAAAAAATTTTGTTTTATTAAAAGAGAATAATTATTAACCAAAAATACTTAAAATTACAAAATTTCTCTTTAACTCAAGATTTAATTAAATAAATTCTCATAAAATATTTTCTTTCTAAAATAAATACTAATTTTTTTTATTCTAAATATTGAAAATAAAGTTAATAAAAATAATTTCTAAGAAGAAATAAAAGATAATAAAATTTAAAGAGTAAGGTAAGAAATTCTTACTGAATTTTAGCTTTCCGTCATGCTCGCTATATGCTCAAACTCCACATTACAATATCATCAATCAAAATCAAACAATATCAATCATAACTAAATATCATCAATCAATCAATCATAATCAAATCATAATCAAATCAATTAAATATCATTAATACATATCATAATACAAAATTTAATGATTATTAATATAGTCAATTTGAGTCATTTTGGTCAATTCCTCGCATAGGTATATGTAAGTCCATATAATCCAGTCCTTGCATAGGTATAGTTCAATCCATATGGGTCATAATGGTCCAAGTCCTTGCATAGGTATAGTCCAGTCCATATAGGTCATAATGGTCTAAGTCCTTGCATAGGTATATTAGAGTTAGTTAAACCGGATATTTAATTTAAAATTTATTATAAATTTTAAGTTAAAAAGTTAATATTTTAAAATAATAATATTATCAGATTTAAAAGGAGTAGGGGACTCCTCCCATTATTCTTATGTCTTTTCATATTATACTCTTATCTTACTCCCCCTTACCTTGAATTGTTACCCAAAATGGATTTGCTTTGCGCCTCCGATTTCTAAAAATATTAATACCAATCTTGTTTGAGTATAAGCATAAGACGAAGATAAGATTACTACTTAAAACAGAAATGGTAAATTTTGAATAGTGAATAGTGAATAGTGAATAGTGAATAGTGAATAGTAAATCGTGAATAGTAACAGTAAATAGTAAAACGTGAATAGTAATAGTAAATAGTAAAACGTGAATAGTAACAGTAAATAGTAAATCGTAAATAGTAACAGTAAATAGTAACAGTAAATAGTAATTTACTATTTGAATAGTAATTTACTATTGAAATAGTAATTTACTATTAAAATAGTATTTACTATGCAGAATAGTAACTTAAAATAATATTATTTCTAGTATAATAACAGATTTTTAAAAACGATATGAAAGTAACCCAAAAAATATAAAAGAGAAGTATTCTTACCTTAGGATTTTGGCAGAACCTTCTCTCCAAAAACTTTTCTTCTCTCTCTCACTTCCACCACTATCTCACTAGCACTACTATATTAAGAAAACTTAATCTGAAATTGTGAATTCTAAAGAAGAAATCCTTCGGTATTTATAGGAAAAAAATTTACTATGCATTCCATTATTTTAATATAAAAGTACTATACATTTTTGAATTTTTTATTCCAGATTACTGTGCATCTTTTGAAAATTCCATACATGCACAGTGATTTGCATAGTAATTGTCGGTAAAATTATTAAGTCAAATAGTAACCCTTCACTCGGTATATTTTAAATATTCAAAATGAGTCCTTTTTGAAATTTAGCGATATTATATCAGTCCTCACTAATTTTATAATAAGTAATATAAAGCTGAAATTTTAAAAATCTAAAATTTTCTGTTAATAAAAATTTATTGATACGTTTCAAATTTTTTAACGATTGGAAAAAATCAAGATTTTTCTCAAACCGATAATTTTTAGATAAGTCTACTTGAAACGGATTTTAGAAAATTTTCTTATAATTTAAATTCACTTTCTTATAAATATTTTTAATTTAAGTCACTTATATGAATTTAAAATTATTTAAAAAATATTATTTTTATTAAAAAATTCCAAAATTCCAAAAAATCATAAATAATACGTAGATTAAAAAGTTCTAAAGAACCATAATTTAATTCCTTCAAAATTTTAATATAAAAATAAAAATAGGGGTGTTACACAAGGCAAGGGAGGTGCTCAGAGTTTTAATTAATTAGAATTTAGGTATCGACTCCACCCGAAGTTCAAAAAAGGAAATAATATGACTGATAAATATTGGAATTAATTATAACTATGAGTTATGATGAAATTGTGAATGAATTAGCAAGAATGAGAATATTGAAATTAATTATGTTTATAAGATATATCGTTATGAGGAAGGAAAGGATAATTAATATAAATTAGTGAATAATGGTATGATATAAATTATGGATATGGGAATGAGTTTTCAATTGATGAAATGATGAGAATGATGATTTTAAAAGTCTATGACTTGCAATAGTTATTATGTGGTGTGTATGAGATTGAGTCTATATGATGATTTATGATTATTGTGTTGAGCATTTCTTAGTAACTGTGTGAAATTTAATTAAGAGTATGTGTTAAAATTTAGGTCGGGTTTGTGTGACTGCCTCATTTGTTTAAAAGTGATGCTTTAATAGCTATTTAATAATATGAGATTATATGATTGGGTCGGGTTTGTGTGGCTGCCACTTTTATTTAAAAATAAGGCCTTTGTGCTAATTATCAAAGATAAAGAGAATTTAAAATGAATATATGTGCTTATGTGGTTGGGACGGTTGAACGGTATATTTCGCCCCTCATTTTGGCTCTCATGGTCAAGTAGGATCCAATTGAGCTACTTAGTGGTCAAGTAGGACCCAGTGTTAAGGTTAAGGGTGTTTATCATCTAATCCAATCCAAAAAAAACCGCTCAACCGGACTAAAAAATTGATAACCGAAAAAACTAATAACCAAAAAATTCTATAACTAAAAAAATTGATATTTTTTAATGGATTGGATTGGATTTCGGTTCCACCTTCAAGAACCGATGCAATCCAAACCGATCCAAAGAATTTACTACTAGTACTACTCAGACTTGTTACATAAAAGCTCAACATATTTCCTTTATTTCTATAATTCTTAAAAGTAAAATAGCTTAAGCCCAAATGACAATGCCTAATGTTTTAATTTTATAATTCAGGTGCAAAAAAGCTTAAGCCCAAATGGCAATGCCGAATATTTTAATTTTAATATTTTATGTTTCGCGCCCATCAATTACTCAAATTAGAAAGAAAAGAAACATTTGCTTCACTTTGTGGTCATGTCGATTGTTAGATTTATCATATTAGTTTTGGATTTTTCAGTTGGACTTATCCTGTTACTTGTCTGTTACTACTGTTAGTATGTGATTTTTATAGTAAGTGATTTATTTTTAAGATATTTTCTAAAAACCAAAATCCAATCCAATCCAAATCGATATATATTGGATCAGATTTCATGGTATATCCTAACTGATCCAATCCAACCTGCATAATGATTTCTTGATTGGATCAAATAACTTTTGACCTTAAAACTGATCCAATCTAATCCACGAACACCCCTAGTTGAAGTGGAGAGTCAAGCAGGGCTCGGTGGACCAAGTCAGGTTCACAGGGTGTCAAGTAGGACCCCAGCTGGAGGTCGATCCTTTTAGTATCCGGATACTAGCGAGTCTAATATACTTTGGATAAGAGTCAGTCATGTTTTGCATGATTTGAATTTAATGATGTATAATGAAGGCAATGGTTATTGATTTAACAATGTATTTGGAATTAAATAGAACTATATTGGCATATGGTGATTATTGTGATTTTTAATATGAATGAGTGTCATTAATGACTGAATATATATATATATATATATATATATATATATGTATATATATATATATATAGACTAAGTGGCTTATGGTAATTTTTAATATGAAGGAGTGTCATTGATGACTGAATATATATATATATATATATATATATATATATGTTGAATAATATTGTATATGATTGAATTATTCTAGAGAATTGAGGGAGAGTAAGTGAACATATAAGGTTATGTTATACCTTTTTCACTTATTTATTAACTTCTATTTTAATTAATGATTTCCAGCACTCACCCTTATGGTTGTCAATTTTTATTAACCAATGTCAGGGAGACCATGGATAGTCCGAAAGTGAGGAACTAATGCCCAGGAAGGAGCGAAGATTATGTGATTATAATGATGATTCTTGATGAATTTTGCATTTCTAGTATATGTGCTTGAATACTTGATTTAATCATATTGTGATGATGAAAGTTTAATACTTGAGTATGATGAATTGGGTGTGTTAGACTAAGTGATGAAGTATGATATATGCAGCTATGTGTTTGTGTGTATATTTGATTCTGGAGTATGTTGTAGGTGTGCACATATTATGTATCTAAGTTTATGTATTTAAGTCTGCGTACTGAATGACATTGAGCCATATTGTAGTCAATTTGATAATGGTGATAGAATTGATGAATCAATGATAATTGAGTAAATGATATATGAGTTGTTGGGAGAAGAATAACACTAAGCTAGATAGACTGAAAACTGAAATAAAGATTATATGGACAGACTGTACTTGAAAAGAATCTGCCATTTATGCTCTCATAAGTTTGTTGTTGTTCTGTAATTCAAATTTGCTATATTTGTAACTATAAGTCTGTTGTAGTTGATACATATATAATTTGTTATAATTGATCCTACCCGAGTCTATTATTGTCCCTGTTACCATAAGTATATTACAACTGCTTATATACATTAAGCCTATTGTGATTACTGATGGTTGAGTCTGTCTTACCATGAGTATATTGCAGCTATTTATATATATATATATGTCTGTTATTGTCAGCAATTTTGTTGAGTTCATTGTAACTCTACATAGGAGTTTGTTGTTTACCTTTATAAGTCTGTTGTAATTATTTATATACTAAGTATGTTTTGACTGTTTCTATACTTGAGTCTATTATTATGAAATTATGAGCTTGCTACTACTAATCGGGTATTTAAGTCTGTTATTGTTTCTCAAAAGTCTATTTCTATGTTCGTTCAAGTTCGTGGCTATTCTTTTTAAGTCTATTTGGCCAAAATTAATTATTACAAGCGAAAAAATCTTTAGTAAATTAAATAATATAAGTTTAAAAATAAATAAAATAAGGAAGGAATGTTATATATTTTATACATCGAATTATTGTTATTATTATTAGTATTATTAACTAACTAACTAATTAACTAGTTAGCTAATTAATAAGAGGAGGCTTCAAATCTATTTGGGACTGCCCATTAGTCGGGTTCAGTCGGATTCGATTAGTTTTTAGTCCATCTATCGCTATCCATGAAAAATAAATAATAGCCCATTTTCACCCAATATTAAGGTCGGTTTGCTCGGGCTCGGTTAATTACAGTTCTCAGTTTTTTTAGTTGGGTTTTTCGGTTAAGTTTCTTAGGAAAGTTTGATTTTTATTTTTTGCCAAAAACCTTTTGAAACAAATGGAAGGGATGAAGATTGCTTGAAATCATCTTTCTCTAATAGCCCAGACTTGGTATGCTATGGCCACCATGAGATTTACCTAAAAGCTTGTTCAAATTATCAGTGCCATTAACAAATCTGTCAAGGTCTGAAGTGAGTGAACTCATTTGCTTCTACAGCTTGATGATTTCATCAGCTTGAGAGTTGCAATAAACTTTGTTGTTTTCCAAATTGGTTTTTAAAACAAGGTTTTCTTGTCTAAGTTTGTGTAGCTCTTCAAGGTGTATTCTTTCATTTTGTTCCATTTCTTTTTTAATACTTTTATCAAAATCTTTTTCTTTCAGTTTTAAAATTTGGTTTTCATAATCAGTAATCATATCAACATGTTTCACTTTCAATTTCTTGAAAATTTTCAACAACATGGAAAAATCATTAAACAACATATCATAATTTTGTTTTAGTTCAGAATAGCTTCTTCTGAATCCGAGTCACTGAAGTTGACTTCTAAAATTAATTAAGCATCAGCCTTAAGACAAATTTGTGTAGATTTTGTCCCTTCATCAGACCCTCCAGAGATGGATGAATCTTCATCATCCCAAGTGATCAACCTTTTTTGCTTCTTAGGGAATTTTCTCTTTTCTATTTTTGACAGACTTCCAAGAAGCTTGACATTTATATCTTCTGTGAAAGATGTTGTCCCAAGAGCCTAAAGCTCATTTAGCAAGGTTTGGAATCTTCCAAACATCTGATCCACTGTTTCGTGATCCTCTATCTTAAAAGTATTATACTATTTTTTCAATAGTATCTTTTGGATCTCTTTACATTGGAGGTGCTCTCATAATTGTGTTGAAGAGAATCCTAAACTTCTTTAGCTGATTTATAGCTAAACATCTTATTGTACTTTGATTTTCTTAGAGCATAAGTAAGGAGGAATCTGACTTTGGCATTGATCTCCATTTTCCTTATTTCAAGTGTAGTCCATTCATCTTCTGATTTAGGCTTTCTATCTTCATCAATAGAAGCTACATAATCACCATTTCTGATGACTACCCATAGGCCATACTGAGTGGATTTGATAAACATCTCCATTCTGTCCTTCTAATATGGGTAATCTTCACCAAAGAACGCTAGTGTTCTATTGATGGAAGAATCTTCTGCTATAAGCTGATTGTTTTAAGAGGCTGGCATGGATCTTGTTCCTTTTCACTCGTTGGAGTGATCAACCTAAAAGGATAGGCTTTGTTACCAATTGATGGTTCAGAGTCAAACTTAGAAAGGAGGTTGACTAAGTCAGATTCTTTTTGAACACTTTGCAGAAAATGTAACTTTAAGACACGAGCAATCAGACTTTTCTAGTAGACTTGTTAGAGGCAAGGATATAAGAGAAAGAACACACAGAATTTATACCGCTTCACTTCTAATGCAGAAGCTACACCCAGTCCCTTCAAACTTGAAGGATTTCTACTATTGTAAAACTCCTTTTTACAATTCCAGCACCAAACTATGCCACACGTATTATTGACTCCAGTCACTCCTGGCTTAACAACTCAAGTATTGTTTCAACAATCCACACCTGACTCAAACCCACGTATTTTTTCAAAAGCCTATTTAGGCCAAACTATTTCCCACAAAAACTAAAGGCTAACAACACACCAAAGTTTTACACAATTACAAATTGAGAGAAGGATAATGTTTAGTGTTTGAGAACTTAGTGTATTAAAAGATGCAAGTGATAAACAAACACACTAAGTAAGAAAGCAAAGAGACCAAGCTCTGCTAGGTGCAGAACAACAAAGAAGGTCTTTGCTTAAGAACTAAAAGAGAAGAGAGCTTTGAAAACTGATTGCATGATTTTCTTTGAATGACTCTGTGGTTTATTGTATTTTTTAATTTGAATATATATATATATATATATATATATATATATATATATATATCACACTAAATGACTGTTTGATGATCTGGTGAAGAGATATACCTATTGCAAATCCATTAGTAGAGTTTTTGGCTGTTGGAAGTACTAGACCTTAAGAAGTGAAGAGAGATCAAGAATCTGGTGTGAAGGAACAACAGAGCTTTAAATTGAAATAGTGTTCCTTGAGCTTCTCAACATAAAAATCCTTCTGTAGGCTTACTTCTTTCAACATACAATATGTAGAGCAAAAGAAGTTGACCTTCTGAACGTATTCTGACACGCGTACTAACTCACTGAAAGTGTGCAGAAAACCTTCATTGGTTTCTTCTCATATGAACTTTGGCTTTTGCACTGTTTTGTCTCCTTTCCTTTTTAGATGAAAAGTGCAGTTTTCTCTTGATACACACATACTTCAGAGCATCATAAATTTAGACATGAACTTTTTGTTATATGCTTAAGTTCTTGAGCAAATACTTGTCTTTTTATCTTCTTTGATGATTGAAGCAGCCTTCCAAGAAAAAAAGATCCGTTCTGGAGTGACTTTGTTAAGCTTTGATATACAGACAAGAGTAACATCTTTATATATTTGGAAGTCTTAATTCTGAAGTCTGATCATGTTTTGTATGAAACAAGGCTTGGTAAATCAGACCCTGATGTTGTAATTGGGATCAGACTTCTCTTGAATTTTCTTTACTCTCATAAAGACTTGTGTACCAATATCAGACTTTTTATGATAAGCTCCCCCTTTCATTTATAATTTATGCCGTACATACTTTTGACCTAAAACACTTAATTTAAAAGGTCAGATAACACATAGGCATACTTTATTTAATTAATTGCCTTAATGTGTGTTATTAACAAATCTTGGGATAAAAACCATTAACATGAGAGTTTTATAAAATAGACTTAGTTCTAACAAAAGCTTTTATTAAGTAAAAACATAAAACCAAAATGAATATATCACTAAAATATACATTCTAATTCCCTAAGTAATGTAATTTAATGTAATCTAGTAACTAATAATAACAACCACCACAACAAATCCCTAAGTCAATGAAATTAATAACTCTCAATGTACAAAATAAAATGGTAGTTTCCATCTAAAGTAAGTGCAATACTGTTAGTACATAGTTGCCATGTCTGTATCCACTAAAGTCATCTGCCAAAAATATTTGACAATGAATTTTATATTAGTTTAATACCCAAATACATGATTTATAATTTTGGGTGAAAATTAAGAAGAAAAATGAATGCATAAATTCATGAAAATTAAGGACCATACCCAAAAGATTTATGTGATTAATTATGTGTAATTTCATGAAATCCATTGCATCTCCAATGTGATCAAAGTATATCAGCCCATATTACTAATATATAGGAAACACCCATCATTTCAAATCAAACATAAACATGTTCAAACTAACATAACTTTAAGACATTATAAAATCACACTAAAGTTGCCTAATTAAGCATGCTTAGGAATTAGAATTCAAACCTGTAATGATAGACCTCTTGAGTACCCAAAACAAGTGGATCTACCAAATCCCCAAAAAACAAATTGATAACTACAATACAACATGACAAATAAAGGTAAGCTTTTAGGCATTCAAATTAATTTACATAATTATTAAACAACAATTGAATTGATAACAAAATTCACCTATGAACTTAGGAAAGTTTGTCACCCAAAAAATTGTAAGGCCATGTCCTCTCAGACTCAAAATGACTTCAGCCTAATCTCAAAAATTGTGTGTAAACACCACACAAACTTAAAAGAAAATAACAATATATGGAAAAAATACAAGTCATGAATAGCAAATCACATCAAATGTTTGATACCTGTTCAAATAACTATTGAAATCAACAAAGCTTATCACCTAAAAAATGTAAGGTCATATATTGTCAGACTCAAAATGACCTCACCTCGATCCCAAAAAATATGTGTAAACACTACATAAACTTAAAAGGCAGTTACGACATAAGAAAAAAAAATATAAATCATGATTAGTAGGCCACATCAAATGTTTGATACCTGTTCAAATAGCTGGTGAGCTAGCTGCTGCAACTGCACTACTTGATGTGGCAATCATTGTTGATTCTCCCCTTGGATGCTTGATAAATGTTTTCCTTGCTTTGGTATCTTAACATGTTATATAAAAGAATATCAATTGAATCTATACATCAAATGGAAATGAAATAAATATAACAAGATTTGAAAAAGTTTTAAAAATATATAAAAATCACCTATTACAAAGCTTCTACTCATTTCCAGTTCATCACTAACATTGAGCTATAAGGGGTTTAAACTTGGCGTTATCCAATTTTGGGCACATATCAAAGCCTCTACCATGTCTGAACTAAGTGAGCTTCTATAAGGATCTAAAACTCGACCCCTTGTACTAAAAACAGATTTTGAGACAACTATTGAAACAAGTGTTACCAATACATCTTTAAACATAATTGACAAGATTGGAAATCTATTTGAATTATTTTCCCACCATTGCAAAATGTCAAAGTTATTATCCCCCTCTACACAAGGCTCACTCAAGTAAGTTTCAAGCTTAGTTTTTTGATCAACTAATTGTTTTTCCTTTAGAAAACTTATATAACCATCTTCCCACTCCATATCATGGGATAATCCAACTTGGTCAACAGAAGCAGCATTTGTTACTTGGGAACCCTGTGTAGATTGGGGACCCTTACCTTTTCCAGCCTTTGTTGAATACCATGAAAACATCTAGACAGACCATTTTCTCATTCTAAATTCTAGCTAACTCAATACATTCTTGAAACCTCTGCATCCTTCCTTAGGAGGATCTAACATACTTAACAACCAATCTTATGCTTCATATAGCATTGTTCAACTCCTTCAACCCATCTTGGACAATAAGATTGAGGATGTGAGTGCAACACCTCATTTGAAAGTAGTTTCCATCCAAGACAAGTTTAGATATACTTTTAAGCCTATTTTTTAAATATGTGACAATAACATCATTAGTCGATGCATTGTCAATAGTCAGGCTAGAAACTTTACTAAAACTTCATTCCTTCAATACTTGTTTAACTTGCCTCCCAATCGTCTCTCCCTTATGATACACTATAATTAATAAACTGATCACTCTCTTCTAATACCTCCATTCATTATCAATGAAGTGGGTAGTCAAACTCATATAGCCCAAGTTCTGAATGGAAGTCTAACAATCAGTTGTAAAGGTAACTCTACTTTTGTTTTCCCTAAACAAAGTTTTCAATTTCTCCTTCTCTTCTAAGTAAATATGGAAACAACCCCTCGTAAATATTTGCCTTGAAAGGGGATCAAATTGGGTTTGTAATTGTTGAATCATATTCTTAAACCCTTCCCCTTCTACAACACTAAAGGGATGCTTATCTACAATGAAAAATGTAGCAATAGACCTTCTACACAAATTCTTATCAAACCTATGGCTTATTATTGTCAAGTCAGAATTAGCTCAATTAAAAGTCAACACAGTCTGCTTTGGATCAGAAGCAAAAACACAAGGGAAGTTCTTACATTGACCTCTAATATGGTGTAGCATGTTAAATGTACTATGCAATTTTGAATCATAAAAATATTTTATAGGACAATATTTACATTTAGCCTCTACTAGTTTACCCGGGACAACAGGTAATTTGTCAAAATGGTCCCAGATAATAGAAGTTTTCCTAGTATAATTTGCGTTAGGTCTTCTTTTGTGAACCAGTGTTTCAGAATTATTAGTTATGTTGGTAGTAGCAATACCTTGGGTATCAATTGGCTGACTTCCATCACTATTAGAGGTGGGAGCTGGCATAGCCCGCTGAACTAAAAATGCACATTGAGTATGCCGCTGTGTAACTGCTTCCAATAAAATTCAAATTTAAGGGGTTAAGCAGTTATAGAGCATAGATTTATTATTAAATTCTTCACTCACTCAACTTATCTTACGTCTTTTAATATTATATTATTTTGAAAATGAAAGTCAAAAGAAACAAAATTATACAAAAGAGCATTTCATATATAATCATCACATAAATTACAAACATTAGTTTATAGAGCAATTCACATTAAAAAAGGATAGCATTTTAAATATGATTTTAGATGAAATTTTATAAATACCCTTCACATATGGCAAATATATTAATTCATAAAAAGTAAATCAAACCAGTTTCTCCTTACTGTTCATGTGAAGGCACTCCAACCCTTTGTCTGGTCTCAACAACCTGCTTTGCTAAACCCTCTATTTTTTACACTAGTCAAGTAGAAGACCACGTCGCATAAAAATTAAAAAAAATATATATTATACCTTATGAACAAATATATCATAACCTTAAACCTTAAAATAGTTATTATTAAAACCATAATACTTTTTAAAAATGAAAACCTATAAGGCAATGGGTGTTATACTTATATATGTGATTCCTTATTTAACAAAGAGTAGTTGTAAAAGAGATGCATGCCCTGAACTTGTCAAGAAACTACTTCAGTGGTTCAATCTCAGCAAGCCTTTCAAAGTTGGTGAATATGGATAGCTTAGACCTCTCATATAACAACCTGAGTGGTGAAATACCTTCTCAACTAGACGAACTCCACTCTTTGGCAATATTCAATGTGTCCTATATTCATCTATTTGGTTTGACACCTAATCAGGGGCAGTTTGCAACATTTAATGGAAGCAGCTATAAAGGCAATTCTAAACTTCATTGGACACTTAGGAATGGCAAAAACATTACAAGCAATCCTAAACTCCTGTATAAACCCTTACTAGAAAGCTTTATGGTTTTATTTCATTGATAGATGTGTCCATACATGTTTTCATTGGCTTTTGAAATTTTCTTATACTAGAGATATATGATGTTAGAAATGATTAGTTAGAAAGCACCTGGTGACTTTGAATTACCTTGTAATGTGGACTTTATTGGAATAAAATTTAAAGAGAGGTGTATCCTATATCTTGTGTATTGTGATTGATTGATTTTTATTGATATAAATTTTTACATGTTGATCAATTTATATCTTTTAGTACAACAAGGAATAATGTTTGGTTGTTGATTTAGCATTTATTTTTTCAACTTTTTATCAACAAAATTACATGTTTATTTTTTTAATTTTCATAAATAAATTGAACACTACTTAAAAAATCAATAAATAAAATTACTTAGAAGTCAAAAATGGTTGCATTATATGTGAAGGAAAAGGTGATAATGGGGAAATCCTTGCTCAAATGCCTTAGCAGCTAGTCTCTGACAATATGCTAAGCAACCATCTATTACTAAAATTTATATCATGGAAGAATGCAGAGAAGTAATCAAGGAGAATTGAATGTTTAATGTAACATATTGCAGAGAAGTAATCAACTAGTCTTTTACATTTAGACACTACTAAATAGAAAGTTAGGAACAAAATATGGGGAAATAATTAAATTTTTCACTGATAAAATAAAAATAAGAAATGAATTATCCAGAAATAGAACGGGATTAAAGATCTAAATTATGGAATAATGTATACCAAGAAACCTTGTTGATCAGGGAATGTAGCAAGGCATTGTGTTTAATACTTTAAGGGTGAAACAATTCTCTTGAACTCAACCTGTAGCCAATGAATGATGGTCAGATCCAAGAAACACTTGCAAAAACTGAAAGCACAAAAAGATAGTTGACAACATTCTAACAGCAAGCACATGCAGGAAGGAAGAAAGAGGGAAAAAGAATATAGAGCACACGGAGCATTTTGCTTGAGGGGTAAAGAGTGGCCCCAAACTATGAATGATGAACTTTAAGTTACAAGAATGAAATCAACTATACTAAGAATAGATTTGTAAAGCATCGCTCATCATCACATTTACCTCAATTACTGCTAGACATTATGTAAAAAAAGAACAATAACAAAGCTTACTTTTCTAGAAACCGTGAACCTGCTCCTCCCTAGTCCTTTCAATAGTCGAAGTAAAGAACAAAAGGAAGATGATGTATGTTTTTGTTAGAATGAAAACGCTAAAAAAGAAGATGTTAAGGTTCGATGTGGAGAAGAAGATACTGCTTTAGAAAGACACAAACCTGCTTCTCCCTAATCCCTTCAACAGTCGAAGCAACGGAAGAAGATGTATGTTTACGTCTAGAATCAAAACCCTAGCAAAGAAAAGGCTAGAGTTTGATATGAAGAAGTGATTGCTTCAAAAGTTTACAGAGACTAATAATTTTTTTTTACGCAAGACTTATTCGGTCGGGTTTGGGTATGACTGGGTCTCATTTTTTTAAACCAAACCTGCTTATTCCTAATCAGTACAAAGCTTTTGAATCACCCATTTTTACTTAAGACCTATTATAAACCGACCCGTCCTTACTTCAAATTTGGGTATTTCAGGTTCGCATGGATAAAGCTAAAATTGGACATGCCTAGTTGGAAAGGACCCTTTAAGTATGCAATTTTCTTTGGAAATTGTTTCATCAAAAGCTTCCAACAAGGGACAAGCTTTATCATCATGACATTAATTATGTTCTGGAATGTTTTTGAGGGTGTGATCAAATCAAGAATTTGGGTCATGCTATGTGTGATTGTGAGTATGCTAAATAGTTATGGGAGTCATGTGTGTATGATGATTTGTAGGTTAAATTTTTAGCTATAATTCAAGTGAGTGGCTTAGAATTAATCTTATGAATGAGGTGAAACTTGAGGTAAATGTGAATTAGAAAGAAGTGTTCCTTGTTGCCGCTTGGAATTGGTGTTTAATTAGAGATCAACGAATTTAGAAGTATTAGGAGAACCGATCTTAGGGTATGTGCAGGATGTCAAGTCTTGTAATCATTTTAGAGGAGAGTTGTAGAATAAGCACCAAGTGCTGGCAAGTATGGGATGGGCTAAACCATGTCAGAATAAGATCAAGTTGAATATGGATGGTTCCTTCTTATTTCACTCTGCTCATGCGACATATGGTGGTTTGTTATGGGTAACATTCTAAATTTTATGTAGAATTAATTAATTAGAGGAAATAAATAGAATAATTATAGGAAATAGTTATTTGATGTCTCAATCATGTAGAGAAAATTAATTGGGAATCCCTTGAGTTAATACGATTAATTCGGTAATTACTGTCGTCGTTTAATCAACGAAGGATGTACAGATAGAGCATAGAGACAAGCTAAACATGTATAGATACATTAGATAATTATTAGAAATGAATATTTATGCCCCAATAATGAAGTTAAATTAATTTGGGCATTTGTTGGGTTTATCACAAATTATTCAAAATTTATCGACGTCGTTTAAAGTCAAAAAATGACCAATTCAGGAAACGGGCCTTAATCGGGCCTTAAAACTCACTAACTCAAAAATAATTATTGAGTATTAGAAAACACTAAAATAATTATGTTAAACAAAAAAATAAACCTAGAAAAATTTATAGATAATTAATTAGACGAAAAGGGGCCCGGGTGGCCAAAACGATTTGTTTTCTAGTCAAAATGCGATAAATCTCCTCCAATCAAATGGGCTGGCCGTGTATAAGATTGTGGGCTGTTCCCCATCAGCATTTAAGCCCAAGAATGAATAATTGCCAAAACAATGGGCCTTGGAGCCAAAAATTTTAAATAAAGAGCATTATGGTCATTTTACACTAAAAGCCAATTTTGTGCATCCCTCTTCTCCCTCCTTCCAAAACTGAAAACTCATCCTCTCCCTCTCTTCATTTGGGCGTGAAAATAGGAGCTTCACCCATGGTGGTTTTTTGAGTTTTTCTTGAAGGAGAAGCTAAGGTAACCTCCTTGAACCCCTAAGCTTCATCTTTTCCTTTCTCATTTCTCCTTTTCCATTCATGTTTTCCTTCTCCTCCACCCATGCCTAAAATCGAACTTCACTCTTGGCTTCTCTCATGAAAATGACGAAAATCATAGGTCCAAAGAAGCTTCACTTACACTTTGGAGAAGCTTGTTTGTGCATTGGGAGTTAGGGCTTCTATTCTTCACTTCCTCTTGCTCTCTTGAGTTAGGGATTTAGGATTTCATTGAAGTAAGTTAAGAACCCTTAATAAGCTTTAAATTAGTAGCATAAAGTGTTGTAGATTTTGTTGTTAGTGTTGGAAAAATTAATGATATGCATGTGGAACTCTAAACCTTAGGTTAGGTGACCATTGGAAATTTGTTGTTGTTGAATAATTTTTCTAATGGCTTGAAGTTTAAGTGAGATAGTTATTAGAATTGAATTAATTGTTGTTGAAATAAATGAATTGGTATTGGTTGGCATTAGACGCAAAATTGGAAATTGAGGGCTTACTTTAATTTAAGGGAAAAACTTTGTTCAAACTTGAAATGACTTATGGATGATTTTAGACTAATTGTGAGACCTTAGGTAATGTTCTAAAATTTATTTGGTGTTGGTAGAAAGTATGGAATTGATACTAAGTTTTAAAATTCCCTTGAGGTAGTAAAAAGTGACAAAGAGACAGATAGATTCAAGGAAGTGTTGACCTTGTTAATAGGCTTGAAAACTCTTATTAGATGTGAGTTATTATTTATAATGGGTGTTGAATAATTGTTGGTTGAAAAAGAGTAGAATATGTAATGAATTTAGTGAAGGTCAAAGTGGATTGATGAGAATTAGGCATGTTATTAGATTAAATAAGCTTGTTGGAGCACATTAGGACTTCAGAGAATAATTATGGAATTGAGAAAATGCTAGTAAATGTAGTTTAAGAATTAGAATGATTATGGAGTAAAAGAAGTTGGAAAATAAGTGTAGTGTTGAAGGTGAATTAGATGAAGAACATGGACCATTAAAGTTGAAAGAAAGGATTGATGGCCTAGAAAATATTATCGGATTATATTGGGCATAAAATGGTTACTAGTTGAACTTAAAAAATGTTGTTGTAGGTGATAGGTGACTTAGGCATGATGTTGGTGTTTAACAAAGGATTATTAGAAGTAGTATAACCATTAATTATAGTTAGGGATAATTATAGTTGAATGAATGAGGAATTAGTATTTAATGAGAGAAAGAGATGTGATGTTGGAATCTAAGAACAAATATGAAAATTAGTGTGTTAGTAGAGATTTGATAATCAATTAGGAAGAAAGGACTTGGTATTTTAAGGGATATTCCATATGCACCATGTAATAGGTAAATACTAAATGTTTATAAAGATTTATCATGATTTAATTTAACAATTAAAAACTACTATCAAATAAGTTATGTGTTAATGGATAAAGAACAAGTTAATTAGATGGTTAGTAGAGAAAAACTTGTTGTCTACAAAAAGGAAAGTATTGAAAGTGATTATAGTAATGGGAAAAATTTATTAGGAGCCTTGTAAAACCTCATGAATGATTCTTAAACATTGGTAATTTGTAGACAAGGTTCTAAATCTTCAAAGCATTAGGAAACATTGAAAGAATCCATAAAACTCCTAAAATCTCAAGGATAAAACTTTTATGGGTTAGTATGAAGTTATGTATGTAAGGGTTAAAATTGTTGACATCACAATAAAATTAATAAGATGTTGATGTGATTCTATATTTATTTAATGTAGGCTTTGATCACTCTTGTGAAGCGGGATCATCCAACCCAACAGAATACTTCTCCTAAGGTAAGAGATGAGTTTACTTTCCAAATGAATGACAATGTTATTGATAATATATGCATATGTTAATCTTAGGTGGTATTGATGTTGTTTATATGTAAAAATTATGTGAGGTGTGTCTTATGAATGAATTGATGTTGGATTGGCAAAAGTGTGGGTTATATGCTCTTGAAGTGCTTATTTATGTATTACTTGATGTCATGTGTGATTAATTAATGAAGTGTCTCTTGGCTCTTGTGTAATATTGGAGTAGAATAATTCTTCAAAGTATATTGTAATTAAATGAATGCCTTGGGAGATAACATGATTAAATGCATGCCTTGTCTGAAGTTTTAAAGTGTATGTGATGACACTAAATGTGAATTAGTGGAATTCTTGTGAGAATTGAAATTACCATATACATCTTTTGCATTCCATGGCATTCATAGCATATCCCATCATGTGATACTTAGAGCTTGCGGGATCTTGAGAAAAAACCTTGCGTGGGTTGATTATGTAAGCTACTATGCGTGGTTGCGGTGTTTATCATGTGACATAATTGATGATCTTGCGGGATCTTGAGAAAGAAACCTTGCTTGGGTTGAATATTAGGACAACTATGTGTGATTGTGATTATAATTGTAAAAGTGATGTGTGCACATGAAAAGGAATTGAATTATGAAAAATTGGATCCGTTGCATATGCATGGTTTCAATGGATAGCATATGCATTAATTATAAAGCCATGGCATTTGAATTGAGAAACTAAAATGTTTATGACTTATGGGTGACTTGAATTAAGAAATGATGTTGGTGTTGTCTTGGTATGTGTATTACTATGTTTATGAGATTGGTTGTTTATTGGAAAATGAGTATAGTTGCCTTTCCATGTGTATATGTTATCATATTAATTTAAATTATTCATCATTGAGAAAATATAGTCATTCACCATGTTGTCCATTATAGCCTTGTGATATAGGTTGGCATAGTGAAGTGATACTTTTTGGAGAGGTGACTTGGTGTGAAGAGGGTATGACAGTTTGCCTTGGCTGACAATTTTTGGAATTAATGACTTAAGTTCTTTTATAAAATTTCTTGTATATAGGCATTATTTTGCATAGCTTGACTATTTGTTAAAATGCCTAAGTTTTGAATTGATGGATAGAAGTTGTCAAAATACTTGTTATATTTGAGTTATTGAGATTGACTCATGATTTTATTAGTGAGATGGAAGATAGTGACTGGGAAATTTGTGTTGGTACTTGAACCTAGAAAAAGGGAATTTTTGTGATTGTGATTATTATGGACGAATGATGAAATTGTGATATGATTTCATGTATGTTATATGGGAGAAGTTATTGAGTGGATTTAACCTTGGTTATGACTCTATAAAAAGGACTAGATAGTGAGAAGTAAAAATTGATTTTCATTTAGTATGTGTGAATGATATTGTCATAGACTCTGGGAAAGATCTTGTTGAATTTACTTATGAATATGGACTATTAGACTTGAAGTGAGGTTTGTGGAAATGTACCCTTGAGATTGAATGATTAAGGTTTAATATGAGTAGTAAAGGACTTAGTGCATGATAATCTTAAATGATGATGAAACTAACTAGGCTCTTGCTTAAACATTCACCTTCTTATATCTTCATATATAGGATAGATTTTTAATTGGATCTAGGGTAGTTGTTTTAAATCTTATTTTGTGGTGTGCCATATCTAAGAATTGATGTAAATGCGAAAAATTTACCCTACTTTTTGTTAGCTAGTTATCAATATCCCTATTACCAAATAGTGGATTTAGGGCGCCACAATATGCATACTTTCTCGCCAATGATGGATATTTTCTCCCTGTTGGTTTACATTAATATGAAACCAATGTAGTTGGTCTTAGGTCCTTATAAATGATATTAAGGGTATAGTTTTCCTCATCCAATTGTGCCTATTTGGTTTGTTTTGAGTGTTTGCCCTTTTTTAATAAAAAAATGTGACGAGATAGATGATTAGGGGTGATTATTAGTATTAATTGAATTAAAGTTTATTTAAGCTATGAATATGATTATTTTGATACTATTTAAATTTATATAAAAGTTTTAAATAATGAATAAAAAATTTAAATAATTAATTTAAAATTTGTAAATACAAACAAGTAGTTTATTGTGTATCTTAAATAAATTATTTTTTATAATTTATTTAAATAGTATTTTATTGTAATACTATAAATATATTATAAATAAAAAATAAGAAAATAATAAATATATGATTCAACTTATTAATATATGCCACATGACATTTTCTCTAATTTTATATCTATTATAATTTCTTTAATTTAATTAATTCAGTTAAATTTACATCATAAATATGTCATTTATTTATTTTAGAAAAATGTCTTTTAAATTTTCATATTTCCAACCTTTAAAAATTTAACTTCAAAATTATCTGTAGTTTTTTATCAAGTATATATTTTTTGATATTTTTATCAAGTATATATTCTTCTAAAATCTAATTTTAAAACTATTTTTAGATGCTTAAATTTTATAAAAAAAAATTATTAGGATCTTATTAATTTAAAAAATACGAAAATATTTTTTGAAATTAACATTGATAAATTTATTTTATAGATCAGTCTATAACATTTTCTCTAATTTTCATATTTAAAATTTCTTTAATGTAATTAATTAATTTAATCTTTTACTATCAACTATTAATTCGTTTTCAACACTTATTTTTTATTTTTCACATTTTCAACTTTTAAAGTTTAATTTTAAAATTTCTCATACATATACTTTGTATCCTTTTTAAAAAATATTATTTCCAAAAATTTATTTTGAAATTATTTATATTTATTTATAACAAATATAAATTAAGAACACATTGATTTTTAATAAAATACAAAATTATTTTTTTTATTATGGGTGATTTTTTTGGATAAATATAGGTGAACATTAAATATACAAAATAAAACATAGTTCATGTAATATTCAGAAATTATCTTTTTTTCTTTTTTAAAAACTTTAATTTTGTTGATCTTTAATGTATAAGAATTTGAAAAAGTATGAATACAAAAAAGTATATATAGAAATATAAACACTTTTTTTGCTAATACAAAAAGTACATTTGTAACATCTTGAATTAAATTATTGGGTAATTTTATTGCTCAAATAATTAAATTTGAGAGTGTTAAATTATTCTAAGGCGATTAAGTTAATTTTTGAAATTTATTGAGGTATATTTCGGGTAACTGTGAATACCCAGTTAATTTCAAAAATTACCTAAACGTGTGAAAGGTCAAAATTACCTTCATTACTTTAACATTCCAATTTCACTCTGCCTCTCAATTAACTCTCGTTTTCCTCACGCATGCAAACTGGAAAAGAATTGTGTGCCATTGATTTTCTTCAAGCTAAGGCTAAAGCTTCATTCCATCTTCCTTTTTCTTCCTCACGGTAGCCATTACAAAGCTTGGATTCCTTCAATTTCTTCAATTTTTAAGATGAGCTCCATGACCCTCATTCTTGGGTTTTGTTAAAATCTTGAAACCCACTTATTAAACCTCCAATTCCATGAATTTTAGATTGTTTCGAAGTCATTACGTTGTGTGGACACCTTTAGGAAATTTTGGTGTTCTTAATTTGTTAAATTCAAGTAAGTTTCATGAGGACCCATGGCTTCTAGTTTTCTTTTTCTATGTATTGGAGTATTAATGATGTTGTTTCCATGAATTTAAAAGGTTCTAAGTAAATTTCAAATTGTGGGCAATGCTTATACCTTGGGGGTTTTGATTTCCTTTCGTTCCAATAAGTTCTAGAACCACCCAATGCTTTAGTTTAAATCCATTTCATGTATTTAAGCCTTGATCCATTGATTTCCATAATTTAGGAACTATCTCGGAGGTTGGGTGAATCTTGGACAACATTGGGTTTTGTTGCAAATTAAGTTTTTATGGTGATTGACATTATTCGGTAAGTTAAAATTTACTGAATCTTATATGAATTAGTGATTTTAACCCCAAATGCGTTTATGATAGCATTTAAGTTATTAAAAATAAATATTGATTGTTTTAGGAATTATTGAAGTTACAAATTAATCATCGGAGCGTGTTAGAGAGTTTCTTGAGTTTTTAGAATCGTTAGTTCCAAGTAGAGGGAGCATTTATATTGTAAATGTATAATTTATGAACGGATAAGGGTATACTTGTATATTTATAATTGCTGAATTATGATGTTTATGATGAATTGTTGTTATTAATGATGATGTGAATTATGTAGTGAATACTTGATTGGCATTATACCCCTTTGTTGTGATATTACGAGGATTGATGAGTTCTTGATAAGTATGGTTTTGTTTATAATGGTTTTGTTATTAATTGCATGGGGTTGCTTTGATAACTATGCCGCAATGATGTTGTATATGTTGAGGATAATTAATTAAAGCTTGAGGTAGCTTAGCAAATGATGTGAATTGATTAAGAAATTGTTATTTGTTGCATGCTATGCAAAGTTATGAATTAAAATGAAAATCTCTTAGTGATGGTAACCAAGTGGTGGCCCTTGGTGATGGTAATCTGGTGGTCTGTGGTTAAATTGATGATGTGTTTGCATAGTATTTGCATATTCAGACGCTCATAGGACTGTATAGAGCCTGTGATGCCGACCCAAATAGAAGGGTAGCCTTTGGATAGGCAAAGACCCTGTCAGGATCCACAGCTACTTTGAATTGGGTTTAAGGTCAGCCCGTAACACCTCGTTGAGTTGCCGTTGTCATTAAGAGTGACTGGTGTTACATTATGAGTGAGAGGTTCGGTACCGGTAAAAAGGAATTAATATATGTTGTAAAAATTTATACACTATAGTGTAATCCAATATTTAGAGTCAGATCCGCATACATTTGCATATGGTGTTTGAGTACTATGAAGCTTTGGATGGCTTATGTGATGTAATTAATATGATTGAATGCATTATGGTAATGTGAATATGTGTTAAGTGACATTGAATTATAATTAGGAAAGACGATATATTGATGTGTTGTGTAGAATTAGATAAGTGACTTTGATTGCCAGGTTGAAATTTGATTCAATAACTGTCATTTAACATATAGTATGCTCACCCTAATATTGTGGTTATCTTTTCAGTGGATTTGGATCGAGGTGATGAATGGTGAGGACTCACTAAGCCTGTGAAGGAGTTATTTTATATACTTATATATTGGTGGTATAGCCTTGGCTGGCTCATTTTGTGCATAGTCCTATTTTGATGATGTTATAGTTTGTATAGTGGATTTTAGGTAATTGATCACTTCGCTGGAAGTCTAGTTTATGATTTTGATATCCAGATATGTGTGTATAATGATGATGTTGGTTTATGTTGATGTTTTGATGTGGTTGACCATGGATGGTCTCATATGGATTGCATTTGTTGCATTATGCCCAGGAACTGCAAATTGGTAGGTTTAATGCATTGATTAATCATTATAGGGAGGAATTGTACACTGCATTGTGTTAAAGAAAAGTCTAGTTGAAAAAGAAGAAATAGATTATTATTCGACCAAACCCAAGATTACGTTGTTATCTTCAGACCCTGAATTTGTTAATAACATACATCAAGAGACTGAAAGTAAATGAAGTCTACAAATGTGTGAACTAATATGTGTATTGAAGTGTTTCAAGATTTATAATGCTCAAGTTATAAGATAGAGAGGCAGTCCCTAAAAGTAAAATCTAATTTCTTAACATTTGGTTTGTAACCAAAAGTCTGTGAGAAGAAGTCTCAGTCTCATAACCAGACTTCAAACTTATAGGCATCAAATATTGCAAAATTAGAACGTTATTCCAGAAGATCAAAGTGCATCGTTCTAAAATATATTTGTGTGATGCTTTGGAACTCATGTTCTTATCCAGATTTATATGCTTATCACTAAAAAGAACAAGAGACAAATAAGCAGAGAAGCCAAAGTTAGTATCTTGAATTTCTCAGCATATCAACACTGTGCAAATTAGAAAAAGCTGAACCAAGTCAACATTTGTGTCAGACATAATCAGAAGAATTACATCATTAACTTCTGCTTGTTTAGCTAAACAAATAAGGCCAACAAATAACTTTATTTTGTTGGAGAAGTAAAGAATACCTGTTTCATGCAAGAACTGAAGTTCCCAGCTACCAAGCTCTTGAACATCCTTCATATTAATAAAGGTTTGGTACTCGAAGCTCAAAGCAAACTCCTTCACAGGGTTTCCAACGTCTATATCTCCTTTCAAGAATCAGCAACGATCATATTTCAGGACATATTTATTTTGAAGAAGATTGTCTCAAAGCATAAAGAACACACTCAAGAAAAGTCCAATATACACTGTTTTATGATCAATCTTTTCTCAACTATTCAAAGATAAAGACCTTCTTTGTTGTTCTGCTTCTAACATACCTTAGTCTCTTGTCTTTCATAACTTAGTGTATATATTCTTCATTGTATATCCTTATACATTAGATTCTGTGAGATACCTTATACTTTTTCCTTAACACAGTATAGTGTAAAGTCTGATGTGTTACCAGCCTCAGTTTCTATGGGAAGCACTATTGACCTGAAGAGGCCTTCGAAAGAATACTTAAGTTGTTATGCTAGGAATGGACTGTTGTAAAAGAATACTTAGGGTTTAAGCCAAGAGTGGTTGAAGTCAATAATACTTGTGACACTAGGTCTGGTGTTATTATTGTAAATGAGAATTTACAATAGTGGAAATCTTAGAAGGGACTGGACATAGCTTCTGTGTTGGAAGTAAACCAATATAAATTCTTGGTGTTCCCTTTCTTTCCTTGCTCTTTTTAAGTCTGTTTTTCAAAGTTTGATTACTTATTTTTCATTGGTTCATTATTCCATAAAAAAGTCTGAGACTTATTCAACCTCCCCTTCTAAGTCTGACTCTGAACAATCACATTACAATTGAATTGTGTTTTGTATTGGAAATGGTTTGATGATGTAAAGTTAGAATTTGATGATTTTGAGTGAAAAATATGCATAAACATGAATTGGATAGGCCAAAATACGTTTTGTGAGGTTTAGGAACCTTCAGATAGTTTTAATAAGTTGCATTTGTGATTTTGAACTTGTGTGAATTGGAACGGACCAATTCCTTTGAGATTTGAGACCTAAGTTGCATGCTATAGCTTTAAAATGGTCAAATCGTGTTTTTGTGCATAACTTATTTGATTTTGAGAATTTTTGAGTGTGACCGGTTGCCAAACGTCATAAATGTTGTATTTTAGGTGATATCAAAGTTTGATGATGTTTGGTGATCATTTGAGGAAGTTTGGGTGCGTAGAAGTTCAATATAAACACTTTTTGCTACCTAATTCTGCACACTGTCAAATTATGTAATTGATTGTCGGAGAGAAATTGTATAGGAAATTGTTGTTAGCTCGCAGGTAATCGAATACCAAAGCCAAAAATCACACATGTTTATTATTTAATGCTGGTAATCGATTATAATGATGCTGTAATCGATTACTTGGCCCTAGAATCCTCATTTCTCATGTTTAAGCATATGGGAACTCAACTAACTTCCGCCTAATCCTTCTATATGTATTGGATTAATGTTTTGAGGTTCCAAACGGCCAATTGATCTTTAAAACATAGAATGTAAATTCCTTTCATAAGTTTTTTTATCTTATAAACTTATTCACAAGAAATAAATTAGTTGAAAATAAGAATTTGAATGGGTAAAAATATGAAATTTTAATAAACATATATACGAAGTAAATGAAAAATTAATTAAATTTAATTGAATAAAGTAATAAATTGAAATATTTTTAATTAAGATATTAATGTAATAATTTTAATTATAAACTTTTTTAAATAAATGAATAAAAATAAATATTTTAATTTAAAATGTTAAATTAATTAATTTCAGTTTATACAAACATCACATATGTTTATATATTAGAATTAAAAGTTGGTTATTTTGAATCTCAATATTGCACACGAATTAAAATAAGTTAGTTTATATGAATTAAACATATAGGTTATTATCTTTTTAATTTGATAAATATAACAGTAAAATTTTTACATTATAACTTCATTAATTTATTTTTTTCCCGTGCAACGCACCGCTCAAAACACTAACTATATATTATGAGTCGATCCTAATGATGCATTAGTTTTTTAATCTAATAATAATTTTTATTAGTTGATTATGAATTAAAATTATTTGATTAAAATATAATATCATATCATTATCTAAGCCATTTTATACTTATTTTATTTTAAAATATATAAGATATTTTAAATTAAGTCACTCAAATTAAAAAGTAAAAGTTAAGGATAGTTAAATAGTTGGTTTTCAAAAATTTTACTAGTGATATTTTAAGTGAATATATATATATATATATATATATATATATATATATATATATATATTATATCTCCTTATTCAAAGTTAAATTTTTGTGTTATATATTATTAAATAAAAAAGCTAAGAGGTTTAATAGTTATATAAAAATTCAAGTATGAAACAATAGCACAAATACTCTTAAAATTGTTTTATAAAATCCTTTATCTTTCAGAAAACAATTATTAATTCAATCTGATAATTAATTTTTCCGATGGTTTGTATTTTATTTTATGTTCTAACTTTATTTTGAGTTGGAACATTTTCTTATCTATAGAAATGTAACTATTTGTATTTTTCCAGTCAAAAGATTAAACTTATGACTAAAGGGTTAATATTTTAAAATATAATTAAAAACTTTTATTAATATGAATAAGTTCGTCTGTAAACAGGATTTGGAAAATCTTGACACCCAACTCATGAATACGTTACTATTTTAATAACAAAACTTGGCATGCCTTAATTGACAATAATCACAACACTAATTAAACACCCTAAAGCGTATTTGAGGCTCTAGTGTTGCTTCGTCAAGGAAAAAAAAGACTTAAAGTTTTATATATCCCCGCAAAGGGAATGATATGTATAGGTAGATTTTCAGCTCAAAAGGCCAGCCAACAGAGCATTGTTTGAAATGGTACCTTCCTTCTGTTGTTGATATGAATTCATAATCATAGATAGTCAGACAAAATGATGCTACATATTACAATGATAACTAAAGGCTTCTTATAACAAATTCCAATTGATAGTCTCTAACTGTATTATGAATTGTTTGTGTTTTCTACCAATACTGATATTATAAGATTTATATCGGTATTTAACTGATGATAATAATATAAAGTAAAAAAAAAGTAAAAACCAGTATTATATTGAGAATAATAGTCCATAGAGATAATAAAATGAGCTGATTCATCTTATAAAATTAAAATGACTTAAAAATAAAGTTTGTGTTAAAACATGTTGGTACTAAAAAACTCTATTTGTTTAGGAAAAGATGATAAGTTGACCATCGACCCACTAAATCTTTTTAAAATAAATATATGTTAAATTAATATAAAAAAATCTAAAAATACTTAAAAGAAATTAAAGAAGATATTATTAAAAAAGTGTACAGTAAGACATTACTTTTTTTAGTTTTAGATAATGAAAGTAAAAATTTTAATAAAATAAACTATAAATTATTTTATTATTAATATATATTATTTTAATCCTAAAAATTTTTAAATTTTTTAAAAGAAATAAAAAAGAATATTATTAGAAGAAGAGTACAAGTAATGAGAGACGTGACTTTTTTTTTAGTTTTAGAAAATGAAAGTATAAATTTTAATGAAATAAAATATAAATTATTTTATTATTAATATTTATATTATTTTAATCTTTAAGCAAGGTTTGCAAGCTAGCGCGCCCTGCTAATGTCAGGATGGGCTATTGTCAGGACAACATGTTGAGATTTTTGTTCGCTCCACCTATTTTGGCAGACCAAGGTCATCCTTAATCTGTACCAAGGGCAACTTTACAGAAAGATACTAACACAAACATCATTGGAAGATGCACACCTCTTAACTATAAATACTCATGCATTTATAAGTCAATGTATGTTCGTTATCCCCCCTCTCAAGTTTAAGCTCCGGTATAACGATTACTGACTTAAACATCAAAGTGACCTTACAAATGACAGTTTGTTTCACCCTTCACCTCAAAAGGACACTAGAGTGGATTCAAGTCAAATAACTATATATCGGTTAGATCATTACATACACAAGTTTGATAAATCCCATACTAGTAAGATCATTTTCTTTTTAAGAATAGCATTGGATGAAGATAATTGTTGCTCCTCATCTAAATTTAGAGCCGGGTGCAATAAAATTAATAATGACTATATATGAATATTCAAAAAATATTTTTTATCAATTAATATCATCTAGTTATGTTTTTTTTCATTGACAAAAAAATTTAATTTTATATAATATTTTATTAACATATACGTATTGGATACTCATTTCCTTCCTTGTTACGGGTTACCCCGAGCATGATCTACTTGTTGATACGAATAATTTTTATTCGTTCCTTTTTTCTACTTTTGAGGGGAAGAAAATATACTTTAAGCATGCCACAAAGATTGCAAGGACCTTTGTCTGAATCAATTGTAGCAAATGGCGAAGTGTTATCTACGGGATTAGTGTCTTCTAATTATTATTCGCATCGATGGGGTACTGAAATTTTTAAGTCAAATATCAAGGTACATATTACAACATAGGACATCAAGACCTTGTTATGCTTATGATATTCACGCTGCCTTAGCTGATTTTTCAATAAATCTTATGAGAGTTGCTGTAATAGAAATTTATAATAATAGAAATTATAATTATGTTTGATATATTATCACGAAATACTTTCTATCGACACATCATCTTATGTTATAATATCATGAATAAAATACATCCTAATATCAATATGTTTTATTTTCTCATGATGCATCCGATTCTTGATTAGGTGAATTGTGTTTTGACTAACACAATATACAATAATGTCTTTCTCATTGACATCGACATCACTAATAAGACCTTTAAATTATAAAGTTTTTCTCATTTACTTTGTCATTGTTGTTGATAAGACAATTATAGGCTTTAAAGTCCCACTCCAACTAATAGCACTATCTTCATACATGAAAATATATCAATCAAAGAACCTCTCCAATCAATATGGCCAACATAATTTGAATTATAAAATATAGAATACGATTATGCATTGTATAATCAATTCAATAGTAATATGTATATATGTTGCTTCTTTGTTCTGCACATAGAGATGTGAATTGTCACATGGGAATGACATGAGGAAACCACATCAACAAGCATTAACATGATAATATTTATTTAATTGTAATGAAGGAGGTTTTGGGGATCCCTTTTTTAGAAACCCTTGTAAAATAAAAGCCATGACAAAAACACAAATTTAAACATAGTAAACTCCGAAGGATAGTATGTTATGCTTCTTGGAAATAGTTTTCAAAAATTAATTTTTTTTTTTGTGATCGACAATTCAATTTCTGAAATGGTTATGACTGTTACATATCTTTTTAAAGTTGATGTTACTTTTATGTTAACAAACACTATATTTAATCTCCAACAATGATTAACTTTGGATTCTAACAAAAATTTCACAATCTATTTCCAACCAAATTTATTGGGGATTGAATCCAATATTATTACCATGTTGTGTGATTAAATTTCAAAACAACCAAAACTCAACATGTTGAATTCTATATTCCGATACAATTGAAGGATTGAATAAAGGTGAGGAAGTGAAAATATAAAGGTGTATGAATTGAGAAAAAAGAATTGCCTGGACCAAGACAGGGCTTACGATCTTAAGATGAGGTCCACGACGTGAAGTTTAAGCCCAGTCCAGATGAAAGCCCATGCAAACCCTACATAAACAAAAAGAGAGTTATGATACGATGAGGCAATAAGAGAGAGGTATATAAGGGGATTAGGGTTTGGGTTTTGAGAGTGCCATTGTTGCTGTTCCTTAAGCCGTCGTTTGTTATCCCCAAAACAAAACAGCGAGCCATGGCCGTTGGTAAGAACAAGCGCATCTCCAAAGGCAAGAAGGGTGGCAAGAAGAAGGCGTTAGTACCTTTTCATTTTCATTTTCTTCTTCTTCTTCTTCTTCTTCTTCTAATGTTTCTCTTTTTCTTATTTTGCATTTGCATTGAAATTGAATTATTTATTTGTATGCATTTGCAGCGCTGATCCATTTGCCAAGAAGGATTGGTACGACATTAAGGCCCCTTCTGTGTTCCAGGTCAAGAATGTTGGCAAGACCCTCGTCTCTCGTACCCAGGGTACCAAGGTCTGCAATCTTCAACTCCTCAACGGGAATTTTTTTTTCCTTCTTTTTTAATAATCAAAATTCATAGCTTTGTTTTTTAGTCACTTTGAAAAATGAGAAATTTGGTTTTCATATAGCTTGTATAAATGTCTGCCTTATGTTTTATATAGGGACTGAGTGAATGAGAGAAGTTAGTAGAACACTAGCTGACTCTCTAGGATCCCCCCCCCCCTCCTTATTCTTAGATCTTTGTAGGGTACGTGAAGTTAAGTTGTATTTATTGCATTTTGGTTCTAAGGGGAAACGGGGTTTATGAATCTCTCTAGGGTCTACCTTGTGATTTATGGCTTGTTTGCTGTATAACTTTGGGGTTTAGGGTTTAGGAATAAATCTTGCTTTCGTTCGACTCTTTTGGGATCTGTGCTACCACAAATCACAAATGTTTCAAACTTTCAATAGTCTTTGTAGTTTGTAATGTGTGTCACGACCAGGGAAGAGTGTTCTTACTTTACATGGATTTGGATGCTTATATAGGCCGTGATTGTTTCAAATTACAGATTGCTTCAGAAGGACTCAAACATCGAGTGTTTGAGGTCTCATTGGCTGATCTTCAAGGAGATGAGGATCATGCTTTCAGGAAGATTAGGTTGAGAGCTGAAGATGTTCAAGGCAAGAATGTTCTCACAAATTTCTGGGTATGATAGGTGGCTTGAGCTTTGTTTCTTTGAATCATTGTTCTGCAGTATTCTTATATATTTTGAAATTTGGAAATTTCTTTCCTGTTATTTGTAGGGTATGGATTTCACAACTGACAAGGTCAGGTCATTGGTGCGTAAATGGCAAACCCTAATTGAAGCCCATGTGGATGTGAAGACAACTGATAATTACACATTGAGGATGTTCTGCATTGCATTTACCAAGAGAAGAGTTAATCAGGTGAAGAGGACCTGTTATGCACAATCAAGCCAGATTAGACGGGTATATACACTAATTTTCTTTAGATGCTTACATGACACAACCATTTGCTACAAATCTCTTCAATTTTTATTAAAGAAGTATATGGTCAATGTTCAACATGGTGTCCACTGTCCAGCAATTTTTGGTTACACTTTGTATGGAGTACCAATACATATATATATATATATATATATATTGAGAGAGAGAGAGAGAGAGAGAGAGAGAGAGAGAGAGAGAAATTTGTGGGTTTGGAATGAGGAGCTTGCTTTGTTTTTTCTATAATAATTTGTATTGGTAATTTGTAATTAAAGTTATACTGTTACCTTTTCAGATCCGTAGGAAGATGAGGGAGATCATGACCAACCAGGCAACATCCTGTGATTTAAAGGAGTTGGTCCGCAAGTTTATTCCAGAGACTATTGGGAAAGAGATTGAGAAGTCAACACAAAGTATTTACCCTCTACAGAATGTGTATGTTCGTAAAGTGAAAATACTTAAAGCTCCCAAGTTTGATCTTGGAAAATTGATGGAGGTATTTTTTCTGAATAAATTTCTTTTCATTTTCTCTATGATCTTGCTTCATGTGATTTCCATAATTTCCCTTACCTGAATAAACTTGACTGTTTGGTGCTTCATAAAGAAGCACTGAGTTCTCACATACTCTGCATGAATAGATGGGTCAACTGAATTATTTTCAATTGTCTATCCTTGAACTGTATTATGCATACAGCAACAGAATTTTAGCACACTTTAGCTTACAGAAACATCAAATTGGGTGATTCACTAACCATGACCACTGCTGATTAACATGTCTCTTAGCATAAAAACTCTGATTTCCACATGCTTTTATCAGTGAATAAAGGATTGATTTGATGCCTAATGCCTATGCTGTATGATCCATGTAGGTCCATGGAGATTACTCAGAAGATGTTGGTACGAAGATTGATAGACCTGCTGATGAAACAATTGTTGAGGGAACCACCGAAATTGTTGGAGCTTGATTTAGTGATGTATTTTTTAGGTTGTTCTAGGTTGCCCTGTTACTTTGGTTATTACTGAAAATTCATATTTAAACTTCAGTTTGATATTTCTGTGCAAGACAAGTGAACCAGTTTTGTTTCAAAAAGCATTTAACGTTTTTGGGGTTGCAATACATGTGTGGATTATGTTCAGGACCCAAAACCGGATTTGCATGCTTATTTAAAAAATTAAGATTATTATTATTATTATTGGCACATTACGACATGTTAATCTTGTGAGTTTCAAGGTCACACACCACGAGTTCAGAGTGTAGAGTGCAGGTACCAAATTTAAAAGTGTTATTGCTGCATATAACGATTAAGTTGCATAATTTCACGACCTATTTGGACAATAGCTCGCCAATAAGTGGTGTTCATAACTTCTGAAGTGTTAATAAATATGCCAATAATATTAGCATTTGTCGTATTCATGTGAACTGCACTTATTTAGACTTTTGAAGGAGGGAATGGCTAAATATACTAGTATTACAACAGTGGTTTATTAGACTTTTAACAAACATATCTTCATCTAAGTCAGCTACAAGCTCGGTGGTGACTTATGCAATTCATCTACAGCTGGCAAGCTTCGAAGCAAACACGAATCAAATCTGAAGATCATTTGAAAGAACACTGTACATGACCATGTCTCTAGCTTTTCCTTTCATTAGTAGATATTTCCTGAGAACTCCCTCCCTTTGAAAACCAGCCTTCTCCAGCACCCTCTGAGATGCCACATTTTCCACATCAACTAGAGCTTCAACCCTCTCCAAGTGTGTGAACTCACTGAATGCAACTTCAACCACTTGTTTCACAACTTGTGTGGCAATCCCTCTACCCCAGTATCTGGAGCCTAAAGCATAGCCAAGTTCAACAGATTTTTCCCTGCCTGTTTCTTTGCCTGAACATGAGAACAAATCAATACACCCAATTGCACGATTTTGAAGGCAAATCGCTCTGAACCATAGAGATTTGCTTGCTATATTTTGGATGAAGTTAATGCCATCCTCTTTGCTAGTATAAGGTTCCCAAGTGCAATACTTGGCCACCTTTTCATCAGTGGTCCACAACATGAGATCATTAAGGTCAGAAGGATTAATGGGTCGAAGAGAGATTTGGGTCAAATCAACCCTCTCTTCTCTTGGATTAGTTGTAGAACAAATAGCAGCTCCCTCCATCATGTACTTCTTGGATTGGGTGCATCCATGAGACCAAGACTTGACTATATATGATCAGCTAGATAGAACATGTTGCTTGGGAAGAAACTTTGAGCTTTGGCCTACAAATACATGGGGGAATTTGCGTGGAGGGATGATATGCTTGGAGTAGGGACCAAGTAATGTATGTGCCCAATTAAAATATATGTGTTAGCCATCGTTATTGACTACGGATAGATAGGTGTTCCAATTCGACTGCAGGGAGAATTATTAATTTTTCTAAGTGCCTCGGAGTGTGACAAGTCACGAAATAAATAGTGAGCTGCTGCTGGCTACAACCCACATCTTAAATGCTTTGGTTAAATGTTGGTGAATACAATTCATGGTTGAACAAATTAAAATGCACCCAAATCATGATTATACAAACTTAGGTTTATAATTGATTTGTTTTTCATCATCAGCACCAACTCAGAATGATTAGAAAAACATGGGTTGGGTTGGGGAAAAAATCCCACACCCGCAGGTAATCTATGGGTATATATAACGGGTATTCATATATCCACAAATGAGTGAGTACCGGTGTTATATTATTTGTCCCGTAGGTACTCGTATGATTATTAATATTTATTTTTTATGATAATACTTTTGATATATAAAGTTGTAATGTATTATACAATATTAAGTTATATTATATCCTACTAAAATAACATTATCTTTTAGTATATTATAGTATTTTCTTATTATTTTTTGGCAGGTAGGGAAGTTTCTTTCCCTGAATCAAGTTGGATGCCCCATGGAGTTTTTAACATTAAATATCAAATATGTACCTAATTAAGTTTATTAAATCTTATGTTATCCAAACACAAATAAATACTCCTAAATAAATTTTACTCAATCAAGTTTTTCAAACCCCGTTTTCTCTTGATAAGTTTGTTCAATTTTTAATAAAAATGGCATAAAGTTAACATAATTTAATGGAAGTAGAGAACTTTTTTTAGTTTGGTTGTCGAGGAAAGTATGAGAATGAATAATATAACAAAAGAAAGCATGGGAAAAAATTAGTATGATAAGTATGATAAATTATGTGTAGTTTGGTTGAATAAAAAAATGTAATGAAAATTGTGAGATTATTTGATTTTGGTTTATAAGAGAAGCATAAGAAAATATTTATAAATAACAAATAAATTATGTATGTACCCTTCAGAGAAAACAATAAATAAGGACATAATAGGGAAATCAAAAAACGAATTACTATATCACTTATGGGTCTCACCTAAGAAATTAATTATTCATAGTAAAACATAAACAACCAAACTTTGAGAAAAAGCTCACATGTCCTTTTTCCTCGTAGTTTCCAACCAACCAAACACATCATTAGAGTTGCAAAAATTTGGTTATACGAGAGAGATAGTTTCCCAAGTTTAAGGGGGAAATCCTCTCTAATGAGTGAGACGAGAGAGATCCTAGTGGGAGGGGGAGTGAGAGATATGAATGTGTGTGTTTGAGGTTCAGTATATATATAGAATAGAAGTATTAAAACATTATAACTAAGAAAGTCCGGTATAGTTGATAAATAGTTGAGTCCCTTACTCATGTTATCAAAGGCTTGAATCATGTTATATGTATAGAAAGACTTTATTGGGAGAGACAAAATCAGTTTGATAATCTCCATGTCTCAAAAGATATTAGTCTTTCACTGTAACATCCCGGGTAATTAAATTAAAAATTCATGATTAATGGAAAAATATTAATAATTTCCTTCAAATTAATTTTAGATTTTTGGAAATCATTATTGATTAAGATATATATATATATATATATATATATATTTAAATAATTAGATGTTAAGGAATTAAATAACTTATTTGATTAATTGGTTGTTAAAGTTTAAAAATTTAATTAAATGGATGATGGTAAATTCTATTTACCAAAAGGTTAAGTAAATTTTACTTTAATTTTTAAAAGAAAAGGAAAAAGAAACAGGAAAATGACCAATATGCCCCTCACGAAATTAAAAACTCATTTTCTCCTTCAGTTCACGCATGCAAAACAGAGAGAAAGACTTGCCATTTTCTTCTTCTCTTCCGCGGCAGCATGCAAGGGGAGAAGGGGTGACTTAGCTTCTTCAATTTCTTCTTTTCATTTTCAAATTGGAAGCTTACATTGGTGCCTTCTTCTTTTTTCCTTTGTTGGGCAGCCATGAATGCTAGAGGGAGAGTTTTAATTTCTTCAAATTGTGAGCAATTGTTAAGTTACAGTGGTTGTGGACAGCTTGGGAGCCATTAGAGTTTTGATTTCTCCAAGCTAAAGTGGTTTCGGAGTGTGTTCGGAACCCGGGCAACCTTGGGTATCTTCCCTATTATAGTTTCGGTGACTGTCGAAGCAATTCCGAACCCTTTCGGAGTGATTCGGTGCTCGGGCAGATTTGGGGTTCTTTCAGAATGAAGTTTCAGGGGTCGACGGCTTGTTCGAAAATTATTCAGAGGCATTTCGAAGCTTGGGTGATTAATTGGAAGCGGGTAAGGAAGTGGATAACACTTATCCGACTTTTAGAAGCTGCAGATTAGTGATCAGATAACTTTTTATAGCGTTTGGATAGCTCGAGGAGATTCTGGGATTTCCTATTCCAGGCATTGGATTGAATATTGGAAGGCCGTTGAATATCATGGGTGTCAAAACGGGGAACGACATGACAAACGATTCAATCGGAGGGCGTGATCAACATCAAAAACAATAAAGAGAAGCTTGGAGTCAAGGTAAGGGGGTGTGCCGGGTTAAGATTAATATAGACATATAATCAGGTAATTGGCGTATAGGAAAAGAGGTATATCATAGCCACTTCTAACTATTTCAAATTAATTCAGATGATTTAGTATGTGGAACGGAAGTATAGAAAGTCATTAAAGTAAAGAGGGTAGGCTAACTAATAAATTGATAAATGATTAAAAGGTGTAATAGCATTATGATAAAGGGATATTTGGAAATAGGAAGTGGGAGATTATGTGAGAGAGAATGTAATGTATAGATCATAAGGGATGACTATGGTAAGGGAGAAATGTGGAAAGAGTTTATAATAAGATAGTGTAATAGTAAATTATGAATAAAGAGCATGAGTTAATGATAAAATCAAAGTGATGATGGATTACGAGTTAATAAGCAAAGGGAAAGCAAATGGTGTGTTACTAATACTGATAGTAATGTTGCATGTATATGTGCAGGTATATGGATATCATGAACATTGTCTTGTATGATGATAATGTATGATGATAAATGCGTGAATGAATTCCTAACTGGATGTGATATGGTATGCTGATTGTATTAGTAATGTTTATGTGATATAATTTATAATTGAGATTGATGATGTTTAGACGTATGATGACGATGAGACACCCTGGGCACTGTTGAGGGCGGGAGTGGTCGCCGGTGCGTTGGCATGGGCAAGGAGCGGCTCCTGACAGGCTTCTAGTGGAGGGATCCTACATCTTTACTTTACATTTATATATGATTAATTATACAATTATGTGGTGGAGGACGACCGGCGGTATATGTGACCCTCATTTCCGGCTCCTGTGGTTTTTGTGCCCAGTTGAGCTACCCAGTGGTCAAGTAGGACCCAGTGGTTTAGGGGGAGCCAAGTAGGGCTCGGTGGACCAAGCAGGGTTCACGGGGTGTCAAGTAGGACCCCCAGCTGAAAGTCGATCCTTTTAGTATCCGGATACTAGGGCGTCATATTATCTATATGAGAGTCAGTCGTGTTTTACATGTCTTGACTTGCGATGATATTTATATTGATGATATGTGAGGATTTACATTATTGAAATGTATCAAAACCTATGTAATGAATGATGTTGCTTGACTTGATGATGATGAATCTAGTGTTTCTGATACGGATTGATATGTTGAATTTATGTGATAGAATGAGATGATGGATGAAGTGAATGAGTGAATTAAGGAAGAATTTGTATTCTGTGCATGTATGGACTTGATTGATTAGTATTATGCTAGTGATGGTTTTAATCTGAGGATTGACATGATCGTGTATCGAGATTGACTATGCTAAAAAGAGAGGTCAGGTGACATGAATGGTAGGTGAGGTATGGCATGAGAAAAGAATAATAAATGAATAATGCTTTTAATTAGAAAGGTAGCTAGATTGTGCTTTTCCTAATGTTGGTTGCTTTATTTCTATATTGATTTTTAATTCCAGTCACTCACCCATTTTATTATGGTTTTTAGTGACTGGCAGCAGTTGTTGATGTGCACAATGGAGGCGAGTACTAAATGAGGTCTATACAAATCCAATGCCAAAGGGAGAGTGATGTTGACAAATATGAATTAATGATTATGATTAATTTCATTTATACATACGTATGATATATGATAAGTAGATTGTTTTGAATATGGATACATATATGCGTGTTGTTGTTTGATAATTAGATTTATGGTCCTGTTAGGTTTTATAAATTGGTTGTGGTATGAAAATGATGTTTAATATTTGCATGGGTGATGGATCCATGAGGATGGAGAAGGATTTAGATTATGAGTGTATGAATTGAAAGCATTTATTAAGCATATGATGTTATAACTTTAGGGGTTATGTTGTTTTACGAATTGGCATGGAGTCATTGTTGTTAAATCTTGGTGATTGATATGAACAAGTGGCATGCGTAGATATAGTTGTTGAATGTGATAATGAGTTGATCGATTGTTGAGGATAGGCGAATTGCCATTGAAAACAAAGTATATTGCATGATGGACAATTTAATAGAGTAGTAAGCAACTAAAAGAGTGATTTTTCAATCTGTTGGGTTTTGGGACCCTCGGAAGGGACCACTAGGTTCCCTATGACGTTTAGAGACTATGTATATAGGCCTTGTGTGGTTTAGATCCCATTGGAAAGGTTTGGTGCATAGGTTTTAGTTACTTTTGGTTTTAATGCATTTTTCCATATATCTTGGGAATATGTTAGAATTTTGGCAAATGGATAGCACCAACAACTCCGGAATGGGGAAAATATAGTGCCCATGAAGTTTGGTGGCAATCGAAGTTGAAACGGGCAAAATAGGTAATGGGGAAGTTAATTTGTAGGTTTTAAGCTGTCATATTCGCTTAAGCGAGCCAAATTTCGCTTGAGCGAGTCTTTATATGATTTTTGGCGTGCATTCTGGACAAATCTCGCTCAAGCAAAGTACTTTCGCTCAAGCAAGTTCCATTTTTGCTCAAGCCAATGTATTTTCGCTCAAGCCATTGATGAAGGTCTGATGCTGCGCTTGAGCGAGATCTCGCTCAAGTGAGCTGATCTAGCTTTTGGTCTTTTCATTAAAGTTGTAGATAATTTTGTCCCCGTCATTTTCATATCCAATTTGCGTTAATCGGAGTTCAGTAGCCCGAGTTATGCCCAAAATACTAAAGGGTGTTCAGGCTGAAAATTTCAGCAGGGCTGATTTTATGAATTCAGGGATTAGGCAGTCTTAGGGGCATAATTAGCCCTCGACTCCTTCATAACAATTGTAGGTATTTGAGTTATGGATGTGCACAAACTAGATTCATCCCTATTGGAGTTATGTAACTCCAATTTGACTCGATTTACCGAGCAATGCGCAGGGAGCCGGTGTGCTAAAAAACTTTCCTTGGGCAATCTGGAGCCCCAAAGCCTAAGATGCATTATTTGGGACCCGTAGAGTCATGTAGGGACATTCTAGGATAGATTCAAATGATTTTAAAAAATTTCCCCTATATTTTATCAAGCAGTATAGTATTTTTAGTTTAATTAACTTTAATTGCATGGTTAGTTTCTAATAATTAGGAAGGACGTTATATTCACTATTGAAAAGAAAATATCTTTGGGTTTACCCAAAACAAATAAGAAAATATTATAGATAGATAAAGACAAAATGAAAAGAATCTAAAACCCAAATTTAGGTTCAATTTTGGATGTGTTTGATTTTTAGGAAATGCTTACATCATTTAAAAACTCTCTTAAAAGAATAAGTTTTAATAAGTTTGGATGCGTTTTAGATTATTCTAAAAGTTTAATTTTAATACACAGTTAGTATAAATATTTATTATTGACCAAATAGAATATTGAAGATATGACTTTCAATCGAATTATTACAATAGTTAAAAATTCTTACTTATATGTAAAGTCATAATTAGTTTATAGAGTAAAAACAAATTTACACTACACTATTATTACATTTTATTTAAATTCCTATTCTAATAATTAATTTTAATATATTAGCTCAAATAGCATATTGGCTAACACAAGTAAACTGTTCTCCATATAGCCTTTAAAAGATTAAAGAGTTGAGCAGTTGTCTTTTAAGTTTTTAAAATCATGTTTGATAGAAGGGAGTTGGGAGAGGTGATTTTTTAAGGATTAGGCATTGAAGGGAATATTGGAATTTTTATTATTTGGTTACAGTGGATTATCAGGTGGGTGAGACTTAATTTATGTAGAATTCACAAATCAAATCCATATCTAGATGGAATCATTTTCAATGGAAATATAAAGAAAAAGATGTGGTGGTTTTATTTTTAAAATTGATTTTATAATATTTAATAATTTAGTTGAATTATTTTATTTTATAATTTAATTAACCGTGTCTATGGTTCATAGACGATCCCAAGTCCGAATAAAGAATGATGGTTATGTTAGAACTCGACAACCAATGTAAAAGTTGTGGATTTCATTATGAGCATAGATCAATGATGATATAATGCTAATGCAAGGTTGTTGCCTAAAAGCAACATATTGTATGGCTCGAGTACAATATCAAATGAGTTAGAGCCGCGCATCGACGTCCGAGTGTATTGTCAAATAAGCATGAGTTCTTGTATTTTTATAATTGGATATGAGTAAAGAAGTTAGTCCAAGAGAGAAAGTTTGAGTTTGACACATGAAATATTTTGCCAATGCCAAAGAAATCCATGGAGGTTGTGGACACTATGATGCAAAGAAAAAATTAATATATTATGTCTTCAAGAGAGCAAATAGGTTAGGGAGAAGTCTAAAAGACTCCTGTCAGGTTTTAAGTTTTTCTACACAAGGAAGGTAAGGACTAGGAACTGTGTGAGAATTATTATGGATAAAGAATGGGAAAAGAATGTAGTAGAAGGGAAAAGTATTAAAGATAGGATCTTATCCTTATGAATGATTATTGGTAGAGAGATCATCCATATCATAAGCCTATATGCACCCTAGGCAGGAGCATATTTGCAACTTAAGAAACTATTTTTGAGATGATTTGGAGAAGTTGGTTAAATGCATCCCACATAACAAGAAAGTTTTCATTGGAGGTGATCTTAATGGTCATGTAGGAAAAGAGGCTGGACAATATGCGAAAGCTCATGGTGGTTTTGGTTTTGGGAACCTTATTGAAGAAGGACAATTTATCCATGTTTTTACTTTAGCTTATAATCTTAAAACTATTAATACTTATTTTAAAAATTGTGAGGAGCATTTAATTACATACAAGAGCGGAGCCTCTAAAATAAAAATTCATTTCTTTTTGGTAAATAACTTTAATAGAAGACTTTGTAAGGATTGCAAAGTTATTCCTATGGAATCTGATGTTACCCAACATAGGGTGTTGGTTATGGATACGCTTATTAAAGGGCTAACACAAAGGTGTCAACATGTAGGGAACCCTCGAATTAGGTTGTGGAAGCTAAAGGGTGAGAAACAACAAGAGTTCGAAAGGGATTTGTTAGGTGGAGGAGATTGAGAATTACAGGGAAATGCTAACGACATATGGGGAGAGATGACCAAAAATGTTAAAAAGGTTGACAAAACTTTTAAGGGAATAAAGAGGCTTAGGACCTAGGGATAAGAAAACATGGTGGTGGAATGAAAGTGTGCAAGAAAAGGTTAAACACAACAAGAAGTGTTTTAAAGACATAACTTTGTGTGATAATGTTGAAAATTGGGTTATATATAGGAACAAGAGCGGGCGAGAGGACGATTTATAACATTGCAAAGAGTAGAGAAAGAAAATCTAAAGATTTGGACTAAGTTAGATGTGTGGATAACTATAAAGGAAGGTCATGGTTACAGACGTGGATATAAAAAATAGGCGGGAAAGTTATTTCTACAAGCTTTTCAATGATGGAGTTAGGTAAACTAGTTTTATGCATGGTGTGACTAGTCTGAAGGAACAAAATTGAATTTTTTATTATAGAATCAAGGTACATAAAGTCAAACTAGCCCTCAAGAGAATGGGTAACGGGAAAGTTGTTGGGTCATCTGGTATACCTATTGAAGTGTGAGAGAGTCTAGGGGAGGAAGAAATTATCTGGCTTACGAAGCTCTTTAATGAGATTTTAAAGTCTAAGAAAATGTGTGATGAGTGAAGTAGTAGCAATTTAGTATCCATTTATAAGAACAAAGGAGATATTCAATGTTGTAAAAACTACTAGAAGATTAAATTGATGAGTCATATTATAAAGTTTTGGGAAATAGTAATAGAAGCTTCTTAAGAGGTTGATAGAAAAATATCTAAACAAGCAACATGACCAACATATGATTTTTATGGAAAAATTTTCGGTCAACATTTGTCAGATTTGTATGACCAGCCCGATACCATACCTTTGGTGAGTCCTAGCAACAAAGGAAGCTCGCACATGTGTGCCTCTTATTTTTAGCCTTTACATGTCACTAGATTTGTCTATTGATCTTTTTTTTTTATTTTTTATATTGTAAGTGCTTAAGTATGAAGCTATTTGTTATTTCCATAAAATATCGAATATTGGTTGTTATTTGGGTTTCTTATATGGCTTATTTGGCCCGTGCCATGCTACTTAGAAGGGTGTAGCTTGCAATGCTCAGTATCTTTTGTCTTGTTTGTTATCCTTTCTAACGCATAACAAAAATCATTTTACTAGACTTATAGTCAATTTGATCAAAATCTGTTCCATTTAACCTTACAAATTAGAATAAAGGTGACAAAGATAATGTTCCTGATTTTTTTCAACTCTGCATCTCTAGATAATGTTCCTGATCCATTGAAACACGCCCTTTGCGTTATGATGTGCAACTTTATACCACCTCGTAAATACCACAAAATCTATTCTATTTTTATTTTTATCTTTATGTTGTGCAGTGACATATAAAGAAACATGTATATCATTGGATGGAATGTAAAATCTAACACCCATTCAATACAAATCTAGCAACTTAGAATGAGGTGAGTGACCATAAAAGTGAGGTTCAGTTCACGAGGAACAAGAAAGGGAAGACACAACATGAGCAAGACAACAGAACATGTGGATGGTTAAGTGAGTAATTACCAAAAGAAGGTTTTAGAATTTTTTTTATTTTTTATTTATGAATTGTATTTTTATTTAAAATAATAATTAAAAAATTATACAATCTTATTATTTGCAATTTTTAAAGCCCAAAATCATATTAAATGAGTTTTACAAGATAATTTGTGAATCTGAACATGTATACCCAACTCCTATAGACATCGAAGAGACATCCACAAGACTGAATCCAAATCAGAATAAAACAATTTTAGATTTTCTAATAAGTGACTCGGTATAGATGTAGCTTCATTATATTTCTTACATTATGAAAATAAAAGATTTAATATCTTTTAAAATTTCATTAAAATTATCCTAATTGATTAAATATTTAACTTATTACAATGAAGTCACGAGTTTAAATCCCACTAATATGAAAATCTTATTGGTGTTTACACTGTAAATACCTCTATTAGCACTGGATGAACCTTGAGCTCTCTTTTTTTTCCCGCTCAACGTTTAAACACAAGCTTCCATTCGCAAAACACAATAGATATCACGACAGTAAACCCTAATGTAGGGCTACTTAAAGCCCAGTTGAATTTGGTGTCATTTTATTTAACGAATCTGGTGTCAGGTTTATTTGATTCTCATGATTTTCCAATTAAGGTTGATAAGAAAAAAATCTTAATTTATTAGTCAAATAGAGTTTGATAATATATCAAACGTGTGTTAGATTAATATTAACCTTAGATAACTCAGTTAGCCAAATCCAGTTTTTAGGGGTGGACACCAAGCAAACACAATGCTACGATGCATTGTTAAAAATAGGATTGTAATCCCAAAAAAACTATTTTGGATTGCCTTTAAGTGAAACAAACTAACAAAGTGCCCAACTCATAACAAACTTAAAATGTTGAAGGAGAAATGAAAAGCTTATTTTCTGCCTCATGCTTTCATAGCTTAAACAGTGTCAAACATGATAGTGCAACTCCTCAGCTAAATGTCACCCAGTACAAGTCTTCTGAAAGCTAAAACATAACACTTATCTGAAATAAGTTACTATGATCAGACAAATCCTAACAGCAATTTTACCAACTAAAATTAAAAACTGATATGCTAGATTAGACACATCCCCAAGTAAAGATAGTACTTACAAAATGAGACTAAATTTTTTCACTTAGTCCTCTTCAGTTGAAGGTCTTGAGCATCCACAAAAACCTTTGTTGCGCCTTTTGGTACTTTTCTTGCCACTGTGAGTATGAATGAAGTCTCTAAGTAAGACCACTGTTTTTCCAGAGAATCTGCTCTTCCCTTTGTTCTTCTTTTCATCAGCTAATTTCAGCAAAGCATATTGGATATTCTGCACCTCAAGCTGCAACCGTCCTATCTGCTCAGAACCTTTTCGTGCCTGCTCAGTTACTCTCTTCCTCTGGATCTGTCTGCTCTTTTCCAACTCGGCTGAAGTCTCCCTGTTGAAAGACGGGGCGCTCTGCTCAAGATCCTTTGTCAGTTGATCATTGGTGTCTTGTAATTTCACAACAGCTCTCTCAACTTCTTCTATCTGTCTTCTAACCGTGTCATATTCAGTGTCATCTCCTTTCTTGCTTCTCTTCTTTGTCTCCATTTTGTTTCTCAAGTCCTCCACATTTATCTTAAGAACGGCCAGTTTCTGCACATCGGAAGTAAGCCTTTCCAATATCTTTCTCCTCTTGCCATCTTGAGTTCTCTCTTTTATACTTTTCGACAACTGAAGCCTGTCAATGCCCAATTCCTTTTCTACATCCAACTCCGAAGAGGTGTTTTGGTATCTAGTAGAAATATCAGACTGATGGTATGAAATAACATCCTCTGTTGGAACAGAACTTTGTTTCATTGTTTCATGGCAGTCCTGCTCAGCAGTTTCCCATAATTCCAGCATCTGGTCATCAGTACCGCTGTTCTCTCTCCTGCAATTCTTGGAGGCTGGATTGTCTGAGATTTGATCAAGTGGAATATCTTTCATCAATGACCCACTTTCAGATTTTCTCCATGCATTCACATCATGTGCGCTCTCATCCTTGAGTACCTTCTCAACTTTCCGGTTGCCATTCTCTACATATGATGAAACTTCTGGCACCTTTGTCACAGCTTTAGTGGTTAGATTTTCTTCCTTAACATGTCTCTCAATTTCTTCCACCATTGACTTCTCAACTGCTCTAATCCTTTCCTTCATGCTCAGCAAATCTGAAACTCCATCTGGCATCAATGTACTTTTATTTTCTGTTGAACTTTGAAAGCTATTTTCTTGGAGCCGAGTTTCAAATACTGGATCCTGGATGACATTCATGATAAACAAGGGTAAGTAAAATACATGTCACACATAAAATGGTCATTTAACAAGAGAAAAAGAGAGAAAACTGAAGTACACGTTAACACAACAAAATTCAAAACAGAACACTACCTTTTGTTCTTGGTGCAATACAGGTCTTTTGTTGATCCGAAGAGCAGTGTGCTCTAGAGAAGCAAAATCCTCTTTCAAAGAACTAATGACTGGAGTATATGCAGTTAGCTGCCCCTTCAATTCTCCAATTTCACCTTCCAGTATAGACACTCTTTCTGTCATCTGCTTAACCTCCAAGCTTTTTGTCACACTTTCATCTTCTAGTCGCATGCAAACTCCAGTAAGCTCATTCACCTTATTTTCCAACAAGGCTTCACTAATGGATGAAATCTGTAGATCAAAATAGAATGTAGCAGCCTCCGCCTCCCAAAGTTCAAATTCATTTGTCTTATACAGTAGCTCTGAACTCAATGTTTCTTCTCTGGCCTTCTGTTGTTCAACTTCATGACGTAATGAACTCATCTCAGACAGTAAACTTCTATTCGTTTCATTAAGGAATTCAATTTCTTTTTTGTGATTCAAGCAGCCTTCCAATAGTTCAAGAATCTGCTTCTCAAGATTTTCATTGATCAGTCTTGATTGTTGCTGTTCCATCTTCAATTTCTCAACATTTCTACAAAACTCTGCATTCAATGTTTCTGCAGCCTTCAGCGTTTCCTCCATTTCCAACAGTTCTACATTCTTCTCTTCTAGAAGATGCTCTGAACTTTCAATTTGACAGCGCAAATGGTCATTTTCAATTTTGGCTTCATGCAGCTCTTTGTCCATCATGTCAACTGACTCCTTCAAATGAACATTCTCTGCTTCTTTCAACTTAAACTTCTTCCTTAGCAGACCAAGCTCCTGTTTAAGGTCACTGTTCAAACAGTGAAGACTGCTGAGATGTTCAGAAAATACTTTCTGTTCCAAGACCATCTCAGTGAAAAAACTCTCATAAACCAAACTAAGGTTCTTTAGAGTCAGAGCCTCATGAAGGATTTCACTGTTGTCTTTTTCAGCAGTAGATTTTGCATCTTCAAGGACCAAAACACTCTCAAGTAGTGAATTTTTCTCCTGGAGTAGCTTACAATTTTCTTCCTGAAACACTAGATTTGTTCTTTGCAAATCTACCAACTTCACATGAAGATCTTCCAATTTGGAGTTCAGCACATTCTCCTTTACTTCTCCCTCGGTCACTTCAGATCGCAGTTGCCTGTTCATCTCTAGAAGTTCAAGCTTAACCTTCTGCAGCACTGCATGCTGCTCTTTTGTGCTTTCAAACTCTTGCTCTAGGATCCTTTTCTCTGACACCAGTTCTTCGCCCTCAGATTCTTTTTGCGAAAGTACAGTTAAGAGGACAGAATTCTCCACTAGTAGCTGCAGCTTCTCCTCCTGGGTTTTCACAAGAGAACCTTTCAAGCCTTCAATATTATTTAAAATAAGTGACATCGACATTTCTTCTTGCTTGGCCCCTTTGTCATGCCCAACGTCTGGTTGAACCTGAAGAGCTGCCAACACTTGATGGATCCCCATTTTGAACTTTCTAATTTCATCCAACACGTATTCTAGCTCCATCTGTTGCATAAGGTTTTCACTCTCCAACTCAGAGATAACTTTATCAGAAAATTTTGATGCCTCAACATGTTTTTGACATTCAATTAACAAACCCAAGTTCTTCTGTTCCAAGTCTTCAACACATTTTTGCAAAATAAACATCTCAACCTGAGCATTTACAGCTTTATCAAGTTCTTCTTCAAATTCTATCTTCCCCAACCGTCTTTCTTCCTGTAGCCGAAGAACAAGATTCTCCAAGTTTGCCATCCGGGCTTCATTTGAATGTTTAAGATTAGCATGCTTCTCTTTTTGCACCAAGAGCAAAGCATGGAGTTCTTCTACTTGATTGACTCTGCTTTCTTTGTCTTTCTCCATATCAGAATATTTTTCTTCTAATTTGGTAAATCTCTTTTCTAGGTTACCTAGTTTTGCTTCAACACTTTCCAATTGAGATACCAGGATGCTTCTTTCATTTAGAAGTTTGTGCTTCTCGTTATTCAGTAAACTGCAAAATTCTTCCAAGCTACTTGACTTGGCCCTTAAACCTTCAAGCTCAATTTTAGAGTCAGAAAGGGACTTCTCCAGTAAGGTGTTCCTTTCCAATAAATTCTGCATACTTTCGGTGACAATCTGCAATTGTGAAAGCAAAGCTGATTTTTCCCCAACAAGAATGGACTTCTCTTCCTGCAGAACATGGCTGGACTCTTGAAATTTCTTCACTGTATCCCTCAATCCATCCAGCTCATCATTCAAACTTGACAAGGAAGATTCCATAACAGCATTTTCACTCAAAAGTTTATCCATATCCTTTGACTTTTCACGAAGAGCCTCCATCTCATCTTGCTCAATTTTGCATACCTCCTTTAGCTTTGAGTTCTCCTTCTGTAAGTCTTTCACAGATGCTGCAAAAGATTTTGGATTCAAACCTACAGAACTTAGTTCTTCCAGTATACCCTGATACCTATTATTCAAGCCCTGGATTTCATCTTTTATTTTACAAGATTCCCGTTGGAGGACATTACTTTCTTCTACTTTCATGGAAAACTCTCGTTCCAGTTTCTCTTTGATCTCCTTCAACATTGATATTTCATTTTGCTGATTTTCTACTGACCTAGACGAAGAGAAGTTAAGTTCGTGCAAAGCCCGGTTTTCCTCCACAATCTGTTGCATTTCTTCCTTAAAACCTTGTTTGGAAAGCTCTAACTCCTCCAACAGATGAAGGCCATGTTTAAGTTCCAAGGCAAGAGATCTTTGCTCCTCTTGTGACTGAGAGTATGACTTCTGCAGAGTGTGTAGAGTAGACTCTATTTGAAGAAACCGAGAATGCTCCTCCTGCATCATAGTCTGCAGCTTCTCTAACTCGGTGTGCTTCTCTAGAAGCTTTTGATCTTTAACAGAAATCTTCTGCAGTAGATCATCAGCCTCTAGCTGAAGAGATTGATTTGATTTCTCCAACATACCACAATGTTCCTCAGCATTCTTTAGTTTTTCAGCCCCGATCTCAATTTCTCTATTTAGTCGTTCAGCAATTTCTTGGGCATTCAAAATTTCACTCTCCAATGTAGATATTTTCTGCAAGCACTGCTTATACAGGGCAGCTATAGCTTCTTTCTCTTCATTCAGTTCAGCAAGATTTTTGCTCAATGATTTAACTTCCAGCTCTGTCTTTTCAAGTTGCGTATTTAGCACCCTGGAATTCTCATCCGCAAGAGTAATTTTAGCCTCCAAAGCAGATATCTTTTCAAGACATTGTTTATACTGAAGAAGACCAGCATCTTTCTCAACCACCAATCTGGCAAGTTCTTGCTTGAGATTGTTAGCTTCAGTTTCAGCTTTAGCAGCCCTCTCATCATGTCCCTTTGCATCCATCTGGGCCAGAGATAACATAGTCTCCAGGCTACCTATTCTTTCCAGACACAGGTTGTACTGAACTAGACCAGCATCCTTCTCAGATTTAAGCTCTGCTAGGGCCTCCTTCAATATTTTGGTTTCAATTTCAGCTTTGCTCGCTCGTTCATTAAGGCCTTTAGCATCTTCTTGTGCCTTACTAAGCTCTCTTTCCATTTCAGACAACTTCTTCAAACTCTCCTGATACTGCAGGAAGACAGAATCTTTGTCAGACTGTATATCTGCCAGAGCTTTCCTTAAGGTTTGGACTTCACTTTCTGCTTTCTCTGCATGCGCAGACTCGGAATGGCTCTGGGTTTTTGCATTCTGTTTCTCAATGGATAATGGAGAGTACCCAAAAATCTCATTTAGCTGCTTTAGGCCCTTTCGGCTTAGGCCATTGTCGGATACATCCAAACTCGCCCCATTCTTTTTAGTAGAAAACCCAAAGGCATCTTTCTGTAGGTCAACTGAATCCAAGAATGCACGAATTGAATGTGGTATTTCTGGTGAGTGTGGTTCAGTTGCAGGACCGGAAGAACCACATGGCGAATCATCAGTCAGCAAGTAATCTTCTTGGTTAGGAAACACTTCTGCCATGGTTTTATGGGCCTGGCGTAGCTCCCCTGTTGCATGATCATACCTCTCTGCTAATGCACGGTATGCTCGGTAGAACTCCTCAACTAATTTCATGAGTTCTGGCCGCTTCTTATAGTACATCTCTGCCCTCCTTGCAAATGAGTCTGCATCCTCTTCAATCAGCTTGATCATTGCTTTTACTTTGGCATCCATGTCTGCGTAAAGAATAAACACTTAACAATATCAGTTACAGTTTACTGGACCATGAATTTTGTTTGCATAAAAAATTGTATTTTGATGAATTTTGGCTCAAGAAACATGCCACAAGTTTATGTGCATGAAAAAATGAAATGTAAAAACCACCATTGTGATCTCAAATTCTGAATTCCAGTAAATGCTTTCTAAACCTAAACAAATCTACAGAGCTTTCTATCTGTAGTCTTGTGATGATAAAAGTTCATCAAGCATACATTCAGACTCTTCTCACACAACAGTAGAACATTGAAGACATAGATGAAAAAGACAAACCTGTAAGGTTTTCCTGGAGCCATTTAGAATTCTTTGGGCTAATGTGGCTGTCCCACCACCAAGAATATAAGCGCCTGGACTCGGAATGTAACAAGGTTGCCATGACTCCGGCAAAGAACAACAGCAAGGCTGGATTTGATTTGGCAAAAGCCTGATATTGGATCCAGGCCAGACTATCAGCCTATAGATTTCCACCAACAATGTTGATATAATTTGAGACTCAATAATAGGCTTGTCACTACTCTTATTTCACCTAACATCAAATAAATGCAAATACAGTTAATTCAATAAGAATAGCCCAGGTTCATAAAAGTCCAACTTTACAGTTATCATATGGTTTAATCAATGAGAAAGTTGGACACTCTTTCAACATGGATGTTGAATTACCTTCTCAATTGGATACAGCTCAAGTATCTTACTGTATATGGAATTTCTTGTCCCGCAACCCCCCCACAAGTCAAAATCAGGCAACTGTCAAAAAAAAAATAGACAACATTAAGAGTTTTGAAAAAAAAAAGGTAAACAGTAAAATTAGATGTAACACCCTGCTTCTCCAAAATAAAAATGCATAACATGGTTCTTTAAATCCAGCTTATTAAAAAATGGTTCTTTAAATTCAAGAACATACATCAAACAACTATCTCATTCTTAAACTTCCTTTTCTCTTTGGACAAAATTAAAAGAAACCAAGAGATCCTGAAGTTGGACAGGAAAAACCACAAGCACCAAATGACCAAACAACACAAGCTAATCAGAGCAAGAAATCTCTTCCACCAGCATTGGTAGAATCAAATCAAATAAAAGTAATTCATAGATAAAACTTGTTTGTTCCTACAAAACCAGAACACGATGGTGCAAAACAAGGAGAGAGAGAGAAGAGTGAAAAAAAAAGGCTACACTCTACAAACACGGAAAAGGAAAGAAACAGTGACATCAAAAGAGAAGAAAGACATTGTTCGTGAGTCATCATGTCATGTGGAACAAAATAAAATGGATAATATATTAATATGATAAAAAAACAGAAACCTTATTAACCTACGAGATCACCATGAACTTACCAACGAACAAACAGTGTTGGGTTATCCCAGGTCCACTCTCAAATGAGACACGAAAACATCAAACAAAGCAAATGGGCATGAAGGAAACCGCAAAAAGCAACGAACTTTAATCCGTTTTGCATCCGTCAAAACACAGAAACATTGAATCTAGCAATGGGGGAACCTCACAAGCAGATGCGATAAGAGAACACCTTACCCCATTCTCTCTCTCTACATCTAAGGCTTCAAAGCCGTACTTTTCTCTCTCTAGGAGATGGGTTCCTAGAGTTATATGTGCTGAGCTTGCTGGTTCTGACACTCGTTAACCGTAAAAAAAAAAAGGACAAGTTTTTCAGAGTGGGAAGCCAAAAAATAAAAAACAAAAAAAGGAAAGAGAGAAGAAAAAGGAATAGACAGTACTAATTTAACATTTGTTTTGTGCTTTCGATAATTTAGGTATGTGTTTATTCTCTATAATAAATAAAATTGATATTTTTAAAATGTTTTTTTTCGTAGTTGGTATTTTTGAAATGTGTATATATCTATATATATATATATATAATATAATTAATGTTAATGCAGTGTTCTGCATAATTTTTAATGTAAATTTAAATTTTTGTAAAAAATATAAATTTAATCGAATTTCAAAGCATGTATTTTTTATTTTCTTATTGCAAAGTTACCATGATTAGAAAGACAATATAAAATAAGAACAAGAATACTAATTTTTATGGTAAAAATCCAATTTTAAAATTATTTTGAAATATATTAAGTATTATTTTTTAAAATTATATTTTAAAATAAATTAAAAAGTAGAATGTGATTTAAAAAATAATTTCAGTGCAGTCTTGTATGATTTTAAAGTTTCTTAGATAACATGAATATTATTTTTATGATATTTTTTATTTTTATTCTTTAATCACGTGCCTAATTTCTAATTATTTCATGAAGATTATTTATTTATGTGAGGGATTGCGTGTGCAATCTGAATTCTCCCAATCACGGTAGTTATGGGATTAATGCGCTTAAATGTTATAATTATGTCTCGTTTAAACTCAAATATAAACGTATTCTTCAGGTTACTCGCTGCCTTTCATCGTTATTTTCAAATGTTGAGCTTGATTAGGTTAAATAAAATGACTAATCTACCCATATTTCTTTATTCCTTTTCATCCATGGTTTAAGGGTTAAATAAGTTCCTGTTGCTTAAAGTTCAACCATTTTTGGTTTTGATTCCCATTTTAAAATTATTGATTTTAGTTTCTAAGGAATTACATTAAATTGTTTCATCATCAACTCGTTGATCAGGACAATTTGACCATTTAACTTCGTTTTATTCTACGTTAACCGAAATCTATGTAATGAAATATCTTAAATCCAAAATCATATAATAAACTTGTTCCTGAGAAAAAAAAATGGCATGCTAATGAAAAACGAATTTCATATATTTAAATTTTTTAAATTAAAATTAACAATTTTGAAAAGTTTGGGAATGCATAGTCAAATATGGTTCAAAATTTAGGAATAAAAATACATCTAACCCTAATATTTTGTAACCGTAGCATCAATAATTTTATGTACTCTTACGTTATTAAGTGATACATATTTTTATGTTTAAAAATAGAAAATCTTAGCATATATTTGATTGGTGGAGACTGGAAAAAAAGATGGATGAAAAGGTATAGAAAGATATAGTATTATTGTTGTTGAAAAAATATAAATAGAATCTAAAGGGAGTGGAATTTTATCCGCCTCATTTTATTATTTAGGTTCAATTCTTTGTTTTTAATCTGTGGTACATATGATGGAATCAAATTTTTATTAAATTAGTAATGGACTTTTTATTCATTTAATAACTATTTTAATGTGTTGAATAGTGATTATATGGGAGTTTAAGGCAAAAATGATGATTGGACCTTTTAAGTTTCATATTTTTTTAGTTTAAAATTTTTAGTTTATAAACATTTACAAATTGGTTTTGAAATGTTAAATAATTAATAACAACCAACGATGAGAGTGGTGAGGAGAAAGAAATGGAACAAATAGGAGTACTAGGAAAAACTGAGTGGTAGAAAAAAAAAGGAGACTGAGTATATATGAACGTCACATCCTAGTGAATAATAATAAATTTGTCATGTGTTAGATTATTTAACGGTATTAATTATTTAACAATTTTAGAATGAATTTACAAACATTTAAAAACTTAAATGATTAAAATATATGTCGTATTGTTACTATTCCAACTAATGGAATATATTTATTTCCTGTCATCTTAAATATAAAAAAAATAAAATGGTATTTTTAATCTATTACATCTTATTATTTATATATAATTCATTGTATATCTCTCAATTATATTGGTTATTCATTAGAACTTATAAAATGGGTTTGCTCTAATGGACGGAATCTGCCTACTTGTAAATTAGATGGATTTGATAATCTAAAATTAAAAATCTAAATTAGTAAGACTTTTTGATTTGACCCGTAAAAACCCACATCCATCATGAGTCAAACAAACTCAATCTTTTTCTTGTAAAACTATAAAGACCTTAAAAAAATCTAAATTTATACAGTTGAATTGATCTATCATAAAAGTGAATGAGTTTAAACACTTTAAATTAAAATCTGAATTAATATAAACTTTTTTTAACCCGATAAAAAATCTACAGCCCGAAAAACACTCAATCCATTTACGGTGATTTTGCCAGCTGTATTATTGATGCCCATCTTTTCTCCTTTTCGACATAAACATTTTACAAAAGCGACAAAATGGGGAGGTATTGTGAGAAAAATGTAGAGCATATCAAATCAAATATCATATTTATAATTTAATTAAAAGTTATCTTGTTTTATATATCTACTCCTTTTCATAATGCACACAGGTAATGTCACTGTCACAATGAAAATGATTGAGAGTAATATTACATATTGAATTTCAAAGTTTGTGAGATATGCAGAGACTTGTTTTCGTAAACCCCCAAAAAGAGAGCATAACAACACATTAATCAAAATTTTATTTGCTGACGATGAATGGAAATCATAATCTTCAAAGTGATAGATGGCACATGATAAAATATAGGTTTTGATTATGTATTATTATTAATTAATGTTTAGATCCTTCCTCAGAAAGAGAGTGTTAGTGGTGATGCCAATTGCCAATTACTAGGGAGATTTGGCAGAATTTAAGGTCAAAAATATAATTGGAAAACTACATTCTCCCCAAAAACAAACAAATGAAAATAAATAAACTAACTAAAGGAAATAGGTTAATCAAGAGACTGTTTTTTACGGTGACAACGGTTAATATTTTAGTGCCCAGAGAGATGATAGAATAATCAAATATAATACATGATATAATAAGGGTTAAACTCAACAATGGGTTGGATAAATTTATTATCCAAAGACCAACAAGATAGAGATTCCAAAAGGTCAACAAAATAGAATAAGTAATCGTAATATGTTGATACAACAAACTCGGGATATAATATACTTGTTTCGATTTTTTATAAGATTTATTTGTCAAAACTAACTAAAAGCTTAAAGAGTTAAAAGGTGGAAGCTAATAAACTAACTATTTAAATTAAAGCATGTTTAATAAAATTAGTTATTAAATATAAAATGACATATAATATATATATATATATATATATATATATATATATATATATATATTAAATATAGAGGAATGATTCTTTTTAAAATATATAATAATAAGGATAAAAATGTAAAAATATAAAATAAGCTTAGATCTTATGAATTCAAAAGTTACTTTGAAGTACTTTTCAAAACAAGTTACAAACTATTAAAATAAACCTTTTGACTAAATAGAAAATATTTTATCTAATAATTTTTAAACTAATAAAATAAATTATAAACTAATTTAAATTATTATTCATGACCTTGTCAACAATAACAAAACCCCATTATGTAACTTTACAAAAATTAGGTATTGTAGTAGTTAAATTTTTTATGATAATATTATAGTTAATTTAGTCAGTGATCCGGTCTCAATACCGGTATCCGATCTGCAAGACATATTTCAACGTCTTTGATGAGACATCTACGTGTAACCGGTGTCATCGGTATACATCCGGACTGTAATTCCGTATCAGGCGTTCTCCCTATACCGGTTGTTCAGGATAACACCATGACATCGGATAATACACACGTCACTGTGCAAAAGACAAGGATTGTTGCTACAGGGATCGATCAATAATTCCCTGCACTACGAGCCAAATTCTGCTCACGGGAATGGTCAACTTGTTCCCTAATCCTAGTCTACATTATCTATGCTCAATATAAAATAGCCACTTGACCCAATCATGCAGGTAAGTGCGCAATATAATAATGCTAATGGGAGTTGGTGTTTCCCCACCAACGAATCCTCGTTAATCGAGCCAATCAGGTATATGAACTCACTTCATGATTGAAGTGAGGGATCTTCATCTTCTTCAGCTCTTTTACGACTGATTCCTCTCTGAATACATTCCTTACTTGGAATATTACTGACTTGAGCGTCGGAGAATCTTTGCAGGTGACACCACCATTCGCCCACTTCAACGCGTTAGGTCGGTGTGAAAGATCTCCAGAACGCCCAATCCGCTCTCCTCACTCAAGGACAACGGATACCTACACCGGATACACATACATCCGGTCTTCTATACAGTATTTACACACTATTTGTGACTGGTCTGAGTCCGGATCTCTAGACCCCGGTTCAGGACAGATCAGTCAGTATGTTCAATAATATTTACACTTTTAGAATCATCCATAATATTAATAAAGAGAGACCTCAACTTCGTATATTCCATTAATTTTGAAGAGAAAGTGTGTCTGATTAATAATAATATAATTGTTTAAAAATAATACATATATATTATATATTGAAAAAGTATTTTATAAAAAATAAAGGAAAACTTTAAAACAAAATAAAATTTTTTGGTAAAGAAAACAAAATAATATAAAAGGACCGAATAATATATATATATATATATATATATATATATATATATATATATAATCCAATTTATAAACATATTTTAGCTATTTTTATTTTATATATTTTGGGCCCACCTTCCATAATAGCTAGCTCCATCCTTTCCTATTTTGAAGAAACTTTCTGTTCATATAATTTTAACATACAATTGAAAGAAATTGTCATCTAATATTCATTTATATTGTACCTTTGGCTGTTCATTTCAATCTAAACAAGTCTTAAATATTTTATCATTTAAATTTTCAGAGTTTTAATTTAGTTTTTTATTGAAAAGCCTTAGCTTAATACTTTTTACAATTTTAAGGATCGAATAAAAACCATAGGAAACCAAATTACAATATTTTAATAATTGAAATACTAAATTAAAAACTCAAAAATATAAAGAGCTAAATTAAAATCAAAATAAAATATAAATTACGAAAAATAATATGTAGCTAAGTAGAAATGAGAAAACACGTGTTTTATAAAATAGACGGGTTTGACGAGTGTGGGGACGTGGTCCTTCTTCCTTATCTAAATTTTAAATTTACCATAAAGCATTTATAATTTTATAATTTTGACTCCACTTATATTGTTCATTCTTTTTCCTTTAGTATCTTCCTTAGATATTTTTTAAATATCCTTTCACATTGCTTATTTTTTTATTCATCGTAAACGAGGATAACAAATTATAAAATATGAACAAATTATTTGTGAGAGAGACATATAAATTTTTAACGTACACATTGTCAATACACTCTTAAATGTGGTGGGAAAGAAATTAGATAAAAAAATTATTTATTTATTTATTTATAAGAATAACGAAGAAGGAGATTCAACAGGGGCATTCGATTAGTTAAAAAAAAGTGTTTCCAATTGAAATAAATTTTCTCCTTGTATAAATGGAAGAAAAAGTGAAAAAAATGTAGTGAGATTTTTATTTAATAAATATTAATAATTTAATACAAATATAAGAATAAATAAATTTTATATATTAAATTTATTATCAAATAAAATATTTATATATAAAATTTAATTTATTTTTATATAATTAATTATTTTCAACCATCATCTTTTCATCAATCTAAATAATATGCTTTTCATACGTTGTTTACTTAAATTTCTATTCATCCAAGTAACATAATTTTTAATTTTATTTTCATTGTACCTCTTTTAATCTTGTTCCATCTTCCATCCAAAAAGTAAGCATAATCTCTTCAAGTAATTTTTTTAATATAATTCTTCAACTAATTTTCATTTCCCATTATATATATATATATGTATTATAAGAAACGAAAAATCAATATATTTTTCTTTCCTAATTCGTTATTCAATTAACAGATATCTTTATTTTTCTAATTTCTTTACTTACTTCCCATCAATTGATCCTAAATATAAGTTTGTAAATTATCGACAAAACAATTTTCCATCAATTATAAAACTAATATTTTAAAACTATATTGTTTATACAAATAAAATGTTTATTTGTATTTTCAAATGTCCGTACAATATAGGAAATTCTTACTATTAAACCCATACAACCATAATTTAATTATTTTATTTATATGCATAAATATTGAAAAAATAACTTAACACGAGTAATTACACAGGTCAAATGAGAAAAATATAATAAGGTTAATTATAAACAAATTAACCATAAAATTATTTAAATGAATAAAATAACATGCAAATAAATAAGAAAATAATTAGTTGCAATAAAATATTTTTATTTGGCTCTTACGTTTTCATTCACTAAAACTAAATATTATTATTATAATTATGGTAATGATTATCATCATCATGATAATATAGCAATAATTCTAATATAGTAAAAATGTTAATAGTATCATAGAAATCAGTGTAGTAGTAGACATAATATAAAATTATAATAATTATAAAATTTTATATAAATATCACTAATTTTTATTTTTAAATTATATTTTTTAAAAAAGAAATAATATAATCATATATGATAATTATATAATAAATAATATACTAGTAATAGTAACAATAGGAGAAACAATATTATTGAAACAAACTACAGTTATAAAGTTTTTTGTACTAAGAAATAGAAAAAATTGTCGTTCTAATAACTTTTTATACATAGTAGTAGTAAAAATACACAGTGAACAAAAAAGATAAAAACATTATATATTATCGTAGTTATAAGTAATATGCAAATAATAAATATATATAGTAATAATATAATAATATTATAAGAATCTAAATATAAATAATATAATAAAATAAAATACATTGGGAGAAAGTATTATTATTATTATTATTATTATTATTATTATTATTATTATTATTATTATATAAAGTGTCCGTTTGGTATGTAATTGGATAAACGAAGTTATAAAAATAGAAAAATCTAAAAGTTAATATTGATCTTTTACGTCGTTTAAGACAATCATAAGTTTGTTTTTTAGTTAATCAGATTTGATCAACCCACAGAATCAAAGATAATTTGTGTTTGAAGATGAAATCTTTGGAGTAATCACATAATTAATAGAAAAAGAGTAAAACATTTGGCATGTGATATTCTGCTAACCTAATAAGAGAGGGCACCCCCTTTGTGTCCTTTGCAACACCATCGATTTATTGATCAGCACATGCACAACTGTAGGGCCCACTACCCACATGACTCATTTATTAGAATTCTACTATTTATCAACATTTTTGCCCAACAACTTGCTACTATTATTTGCTTTAATATAACTCAATTATTTTCTTTTATTTGTTTTCACGGTTTTTTTCTTTCGATAGATTTGTTCATTTCAATTCTTAATAAAACAAAAATGAAAGCACTTCTATGATTTACGAGTGGTAATTTTATGCAAACTGTTCCTAAACTATTTTTAATTCGAAATACTTTGATATCTAATTGATAAGAATTTTTTCTAATTATCGTATCCAAAAATAAAAAAAATATAAATGAATGATTAAAATCACAAAATAACTTTGAAATTCATAATATATATTAAAAATGAATTATACTACTCCTCAGAAAATTTTTTGTGCCTTAATATAATTTTTTAAAATTTTAATACCATTAATTATTTTTACTAAAATACCTCTATTAATTAATGTATAATTTTTATTGGAATGAATATAATAATAAATGACATACATTAGATTAATTTATTTATCTCTTCAATGATAATTAGACAGTAAGTGAAGAGAGACAGAGGGAGAATTAAGTGGAGAAAATTTAATGATAAATGAAAATTATGTTAAAAATAATTTTAAAAAACTACTATAAATTTTAAATAAATTTAATAATTTTAACTAAATTAATTAATTTTATTAATGTGTATAAATTAAATAAAAAATATAGATATCTAGGTAGGAAGTGAATATGCATGTTAATTTTCGTCGTACAGGAAATTGAGAATGAGAAAAAGTGCAGTAATCTTTTCACACATTTTCCATCCAAACTTTGGATAAATAATAGACATCAGTATTTCATTTTCTGTACAAGCACGGGAAAGTTGATATCTTGGTGGAAAGAGAGCAGAGACAAATTTGATCCATTTCTTATGTTTTTGATGTTACTCTCAAACAAACCTACCATTCTTTTAAGACCGCACTTACAGAGGTTTTTATGTGACCGACCCACATGATGTGATCTTCCTCTCTCTAATTAATGTATATTTATTTGGAATTTTCTTTTATCTAACTCTCTTCATTCACACTCACTTAAAATTCGTTGTTACCAAAGAATCCTGTAATCTCATGTTTGAAAATCCTATAAATACTCTTTAGGTGAGAGAGACACTTTGAGATCAAATACAGAGGATTTCATCAAAACAATTTTAAAACTCGATTAGTTGTTTAGTGTACACTAAATTTAACCTACTTCTATATGATGGGTTAATACAACCCCAACCACCAACCATGTTTAGGTGCACATTGTCTTTGAAATTTGGAAACGTTTTTATGGAAAAAGTGAGGCATAAATGGTCCCATAATAATCCTAGCTAGTGAATCATAGTATTATATTTTCGTTTCTTACTAGTTGTGCTCAAAGATTCTGAAAAGGTAGCCATAAACTGAAAGATCTAATTCGTCAATTGAGCGAGGGTATGGTGCTAAAAGTTTATATACTGTAAAGGGGAGGAATTAACAACAAAAAAGGTCACTCCATATTTCCATTTGTTTCCCATCACCACACTTCACGTGCTAACGCATCATCATATTTCTCTTTTTACTACTTTTCTATTCCTGCTACTGTCTAGAGATGCTACAGTCTAAAACCAAAAATATATATGATATATAAAACAACATCAAAATCTCATTTTATACACACTTTTTACAAATTAAATTCATTAAATTATCTTCTACTCAATTTCATCAGCCCAAACATCAAATTTGGTCTAAAATAAAGGAATTCATTTTTTTCTTTAGTCCAAATATTTTATATTGTAAAATCTTTCAAATTTTCACTAAATTTCTTACGTTTAAACTTCTAAATTATTTTATATCCTAATTTGCTCGTGAAACCTCAATGTTTGAAAAATAATAATTTAAAGATTTTCGATAGAAAAGTTCCACAACAGATCAAACTAGCTGAAAAATAAAAATAAAATTAATTGGCTCAAAAATCTGCATAGTAGGAGTTTTTGGCAGTTAGCAATAATTTGTACGTTCGAACAATGACGCATTCAACTTTTAAAATGAAAAAGGAAGATCGAGAATATTATTTCTTCTTTAAAAAAAAACCAATGTTATTTCTTATTCGGTAGGCCTTCATATCAAATTTAAACTCAAAATATATCTATTCTTCTATTATGTTAAACTAGTCTTGAAAATTATGGACAACCTATATTAACCATATTTTTCAATAAATAGTTTTCATGCTTTTGATTTCTTAAATTGTACTTTTATAATACATTGAAAAGTATGTTAACCAATAAAATTCTTTTATACTAATATTTAAATTATGAATAATAACAATGATAACACAAAGTTATTAACTTAAAAATCATATTTTATATAATTTTTTTTAACTAATTGACATTACAACAAACAATTAACTCTTGTCACCAATAATGATTGATTCATGTGGTATTCTTTAAAGTATGATTTCAAGTTCAAGTTTAAACATTAAGAATAAAAAAAATTCTCATTAAAAAATAATCCCATTAGGATGAGTGAATGTTCATAACTCAAATAAAATTATCTCTCATGAAATGTGATATATGCGGTAAAACTATAAAAAAAAACTCTTGCAATAAAAGGCAAATTAGTCTATTTTTCATCTTTTCTTCCTTCCATTTTACTTGTATATTTATCTCCCTTAAATCTTTATTAATTCTTATATTTAACAAATATTGTAATTATCCTATATCATGTAATGTTCTCTCTATGAGAGGTTAACCTTTATTCATTTTCGATAAATTAGTTTAACTGAATTACATTTGACATCACTCGTTTCACCATCCTCTAAAACTTAATTTTCATTACACCGAGCTCCCTGGGAGGAAAGTGACTGAAATTACATTACATTGATTTCCCTTGAGGGAGGTTGGTAAACAAGAGGGGGTGTTAAATAAATATAATTGAGTTGAACCTCGAAGGGAGAGATTGGTATTATTTATTTATTTTTCTTCTTTTATCATCACGAAAGAATGAGAAAAGGGAGAGGCCATTGAATCATAGTGTCAGGTAGGTATCCTCTCCCCTCACCCATGCCGAGGTCTCTAGTCGTTGATTCCGTCTAGGGAATGAAAATATTATACATCTTTCAGCGGTAAGTAACCCCTACATACAATCAAGCACTTAAATTCAAGATGCTAACATGCCATCTTTTACAAATTTTTGAACTATATAAACCCAAGAATTTATTGAATGTAAGAGTGATTGTAATTGGAAAACCAATCTCCTTAACTTTAATGATTTCACTGTCACCCCAGCATCATTCAAAATCCTCAAAACCATCCACATCCAGTTCATGAAACAAACCACACTGGAAAACTCCAACATGACCAATAGGAACTTAATCATAAAGAATTCTCCGAGTATTCAAGAAAATGATAACGATTACTTAAGATATTATACAACTAGAGAGGTGTACATTGTGGAGTGAACGCAGCAAATTATTACGAAAGTAAAACAAAGCTCAATCATGTACATTCACCTAGGCATACAGCTACTATTGCAACAAACTAAAAACGTAATTTGAAGAGGTGGAGGGGAGGGATAACTTACTACAAAGAAGACCAGCATACTAATGATGAGGGGTGAGAGAAGGAAATGAAGGGATGGATTGTAATATCAACTTCCTCCCACCTCTGCGAGTAGGGGATGATCCAAAGTCACAATTTGGAGAGGAGATCCTCTTGCCATTAGGAGAAGAAGTTTTGATGCAAGTGATAGCTGAGTCATCGTCTGGAACAGTTTGAAGAGGCTTCTCAAATTTAGATTGCGACTGAGAAGCATTTGATTTCCCAAGCTTTTGGCTGGTTAATAATCCAGAAGCGGAGATGGTAGCAACAAAGGATCTTGGTGGCTTACCCTTTGATGAAAAGGGTAAAGGAAGCAATGGTCTGTCACATAAAAATGAATCAAGATCAATAATAAACATCAATTTTATCATCTCAGCCAACAAAAAACAGCATATCAAACCTGGAAGAACGCAATGGTGTTATGGGTAGAACACAATCTGGATGGTCTTCAATATTCTGAATTTCATTTTTCTGCGAAGCTTTCTCCACTGCACCCTTTTCACATGCTTCTGTTTCTTCTTCGGGCTCAGCTTCAACTCCAGAAGGAACAGAACCTGAACAATGAAAATGAAATTGCCGTGAATTATCATTACCTCATTAGAGCAAGCAGCTTTCAGAAGAGAAAGATAGAGGACATGGATCTAAAGAGCAAAGTTGATGGTTTTGATTGCCAGTGCCTAACTACAATCAATGCAACACAAAGGAGAGAATTACCATCCTTTCTACCAAATGCATTTTTGCACCCTTCACATCTACAGCTTATGGAGCAACCAACACCACCCTTCAAAAGTAAACACCATTTGTAATTCAAGTTAAAACTGAAATTGGAGGGGCAGGCATACAGTGATACATGACACAACAACGGAGAAAACCTGATAACATTCACAGTATTTCTTTAGGCAGTTTGATTTCTTGCAATTACATCCTCTTTTGTGACGTGCTGAAGCAGGAGTTTTGTTAGGATCATCCTGCAAGAAAATAAATAATTAATACAGGGTACAAGGTGGTTTAACTTTGAAAGTGAAAAATAAGTTAAATTTTATTTCTGACCCCAATTTCAGGTAAGGCATCAGAACTTCTTATAACTTTAGGAGCAAATGCAAGTGGGTTTCGGGACTCAATCTGCCTGCGAGTTTGAAGAACAGTATCAACATGAATAGGCTTGTTGAAACAGTCCCGGCAAGAACAAGGTTCTACACAGTAGACTCCAGCAGCAAAGCACTCACAGTAACTGACAAAAATAAAAATTAAAAGAGGTGATTAATTAGAAAGATACTAAAGCTCACAAAACCGAGAACACATTACACACAAAGCTGAAAGAAATTGAGAAAATTCATGAACCACATAAGCAAGAGCAATAAAACAAATATAACCAACAATTTACTTGGTGGAAGTAATTATAAATTTACAAAATAAGAGCTTAGTTGACATGGTTTCCAAAGTTTTTAGTCAAAGGGGCTGGCTAAAGAATGTTTGCCAAATAACATTACACTAGAAGATATTGTGATTAAATCAGATTTACAATCTAAACCTGCCACTGGAAAATAGCATAGGAAAATCATACTAGCACCAGAATAAGCTCAAACAAACAAAGTTAGTTAAAAATTTATGCTTCATGGAAATCAAACTTAGTAATTCCTCTTTAGTAAAAGTGCATTTTCAATTCAAAAAAATATCTTTCTAAATCATTTTGAATAAGATGTCATCCATTATGATTTTCTCTCCTTCCCCAAAATCAGATCAACTCCCTAGTTAAATGTTTCAATGCTGTATTTCAGCATTTCAAGAGGCAGGTGAAACACAATTTAAAAAGCCTGACCAATTATGCAACGGAAAATACTCCCTCTAATCCTTTTTATAAGACTCAATTACCAATATTTGTTAGTTATTTTTGTTATGCTTCCAAAAGTACCCTTAATATTAATGAAGAGAAATGAACTTCTCATATGCCATAGCTATTAAAAGAGAGTTTAAATTTTAATTAATGAGTTTTGTTAACCTCTTTCCTAAGGGCTGAGTTTAAGCCTCCAAAAGTGGTGATTTTTCATTGGAATGAATACAATCTGCCCATTACAAAAATAAAAGCACAATAAATGCATTGATTCCCAATAAAAAACTACTACTTTTGGTAGTTTAAACTCAGTCCTAAGGGCTGAGGTTAACAAAACCCTTGCTTAATAAGGATATGTGTTGGAAAAAATAATAAATAGGACATAGGCAACACATAACCAGGTCAACTGGGTATATCCTTAGATGGTCTAGTTAATCCTACATAGGACAGAACTGACAACACAACCAAGATTTGTAAGTTCACTACCAGACAGCAATTAATATTCATAGGCATGCAATTGCCAGATGAAAATTTATGACTTAGTAAAAGGCCCCGTTGCAGTATATGGCAGCATCAAGAACAATCATCATATTATTACACCAACTGGTCCTTTTTAACAGCTTACCATTCCCGCATATTTAGGCTGTCATTGCTTACTAACAAGTGACTCTAGTCATTTATAAAATTTGTCAAGTAAAGTGACATTATTAAGCATCATTCCTTGTGTGTGGATTGCAGTGCTGCAAACTATATTTCTAGCTGCAAATTCAAAAAATAAGTAGATGCAGTAAAAATCTAAATTTACATATTCAACAACCAGGATTTGTAACTTTGTTAAGAAAGAAGTAAATCCAGTAAACTCCTCCCCCTCCCCCCAAAGATCCAGAAGACCCAATAAAACAGTTGAGTAGAAGGATCTATATAAATAAGTGTCATCACAACAACTGATAGCATCCCAATAAAAAATGGAGGTTCTTTGAACTTACAGCTTCAAACACTTTGATTTCTTACAATTACAACGCTTGCAAGACTCCCCTTCCCCGGATGGTTCCAACTTTCGCCTGCAAATCCAGCCATGGTATCAGGCTAACTGAAGGGGGGAGACAAAAATATAATGTAATGGGGGATTAACATATGCAGCATGGATAATCAGCAACTGTACTTTCCTTTTCTTTTTTGGGCTGTTCTGCTGGCAATCTTCACCAGCCATGTGAACTGATGACTGGGTACAATCTTCGGCAGGCTGAACTTCATTCTCTAACAGCTCCAAATCTCTTTCAACCGATGCAGGTACCAACAGAAGTTGATTTTCTTGGTTTACAGAGCGTTGCAAGGATGAAGGAGAGCTTGGAAGATTAGGTTCCCTTCCTGATGACAGCTGCTCATTTTTTATGCTCTTGTAATCCTCTAAGTTTGCAAGAGCATTCAAGTGCAAACCAATTCCTGGCAACACACACCTTCGTGAATCACCATTGCCTTTTCTAGGAATCAGTTTCTTTTCACTCCCAATGTTCCCCTCATCAGACTTTGCTGTACTAGAATTGGGGTTTGCATTATCATCATGCTTCCTTTGCACACTGGCCATCTCAAAGTCTAGACAGCGTCTCCGAATACCACGATTTGTCACATAAATAAGCTAAATGGAAAGAAAAAAGTACTTTTAGATTGATGAATTTGTTCAGCAGTCAACACATACTGACACCAGAATATAAAATATTTGTGTAACACTCTACTATGACATTATGTTAGGGAATGTAAAACGCAGAAAAAATTACAACAATGATTCATTTTTTACAAGCTGTACTTTCAAGGTAGTGACTGAAAACAAGCCAGTGATGCAGCATTTTGCTAGAATTATAAAAGCTACTTCAACACACACAAAATAAAAACCAACATCAATATTAAAGCAAAGTTATAACCATAACATAAAAATATGTGACAGGATTGTATATGTGATAACCACATCTGAAAATAGTATGCACAAAGGAAATTTGTGAATGAATTTAAGAATCTTGTTAGAGATAAACGATTAAGCATGTGACAGTGTAAGCAGACAGAAATTTAGAAATTGAGCCTTTCACAAACTCATTGAACCATCCAACTACATGTGTTAAAAGCTTTGATACCCATATTTCACTGCAAGACAAACGGACTTCATTCCTGTACCTTATCATCAGTTTTTTCACTTGGACAGTTAGTCATTGAATCTGTGACCACTACTGATTCAGAAGGATGATCTTCGATTTCATGTTCAGAACCAGAAGCACCTGAATTCACAATGTGCATTTTATGACCATCATTGGTGGCAGATTGTGATAACGAAGTCATAAAATTGCCAAGCCGTATTGAAGAGTTCGATTGCTTATTTAGACCCTTAAAAGCTTCTGTCATATTTGGGGGACTTAACATTAACAGATCAGGGGCTTCAGTAATTAAACTATCCCAATCACAATCTAGGGCTTCAATTCTTGCCTCAGTCTGACATATACCCTGAAGTTGCATTGCATCCTCAACTGAATCCTTTTCAGAGCCTTCGGGAACATGGGCAACATGTGATGTTGACTCAACAGGCAATTCCAAAAGAGTGTTAGCCTCATCACCACAAATTAGAGAATCATACCCAGGGCTACCGGAGTTATATTTTAAGGCCAGTGGAGGCTCTGTTGTGTTTTCATTAGATGGTTTGATTGGGGCATCATCTCCTGTGGAAATCCCTTTTTCAGTACCTTGTTGTAGCTCACTTGAGTCATGGCATGTGTGAGTTGAATCTGCAGGATTCTCTTCACGTGGACTATTTACATCTTCAGACAAAACCTTAGGCTTGGATGTCTCCAAAAGGTTATGCCTACAAAAGAAATAATAGAGAGCTGTCAAAAACATGTCACAACAAACATCTAAAAATATAACTTTCTATATAGACAAATGCATCTCAAAATTATCAAGAACAATAAATTGAAATAAGATTTACAGCTACCTCTTGAGGAATCTGGATTCTCTGTGACAATTGACATGAGGTGAAGTGAAAACCGATGGAGGAGATGAAAAGCTAAGTGAGCTGAATGTCTGAGTGACGTGAATAGATTTAACCGGTATAGGAGATAGACTATTGATATAGTTAAATACGGGAGAATCCTGCGAAATTACAAAGCATAAGAGTATGATTAAACTGGAGGAAGTGAAAGAAAAATTCATGCATACACACTTCACAAAAGTTAATCTAACACTACATGAATAAAAACAAGAGGTTAATCAGTTGTAAAAAAAACACTCAAAACAAAATCTAGTCCACAAAATAATTGGTAAACAAACTGGATCACACATGAATTGCTTTCATTATAACTTAAAAATATGCAGGTTACAGATGCATGATGGCAGAAATGAAATCCTAAAATTTTTCTAGGAGAAACTACCATTGACCCCAAAGCTGAAGATTGAAGAAACTTAAAATTAAGACCAGAATGTTTTTTCTTTAACAGCCTTGAACTTCAGAAAAAATGGAATCTGAGCTTAGAAAATTAGCTTGGCTTACTGGTAGTCTGGTATATAAACTCTCAGAAATAAGCAGAGAAAATAAGTAAATAAAAAACAGAAATGTCCCAATTTGGTTTCAAAGACTCACTCAAGAGGTGGACATAACATCAGTAGTAAGCAGCAAAGTGGAAAGGGACAAAGGATTGAACTTGATGAGAGATCTATAACACAGAAGCTGAGAGTTTTACCAAAAATTCAACATCAATTAAAAGATGTGTATTTAAAGAAGAAGGAAAAAACAAGTAAAACATGGGAATAAGATGTAATGATGAAGCACATGCAACGAAAGGTAGAAAGAAGTGAATAGGCATGGAGAGTTGAGAAAAAACGATTCGAAACAGAGATTGAGAAGGAAGAAAGGAAAACCTCAAACTTGGAAAGAGGGTTGTTGAGATTGTTCTTCTCTGGCGTGTCCATTTGCAGAGAGCGTGAGAGAGAGAGGAAACATGTACATTCCTCGCACTCTCTCTCTCTCTCTTATGTTTGAGAGAGAAAGGAAGGATTCAAGAATTGCAGAGGCGGGAGAAGCCGATTTTCTCTCCCCCGACCCTACCACTCCACCACCTCTACCACATTTTATTCCCACGCACCCCTTACCTTTCTAATTCTTTTCTTTTAATTAATAATTTTGTATGAGATAAAAAAAAATCAACATTTATTCACTCACCCTAATTTTTAAACAATTTTCACATTATCTACAATAAAATAGTTTTAATTTTTATTTTCTTATGAAGTGCAATGTTGAACATGTGAAACAAATATTTTATTTTAATCATATTTGTATCTTCTTTTTTGAGTGACAACATTCACATATGTTAAGATTACCTCTTTTATATTTGATTTTTAACATTTATATGACTCTACTTGAGATTTTATTTGGGGGCATTTGATATGTAATTTTTTTTTTTACATTTTCAATTAAGATTGGTGTGAATAAGATTTTTATTTTTTAAAAAAAGTAATAAAATTATCTCCTGATAATAAAAGATTCTTAGGAATATTTATAAAAAAATTTAAAATTTTGTTATCAGAAATAAGATTTTATAACTATGATTAAGCAAGGGTTTAAAAATTTACTTTATATTTATTGGGATATTCTTCTTGAATCAATATTAGAATAAAATTATGAGAAATAATCTATTTGAGTCAAATATAAAAATAAAATTATGATAAAAGTAAAAATTTATTTATGAAAACTTAAGTGATAATAAAAATATATTTTTAAAACTAATAGAATAAAACTTATATATAAAAAATGTGAAAATATATCATCTATAAAAAATGTGCTAGAATTTTAACTCAACTCAATTACTTCAAAAATTTTATGCAATAAAAACTTTTTCACCCAATCAAAGACAAATAAACAGTTGGCTAGAGAAAGAGATCAATCACATGAAGTTATTTTCTAAATTAAAATATATTTATTTAATAAAGGCATATTTCATTATATTAGGTTTGATTAAGTTTTTGTTTCATTTTAGTATTTGTTTTTAATTTTTATCTTGATTAAATGATAGGTTTTCACTCATGATTAAAGGTATTTAACAATCGAATTAAGTTGCAACTAATCGTTAAATAGAATCGAACTAAACTAAGAATTGACAACAGCAAAATAAAACAATCACAACTTTTAGTGTGGTTCAGTATGGTCTACAATTTCCTCTCCCATAACCGAACGAAACCGCATCTTCATACATTTTTTTTTACCATTATATCTTTTAAAATTAATTTTGTTTAAAGTCAATTAATAGAAAAAGATTTTGGTATTTAGAGTTAAGTAAAATTACAAAACTATAGCATCATTTTTAATACCACAGTTTTATATAATTGTTATTGTTATTTATTTGTAACTATAATTTATTACAGAGCCATGTTGCTTCAATATGGTTATGACATTAATTGATAATTTTTTTGACAAAATTAATTCAATTATGGTTTTTCCTAAAAAAATAAGAATAAAAATCGCATCAATTGAACCAAACCATACAATTCGACTCATTTTTTCCTTCAAAACTAAATCGAACTGCACATCGAACACCCCTACCCGTGTTATGAGTACAAGATCGGGCTCATTAAGGAAGTGGGAGGGATGACATGCTCACGTTGTCCTCAACCTATCAACTGATTATGGAGGGGGTCGTTCTGATATGAGAATATATAATTTAATTTGCAAGTGACCAAGGATGCAGCCTGTTAGATTTTTCTTATGGTTATTGTCTTTGGAAGCTTTACCTACAACTTGTTTTAGGGTGTCGACATGTTTCGAATGATGCTACTTATACTTTTATGTAATAGTAATGTTGAAACAAGTTTACACGTAGTTCGCGATTGTAATTTTGCAATAATTATTTGGTCAGGGTTAGCTCTACAAATATAGGAAGGAAAATTCTTAGGGATCCAATGGATAAATGGTTGGCAAGAAACCTAAGAAGTTATAAGCTAGTTGTAGATGTTTCTTGGTAGATTATGTTTGGAATCACAATGTATATATTGTGAAATAGAAGATGCAAAGTGATTTTTGAAGGGTAGGGTGATATGGAAATGCTTTGATATCCAGGATCATAGGATGATGAGTAGATCCACAAGTGTTATTCTTGGTCTATCAGATATGCCTAAAGATCTATTTATCCAAGCCATGCAGCCTTTGTCTCGATGGAGTCTACTTATGCTTGGATGAGACAAGGTAAATTGTGATGGTGCTCTCACCGGTGATTTTGGCACTAGTGTAGAAAAAAGGCTACGAACACAGGGTATGAACTCGATTGAATAGAAAACGTGTTTGAAAAAGAGACGATGACATTTTTTAAATTACCACACATTTATAGGAACTCGATTCCATGCTGAATCAAGTTCTTAGGCTGCATAGTTTTTTTTATTTTTTTACACACCTAAGAACTCGGTTCACCTGTAACTGAGTTCTTAGGCTATTTTTTAAATTTTTTTAAACACACCTAAGAACCTGGTTCTTGTGCAACTGAGTTCTTAGGTCGTTCTTTTTTAAAAAAAAATTTAAAACACACCTAAGAACTCGGTTCTTGTACAACTGAATTCTTAGGCCGTTCTTCTTTTTATTTATTTTTTTTTAAACACACCTAAGAACTTGGTTATCCTGCAATCGAGTTCTTAGGCCGTTCTTTTAAAAAAAATTGAAACCGAGTTCATAGGGTAAATTTTTAGTACCTAAAAACTCAGTTGTAGGAATCAAGTTCTTAGAGTACACACGTGTAGCCTTAAACCCTTTAAACCCTTTGTGTTACCCAAACCTTATTTGAATATCCATATTTCTTCCTTAAACATTGCTTCCATTACGCATGATTCTTGATTTCATTGCTTTCTTCATTTGCTTCCATATTTTACGCGTGAAAAGGTCTGTGTCTTCGTCTTGCTTCCATTGCGTGTGAAGTCTTTATCTTCTTCTTCCTTGACAGTATACGAATAGTTAGTAACTCTTTAAACGCCTTAACACATAGTTATGTGAATATATTGTTATGTGAATATATCTATGTTTCTTTGTCTGCCATTGTATCTTATGTAGGGTTCATTGGGACATAACATAACAGAGGGTTTACGCACATCACAAGGACGGGGCGGGGCGGGGGGGGACCACTTCGATATATCCCCACTAACACCGAAATATGATTATGTAAGGATGTATAGATTGTGTCGCACCTTAGGAATGGGCGTGGTGGAGGCTTTAGTTTCAACTTGGCCTATGCTAACCTTATGAAGGCATTTTCTAAATGTAGCGCCATCACACAATGGATTTACACTTCATGCGCAACCCCTCCCCCTCACCTTTCTTTTCCCTTTTTGTCTTTTTTTTCTCCCATCACTTCGTGCTGCAGAGTAAACTTTTATGAATTAGAAACTTAATTTGGTAACTAAACTAGTATTTGTTGCAGGGTATATGACCTTTTACGAATTAGCAACTTAATTTGGTGACTTATTATAACTATTTAATTAATCATGAACTTTTGTTCTGCTTCATAATTTAGAATTGTTGAGTAGTTTTGCTAAGTAAATTAGCATTATTTGAATCATCATATGGTAGAATATGGTTGGTTATGGAACTATTAGTTAGGAAGTTAGAGCATTAGTTACAATAGTTAGTTAAGAGATTAAACGAGTTTGAAAAATTAAATGGGATAATGAAGAGAGAGAGAGATATATATAGAGTGGTTTGACCATTTAAGAGAGTGCTTGAAAAGTTAAAGAGATTGAATAAAGTAAGTGTTGTCGATTACGAGACAAGAAATGATATTGTTGTAGATAGAGAGTTCTAACTTAGTTGTGTTATCATTCCTTGAATGAAAATGAAAAAGAGGGAAAAAAGAAATAGTCATCATTATTTTTAACACTTCCTCTCATTGACTATTTTTAACCTTATTGAACCATCAAGAACTTTAGTAGACATATCTCTAACTTAGTCTTCATTGTTAACAAACTTCCTCTCACTTTACCTCATAATATTTTTCTTTAATGGAATGAGAATGATAATACATATCAACATGTTTGGTTCTAGTATGTAATACAAAATTCTTCACAAGCGATTTGTTTATTGATTACACAATATATATATATATATATATATATATATAATTTGGACAAAAATTTTAATTGGTTTACAGTATTCATTCACTAGGACGTTATGTCTATTTCATGAGTTAGGGGACAATAGTAACTATAGATATATTCATTTGCTTGAGTAGTCTGCATATATGTTAGGAACAAAATGATTTTACAATCATGATAATTTTATTGGCAATTTTGTTAGTTGTATTTGTTACTGCGTTAGGACTATCTCTTGTACGATTTATACGATTGTGATGATACAAAACCAAACATGATATTAAAAAAAAAGTCTCACCTACGAACTCGGTTCTAGCTTTAACTGAGTTCGTAGGTGCTTTATGAACTTGGTTTAGGCTTTAACTGAGTTCATAGGTTGCCCATAAATAAATTTGAACACGACTATGCCCTGAACCGAGTTCGTAGGGTGAATCTATAAACACATTTCTGTAAAAGAAACTTTGTATCTATGAGCACAATGCGCTTGAAACCAAGTTCATAGATGCACCCTATGAACTCGGTTCCAAACCGAGTTCAGACCTTTAAACCTACAAACACAACCAAAACAACTCGTTTTGACAACTGCCTTTGTAGCCTAATTTTAACCGAGTTCATAGACCTTTTTCTACACTAGCGTGGGAAGGCTGGATGTGAGAATGTTCTAAGTAACTTTCATGGTAGTTTTTTGGCTGGTGATGCAATGTTATTGGATCCTGTTTATGTGTTGCATGGGCATTATGCATGGTCTTCTTATGGCTAGGGATAAAGGGAGTCATCAACTAGTGGTGGAGAGTGATACTGTAACGACTATAGATGTTGTGATGCATGGCAACCATAGCAGTATGTTGATTTGTGACCTCATTCATCGCATCCTTAACATATCTACAAGTTTTAAGAGAATGATTTGGACAAGGGTTCTTCGACAATCTAATCAAGTGGCGGATTCTCTAGCATAGCATGGGAAGCAAATCCAAGGAATGGAAGTTTTCACAAGTATTCCTAGCTTTTTATCTCTACTGTTATTATACCCATTATGAGTCTTGACTGTTAGTTTTGTTTTGAGTTCTTTGTCCCTTTTATTCATCAAAAAAGGTGCTTCTCTTAAGTGGTTATATGGCTAACGAAATGCCATGTTGAGAATATCACACATAATATGTCATGTCGGGATTCTCTTCCTCTCTCTTGGCTCACATTTTTTCTATTTTATCTATTTCTTCCCTTCATCTTGGTCATAGATGCTTTAGTTAGAGGAATGACGCAATGGTGTGTGGAGAGCTCAGGTTCTTTGATAGCAGCGTGATGAGCATTTTAGGTAACATTCATTTTAGTGTGTGTATATATATATACACACACACACAAAAGTCTTGAAAAATCATCTTATTGTATACAAAACAATTATGCTGACTTTACGGGACTTTAAAAACTTAGTTTTAATGATATTCATAAAAAAAAAGTAAATAGTTATTATAGAAAACAATAAAATTAACATAAGTTTTATTAATATGTAAAATAATAGATAAATATCAAATTTGCAGACTATATATTAGTGTCCATAGTTAACAGAATTATGATGTATCAAATAATTGTAAGATTATTACTTAACTTTTTTTTATTAAGAATAAAACTTGTATGAAAGAATCACAATAACTTATATATTTTACTTAATTATTACTCATAACAACTGAGTTAGTCCTTTTAACACATTATTATTAGTAGCTCATTATGAATGTGACACAATTATAAATGTGACGCAATTATAATTTCCTTTTTTTTCTCAGCTTCAGTAACTGAATTAGATGTATCATCTAAACAACATTAGTGATGCTAATTGAAGGTGTCATGACCCCCTTGTCCTAACAACACACCACCCATTCCTTCTCGAGATTTTAGTTCTAAATCTTAAATTTTTAAATCAAAATAACTATACAAGACCATATTATATGATTAAATAATATTTAAATATAACATTATGATCATTACCGACGATAAAATCAGAACTACAGTAAAATTCTTTAATCTTTTTTCCTTTGGAAGTGAGATTCTTTTAACTAAATCTTCATGCAAAATATAAAGATCAATATTTCTCTACACCATCAGAAGTATTAATTGAACCAAACAATTTAACAAGATGAACCCGAAGTCAACCAAGTGGTTGGAGATTTCTTCCACATTAAAAAAAATATACAGCTAATCATGTTCTCATGATAATCACCAATAAAAGCATCAATTTTATATATATATATATATATATATATATATATATATATATATATATATATATATATGTTCCTAATTTGCTGAATCCATGTCTCTCTGTCTCTCTCCACCGTTTCCTTCCTCCTAGGTTCTGGTGTACCATTATCAAATAAAAGGTAACCCACCATCATTTATGAAATGTTTGGTTATCAAGTTGGTTGGTCAAACCTTTGACCAACCCAAAAAATAAATCTTACGGTCAAACGGAGTTTTGACTGTTTCGAACGGTGTGAAGGATTAATATTAACCCTTAAATTTCTCCATTTTCCCAACTCCGTTTTCCCAACTGAAAACCAAACGGACCCTCTATCTGGTTTACCAAACAAATTCGGATTAGTTCAATTAAAGAAATTATTGATTTAACAAAAAATTAATTTTATTAAACCACCTATAAAATTAATTATTTTATATAATTTTAGTTTTACAACTAATTAATAAACACATATGTAATGTCTGTTTGATATATAATTGGAGAAACGAAGTTATACAAATAAAAAAATCTAAAAGTAAATATTGATCATTTACACCGTTTGAGAGAATTAAAACTCCGTTTAATCATAGAATTTTTTTTAGATTAACGGGAAATCAAACACTCCTTAACAAAGTGACACAAAGTGATCCCTAATCTTGTAAAATCATTAAAAGGATGTAATGTCACGTGATTCATCCCATGAATAGAAGAAAACAAAAAAGTATATAGAGGTAATGGAAAAAAGGGGTGAAATAATGATGAGGGTCAAGCATGGTGTATCTTGTAGTTAATAGATTTGGTTTCTTTTCCAAACTCCTCCCCCACATTCCCTGAGAGGTGAAGTTCATGCGAAATCATAGTGTCTTCTATTTGAGTAACATGTTTGTCACGTGATACATGGTGGCACTCTATCCATACATTCCCACTAGTAATATACTACCCGAGATTCTTGGTCTTTACTTATCAATCAACCAGGATTAGACTATGATTCTTTTTTTACGTGGTTGAAAAATTTAAAGATTAATATTTATCATCAATATAATTTAAAACAGTTAAAATTTTATTTGACTGTACGATCTAAATAACTCTCTTTCGTAACTTTTGTATAAACATGTAAACTAGAAAGCAAACAGACTCTGCACCATATCTGAAAGGATGTTTGGTTTGTGGTTGGGGAAGTAAAAAAATCTAAAAATTACTATTAATCATTCATATCATTCGAAACAATTAAAACTCTTGTTAAACTGAAGGATAAATTTCCTACTTCTATAAAGCTGCCTTCCGTTCACTTTAACTAAACATGGTGAGTTAATGTGACACCAAGTGATACAAATGAGAAAATTACTGACTTAGGTGGCAGGACACGTGTTCTTTTATGCGTATATGCAATAAAATATTAAAGTAAGATCAGTGATTGTGATCTTGGATTAAAAGTAAAAAAGAAAAAGGGAAGGTTAAGGGTGAAGTGTCAGAGATTCTGGACTAGGAAAATGAAATTCAGTTGACTAAATATTATATAACGTGTTTGGTTTGGTTCACCATTTCTTAATTCCGAATATGAACATTGGAAAGGCCGAAACCCTCTTTAGTTAAACGGGGAAATATCAAATATCAAGAAGGGTTAGGGTTGAGTGTCCTACTTTGTTGTGACAGTTGGTAAAGTCTCGGGCCAGGGGAATATGAATATATAATATAATCCATCCCAATTTTACATCTAGACCCCTTCATGTTTCAGATTTAACTATAGTTTCACTTGTCGTTGAACATTATATAATACAAAGTTTGGATCAAATCTAAATTGTTAATTTTCGAAGCCCTCCAGAAAATTTCTTATTTTGGGTGGATAAAGACAAGTTATTATGGAGGTTTAGTTTTGTAATTTACTCTTTTTGTCTTGTTTCATGTTTGTTTCTGAAGGAAGTTTCTTGAATGGCCCTTTCGAAAATGCATATGCCCAAAATTTGTTCCGCGCTCAGTTTGTCGTATACAGACACAAACACATTAAAAGTGAAAGAAATAGTTTTTCGCTTGTTTTTTATACCATGTTTGTCTTCAAATAGTTAAAAACATTTTTTTTATATTGGTTATTTTAATTTTCGTCCATTTTAACTTTTACAAGTATTTTTCTTTTAAAGTAATCAACAACTAATTATGAATGATGTATAATTGATTTCCAAACTTTTACTGCTAATTTTATATACACTTCATTTTACTTACTTTGAAACTCATTTTGCTCCTTATTTTATCTCGTAAAATCTCAAAGTTTACGATGAAAATCAAAATTAGTTGTTGAAAATGTTAAGAATATCATTAAAACGATGAGACAAAAGTAGTCCAAGAAATTTGTTTTCATTAGATTAAATTGTAATGTGCATATTAATTTTTTAAGACATGGTACGTATTGTAATTTTTAAAATAAGAAGGCCATATGTTTTTCATTCTTAATTTTAAATATATAGAGTAATTGCTGAGGTACACACAACAAATGATGATGTGTGGATGGTTATTTAGGAAAGTGATTTTATATGTAAGTGTAATTTAAAGTATTTATCACTTATAATGATGGGTAATTTTTTGTTAAATTATAAACATTTTGATGGGTGAATAGATGAGCCCACCATGTTGGGATACTTTCATATTGAGACTAGGGGGTGGACCAAAAATGCTTAAGGAAGTAATTAAGTAATTTGCAGTACCATGTAGATGAGGTTTGTATTTATAGGACACCTTTGTGTTCAAGGATACGGGTTGGAAATGTCCCAAATAGCACCATCTTAACTCATAAATCAAATAAAGGGCCGTTCTTTCAGAAAATATTTAAGCTACAGCCTAAAATGTATATTTTAATATTTCTCTGGCCAATATTAAATTAAGATGATTGAGAGCACAACCTACACTCAATCTCCACTTAAGAAAGGATGATTCCGTTTGAATTGAGAAAATATTTTTTAATTTTTTATTTTAATTACAAAACTATTATTTTATTTTTTGTTTTTAAAATTTTACATATAAAATACTGATTTTTTTTATTTTCTATGTTGAGTTTTTTCAGTATAAATTTTTAAAAATAAGAAATATAATGACAGTTTTGTAATTAAAACTAAAAATAAAATATTTTTATAATCCAAACAGACCTTAAGATTTTCAATAACTTTTTATATAGCTGATGACATCAACGTAAAATTTGATGTAGTCAAAATGTTAATATCATGTATGTACATATGTTTTACAAACAAGAAAAAGACATTAATATAAATGTTGTTCACAATAAAAGTGTAAAACGTGACAACCCTAAAGAATTTTCTTAAGAGAATTAAGTTTGTATTACTCTGAAAATATGACACTTGAGTTACAAATGGGAGCTTGAGCTCTTTATACAATAAGTAAAAAAAGGAAAGGAAAGAAAAAGGTGGTCTTCAGTCTAAGCCCAAGGTGACATGAACATAACTGTATATTGTTAAGATCAAGAGGGTTCTGATTATCCTTTATTTTTATCTAAAAGAATGAGACATAGGAGATAGCGTGGGCTCCCTCCCAATCGGGGGAACAAATGTAATTAGAGATATGAGAGATTGAGAGAAGTTAATTTTACCTAAATAATCTCTATATAATTAAATTGGTAATATTTTAGTTTTATTTATTTGATAAATCAATTTGATTTTAAGAAAAAAATTGACTATTACATAATAAAAGTGTCATTACTAAACTATAAAACAACTACATTTTCAACCATCATTTCTTAAAAAATATGTTCGTTTTTACTTGTCAGTGCAAAAAATATTTATTATTTATTATTCTATTATTCCCTTACTCTTTAAATAAATAACTATAATAAAGATGTGAAATATATGAAGAGAAGGTAAAATATAAAGCTAAAATAAAAAATTTAATGGTGAAATTATATATTTTGAAATTATTTAATAATTTTTTAATATATATATTTTTAAATTGAACTAAATAAAAAAAACAAGAAATATAATTAGATATCTTATTTTTTCTTGTTAAAACTCAAGGGGGAATTTTTGGGGTTGGAGGGCCATGGTCCTTTCCTACCCTTTAAAAACTCCACTGACTGATATTTAAAAGATTCAATTATTTATTAACTCTTCATTTTATTGAGTCAGATAATGTGATTTACATACCAGTTGGTGTATAGTTTATGATTTTGTATGATTGAAGTAAAATACCTCTGTACATAGGAGTTTGGTTTCTCTGCATGCAATTCAAATTTTTAGACTTTTTAATATCATTTATTTTTATAATAAATGTAAAAAATATTTTTTATTATTAATTATAAAAATAATTGATTTAAAATGTATGTATATAATATCATCTTATATTAATTTTTTAATTAATTTAAAAATATTTTTTATATCAATTATTTAATTAATTAATTTTATAACTAAATTTTACATCGATTATTTTATATCCGCTGTTAAAAAGGAGCTGCATGTAGTGTGTGTTGTACCCTAGCAGAAAAACTAAACTCCTTAGTGTGTTGTGACCCTGCTGATCCGGACTAGATACCGGTATCCGTTCTATAAGATATTTCAGCGTCTTAACCGTTCTCCAACGAATAACCGGTGTCATCGGTATACATCCGGACTTTAATTCCGAGTCAGACATTCTCCATGTACCGGTTAGTCCAGGATAACACCATACACACCGGATAAGGCACCTGTTACAAGACAATACGTCTTTGACCGTGCTCCAACGTGCAACCGGTGTCATTGGTATACATCTGGACTCTAATTCCGAGTCAGGCATTCTCCCTGCACCGGTTAGTCCAGGATAACACCATGCACACTGGATAAAGCACCTGTCACCAAACAGAAGACAATGGGCATTGCTACAGGGACAAAGATAATGATTCCATTTCCCACACTACGAGCCATAATCTGCTCCTGGGAATAATCCACTTGCTCCCTAAAGCTAGCCCCATTTTCCCTACGCTCAATATAAAATAGCTACTTACCTCAATTATGCTGGTGAGTGCGCATTAAACAATAATATACTTGCTTAATGGAGGTTGGTGGTTCCCCACTAACAGGTCCTCGTATATCGAGTCAATCAGGTATAAGAACTCACTTCAGTTTACTGGAGAGAGGTTCTGGTTCGGCATTTTCTCTCCCAAATGCATCTATCTGATCCCCTAGAGTGATCATTTACATTCCATACTTGGAATATATTACTGACTTGAGCGTCGAAGAATCTTGGCAGGTGACACCACCTTTCGCCCACACCAACGCGTGAGGTCGGTGTGAAGGATCTCCAGGACGTCAAGACCGCTCTCTACATACAGAGACACCGGATACTCACAGAACCGATCTTCAGCATCACTCGATCTTCAACTTCTGTGACCGGCCCGATGTTATACCCAATTTTTTTAAAAAAATATTTTCGCGTTTAAAGAATCATTTTGAAATTCGTAATTTAAATTCGGAGATCACGTAAAAATTGATAAATGCGGAATATCATCATGCATACTAGTCGTGAACAATTAAAACATAACATTTATATAGCGGAAACGATAGAGAAGATTACAGTACATGGTACATAATATTATTACAACCTATTAAAATTCAAATGAAGTCAAAGTCCAAGCAATAAATCATAAAAGCTTCATTAATTGCATCACTCGTCATTCTGTATAGCATGCACTGAAAAAAATAATGTAAGAGTGAGACAGAATATAGAATAAATATAAAATAAGTAAAATTGCACAAACACAATCAACAAACCATAATGATATGATGGATATGCCAGACAAGGTCATTTACATTTAATAATTTTTAATTTAGTCAAATGATGTCATGCTGGATCTATTTTGGTTTGGTAGGAATACTGCAGTAAAAAGTCTCATAGAGACACAAGTAGGAATTAATATCTACCATGAATCCCTACCCTTCATGGCACTCAAGTAGGAATTAGCATAAACCATGAATCCCTACACTTCATGGCTCTCAAGTACCAAAGTACACAAGTAGGAATTAGCATAAACCATGAATCCCTACACTCCATGGCTCTTAGCGAAAATAGGGCTTTAACTCATCATAAAGTAACCCCCCACCAGGGCCGGCAATCATGGAACCCCTAAATTCCATGGTGCGTCCAAATGCTAATGATGCATGAATGCCTTTAATCCTCTTTATCGATTCAACATACCATGATATCAATACTTCCATAATCACTTGAAAAACCACAAGTCCTCAAAGGACACATCACATATATTAATTCTCAAAATCATGGATTCACAATTCAACAACATATCTCAATAAACCACAAGGCATTCATGTATACATTAATTTAGTCATTCATACTTATTCATCACAAAGATATACATACTGTATGACATTCATAGAACACTCAATAACATCCATAATAATTAATAATCCCTCAACGATTCATAAATAAATCATTCCTCACATGGAAAATATCATTTTCATCCATAATAATCATCATAGGTAATTTCAGAAATTTACAACAGCAACATACGTTAGTAAAACGACCATAACGTGAGCAAAACAAATCCTTTTTAAGTAATTCCATTTTCTGTAGTTCCATAACAAAATTATCTACAACTTTTATAAAGACCATAATTTCCAAATCCAAACAGAAATATCACAAATTCATAGTATACTAAACTATCTCAAAGAAAGTAATAAAACGTACATATGTTGGTATATTCAACGTTTCTGGAGCTACAAAAATAATTTTGGCATGGGACCAGTTCTAAATTACTCATAACATAAATATCTAAAACTTTTATGAAGACACTAAACACTAATTCTTATCATAAAATTCCCAGTTTTAAAAATACAAACAGTGATTCACATTAGCAGATTTTCAGCATGAACATGCTTCTGTAATTTAGGTATAACTAGAGATACAAATATCCTTTTAACTTGAAACCACTTTCTATAGATCCATGACATAAATGTATATAACTTTTATGAAGACATCAAAGTCTAAATATGTATGTATAATCCCAGAATATTAATATTTACACAAAATAGAAGGTACTTATTCCAAAACAGACATGCTGTAGTATTTTGACTATAACTCATGCTATACATATTCAAATCAATCGGTTCAAGTCTCAAAATTCATATAACGAAAAGATCTACAATTTTGATGAAGAAGTCAGAGTCAAATTCACACATTTTCAACTTTTCAAAATTAAGTAACAAGCTATGAAAATAATTCTGGAAAATCCTAGAACAGCATACAATTCTACCAATTCCATATTTATTCACAACCCTATCCCCTCTTACCTTGATGGAGGATCTTAGATTGGTTAAAAAATGTTCTCTTCTTACTGTCCTAGCTTCAGATCAAAGGTGGCTTGACGAAGAAAAGGAAATAAGAGAGAGACTCTACTAATTTTAGTTTGTTCTAAGAATTCAGACTTAGAAACGAGTTGTAATGTCGATTTAATAATGCAAAGGACAAGTGGGGGATAAGCTTTTTCGTAATTGGATTGTAGTGCATTAATTTCGATGATAATGGAGGTTTTAGATAAGAAAATGAGCTGTATTGTTGACCATTTCTGCCGCCTACATACTAGAGCTTGTATGATTGAAGTAAATATATTAAAATATATACAAGATGATATGATTGGAGTAAAATATCAACTCTGACACTGTTTGGACATATCTTTTTCTGAGAAGTTTTCATCAGAGCCTTTTTCGTTCAGAATTGCTTCACTCGGAGGATATTTGCTCGGAATTGTTTCTGCTTGAAACACTCGGTCATAGCTTTTCCTTCCTCGGAAGTGACTCACTCGGAAATTTCTCACCCGGAGACACCTCATTCAGAAATATCTCACTCGGATATCTCTGCCCGAAAAGTGTTCTTTCAAAGTCAGAGCCACTTTTCGTTTAGAATTGATTCACTCGGGAACTATCCACTCGGATATATCTCTACCAGAAAAGTACTTATTCGAAGTCAGTCAGTCTTCACTCGAAAATATTTCTCTCGGAAGTGCGTCACTCAGAAATATTACAACCGAAAGATCATTCGGAGTTGCGTCACTCGGAAATCTTACAACTAAAAGGATCATTCGGAGTCGAAGTTCAGTCCTCTCGGAAATCGTTCCACTTGGGAATATCACTCAGAGTTGAAGGTAATCTCGAAGACGAACCCGAGCACAAGCTCTCGACAACTTTGAATATGGCCCGAGCACAGGCTCTAGGAAATCTTTAAGACACCCGAGCACGAATAGAATGAAGGGGTCTACCACTCGGATATTCAATTTCCCCTGGAAACTTTTCACTCGAAAACGTATTCATTCGAAGTCAGTCTTTCTCTGTTCCAGAAGTACTTCCCCTGGAAATGACTCACTCGGTAGTCTCAATCGGTGACATATCACGCGGGAATCGGAAAGGTCTCACTTGGTGTCATTCACTTGGAAATGTCTCACTCGGTACCATCCCACACGGAAGTGTCACACTCGGGGACACTCCACTCGGGAAAGTTATATTTAAGTCAGAGATACCCCACTCGGGAATATCTCGGCCCGAGAAATACTCATTCGAAATCAAAGCTTTTCTTCGCTCAGAAGTACTTCTCTCGGAAATGTTTCACTCGGAGACGTTTCATTGGAAACGAGTCACTCGGAGACGTTTTACTCGGAGACGTTTTACTCAGAGACGAGTCACTCGGAGACGTTTCATTCGGAAATGAGTCACTCAGAGACGTTTTACTCGGAGACGTTTTACTCGGAAGTATGGAACTTGGAGGCGTCTTTGTCTGAAAGGTGCTCATTCAAAGCCAGAGCTTTCCTTCAGTCGGAAGTGATCATCTCGGATTTTCTTCACTCGGAAATGTCTTATTTGAAGCCAAAGCTTTCTTTCACTTAGAAATGGTTCTCTCGGTCATGCTTCACTCAGAAATGTCTCCAAGGCCAGGACTTCCTTCACTCGGAAGTGGTTCTCTCGGTCATGACTCACTCGGAAACATCTTAACCTTCCTTCACTCAGAAGTTCTCTCGGTCATACCTCACTCGGAAACATAACCTTCCTTCACTCAGAATTTATCTCGGTCATACCTCACTCGAAAACAGATTCCTTTCTTCACTCGGACAATCTTATTTTAGACATGATTCACTTGGAAATTTCTTGCTCAACAATATTTTACTCGGTAATGTCCCAATCAGAACGCTACCAGAGGTTAATATCAAAGAAAGCTACTTGAACGAATCAAAAAAAAGCTTCGATTCACAGCCAAACTTATGTAGAAAGTTAATATAAATAGATAATATCATTAACGGTCTAGATTAAAATAATCATACATGAGAATGAAATTTTTGGGGTGTTACACCCGACACTGGATCTCTTGACCCCGGTTCAGGACTGATCATTGGCACGCCCAGTGGGACTCGCTAAAGTTATTCCTACCTCTCATTTCTAGAGTCTTGTCTTGTATCATGGAAGGCAATGGGAGAAACCTACCAGATGGGCATATGGAAGACATCACTGCCCAAGAACGACCAACAAACAGACGCTTAGTTTTCGAGTCGCCTATGGAAAGTTCAAGAAGAATGGTGCTGGTGTCTGTACCAGATCCAAGGGATAAGATGATACGAAAGTTGATGGAAGAACTGATTGATTTGAAACGTGAAAAAAAGAGCGTGGAGGAGAGAGCCATGTCTCAAATCGAGGGGACACTACACACAACTGAAGTAGAAAAATCCATAACCCCCCAGTATTCAAACATCCCCATGTTTGAAGGGAAGGAAAAGATCCACGATTCTGATGAGAGAGTCGCTAAAGGGAAGAGAGAGCTGATGACAGTCTCTCCGATAACTTATAAGTTCACAGTTTATTTTTCAAGGAGACTTATGAGCGTACATATCCCTAAGCACCTGCAGACTATCAACCACTCTCTATCGAAAAATACAGTAGTGAAACTGATCCTGCTAAGCATCTTGATGCTTATGTATTTAAAGCCATGTACCTGGGGGCAGATGAAGATGTCATGTGTAGGATGTTCCCTCGGAATCTTGTTGATGATGCCCTTAGTTGGTTCAAGGGGCTATCATCAGGTTCCATCGACTCATGGGAAGAAATGGCAACAGCGTTTGTGGACCACTTTGTCATTTCCAGAGATATTCCCAGGACATCTCATACTTTGGCCCAAATTAGGCAGGGGGAACTTGAAACTCTCAAGGACTTCTTGAGGAGGTTTTACAAGGAAGCAGTTGTTGTTCCAAACTTGGCAGAGGCATTACAGTTGCACATCGTGATAGAGGCTTTACAACCGAACTCTGCTTTCGCCCTGTCGTTGGCCAAAAGTCCACCGGTGAGTTTTAAAGAATTCAGGAGGAAAGCATCCAAGTATGTGGGCATTGAAATGCACTTGGAAGCAACAGCGGTGAAAGGGAAATCCTCAACGCCACATCAACAACAATGGAGAGATAAGGACAGGCCCGAGTCGGAACGCAAGGAGAGATCACTCTGTAACAGCGTCTTCAATAATCCTGTACCTCTGAGTCGGGAAGAATAGGTAAATTCATTTAGCAATTATGCTCCGTTAAATTCTAAGCGGTCACAGATTCTGAGAGAGATCGGATGGCCAACGCTTACTACATACGAGGTCAGGAACCCGCCCCATCTTCGCAAACACGATGACCCTCGGAAATACTATGAATTCTATGAGCAAAAGGGCCACTCGGTAAACGAATATCAAGCTTTGAAAAATACTATCGAGACCCTGATCCGAGAGGGTAAGCTCAAACAGTACCTTTTCAAAGAAAGGTCTTTTGATGAACCAGACCGGATTGAGAAAAAGGGGAGGTATTACGAGAAAGCGATGATGATCATCCCACTCCGATCAGAAGATTTACTGCTTTTGAAAAACAAAAGGGAGTTCTAGTTGGTGAGCCTGCACAGCAAAATGTTATGCCCCAACAACAACATCAGGGCCGTCGAGAGATCATTGATTAGGGATCAGGCCATCAAAGCTAAGAACACCTTTCTGCTGTTATAGCTAGTCGGTAAGACGGTGTGCACTCTTTTTCCTTACTTGGATTTTTCCGATCGAGTTTTACCAAGAAGGTTTAACGAGACATAACCCCGACTCGGCTCTCTTTCTCTCTTTTATATTGTAATTCATAATTAATGAAAAATTCTTTATGATTCACCCATTGTCTTTATGATTTTATTCGATGCACAACACTGTTGTGACAAGATACTTTCAGGACGGACGATCCTAACATATATCTGTCGTTAGTGATGAACCTCTTCGAAGGTACAATTGGGTGAACCATATTTCAAAGGCCCAGATTATAGGAGTAAACTGAACTCTGGGTACGGTTAGTAAGTTTGGCTGAACACCGGTGAAGACCTGGGTTGTAGGATTAAACCGAACATCAGGAAATTGGTTGTAGGATTGTACCGAACCCCATTCGAAGGCTCGGATTGTAGGATTAAACCAAACTTCGAGTACGACTAGTAGGTTTGGACGAACATCGGTGAAGGCTTGAGCGCAGTAAGTTGGTCCCTTTGTCAGGCAACGTTGAACCCCGAGTACGGTGAATGGGTAAAATCCAACACCGATTGAAGAAGAACGGTGAATGGGTAAAATCAAACACCGATTAATGAAGAACGGTGAATGTGTAAAATCCAACACCGATTAATGAAGAACGGTGAATGGGTAAAATCCAACACCAATTGAGAAGAACGGTGAATGGGTAAAATCCAACACCGATTAATGAAGAACGGTGAATGGGTAAAATTCAACACCGATTGAGAAAAATGGTGAATGGGTAAAATCCAACACTGATTAAAGAAGAACGGTGAATGGGTAAAATCCAACACCGATTGAGAAGAACGGTGAATGGGTAAAATCCAACACCGATTAAGAAGGACGGTGAATGGGTAAAATCTAACACTGATTAAAGAAGAACGATAAATGGGTAAAATCCAACACCGATTGAAGAAGAATGGTGAATGGGTAAAATCCAATACCGATTGAGAAGAATGGTGAATGGGTAAAATCCAACACCGATTGAAGAAGAACGGTGAATGGGTAAAATCCAACACCGATTAATGAAGAACGGTGAATGGGTAAAATCCAACACCGGTTGAGAAGAACGGTGAATGGGTAAAATCCAACACCGATTAATGAAGAACGGTGAATGGGTAAAATCCAACACCGATTGAGAAGAACGGTGAATGGGTAAAATCCAACACCGATTGAGAAGAACGGTGAATGGGTAAAATCTAACACCGATTAAAGAAGAATGGTGAATGGGTAAAATCCAACACCGATTGAAGAAGAATGGTGAATGGGTAAAATCCAACACCGATTGAAGGCTTGGGCACAGTAAGCTGGTTCTTCTTCAAGACCACACTGAACCTCGAGTAACGGGTGCAGTAGGTTCAGGATTAGCCCTGATCTGAACCCCGTGTCGAAGGCTCAGATTGTAGGATTAAACCAAACTCCGAGTAAAACTAATAAGTTTGGTTGAACGTCGATGAAGACTTGGGCGCAGTAAGCTGGTTCCTCTTTAAGACCACGTTGAACCCTGAGTAACAGGCGCAGTAGGTTCAGGATTAGCCCTGACCCCGCGTCGAAAACCTAGATTGTAGGATTAAACCAAACTCTGGGTACGACTAGTAGGATTAAACTGAACGCCATTGAAGACATGGGTTGTAGGATCAAACCGAACCCCATTTGAAGGCTCGGATTGTAGGATTAAACCGAACTCCGAGTACGGTGAATGGGTAAAATCCAACACCGATTAAAAGCCCAGATTGTTGGATTAAACCGAACTTTGGGTACGGCTAGTAGGATTAAACCGAACGCCATTAAAGACATGGGTTGTAGGATCAAACCGAACCCCATTTGAAGGCTTGGATTGTAGGATTAAACCGAACTCTGAGTACGGTGAATGGGTAAAATCCAACACCGATTGAAAGCCCAGATTGTAGGATTAAACCGAACTTTGGGTACGGCTAGTAGGATTAAACCGAACGCCATTGAAGACATGGGTTGTAGGATCAAACCAAACCCCATTTGAAGGCTCAGATTGTAGGATTAAATCGAACTCCGAGTACGGTGAATGGGTAAAATCCAACACCAATTGAAAGCCCAGATTGTAGGATTAAACCGAACTTTGGGTACGGCTAGTAGGATTAAACCGAACACCACTAAAGACTTGAATTGCAGGATTTTACCGAACCTCAGGAAATGGATTGTAGGATTGAACCGAACTCTAATCATGACTAGTAGGTTTGGCCGAACGATTGAAGAAGAATCAATCGTCATCCTCATTAGTGAATTCGCTCAAAAGTACTTCCTCCGGGAACTCTTCACTCGGAAACACTTCAAATTCGAAGTCAGACTCGAATTATTCACTCGGGAATATCTCTACCCGAAACGTACTCATTCGAAGTCAAAGCGTTTCTCTGTCTAGAAGTACTTCCCCTGGAAATGACCCGCTCAGAAATGTCTCACTCCCACTCGGAAATGTCTCACTCGGTGCCATACCACGCGAGAATCAGAAACGTTTCACCCAGAAAGGCTTCACTCGGTGCCATACCACGTGGGAATCGGAGAAGTCTCACTTAGTACTACCCCATTCGGAAATGTCTCACTTGGGGCCATCCCACGTGGAAGGATCAAATCAGAAATCTTCTACCCAGGAACGATCACTCGGAATCTTCCACCCAGGAAGGATCACTCGGAAATCTTCAATCCGGAAGGACCACTCGGTATTTTTAAGACAAGCCTGGGCATGAGCCCTCCACATAACGAAATCATACTAAACGATACACATGTAGATAAATATTTTCTGCATAAGTATACTGGCATCCAAACCTCTCGCGAGTTGTATAGCTTATGAGAGCAACTTACAGTCCCTTACACAAGCTAGGGGGCATATGATCCGGACTAGATACCGGTATCCGTTCTATAAGATATTTCAACGTCTTGACCGTTCTCCAATGAATAATCGGTGTCATCAGTATACATCCAAACTCTAATTCCGAGTCAGGCATTCTCCATGTACCGGTTAGTCCAGGATAACACCATGCACACCGGATAAGGCACCTGTCACCAGACAGAAGACAATGGGCATTGCTACAGGGACAAAGATAATGATTCTATTTCCCACACTACGAGCCATAATCTGCTCCTGGGAATAATCCACTTGCTCCCTAAAGCTAGCCCTATTTTCTCTACGCTCAATATAAAATAGCTACTTGCCTCAATTATGCTGGTGAGTGCACATTAAACAATAATATACTTGCTTAATGGAGGTTGGTGGTTCCCCACTAACAGGTCCTCATATATCAAGCCAATCAGGTATAAGAACTCATTTCAGTTTATTGGAGAGAGGTTCTGGTTTGGCATTTTCTCTCCCAAATGCATCTATCTGATCCCCTAGAGTGATCATTTACATTCCATACTTGGAATATATTACTGACTTGAGCGTCGAAGAATCTTGGCAGGTGACACCACCTTTCACCCACACCAACGCGTGAGGTCGGTGTGAAGGATCTCCAGGACGTCAAGACCACTCTCTACATACAGAGACACCGGATACTCACAGAACCGGTCTTCAGCATCACTCGGTCTTCAACTTCTGTGACCGGCCCGACACCGGATCTCTTGACCCCGGTTCAGGACTGATCGCCTGCAGACAAACCAAACTTCTACGCAAGTGAAAGGAAGGATTAGCTACCTATGAGACAAAAGGGATATCATGATACAATACCTCATTTTATTTTATTTTTGTTTAAACAACCCTTAGTTCCACTATGTTAGTATTTTTTTAAGTTCATATAAATAATTTTTAATGTGTATATATATACTACATATATGTATGTTTGTCTTTAATTTTTGAACTGGCCTGGGCCAGGGTTTGTAGTCTGGTGTGATGATCAGCCCTCAGATCGTGTTGTTTATGTTATTCTTACACCAGTCCAGTGGGGATCCAATATTATACATTCTATTCCAGTGGAGAGATAGAAGTTTTGGAGTGATCCTTTGAGAAATCTCACCAAACCTACGTGTTGTGAGGCGAATGGGGTGTCACCTGCAAGGACACTCCGACGATCAAGTCACCTAGAATGTTCAGAGAGAATATCAGAGCTTAAACGTAAGTTATAGCCAATAATGTTTTACGTTTTCCTTGTTGATTAGTTAGTATTTATACCTAAGAGTAGTGGAAGGGTCATTTTGCCTTGGAGAGCATTTCGTACACAGTGTCAGTACGATTCTGATCTTTGCAATGCCCCCAGGGACGAGGTGACAAAGATGAGAAATCTCTACTACGTCCTCCATGGATTCTAGGGTCATCGGGGGGGGGGGGGTTAGAGGGTGAAACAGTTATGGTGTATACCTTTCTGACGATGTGGCCTTTTACAACATCGTGGGTGAACTAAAGCACATTGTTACCAGAATGTCAATCGAAAAAGGACAGACAAAAGTCATTAAGATTGTACCAGGGTGCTCCAACGTCATTGCACATCAGATAGATTGGATAAGGCTGAGAGATGAGAAGCCATACATCAAGGTAAAGAAAAGAGGTGTTGGATACTGCCTCTCGCCACTCATGCAAAAATGATGGAAGAATGGACCCTAAATTCACAGTACACTTTGAAGAAAAATACAAAAAATGCTACATCGTACTTGCACTCCATCCGAGTTTTTTTTAATCCTTGTTTTTTTATTTGTTTTATTTCTGACAAAAAAAATAGACAAAGACTAGAAATAAAAAATATACACAGATAAAAAAAAGTTATTTATGTCTTTATATTTTTTTCAAGACTAAGACCTGCTTTTGACTTTTTCTTAATTTAAGATTTAGACTTCTTATTAAAAAATCACACATATAAAAAATTTAGAAAATTTATTATTGAATTCTTCTGGTTAATCAAATGATTTTAATTCATTGAAGAATGAATCGAATTTATCTTTATAAGAATGCGTTCGAATTCTAACAATTTAATAATTTTTTATGAGTGATATATAAATATTTTTTATAAGATATAAAAATCTTCCTATTAAGTGATATGTCAGTATTTTTATAAGGCTTTGAAGTGTGTAGGATGATTTTCTTTTTTCACGTGTACTAATTTGTATACTATTTATAACTTCATCTCATATACTCTTAATATACTCTTAAAATATAGTTATATTTAAGATTGTGAGAAGAGTTTTGAGATCTTCACTAAACATTATTTTTAATAAATATAAAGAGTATTTACTATAATCAATATTTAAAAATGATTATATCTAATTAAATAAAGAATACCAATGATTAACAAGAAAATTTGACATATACTTGGAAATGGATCGAAATGTAACTCATTTTTATTCATCAACACTACCTTAAATGCTTAAACCATTTTTATTCATCAACACTACTAGAATTTCCTTTAGGGACGGTTCATTAACAATGGTTAAATATAATCGCCAACAAAGTAAAATTTACTGCAAATATTCATATTCAGTTAGTATAAATGATGTGAATCTCAATTATATTTTTTAGATCCTTTTCTCATTTGCTACACACTTAATATTTTTGAGCTCCCAATTAGTTCCTTTTTTCTTTGGGTTGTTCCCTTCAATGTGTCTCTTCCTCCCTTGATTATGGTTCGATATTTATTAGCTTCTCATTACGTTCATTCATCTCTCATTAAGAGAGTTAATTCTATCATAATATAAATGTGTTAATTTAAACATAATTGTTAATTTTTCATAGTGAAAATACCCATAGTAAAGAAACATATTTTTATCACTCAAGTTTTATATTAACTTGAGGATTTAGTCTATGTTTGGTTAGGTATTGTATTTATTAAATTGAGATTTAACAAAAGATTTATCAACTCAACAAAAATTTAACTACCTTAAATAACACAAATTAATACTAAAAATTAGATTATTTTTTATTTTCAAACAAATATTTACCCCGAGTAGAGAAAAGAAAGAAGTGATGAAGTTGGAAGGATAGCAAAGCGAGGCATGGAGTAAAATTTTCTGATCTTAATCGAGTCTGACAAGGCTTAGAAATCATTTGTATTTTGAAGGATGTCTGAATGATGAATTGACCATGAATCCAAAGTCTTTCCTTTAAACTTTGCTGCCAAAAGGAAAAGTCAATATTACAGAGGAAAATGTCAGAGGTAAATTAAAGAAAATAGATAGATGGTTTGTAACGTTAAGGTAACAGTTTTCTATGGACTATGGTATGTGTGAAGCCATATATGTTATTTGAGCCCTGTCACGTTGCTAATGAACTTTCCAAGATAATTTGTCTCCTCCTTTACCAATAATGGATTTGAAGAGGTATCTTTCACAATCAACCACTGTTTTAATTTGTGTTTACAAAAAGTTTAATTTTGTGCGTAGCCACTATCCAATTGTTTAATATATATTCGAATTAGTTAAAATGGGCAAATTAAATTTTACGCTCAGTCGAACTTTTGTGTTGGCTAAGTGTCAAGTCACTTCTCTTTTCTTTATCTTCTTTCCATTATTGGAATTTCACGTCAATAATAATATAATAACTTTGTAAGAAGTATCATATTAAATAAAATGAAAGGAATTAAGAAATTTATAAATTTTTGGATTATCATTTTTAATGTCTTAAAATTTAATAGGTTACATGTGTTTCATCTATTAACCCAAGAATCTCGAAATTCTAAAAAGAGTTAATTATATATAATTTGTAAAAAAATTTTAGATGGGATATAAACTTATGACCTAATACATTAAAATATAACTACTAAACCACTAAACCACATTATCTTCTATACATGTAATAACTATCATGTATACAAAATGATAAGTCATATTTTTCTTGTTAATTTATATACAACATGAATTATGTAAGTGTATATAATAAAATATAAATTTATATCATATATATTTTAAATATAATAATTATAGTATATTTAAATAAATTATCTTATTATATATTTATTAAATATATTTTTATATTTAAAATTTAATAAATATATTATAACTAAAAAATTTAATATTTAATAAGAATTATTACCATCAATATTTGATATAATTAAATATATTATTAATGATAAATAAATAAAATTATTAATTTCAATATTTAATATAACTAGATATAATAATAATAAATAAAATTCATAACGATATTCTTTAATATAATTAAATATGTTATTAATATAAATAAATAAAATTATTAACATCAATATTTAATAAATATAAATATATTAAACATTGATGTTAATATTTTATTTATTAAATTTTAAATTTTTTACTGATAATATTTATTAAATTTTAAATATAATAAATAAATATGACATTTAATATTTAATAATTTTTCTTAAAAGTATATTTAATACTATATATAATACCATTTAATAAAATTCCTTTTAGTGAGTCTAATATGAATTTCACTCAATAAGGAGTAACGAAGTAGAAAATATCATAACGCACCATTACTATTTCCTATATATAATTGACATCTTTTCTCTTTAATTTTTTTAACATCATACTTTGAGATTAAACATTAAATGTTTGTTGTTTCTCCTAGATCGAGGGGGCCATACAGTGCTCTCTTTCTCTCCCATTTTAGGTAAGTATCTAGAAAATTTTGATTCTCCTTCCCGATTCTAGAAAGATACTGTTACCTCCATATCACATTGTGCCTAGATCTAAGGTTCACTTTTTTCTTCCCTCACTTACTGATTATATAAATGGTTTCGAAGCTCTCTATTTTGTAATTCAAGTGACACATCTTTTAGTAATACAAACCTAATTCTCCTAGGTTAATTCTCTAGGGTTTTCGTGTTTTACATTCTTATTGTGAACATTTTGACACCCACTGTGGGGCCCGATAAAACGGTTTCTACACACACAAAACCCTAATCCTAAAAAAGAATAATGGTAACCATGCACAGCAACCCTAGCTGTCAAGAGGACAACAATTACCATGAACAACAACAACAACACAGAAATGACTAGGTGCAAGAATTGGCGGCTATGGTCAAAATACTATAACACAGGTAACGAAGTTACGTTAGGAAAATAAAGAATTACACACCCATAAAGCGGAAGAGAGAGAAGCCTCCAGTTACCACAATACTCAACCCATGAAGCAAGGAACGAGCTTTTCACGATCACTGAAAAATAAATCATTTGAAAACCATCACATGCTTGTGAAACACAAAATGAAGACAACACAGCAAATACAAACTCAGTCATAAAGCATATTTATTAAAATGAAAAATAACGAAAATTTTATTTTCACATTTTTGTATAAATATTTGAAAGTAGCAAAAGTAAAGTGATATAATTTATCCTAAAATGCTTAACTTATTATTCATTCAACAATTATTCATTTAATTTAGTATTCTTCCCTGTGTTCTTCTCTTGATTTTGATTTCTAGATAATATTTACGTAATCGTGAACCAGACAAAAAGGTGCAGATTAATCCTTTACTAATTTAATGACTTATTTTAAAACATTAACGTAAAGTTTTATTATACACAAAAATAATTTCTTAAACATTTTCACAGATTCACCTTTTCTTTCTCTTTTTTCTCATTATTCACCTATCTTTCTTCTCTTACGGATATCTCTCTAATGTATATAAATATAATTATAAAAATGACATTACTCTCTGAACACCTTAATGCTAAACGAGGAATTAATTAATTAAATCTGAAAACATCACAAATAAAAGTCTTATCATACTTGATAAAAGGAAATTTGCTTTTGATAACATCAATACATTTATTGGAAACATGTCCTAAAGGAAAATGCCAAAGTTTCATGATCAACGTGAAATTAGCAGTTTTAACAGTTTGTGGTGGTGACTTTGAAGGCTTGATACATGAAAGATTTTGGTAAGAAGGCACCTTAAGTATATAAAGCCTATCATGTATTTTAGTTGAACCGATTGTCTTCAATGAACTCCTGTCCTAAATGTGACAATGGGTGGAGTAAAAAATAAGAACACAAGACAAGTTATCGGTAAGTTTAACTACAGATAACAAATTGAAAGAAAAATTAGGAATGTAAAAGGAATTATGTATGACATGTTTTTGACCTAGGAAAACACTACCAGAGTAATTTGTAACAACTTTATTTCCATTTGGAAACTTAACATGCACAGGTTTGATTTAATGAAAAGAGGTGAAGTTAGAAATAGATGAGCAAATATGGTTAGTGGCACCATTGTCAGGTATCCAAAGCCTGAAAGATGAAGAGGGTTTATTACCATTGTGCGAAGATTCATTGTGAACAAAGGTTGTAGCTGTAGAAGGAATAACAGAAACTTGATTGGAAACATTGTTACTAGATTGTGACTGCTGCAAGAGTGCCAACAACCGTTGATATTGTTTTACAATAAAACCAAATTGCTGAGACTGCATATCTGCCTTTAGACCTTCAATATCCTGTTTAACAACATTATGATTATCATTTTGAAAAACAACATTAGAGTTAGACTGATCATAGTTTTGGTTCTTGAACTTAAAATGTGGTGGGAAGCCATGCTTCTTATAGCATGTATCAACAGTGTACCCGAATTTCCCACAGTGACTACACATCTTTGTGTGATTACCTCGACCAAAACCACCTTTGTTTTGAGGCATATTACCTTTTCCAGAACTAGTAAAACCAATACCACAACTAACATTATTCTTCAGATATCATTCTCTTCTAGCAACAACCATAGCTTTTGATTGAGTAAATTGATCACAAAATATTTTCCTTTTCTGTTGTATTACAAGAGAAAAAACTCGATTTGGTGATGGAAGAGAGTCCATCAATAGGATTTGAATCTTCACAGTGGAGTGCTTATCATTTAGTCCCCTTAGGAACTTGATGACTTGATCTTCTACTTTATACTTGCTCACATTGATTGTGGCACTACAAGTGCACTTAAAGGCACAAGTGCATGAGGGCAAAGGTCTAAAAACATCAAGCTTATCCTAAAGAATTTTGAGCTCTGTGAAATAGTCTGTTATACTTAATTCTCCTTGTTTGAAGGAAAAAATTAAGTCTTGTAAATCTGCAATCTGGAGCATGTCTCCTTGTGAGACCCTCTCTTTGAGGTTATTCTATATTTCAAGGTGTTGGGAAAAATCAGCACAGATTAACTGATAATTTCCCCAACGTAGCGGAATGGCGGACCGATAAAATAGGTGGTTACAAAATAAATTAAATACGAGCAAAGCAAATAAATAATTAAAATGGTACCAGCAATTTAACGTGGTTCACCCTTTTGATTTGGGCTACGTCCACGGGACAAACTCCGAAATTTCTTCCACTAATAAAATTAGTAGGCGTACAGGAGGGACTTCTCTAATAAAATATTAGAGGCACAAACCTGAGATTAACCCAAAATAGTGGCACTCAAGTGTTTCCAAAACACTCCAATTAACCTCACTATTTTGTCACTCACTAATTATTTTTCCCTCACTCTAAATCATCAAAGCAATTAATTAATTACTTTGGCCTCACAAGAAAACTCTCACGCTGGAGTTTTATAGGCAATTGTTCTCAATTGCTTTTGATGCCTTGATGCAATGCTCCAAGGCCAATTTATAATAGGCCATGAGAATGAAATTTAGCCACACAAATTGTATGGCTTTGCTGCATCTACGTTGCTTGCTTGATGACCACAATTTTCTCCATCATACGTTGCAATTAATTATGGCCATCATGGAGGAGGGACCCACAACACAAGGGTAGTGTCCATGACAAGGATTTGAGGAGCCAAGAAACAACCATCATGTTGGCTCTCTTCCAGGAAGAATAAAGAGAATTGGTACGGTTAGCAATTTCAAAACTCCCATAAATAAAACCAAGCTTGTTTTTAGAAACAAGACTCATACGAATAAAACAAGACCATTGATGATAGTTTGTTCCTTCAAGAATATTAAGAACAATGGAAAGGGTTGGATTCTCAGAGACATGTAGGTAATATCGAGAGGTAGGATCTTGAGAAGGATCAATGTTTCGGGCTTCACTCATATCTAAATGTAGCAACCAGAATCAAAGCTCTGATGCCATAACAGAAAAAGAAAGGTTGAGAGGGAAAAGAAATCACAAAGCAATGATGAAAGATGAGTATATTCTTACACAAAATACATAAATAAAGGTCCCTATATATACACTGCCTCTGTCAGCTTATGACTAGTAGAATTTGTTATAAGGAATGATGCAAAACCACTAAAAAGGATACAACTGTACAAAAATAATCAGGAATAAACAAAATGAAAGATTACACCCAAAAAGAAATAACCGATTCAATGATGAGTCAACTTCCTTCTAGAAACCTACTATCTACCTCCTTTAATAATTTAAAATATAAAATAATTAAATATTTAATTAGTTAGATCTTAAAAAAGTTATTTTGAATTATTTTAAACAAATATTTATTAAAATATAATCACTAACTAGTGTTAAAGCAACATCAAACATGCACAAAATTATCACAACGGAAGTTGCAACGCTACTTAACTAAAATTGCTACAAATGGGTATTTGAATAATGGAAGATTAAGTACAAAGAATAGAACTCAACTAGCGCAGTCCATTGAAGTTCAGGACATATATAAATATATCTCACAGAAGCAAAAAAAATATTATTTGTTGTTGATGTTTGATATTTGCTTACAGAAACGTTTAAAAAAGTGATGAATTCTTCTTTTCTTTGGAAAAAAACAACGTATATTATACAGGCAAAAAGAAGACGAGACTTACTCCCCAGCGTAATGATAAATTAATTTGAAAGTTGGTTCGAATGAATGTTCTAAAAATATTTATAACTACAAAGGTTAATAATATTTAAAAATTAGTTGAAATAAATCTAATGAGTTGTAAAAAAAGTTAAAAATTAATAAGTTTTATCTTATATTCAAAATTTGTTTATGAGAATGGATTATTTTTAAAAATAATTTTCAGAAACATCTAGAAGTTATTTCCAGTTTTTAATTTTTAAAAATATCTTTCTATTTTTTTTAAAACAATCAATAGAAAAACAACTTACCAAATTTGTTTTTTCTTTAATTAAGAAACTGTTCTAAAGAATACTTATGAAAAAACCCTTAATTTTTTTTCTTGTAGTTATATTAAAATTCGTTTAAAGATTTTATAAATTTTAAAATTACACGTCATCAATTTTTCTAATCATAATTGTTAGTACACTTTTTCTCTAAATACATACTCTCACTTCTTTTTTGGTTTTTTATCCGATTTTTAATACCCTTCTGAAACAACCCGACTTAAATAAAAGTAAATCCGAGACGGGAAAATTTTTTCCAAAACTCAAACGTTCCAAACGTTCACAAAGTAGTCCAGAATAGGAGTCAGAATAAAATAAAACAAACCTGAAGTCAAGAGAAGCAGAAAACCGGGTCAGGGTGCCACTCGCTTGACGAGATCCCGGTCGATTAAGCGAAACCAGCGCAAAGCGCTTAAGCGAGCCCTTACTTGCTAGAGTGAGTCTCTTACTCGGTGTTCTCATATCGTCACTCGGGATCGGGACCTCCGCTCACTCGGGAGCGGTCCCCACGGATCATAAATCACTCGGTAAATTCTTACTTAGCCAGATCCTTTTTCTGGAAGGTCTCATCACAAGCATGCTTCACTCAGGAAATGATTTTCTCGGCTATTTCCACTCGGAATCAATGAACCTTTCCTCGGAAACTATTCACAGAAACATACTCACTCGGGATTAGAGTCAGTCCAGATGTACTCTCCCAGGAACAGAGTCACTCGGTATATTCCAGTCGGTACCGTACCCCACGTAACTCGGTATCATCTCTCGGTACCTTCCCACTCGGGTATTCACTACTCAGTCGAGATGTGTCCTAAACAAGCTTTTCGCTTCTGAGACACTTCACTCAGAAACGTTCCACCCGGAGACGTTTCACTCGGATTTGCCTCACCCGGAAGAGTTGCATCGACTAGGTTCCACTCGGCAAATACCTTGACCTCCCATCCCTCGGAAATAATCTCCTTAATCAATTTCCACTTGGAATTACTCTAACCCCTCTTCACTCGGAACATACAATCTATTCACTCGGAATACACAGCCTTATTCACTCGGAATATACAACGTTATTCACTCGGAAACGTTGTGACCCTTGACATTTCTTATACAATAACGTTCACTGGTAATTCAAGCAACATCTTAGCATTATATATATATATATATATATATATATGTTCTCAATCCGAGAGAATTCATATTCATAAGTATATTCAAAACAAAACAGTGTACTTAGGAGCCGGCCAAGGCTACATCAAAACTATACACATTATGTACACAACATCTATATATATACAAGTACACTTCACACGGTTTGAAGTCCCCCATCATTCACCATCCTGACCTATATCCACTGAAAAACATAGCCACAAGTAGGGGTGAGCATTTACATATTAAATGACAGTTATTGACTCGGATCAGCCATTACATTATCAACCACGCACTCGGATATCACAACCAACATCAACAATACACACTGTCATTCAATCGGAATTCACCCATACAACATCCTTCAGTCGGAATTCACTCTAATCATTCAAGGCTATATCAATCATGTTATTCTCAATAACAATGCACCAATACACATGCATGCGGATCCAATTTAAACAATAATTTCAGTTACAGATTCCTTCCCGGCCTTACATCCATTAGCCCTTCCCGCGTGATACCGGTCACCTCGTGACGTCTCGAGACTTAACTCTAGCTCCAACGGCTATCACGGGCTCTCACAGGATCTGGCCCAAGAATCTGTAGCTAGAAATCATCACATAGGGTTCCTGACCTTCCACGGGTTACCCTTTTTCCATATATGCAACCTTATGCATTTCACAACAAGCATCCCATGCTTATTCAGATAATATCCCACACGGGAATCGACAAACAGTCCACACATATGCACTCGGCATTCGAAATGTCAGTCACAAGCATCTCATGCATTTTATATAAAATCATAACAGAACCAACACAACATTTTCACACCACATGCACTCGGTATTCACACTGGTTCACAGCACATGCACTCGGCATTCACAATAATATCCACATACATCACATGCAAGGAAACATGCTTTCATGGACGGAAATCAACACAACATTACACAAATCACAGCTATCACAAATCCGGACGTTTCATAAACTGTTACTCAACCACAACACATCAAAGCAATTTCAGCCGAAACCCGTCCATAAACCATGCATTTGAGATGTAAATCAGCCCCCTACCTACAAGACGTTCCTCGGACTTTCAACGTTGATCGGTTGCTCTGATCGTTCCTTCAATCACTCTCCCTTGCTCAACGACTTCCGAACCTAGTCAAACTCTGCACTCAGCTTGGAGAAACTGGAAGCTGTTCTCTCACCCTCGACAGTCCGACCCTTGCTAACAGTGGAGGACTTCGAGTCTCCAAGGCACTACAACGTCGCTGATGCAGAAGAAGAAGAAAAAGAAGAAGAAGCAGAGGCTTGAGGGGATTCTAGAGAGAACGGAGAAGTGGTTCAGCATGCACGAAAGAGAAAATGAGCAGAGAGTGGGTAGAAACGTGAAACTGAAGCTATTCAACTGCCAAGAGGGTACATGCGTCATCACATGCCTCTTTTACTTAGTCAGCACTCAATCTCAATTAGCAATTAATCCTAATCTGCCCATTAATTCAATAATCAGGATGTTACAATTCTCTCCTCCAACAAAGAATTTCGACCTCGAAATTCAAACACAAGCTTACCTCAATAAAACAACTCAAGATACTGCTGCCTTATAACATCTTCACGTTCCCAGGTGTAAGAGGTGATTCAGTTTTGTTGCCATGCTACCTTAACCAATTGCACAACCTTGCTTCTCAAGCGCTTCACCGACCGATCCACAATTCCAGTCGGTACAGCCACTATGGTCAGATTTTCTCTGATCTCAACCTCATCATCTAGCATCTCATAAGTGGAGTCGGGTAAATACTTCCTCAACCGAGACACGTGAAACACATTATGCAAATTCGATAGATGGGTCGGCAATGTTATTCGGTATGCTACAGGACCGACCCGTTCCAGTACTTCATAGGGTCCAATGTACCTGGGGTTCAACTTCCCACTCTTCAAGGCTCGTCCGACCCCTTTATTCGGTGAAACCTTCAGAAACACCTTATCACCGACCTGAAATTCAAGCGGTTTAGTCCGCTTATCGTGATAACTCTTCTGTCGGTCTTGAGATGCCTTCATCTTTTCCCTGATCATCTAGATCTGCTCGGTAGTTTGCTGCATAATTTCTGGCCCCAACATTAAACTTTCACTGGTTTCCAACCAACAGAGTGGGGTTCGGCATTTTCGGCCATATAAAGCCTCATACGGTTCTATACCGGTGCTGCTATGGTGGCTGTTATTATATGTAAATTCGATCAGAGGGAGATACTGTTCCCAACTACCACCGTGCTCTAGCACACAGGACCGTAACAGGTCCTCCAAACTCTGTATTGTCCGCTCGGACTGCCCATCCGATTGGGGGTGGTAGGCTGAACTCAATCGAAGTTTTGTGCCTAATTCCTGGTGCAAGCTTCCCCAAAACCGGGAAGTAAATCTCGGATCTCTATCTGACACAATGGAAGATGGCACACCATGCAGTCGGACAATTTCTCAGATATAGATCTGGGCTAGTTTCTGCAGTGAATATCTCATATTCATAGGCAGGAAGTGTGCAGACTTCGACAATCGGTCAACAATGACCCAGATGGCATCATAACCCGCTCGGGTTCTAGGCAATCCCATCACAAAATCCATCGCAATTGCATCCCATTTCCACACGGGAATTTTGAGAGGCTGCAACCCACCGGACGGCTTCTGGTGCTCGATTTTCGACTTCTGACAAATAATACACCGAGCCACATAATCCACCACATCTCTCTTCAATCCGGGCCACCAGAAGTGCAATCTCAAGTCATGGTACATTTTTGTAGTGCCCGGGTGGATGCTCAACAGACTTTTATGGGCTTCATCAAGCACCATCCTTCTCAATTCTCTAGCACTCGGCACATAGATTCTACCCTTCACTCGACAAATTCCATCCGAGCCCTCGGTTAAGGACAGGTCTTTGCCCTTAGCCTGAGTCTCCTTCATCTCAGCTAAATAGGAATCGGACTTCTGTTGCTCATACACGAGTTTCAGAAATTCATTGGCTATCTTCAATATACCGAGCGTTACCTTCCGAGACGAAGAGACATCTACATGTAGATTCATGTCTCGGAATTGCTCTAGTAATTCCATTTCCTTCACCATCATTACTGCCACGTGAATGGATTTCCGACTCAAGGCGTCGGCCACAACATTCGCCTTGCCCGGGTGATACTTCAACTCGAAATCATAATCTTTCAAAAATTCAGTCCACCTCCTTTGCCTCATATTCAGCTCTTTCTGATCGAACAAATACTTCAAGCTTTTGTGATCGCTATACACTTCAAATTTCAACCCATACAGGTAATGTCTCCATATTTTCAATGCGAAGACCACAACTGCTAACTCCAAGTCATGGGTCGGATAATGTTGTTCGTGTGGTCTCAATTGACGAGAGGCATAAGCTATCACTCGGCCGTTCTGCATCAGCACACACCCAAGACCGAGTCCGGAGGCATCACAATAAACTACGAAGCTTTCTTGCAGGTTCGGTAATGCCAACACAGGAGCTGTAGTCAGTCTCGTCTTCAACTCTTGAAAGCTCTTCTCACACTCGGAATTCTACTCAAGGTTAACATTTTTCCGAGTCAGCTTGGTCAATGGTAGTGCAAGCTTAGAGAACCCTTCAATAAATCGCCGATAATAACCGGCCAAACCCATAAAGCTCCTGATCTCCGAGACCGACTTAGGTCTCTCCCACGCCATGACAGCTTCCACTTTGGTAGGATCGACCGAGACACCTTCCTCGGAGATTACATGCCCTAGGAAATGGATCCTATCTATCCAGAAATCACACTTCGAAAATTTGGCAAATAGTTGCTTCTCTGTCAATATTTCGAGCACCGATCAGAGATGCTCCTCATGCTCCTCAGACGATTTGGAATAAACCAAGATGTCATCAATAAAAGCGACCACGAATCGATCTAAGTAAGGATGGAAAATGCTATTCATGTAATTCATGAATACAGCAGGGGCATTGGTTACACCGAACAGCATTACTACATACTCGTAGTAACCATAACGGGTCCTAAACGCCGTCTTGGGAATATCCGAGTCCTTCACTCGGATCTAGGGATATCCTGATCGCAAGTCAATTTTCGAAAAGACTGAAGCACCCGGCAATTGATCAATCAGATCATCAATTCTCGGTAATGGATACCGATTCTTTATTGTAAGCTTGTTCAGCTGTCGGTAATCGATACAAAGCCGCATGCTCCCATCTTTCTTCTTAACGAGTAACACCGGTGCACCCCACAGTGATACACTCGGTCAGATAAACTGTTTGCTGAGAAACTCACCAACTTGCTTCTTCAACTCGGCTAACTTAGTCGGGGACATCCTATAAGGTGCACTGGAGACCGGCTCGGCTCTAGGAATCAGATCAATCGAGAATTCAATTTCTCTATTCGGAGGGACACCCGGCACATCCTCCGGAAACACCTCAGGGAAATCACAAACAATCGGAATATCGTGCACTCGGGAACTACCCGCACCATCAGTCAAATAGAGCATCACAAGGAGTTGGGATATACCTTGGACCGTGTAGTCATTGGTAGTCTGCCTCGGAAAAATCACCCTTCGGTTTTGGCAATCTACCATCACCTTGTTGGCTGATAGCCAATCCATGCCAAGCACAACGTCAATGCCCTTCAAGGGTAAGCATATCAAGTTGGCAGTAAAATACCGATCGCCCAACGTAAAGGATACATCCTTGCACATCATCGATGTCCATAATTTAATACCGGTCAGACTGGATACATCCAAAGTCCGATCCATGTCAACAGCAGGAAATCTCAAACGCCTCACGCAATCATCAGCTATAAAGGAGTGTGTAGCTCCAGAATCAAAAACTATATCAAGAGTATGTCTACCAAGTAAGCATTTACTTTGCACCAAGTCATTTGCTTGTGCAGCTTCCTCGGCATTGATTGCATAAACTCTGCCTACAGCCGGTTGATCAACATTCCTCCCACGGTTATTCGGAGCAAACATCATGTTAGCCCGAGCTCCATTGCCTCGGCCACCATTCCCTCGGCCACCGTTTCCACGGCCTCTTCCTCGGAAGCCTCCACGGTGCACATTAGTATTTGTCTGCTGTAACTGAGGACAGTCGGGGTGAACATGCCCTCTCTCATTACAATGAAAACACACAATATCTCCACCATCACAATCCTTAGCAAAGTGGTCACCACCACATTTAAAACATTTGCCGTACTTTGGACGACCAGCAGCACGACCACCTTGATTACCCCGACCTCTGAGTCTAGAGGAGGGTCCGCCTCTCCCAGCATTGCCCGGCTTCTTGAAGCTAGGCTGTTGTGGCTTCAAAGAAGTTTCAGCTTTGCTACTCTGGCCCGAGTGGGCCTTGTCATCCTCCTCAAAAATCCGACACTTGTTTACCAGCACAGGGAAACTTTGAATTTCCTGATGCCTGAAAGCTTTCTTAATCTCAGGCCTCAATCCGCTTTTAAACTTTATGCACTTGGAACCCTCAGTTCCGGGCTGCTAAAACGGAGGATAGAACAGACATAGGGCCTCGAACTTAGCAGCATATTCCTCCACAGTCATAGAACCCTGCTTCAGTTCCATGAACTCCAACTCTTTTCGACTCCTCACGGTATCGGGAAAGTATTTCTCCAGAAAACATGCCTTAAAGTTCTCCCAGATCAACTGGGTGCCAGAAGCTATGATTCTTGCTTTGGTGATCTTCCACCAATTCTCAGCTTCAACACGAAGCATGTACACGGCATATTCAACTTTCTGAGCCTCAGTGCATCGAAGGCTGCTAAAGATCCTCTCCAGATCCTGAATCCACGTATAAGCTGGCTCAGCATTGAATCCCCCTAGAATTTACTCGGCTTTCTCTTCAGAAAGCGATCTAAGCCCTGATTATCATCAACTTGAGGCTGGTTCTGCCTCTCCAGTATATCAGTGAAGCGTTGAAATGCCACGGCCATAGCATCCATACCGTGACGATTGGCCATATCTTATCCTGAAATCGACATCACTTCAAGGATAAGAATACTTCAACTATCCACAATCCGATCGGATTACAGTTCCACACTTACAGTTTATCACAATATCAAACAATCTTATAGCATTTAGTAGTATTCCTTGGCCTTGGACCTTTTAAGTCCGCTCTGATACCAAAATGAAACAACCCGACTTAAATAAAAGTAAATCCGAGATAGGGGAAAATTTTTCCAAAACTCAAACGTTCCAAACGTTCACAAAGCAGTCCAGAATAGGATTCAGGATAAAATAAAACAAACCTGAAGTCAAGAGAAGCAGAAAACCGGGTCAGGGTGCCACTCGCTTAACGAGATCCCGGTCGGTTAAGCGAAACCAGCGCAAAACGCTTAAGCGAGCCCTTACTCGCTAGAGCGAGTCTCTCACTCAGTGTTCTCATATCGTCACTCGGGATCGAGACCTCCATTCACTCGGGAGCGATCCCCACGGATCATACATCACTCGGTAAATTCTTACTTAGCCAGATCCTTATTCTGGAAGGTCTCATCACAAGAATGCTTCACTCGGGAAATGATTTTCTCGGCTATTTCCACTCGGAATCAATGAACCTTTCCTCGGAAACTATTTACAGAAACATACTCACTCGGGATTAGAGGCAGTCCAGATGTACTCTCCCAGGAACAGAGTCACTCGGTATATTCCAGTCGGTACCGTACCCCACGTAACTCGGTATCATCTCTCGGTACCTTCCCACTCGGGTATTCACTACTCAGTCGAGATGTGTCCTAAACAAGCTTTTCGCTTCTGAGACACTTCACTCAGAAACGTTCCACCCGGAGACGTTTCACTCGGATTTGCCTCACCCGGAAGAGTTGCATCGACTAGGTTCCACTCGGCAAATACCTTGACCTCCCATCCCTCGGAAATAATCTCCTTAATCAATTTCCACTCGGAATTACTCTAACCCCTCTTCACTCGGAACATACAATCTATTCACTCGGAATACACAGCCTTATTCACTCGGAATATACAACCTTATTCACTTGGAAACGTTGTGACCCTTGACATTTCTCATACAATAACGTTCACTGGTAATTCAAGCAACATCCTAGCATTATATATATATATATATATATATATATATATATATATGTTCTCAATCCGAGAGAATTCATATTCATAAGTATATTCAAAACAAAACAGTGTACTTAGGAGCCGGCCAATGCTACATCAAAACTATACACATTATGTACACAACATCTATATATATACAAGTACACTTCACACGGTTTGAAGTCCCCCATCATTCACCATCCCGACCTATATCCACTGAAAAACATAGCCACAAGTAGGGGTGAGCATTTACATATTAAATGACAGTTATTGACTCGGATCAGCCATTACATTATCAACCACGCACTCGGATATCACAACCAACATCAACAATACACACTGTCATTCAATCGGAATTCACCCATACAACATCCTTCAGTCGGAATTCACTCTAATCATTCAAGGCTATATCAATCATGTTATTCTCAATAACAATGCACCAATACATATGCATGCGGATCCGATTTAAACAATAATTTCAGTTACAGATTCCTTCCCGGCCTCACATCCATTAGCCCTTCCCGCGTGATACCGGTCACCTCGTGACGTCTCGAGACTTAACTCTAGCTCCAACGGCTATCACGGGCTCTCACAGGATCTGGCCCAAGAATCTGTAGCTAGAAATCATCACATAGGGTTCCTGACCTTCCACGGGTCACCCTTTTTCCATATATGCAACCTTATGCATTTCACAACAAGCATCCCATGCTTATTCAGATAATATCCCACACGGGAATCGACAAACAGTCCACTTATATGCACTCGGCATTCGAAATGTCAGTCACAAGCATCTCATGCATTTTATATAAAATCACAACAGAACCAACACAACATTTTCACACCACATACACTCGGTATTCACACTGGTTCACAGCACATGCACTCGGCATTCACAATAATATCCACATACATCACATGCAAGGAAACATGCATTCATGGACGGAAATCAACACAACATTACACAAATCACAGCTATCACAAATCCGGGCATTTCATAAACTGTTACTCAACCACAACACATCAAAGCAATTTCACCCGAAACCCATCCATAAACCATGCATTTGAGATGTAAATCCGCCCCCTACCTACAAGACGTTCCTCAGACTTTCAACGTTGATCGGTTGCTCCGATCGTTCCTTCAATCACTCTCCCTTGCTCAATGACTTTCGAACCCAGTCAAACTCTGCACTCAGCTTGGAGAAACTGGAAGCTGTTCTCTCACCCTCGACAGTCCGACCCTTGCTAACAGTGGAGGACTTCGAGTCTCCAAGGCACTACAACGTCGCTGATGCAGAAGAAGAAGAAGAAGAAGAAGAAGAAGAAGAAGCAGAGGCTTGAGGGGATTCTAGAGAGAACGGAGAAGTGGTTCAGCATGCACGAAAGAGAAAATGAGCAGAGAGTGGGTAGAAACGTGAAACTGAAGCTATTCAACTGCCAAGAGGGTACACGCGTCATCCCATGCCTCTTTTACTTAGTCAGCACTCAATCTCAATCAGCAATTAATCATAATCTGCCCATTAATTCAATAATCAGGATGTTACACCTTCTAAGAATTAATTGATCTTCATTTGGATATTATGGTTAAGGATGACAATGAGGCGGATGTGAGAAGTATATTACCGTTACCTATACTTATAGGTATGAGACGGGTAACAAATACTTATAGGTTGAGTAATAGGTTTCTATGAGTATTAATATGTATTTTTTAAATAATAATAAAGAAGAAAATATGGTGTAATGTATTAAGTATAACATTATTTTAGTATAATATAATACAAATTAATATTGTATCATATATTACAACTTCATAAATTAAAAGTATTATCATTAAAAAATATTAAAATTTATTTATCTTATTATAGAATAATAAAAAACCTAAATATTTAAGTATATTTAATAAAAATAAATATTAATAATCAAGCAAGTACTCATACCGCTATCCACTCATTTAGTGAATATGCGGTACCCATTATAGGTAACCCGCAAATTACCCATGAATATAGACTTTTTTGTCATTCCTAATTATAGCGCATCAACTAGTGGGTAGTCCTCTTAAGGGGATTTTTTTGCGTACCCAAGGTCTTGAACTCAAGACACTTAAAGAGTGTTTGATACACAATACCTTTTATTAATATTAATATTGTTATTATTATTAATTTCTTGGTAAGTTACATTCCAAAAATAAGAAATAATAAGATTTTCGATTAAGTTTTAAAAGTATGTTTAGTTGTCACTTAAGTTTTTCGAGAATAAATTTCTCTTCACATCATAACTTTATTCTCACATTTGGTTCAAGTAAAATATCCCAAAAAATATAAAGTAAAATTTTAAAAAATACCCTCACTTAAAATATAAAGCCATGAATGCAAGTTAATATGTTTTTGGGAAAAAAATCTAATATATTTTTTACAAATCTTCCCACCAATTCTAGTACAAAGAAGAAACCTTCGTGTTTTTTAAGAAGGAGAAATCTTCCTTGCAACTGACAATCAACGATTGTTGGTAAGAGAAATTATATATGTATATTTAAGAATTAATGATTATTTGTAATAGTGTAAAGAAAAATTATGATTGTTATAAAGTGATATTGATTAATAAATTTTAAATAAATTATTTATAATATAATCATTATCTACACTTTCATTTGAAATTAATGGTAGATTTGTAACGAAAACAAAGAAGAGACTATTCAATTTTTTTGGTAATATGTTTTTTTTGGTGGTAAGAACAAATTATTCAATTTATGACTGTTTATATATATTTACGATGAACTTTAAGTAATTTTACATTATAGATAAAAAAGTTAGGATGAAAGTTTTTATTTGCAAATATCAACAAAGTTACTTAGAAATTATTTATAAAAAAACATTCAGGAGAATATTTTATTCCTAGGAGATAAATTTACCGAACACATAAATCTTTTAATCTTTTTTTTTAAAATATAAAAAGATATTACGTAATAATAAAGATCCCTTAATTAAGTAACTGAATTAGTTTGCAACTCAACTAATCCCGTATTTGGTGCATGAACTCCCTTTAGAAGGGTTATATCTCGGTTGGTTAAAAATCAAACAAAATCATTGCTAATGTTAAAAGAAAAAAAACACAACTAAATACAAATTAAGGTGTGCATGGGTATGGTAGAAAATCAAAATCCAACTATAAATAAAAGATTAGGATATTTTTGTTTTAAATTTTGAAAAAGAGATTAGGATAATACCAACATGGAATTCTTCGTTAAAAGTGCGAAACTTCTGATCCTTATTTAAAGGGATACATACCCGCGCTTAGTGTTCTGTTCTGCAATACTGGTGAGCACCCTCTGCATTCTTCCTATTCAATTCTACTTCCAAACCAAACAAGGTACTTCCCTCTTCATCTCTTGTTTATTTTGTGTTTAATTCTACTCTTTTGGATATCCAACAATCAGAATTTAGAATTCATATTTCAGTTATTAAATTAGGTATAGTATAGCTAGTGTGATTAGTAAAACTATCTAGCAAAATCGGATATCTTAATCTCTTTTCTTTTTACTGAATCACATTCAACAAATGCAATTTCTGTTCTCTGCCACACCATACACTCTTCTGTGCTGAGTTATGAAGATGATGAGCCAGAGGGTGTAAGAAAGAACAGCAGCTCAAATTTTATTTTTTTTCATTTTTTTGTTATTTCTACAAATATAAAAAAAATATAAACTTCATTCATTTAATTTTGTACAAATAATGTTTTTACCAAATACTCTATCTGTTACCTTTTTTAGATTCCTATTTATAAGGCTACACAAGTTTAGGAAATAATTATGGTGTTGGTTATATAATTTTTTATGTATTTTTAAATTTATCCTCATTTAAAGTTAAATTCTATTATACAATATTAATTATGCAAGTTTCAAAATATTGAATACTTAAAAATAAACTAAAAAATATCATAAATAATTTTAATTTTTTTTATAGAGGTTTATAAAATATAACAACTTTTTTTATTTTGGAGTTTATAAAAGATAATAAAGGGACTAGTCAAGTATTTTCTTTATTCAGCTATTTTCTCTTTTTTTAAGTATTAGAATGGTTGGTGAGAAAATTATGGATTGTATTAGAAGTATTCTTACCTGTTTTTATATACTCCATTTATTAATAAATAATTTTTCAAGTAATATATCACATTAATTCCCGAAATAAATAAGGAAAATCTGACTTTTTTTTTATCAATTATTAGTACTTTATCTTTCTATTATAAGATAATTCAGCTATTTAGAAAATATATTAATAAATTAATATAGTTATTAAAACACACATAAGAAATTTTACTTTAATGTAATTAAATTTTACTTTAATATTAATAATAATATTTTCTAAAATAAATTAAATATTTCTAGTTAGATAAAATATAACCATACAAACACTTTTTTTTCCTTATAAATAGGAACGGACACCCCATTATATATATGCCAGAATTAATTAAGGCATTGCATATATGTACACTGAAGTTGACAGATATTTGATTAGATATCAAAATTAATAATTAAATTGACAGATATTTGAATGAAATCACTCTCCATTATAATATTTTTCCAGTTTTTCAAATTCGTTTTGGAGTTTGAGGTTGTCAAATTTTGGTGTTCGAGGTGCATTCGAAAGCAGGGTGTACTAGTACAGCGAAGATGGAATTGGAATTTGGAGCTTTAAATTCATATACAATGATGAATAGTGGAAAGATAAGCAGTAAAAATATGATTTTCAGAGGTGATATGTATGATCTGAAGAGTTTGGATGTTGAACTAGAAAAGTACGTCAGCAATAGTTTTTCCAAAAGCATTGAGGCAAAAATGCATAAAGAAGAATGGGAAATTGACTTGTCCAAATTAAGAATACTATTTCTTGTAGCTAATGGAGCCTATGGTACTGTCTACAAGGGTACTTATGATGGTCAAGATGTTGCAGGTATTTGCACTTTTATGTGTTTTTATACAGTTATACTGGTTGGTTGCCAAAATACAAAAACTTGTATACAAAAAAGAAAAGAAAGCCTCTTTGATCAGCATTAAAGTTATACCTTAGACACTCTTAACGACTATTAATGTTGACATTTATTTTGTATATTATTTGGTGAAACTCTAAATATAGGAAAACAACAATAAAAAATACTTAGAAATTCCACTTAATTTATAAGTTTTGTTCTAATCTCATGTATTGCTCCACATTAAATAGACGTGGTCTTGAACATTTTCTGTTTGACAATTGTCATTATATAGTGTAATTTTGAATTTTCTAGTCAAAGTCTTGGACTGTGGTGAGGTTGGCGTTGCCACTACTCCTGAAACTGCTGCTATAAGAGCTTCATTTTGGCAGGAGGTTACCGTGTGGCACAAACTTGATCATCCAAATGTTACAAAAGTAAAAGCTTAAAGTCTCTATCATCTCATTTCACATGTTCAAAAAGTATTTATATGAATCAAAGTTTTATAATTGTTCTTATGTCATTCCTCCAACAGTTTATTGGAGCTTCAATGGGCAGTTCAAATCCTACAATTCCTTTACCAATCCATGTTCAGGATTATCTTCCTTCTAAGGCTTGTTGCATCATCACCGAGTTTCTTCCTGGTGGAACATTGAAACATTACTTACTTAGAAATAAGAGCAACAAACTTGCATACAAGGTTGTGATTCAGCTGGCTTTGAACCTCTCTAGAGGGTTAGTTCCATTGTATTTAGTATTTACCTTTACAATTGATGTTGGTATCTTACTTTACTTTTCCCCTCACTTGGAACAATTTTTTTTTCCATTGCAGTCTTAGTTATCTACATTCAAAAAGAATTGCTCATCGTGACATAAAACCAGAAAATATGTTGTTAGATGCTAACCTGAATTTGAAATTAGCAGATTTTGGAGTTGCTCGTGTTGAAGCTATAAATCCAAATGAGATGACAGGTGAAGCTGGAACTTATGGATACATGGCGCCCGAGGTATTAAATCTTGCTTTAGATATTATGTGGTTAATCCAAGAGGTGGCTGAATATGAAAGTGTTATTTTTTATTACTAATACATATCATTACTTTAATCTCATTAACACAGTTTGCTTTAATCTTGCCCTTTTATAGGTTTTAGATGGCAAGCCTTACAGCAAAAAATGTGATGTCTATAGCTTTGGCATTTGCTTGTGGGAAATTTATTGCTGTAATATGGCTTATTCAGGTCTTAGCTTTGCTGCTATGTCATGTGCAGTTATTCATAAGGTAACCTCATAAATTGTGTCTCCCCTCATATTCTTCTGGGTATGAAAAGTGTATTGGAAATGAGAGGGATTATAATGGCACATGTTTTCTTTCATGATATATATTTTAGTTGTTTCAAGGTCACATTGTCTTGAGTTATGGATAATTTTATAGCTTCAATATACCTCATCGGTTTTCTGTGTGATAAACTACTGTTGCCCATGTGTAAAGTATTAATCTTTTTTCCATTTGCATTTTGTAACCATAGAACAGCCCTAACATACTTATACAATGGTACAATCACTTATAAGCAGATTATCTGCATGTTATTAAATAATCCTATGTATATCTGTGAAACAAATTATCCAGAATGGTTGAACTATGATTTTGAATACATGAGTTCACTGTGGGTTATCCTAGGCAATAAGAATGATGTCTAAAGATCATGGAATGTTATTGTTTGTCCCAAAATATATATTTGTATATTTATTTGCATTTTTGAGCTCTTCCATTAGTATGATTTGTCAAAGTACCTTAGTAATACATTACCAAAAAAAGTACCTGAGTAGTAAGTATCAAAACACAGTAACTCACTAAAATCAGCTTAGTGATATGAGATTTGAATAGTTTGTACGACGGAGTTTTAGGTTCAAATCTCATTTCACATTTTTTTTAAAGTATCATAAGATCCTCTCACAGTATTTTGAATTTTAATATTTTTTATTCTACATAGACATCCTCCTTATTCAATGTTAGCTTTGTTTACATTTTATTGCATTGTTGCACAGAATTTACGACCAACGATACCTAGATGTTGTTGCGAAAATGCTGGCACAAAAAAGCAGAGAAGCGTCCAGAAATGCATGAGGTTGTGAGAATGTTGGAAGCAATTGATACAAGAAAAGGAGGTGGAATGATACCCGAAGATCAAACTCCAATATGTTGCTCTTTCCTTTCACCTTCTCGTCGACCCTAACAAACTCTGCTTATATTCAAATCCTTCATGACTAATGTGCGTACATAGATGATGAGGGTGGATAGCTTGAGAGTTAAGTTGCACCTTGCAATTGTTGTTTCTTTCTTGATAGATGTAGAGGATAGCCATGAAAAGAAAATAGTTTTCATTTTTTCTTTTTATATTTCAATTAGCAGTTAGCACCCAAGAGTGAAAACTTGTTTTTAGTTACAATGAAAGAAGGAAAATGTGTAATATATCAGTAAACCCATTATTTTATCTTTTAATTTATTACTACCAGATTAATACGTCTTTTTTTTAAATTTATGTGTGGTTTGTAATATCCTAATTATAAAATTTAATTTATTTTATCGCATGAACTTAACTAAACATCATTGAAGATTAAATTGAATTAATTCGAATTAATTGAGAATTTTTTTAAAATATTATAAATTAATTGAGAGTTGTTAATAAAGTAACAAAATTAGAATAGTTAAATTTGAGTGATTGATTAGTAAAATTTAAAATTGAATTAAACAGTGGTAGTTTTAATTAAAAAAAATAAAAAAAGTAGAAAAAATGACAAAATAACTAAAATGCCCTAGACTTTAAAAATAGTTTTTCTTTGTTTCTTCTCTCTCCCCATGCACGCGAAAAGGGAGAAAAGTAGACAAACCATTTTCATTTTTGCTTCCTCCATAGTCGTGAGTAGGGAGCTTGATTTGGTGTCCGATTTTTTTTATGAAACTCAAAATTGATTACATATTTGAATTCGTGAGAATAAAGTAAGCATATTGTTAACTTCAATTTTTAGTTTTGATTATCTTCTGTCAAAACTGTAATTGCCTTGGGTTATATAAAAATTGAAGGGAACCAAGTTTCTAAAGTTAAAAGATATTAAAGTAAAGCTGAAAGAAAAGTTTGGAAGTGATAGAGTTTAGCAATTAAACTAACAATTATAAAAACTTAATCATGATTTAAATTTAAACTTAAATGCACTAATCACCGTGCATATATAAATTAGTTTAAATTTTAGCTTTCAATTGCTTGCTTCTAACAGGTTAAGCGAAGAAAACTAACATTCTTCGCATAAAGCAAATATAGTGAAACTAGGAGGTCAAGACAAAAAAAGCACTATAAATGTTTTGGAAAACAAAATGTTCTACAAGTTAATTTTCACTTGTGTATTCTCTTTTAGGTGCTGAAATTCCTATACTTAATCACTGTAATTCAACCTCTAAAGTTTGGTGGTACATTGCTCACAATTTGTAGGTTGTTAGCTGTCTTAGTGTGTGATTTTTTTTAGTGTTTGTTTGCTTTCTTCAGAAACTTTTAGACATCATTATCATACCTATTTCCATCTCATTTATTTTAATTTACATGTCACATACCATGCCTTCTATGTCTCTTTGATGTTGGAAGAAGATACACAGTATGTACTAGTGTAGTGTTATTGAATTTTGTTGATTTTGTGGCAATTTTGGGAAATTATTTGGTGCAGTAGTTGCAGCAAAAATATAGAGAAACCATGGGAGAAAGTGTTAAAAAAATGCAAAAACAAGAAAGAAAAAGAAAAGGCTTAGAAGGACCTAGAAATAGTTTATGTATTCTAGGCTCTTCTTGGTAAAACTTAAAAATTTGAGTGCAAAAATCTCTACACAAGCATGAAAGCCCCTCTTTAATTTGTGAAGCCCATTAATGCGTTTTTAACTGTCTCTTACTGATAAATAAATATAATATACACATACATAGCTCATTTGTTGACTCTGGTACACTATTTGTATTTTAGAGTTTATAGGTGACCTTGTTGTATGTTATCTTCATTGTATGCCTTTTTTATTTTCTTGTCTTCGTTGATTCTTGTTTATCACATTTACATTTCATATTTGAGTTTAGCATACACACACATAACTCATTTGTTGATTTTGATACACTATTTGCATTTTAAAGTTTATATGTGACTGTTTTGTGTGCTATCTTTATTGTATGCCATTTTTGTTTGCTTGTCTTGTTTGTCACATTTATATTCCATAAATAAGTTTAGCATCCATTGCTTGTCTTATTCTATTCATAGTCTGTCACACATTCACTCCAAATTAGTTTGAGACTTGTGATTTGTATTTTATTTTTCTCCTTGTATTTTGAGAGATTTGTTTAATATTTCACTTGTGCTTTTTCTTATTTTAGTCCTTGTATTTTGGGGCCTTTGAACTTTTAAACTTTGGATTCCATTGCTTCCTTTAAGAAATAACCTTAGGGTAAGGTGCTAAGGCTCAGTTTATTTTTCTTGCTCATGACTAGTACCTTACTTACATACTAGTTCTATGCTAGAAAATTTAGGTTTTGAACCAAATATATTTAACCTTTCCTCCCTCATTCTTTTTGGCTAGTTTTTGTAGTGTAATTTCATAGGTTCTTTTAAATAACTAGAAAAGAAGTTTATTTTACTGCTTTTTGCTAAAATTGAATCAACAAAATTTGTAAACATGTCTTCTCATAGTGATAGGACTAGAGAAAGGAGTAGAGAAAGGACATCTCCCCACCAGAGAGCCTTGATGGAGTAACTTAATGTTATCAATCTAAGGTTTAATCATATAGAAAAAAAAAGGGAGAAAAGAAGGCCTTATAGAAGGCATAGAAATAGACAAGAAAGAGATGGAAACAAAGATGATAGACATAGGAGACATCATAAACATCATGAAGATGGGGGCTAATAGAATATTTGATATGCCTTTATTCTGTGGCAAAAGTGATATGGAGGCCTACCTTGATTGGAAAATAAGAATTGAATAACTTTTCAACTCTCATAGGATCAAAGATGAGAAGAAAATTATGGTTGCTGTTGGAAGTCCCACATCGCCTGCCTCATGATATTTTGCATGACTTAAATACCTGTTAGGGCAACTCCAACCATAGCCAATTGGTTTTGGGATGAAACCTTTGACATGGTATCAGAGCTAGAGCATTCTTTCTGTTTCTTACCCTTTGCGTAGTCTGGCAGGCTTCGTTGAAGGGGGCGTGTTGGAAGTCACACATCGTTCCAGCTGTTATCCTTCCTTTCAAAATTTTACCTTGGTATGATGGGCCCAAGTTTGAAAGGATAGGATCCTATAGATGATTGGGAGGACCCTAAAGGAATTACTTAGTAAGAGGTATATGCCCTATTCTTATAGAGGAAAGCTATTGGCTAAGCTCAATAAGCTTTCATAAGACACTAAAAATGTTGATGATTACTATAAGGCCCTATAGATTGTTATGATAAGGGCCAATGTTGAAGGTCTTTAGCCCTTCCGAGCATGTCTACGACATTAGCTTTGTGAAAAAAAGACTGAAATGGTGTTTCTAAGGGGTGTCTAAATTTAATCTGATGGGAGAAAACACAATGGTTGTTTTCTATATATCCAGGAGTGTAGAAAGATAAGGAACCTTACTTTAATACCAAAATGATTCAAAGAGCTAATGGGAGGAGGGGGATAAACTCACTCAAAGAGAGGGAACTCTCAAACTATGTTTATAACTCAAACTTGGATGCCTTAAATGTTTAACAAGGGTGACCTTTTATAGGGAGAAAAGAAAAAAAATTATGCATTACTGATGTGAACATATTCATTAGACTTGCAAGTAAGTTTATAGGGACTAAAAGTTTTTATCTTTGCAATAGTGATAATGATTTTTCAAAAAATTCATTTGAGAACATTTGTTGATTTCCAATTTCAAATCAAATAGACAACCAACTCATAAACTGTCCATTGGTCATGTAAGATAGTTAATACTAACTAATTAATTAATCTTATGGATCTAATACTTTATGTTGTAGTACATTGTAAATACTCCCGTCTTAAGAACCCTAAGCCTATGAGTCGTACATTGTAAATATCAAGAACTATACAATTTTTTCACTCTACAATAGTGCTAGAGTCAAAACTTTCCAGGTAGGGGCACACTACAAGAAAAACATGGATCTATGGTGGCTTTTTTACATACATTAGCAGTGATTTTAATCGCCACAAATACGTTACTAGGGGTATAGAAACCGCCGCTAAAATTGTTGTCAGGAATTTTCTTAACAATGACTTTTTGAACCGTCAGTAGTAACACTAAACCGCCAATAGAATTAGGTGCACATATAATTGCAAAAGGCACGCTAACTACGGTTGTTTAAAGAATGAATCGCTGGTAATTTATGAAACAATAATAAAAAAGTAAATAAAATATACCTCCTAAAATAAAAAAATTACAAAATAATTCCTACACCATATAAGAAAATAACAAGCTTTTCACATCAAAAGCATAAAAATGCCACATTAAAATTAATATTTATTATTATTGTTCTCTACATTTATATTGCCACATTGAATAGGAATTGAGAGTAACATTAATGGTAGTTAAGAGAAATAAATAACCACCTAAACAACTTTTTACTTTTCTATTTAAAGTTAGTTGTTGTCATCTTCATTCCACTCATGATATTATTCTTAGATGCAAAATATCCAATCTGATAGGTAAAAAGAAATATCAAATAGCCTAAATTTAAAATTACTCAATTCATACTTACATACCATAACTCAATATTCAAAAAAGTAAAAAAAAGAAAGAAAGAAAACTAATTTCTATAAGTACATAAATATATAGCCAACTAATCTAGGCCTCATACCGGCCCAAATGGTATGAATACCAAAATGGTGTCCACGATGCTTAGACGCCTCCTACAAGAGCCTTATTGTAACACCCTTATTTTTATTTTTATATTAAAATTTTGAAGTAATTAGATTATGACTCTTTAGAACTTTTTAATCTACGTATTATTTATGATTTTTTAGAATTTTTTGGAATTTTGGAATTTTTTTATATAAAATAATATTTTTTAAATAATTTTAAATTCATATAAGTGACTTAAATTAAAAATATTTATAAGAAAGTGAATGTAAATTATAAGAAAATTTTCTAAAATCCGTTTCAAGTAGACTTATCTAAAAATTATCGGTTTGAGAAAAATCTTGATTTTTTTCAATCGTTAAAAAATTGGAAACGTATTAATAAATTTTTATTAACAGAAAATTTTAGATTTTTAAAATTTCAACTTTATATTACATGTTATAAAATTAGTAAGGACTGATATAATATCGCTAAATTTTAAAAAGACTCATTTTGAATATTTAAAATATACCGAGTGAAAGGTTACTATTTGGCTTAATAATTCTGCCGACAGTTACTATGCAAAACAGTGTGCATGTACGAAATTTTCAAAAGGTGCACAGTAACCTGGAATAAAAAATTCAAAAATGCATAGTACTTTTATATTAAAATAATGGAATGCATAGTAAATTTTTTTCCTATAAATACCGAAAGATTTCTTCTTTAGAATTCACAATTTCAGATTAAGTTTTCTTAATATAGTAGTGCTAGTGAGATAGTGGTGGAAGTGAGAGAGAGAAGAAAAGTTTTTGGAGAGAAGGTTCTGCCAAAATCCTAAGGTAAGAATACTTCTCTTTTATATTTTTTGGGTTATTTTCATATCGTTTTTAGAAATCTGTTATTATACTAGAAATAATATTATTTTAAGTTACTATTCTGCATAGTAAATACTATTTCAATAGTAAATTACTATTCAAATAGTAATTTACTATTTACTGTTACTATTTACCGTTACTATTCACGATTTACTATTTACCGTTACTATTCAGGATTTACTATTCACGTTTTACTATTTACTGTTACTATTTATGATTTACTATTCACTATTCACTATTCACTATTCACTATTCAAAATTTGCCATTTCTGTCTTAAGTATTAATCTTAATCTTCGTCTTATGCTTATACTGAAATAAGATTGGTATTAATATTTCTAGAAATCGGAGGCGCAAAGCAAATCTCTTTTTGGTAACAACTCAAGGTAAGGGGGAGTGAGATAAGAGTATAATATGAAAATACATAAGAATAATGGGAGGAGTCCCCTACTCCTTTTAAATTTAATAATATTATTATTTTAAAATATTAACTTTTTAACTTAACATTTTTAATAAATTTTAAATTAAATATCCGGTTTAACTAACTCTAACATACCTATGCAAGGACTTGGACCATTATGACCTATATGGACTGGACTTAGAGCTGGGTATACGGGTTGGCCCGCACCGCGACGGGCTGGCCCGCATAAGCCCGCACCGCGACGGGCTGGCCCGCGAAACCCGTTTTCTAAATGGGTCAAGATTTTTGGGCCCGCAACAGGACCGCCAACCCGCGGGCCAACCCGCATATAAGATTTCTTTAGGCCTTTTTTTGATTTCTTTGAATAAAAAATCCAAAATCTAAAAAATCCAATCATGATTCATAGAATAAACTCATGAAATTTTAATTTTAACACTTGTATCATCCAAATATAAACCTTAAACATAAGAAATAAGTTCCAAATGCATGATAATAATTAATAACATCACCAATGTCTTAAAAACTCCAAATACAATTACAAAATACATGATTCAAACAAAGAGTCATTATGCTTCAACAAATATGCTTATTCTTCACCAACATTGACATCATTTGAAGAAACTTTGGATTTGTCATCATCCTTTGTCTCAACCAAAATGCTAGATTCATCATTAGTTCCTACAACCCAAAACAATGAATTTAATTAAAAAGTTTATATCTTAAATATCACAAAAATAATTAATACATTTTGAAATTTATGTTTAGTTATTTACCTTGTGCATCAAAACCAATCAACCAATTTCTTGCACATATTAGAGCTTGAACATTTTCAGGAAGCAAAGAACTTCTATATTTGTTCAAAACACGGGAGCCAATACTAAATGCCGACTCCGAAGCCACAGTTGTAATAGGAATACTAAGGATATCACATGCCATCAATGAAAGTTCTGGAAATCGAATCTTATTCTCCTTCCAATATTGCAAAACATCAAGATTTGAATGATACTTTGATGGAAGTTTTGGATCATCCAAATAGATATCCAATTGTGACTTACCAATTGCATCCATTGTTTGATTTTCATATTCAATGAATTCCTATCAAAATACAAAACCATAATTGTTAATTAAAATATTGAAAATCAATATCAAACAAAATCATAAAAATAAAAAAATATACACTTACATCCATGACACCACCACCACCATGAATTGGAGAATGAGAAACTCCTTCACCAAAATTCCTTTCAACAAAAGCTTGAGATAGAGAAGTAGTAGATGATGACCCTTTATTTGATTTCTTGGAATACTCACTAAACAAAGCATACAACTTGTGTCTTACAACATTTATCTTTGCTTGACAAGTTATGGGATCAAGGCCAAGCTTTTTATAGCAAAACTCTAAGAAAGTAAACTTCATCCGAGGATCAAGTACATTGGCAAGAGCAAGGACAACACTATAATCACTCCAATACTTGTCAAATTTAACTTTCATTCTAGTTGCCATCTCCCTAATCACATCATCACCATTGTTTGAATTTTCAAATAAAAGACACTCAATCTTCCACACTTGCATGAAATATAAATTGGAAGTTGGGTAACTTGATCCACTTATCAAGCAAGTGATCTCATAAAAGGGCCGTAAAAATTCACACATTTTTTTACCCCTTTCCCAATCCTCATTTGTTGGACAACATTTGTAGTTCCTATCATACAAGCAAAATGAAGTAAAGACACGTCGATATGGCAAAGCACTCTCAAGCATCATAAAAGTAGAGTTCCATCTAGTCGACACATCCAAACGCAATCCAACATTAGTGTCAACACCACCAATTTGGTGAATACAATTTTTAAAAACCTTCATTCTTCCCTCAGAACCTTTCACATATTTTATACTCTCCCTAATTTGGTTCACAGCTGTACTAGCTACTTTTAACCCTTCTTGCACAATGAGATTCAATATATGAGCACAACAACGAATGTGAAAGAATTCACCACCACACAACAAACCATCTTTTTGTAAAAGAAGTCTTTCTTTCAACATTTCTTGCATGTTGTCATTAGCACTTGCATTGTCCAATGTCAAAGAAAAAACCCTTTCAGTAAGTCCCCATTCTTGTAAAAAATCAAACACTTTCCTAGCTAACTCAACCCCTGAATGTGGAGGAGGGAAAGGAGAGAAGTTTAAAATTTTACTATTGATTTTCCAATTTTCATCCACAAAATGAGCAGTCAAAGAAATATAACCCTCAGTAGTACAAGAAGTCCACACATCAGATGTTAAACAAATTCTACTTGGGCTACGAGACATTATAGCCATCAATTTTGCCTTTTCAGTACTATATTTATCAATCACATCCATTGTAACAACACGCCTAGAATAAACCTTGGCATCAGGATTTAAGTACTTCAACAACTCTCTTACTCTTCTAGATTCAACAAAAGAAAAAGGAAGATCATGCTCAATTATAGCCATTGCAATCATATCCCGAATTACACCTTGATCCACTTTCTTAGCTACTAATTTAGCTTGATGATTAAGAATGAGCTTACCACATGGAGACTCTTTAAAGCTAGATAATTTAGTACACTTTGCAACATGGCGACTCAAGGTTGATGTTCCATATTTATTACCACCAGCAGCAAATGCAAAACCACAACCTTTACATTGCGCTTTTTCTTTATCATCTATTACAACTTTGTCAAAATAATTCCACACAGTTGATGATAGATTTCTAGCTCTTTTACCTTTTGTTTTTGTTTCTTTATCATCCATATCACTTGTTTTAGCAAGATCACTACCAAGAGCCTCTTGAAGTTGGACATTTTCTTGTCCAACAGTAACACTCTCATTTAAAGTCAAGTCGTACTCTTCTTCCATACTCATCAAATCAAACTGAAACAAAAATTGTTTTTTATAGTAAATGTTTATAAAACAAATAATCAAACTTTAGATTACCATCAAGTTATTTTATAAAACAAATAATCAAACTTTATAGCAAGAATTTGAAAAAAATATAGCCACCAATAAAACTTTAGAATGCCATCAAGTTACTTTATAAAACAAATAATCAAACTTTATAGCAAGAATTTGAAAAAAAAATATAGCCACCAATAAAACTTTAGAATGCCATCAAGTTACTTTATAATAAGAATTTGACAAAAAAATATAGCTATCATGTTACTGCACACGAGAAAAGTAAAGTGAATTACACAAATTGTTTTTCTATACTTAATTCTATACATTTATAAATTATAAATCCCAAACAAAATGATCATAACAGCCCATAAAATATTTGTATTAAAACAACCCATAAATTCTTATGCAATTTCAGCAGGCAAAATTCAACTTCAATTTCACTTTGCTCATGTACAGTTTCAACAATCAAAGCACTAAATATGCAAAAATTGAAGTTAATGTGCAGTTTAAGTTTCAGCAAGAAAAATTCAGACTCAGTTTCACTTTGCTCATGTGTCATTTCAGCAATCAAAACACTAAATATGCAGAAATTAAAGGTAATATGCAGCAATAAAAAAACTAAATTTAATAAGCAAAATTCAGCTTTAGATTTTGTTTTTGTATAAGCATTTTCAGCAATCAAAACACTAATCTAAATTCATGAAATTGTCTAACAAAACCTACACAGCCACTAACTAAATAGAGAGAGTAATGTGTTATTAACTATTAGAGAATGAAAAATTGAAATCACTCACAAGAAAGGAGTTACGAGTGATGTTTCAATCTGCCCAAAGTTTCAAAGACGTGAAGTGGTGGGACGCTGCTGCAGTGGTGGGAACGAACGTGATTCGTGAAGTGGTGGGACGCTGCAGTGCGTGAAGAAAAGAAAGAGAGCTGGGCGGCACAGTAAAGACGAAGAAGAGGGGGAAAATGAAACTTAGGTTTATCTTTTTTACTTAGTGTTTTTTCTTTCTATTTTAAAATTATTTTAATATATTTTTATTTTTAATTGGCCTGCGGGTTGACCCGCGAACTCACGGGCTGGACCCGTTTTAACCCACGGGTTATGCGGTCTCAGCCCGTGAGCCCACTTTCTAAATGGTCCAATTTTTTTGGACCCGTAACCCGCATAAGGAATATTTAAACGGGCCGGCCCGCGGTCCCTGACCCGTTTACCCAGCTCTAACTGGACTATACCTATGCAAGGATTTGGACCATTATGACCCATATAGACTGAACTATACCTATGCAAGGACTGGATTATATGGACTTACATAGACCTATACGAGGAATTGATCAAAAGGACTCAAATTGACTATATTAATAACCATTAAACTTTGAATTATAATATTTATAAATAATGCTTTGTTGACTTGATTTTGATTGATATTTAATTGTGATTAATAATATTTGATGTGATTGATGATATTTAGTTATAATTGATAATGCTTGATTTTGATTGATGATTTTGTGACGTGGAGTTTAAGCATATAGCGAGCATGACGGAAAGCTAAATTCAGTAAGAATTTTCTTACCTTACTCTTTAAATTTTTACTTTAAATCTTCTCTTCTTAGAAATTATTTTTATTAACTTTATTTTCAATATTTAGAATAAAAAAATCAGTATTTATTTTAGAAAGAAAACATTTTATGAGAATTAATTAATTAAATCTTGAGTTAAAGAAAAATTTTGTAATTTTAAGTATTTTTGGTTAATAATTATTCTCTTTTAATAAAACAAAATTTTTTAAAAGAAAGTTATTTTATTTTTTTCCAATTTAATAACTAAAGATATTTGGAAATAATTGAGATTCCTAAATTTGATTTTGTTAAGATTTAATTTGAGAAAGATTATGTAAAGTTTTATATGAGAAAGTTTTTAGATATTTAAGGCTTAGAAACTCAATTTCAGTGAGATTTGAAAACTGTACCAAATTTATTTCTGTGGGACAGAAATTCAGAGATTTGAGAAAATGTACAGTTTATTGAAACGATATTGTAAACCTTTAAGGGATTTAATAATTGAGTTTCTAAAAGCCTTAACCAACTCAATACGCGAGTAGCTCATGCATCATGAACCATTAAAGTGAAATAAAATGGTATTCTCTGGGGACGGATTATGGAAACCGGAGATACATTAGAGGAGGCTTAATTACGAGCCTTGGGATGAGAGGGTGTGAAAGGGTGCTTCAGGGGACCTGGGGTAGCTCCCTAGTGTCGGGTACTTTCACAATAAAAACTTTCTTAATCTGACTAGTCTCTAAGTGTTTCCATGCCAGTTGAGCTGTTCATATTATTATTATCCGAACTTATGGAACAGTGTAAACTCCTGGTTGGCCCAGTACAAATTAAAATTTAAGGGCCCACATATATAGGTAAGTTATGATGAAGATATTGCATACATTCATGCATTCATAATTGATTGTGTATGTGATTGTGATTGATATTATTATGTATTGGTTTGTAAAAACCCTTTGTTGCTTATGTCTTAATCAATAATATTATATTTTGTTTCTCACTCCTTTCTCCGTGTCTTTGTTTCATATATTCTAAATTGATGGTTCAGAGGGAAGGATCGAAGAATTTCGACAGTAGATATAGCACGTTCTAGAAAGGGAGCTCGGTATGAATACCGTGGTCCAATGAATAAATAATGTTAATAAGTAACTGCTTCTGGGCCATGGAGTTTCCTCTCTTTCTTATAATGTTTAATGTTTATTTTCTTCGGATGAATGTACAAATACTTTATAAAGTTTTAATAATATTTGTGAGGTATTTCAGAAATAATGTATATAATTTATTCCAATAGTTTCTTTTTAACAATCATATCTTTAAAAGAAAATTATGAATTTTTTTAGAATTTATTAAGGTGTAACAGAGGGTGTTACACTTATGACATCGACCGAACCTAACATGATCCTCATCCTTTGATCGGAGTCCCTAAGGATTAGAGTCAGGGAGAGTTTGATAGATTTGTTGGGAGCAATACCTGTTACCTTAGCAACTATGGCAGTTTTACCCATTTTTATGATTTCATATTAACACATGCCGCGTAGGATGTCCTCACCACCCAAGTCTATAAATACCACCCATTTACTCCTCATTAAGGTATGTTCACCAACCCTTGCTTGAGTTCCAATCTTATTTGGTTTGGTCATCGACTTGAGCGTCAAAGTGTCTTGACAAAGGATGTAAATTTTGGTGGATAATATAGACACATTAATAATCAATCAAGAATTTTTGCAAGAGTTTTAAAGTTCCCAAAGAGAGGGAAATCACCAGTTCATCATGGTTGTTAAGAATAAGGAGTTTTAGGAATTGTTTAAAAGTTAGTGAACTTACAAATTCATAAAAAATAAGACTTCAAGGGATTTGATAAGTTGCAACTTTCCACTTTGTATCCATATGACATCTACTTTATATTTAAGTATTTTTTTAAGAAAATCATTGAAAAAGACACTTTTAATTATTAAAACTAAAAGCTGTTAAAATGAGTCTTTCTTGTACAGCTCAAGTTTAAAAAAAAGAATAAAATTGCACAAAAGGAATTCACACTTAAAATCTAGTAGATATTAACTACACACAAGAAAATATTACCCGTTTGTTCTAGAATTTGTTTCATCTCATAAAATGAAGAAAGTGTGTTCCTCAAGTATTAGAATTTTCACAACAACATAGTATAATACTACAACTTTGGAAATTTATAGAAAAATAAAAATGCTCCATTTGTGGTTACACTTTCCAGTTATAAACTTTAGCATATAAAATTTTAATTTATAATATTATTTTAGGAAAAACACCTCTAGAAATAAGTTGTTTGGAGAGACTACCAGGATAAGGGTTTAATAGAACAACTCTTTTATGTAAAAAATTATCAAAAATAGAAGAATGAGAATTTTCTCTTCAAATTTTATAGGCTTAAAATCAACATTTAAAGGAGTTTTAAGAAAATTTCTCACCAGTTTTTAGTGATTAAAAACTAGTGGAAATGACTTTGCAATTAGGCATTCCAGAATTGAACTAAAACAGAATCAACAATAAAAAGTTCCACTTAGTAGATTTTTCAATATAATAATACATATCTAAATTGCACCACAATATATAGAAATATGCTTCAAAATTTCCATAATATCAAAGCATTCATGTTCTATAGACACAAAAACCATTAAACACAAAAACCTAGACCATGGACACATGATAAAATTAGTTCTATTAGAAACATCCTCTGTCCTAATCCATGTAAGAAGTCAATCATTCCAGCTCTACCAGCAAATTTTCCAAATGCAAGCAACCTTTTCACATTGTTCCCAATAATCAATTCATAGTCATATAATGATGCTCTATCAGCTAGGATCTACAACAAGATTGAGGGTAATATCAAAATCAAATCATAGTTTAGAACTGATAATAAACCACCACAATATTGAAGCTACATTTCAAACATGAAGAACGAGACATAACTAATACATTTATCTAGCAACGTATTTTCTATGCTTTGATGAGTATGAGAAAAAAGGCATAAGCTCTATCCAGTAATATCATCTCTAACTGCACAAAAACCATATATAATAGCAATTAATGACCATACATATTGATGGTTCAAAGTCAGACTTAGAAGGAGGGTTGAATAAGTCTTAGATTCTTTTTCTTTGTAAATTCTCAAATCAAAACAAACGTAAGTAATCAAATGATAAGAAAAGAAAATAAGACACACAGAGTTTATACTGGTTCACTTCCAACACAGAAGTTTCGTCCAGTCCCTTCCAACTTGAAGGTTTCCACTATTGTAAAATCTCCTTTACAATGACAGCACCAGACTTGTGCTTTAAGTATTCTTTCACTAAGCCATTTCTGGCTTAATTCAAGTATTCTTTTTCAACAAGCCACTTCTGGCTTAACCCAAGTATTCTTTCAACAAGCCACTTCTGGCTTAACCCAGGTATTTTTCAAAAGCCTTTTTAGGCCAATGTGTTTCCCAATACTCAAACTAGTCCTGGTAACTTACCAGACTTATACAATCAGTAAGAAGATAAATGTTCTAAGAACTTAGTGTACAAAGATGATAGACAAATTTTTGAGATCGAACAGTAAGTATTTTTGACACAAGACCAGAGTCTACTAGAAGCAGAGCTAGAGAATAATAAGGGTCTTTGTCTTTTTACAAGAAAGTGAACTAAGATTGAATGATAAAAATTGAGGAGCTTTCTTCTCGGATATTTTTCTCTACTTGAAAGTTCAAACTTCCTTGATATTTATAGAGGCTTGAAGGTAATAGCCAATGGTGTTTCTTGAGAGGAGATATATATGTTGAAAATCCTTTGAAGGTATTTTTCCATAAGCTTCTGGAGATCAGACCTCAAAGTTGAATCCAAGCTTGAGAGAGAGGTCTGAATCTTATTTTGATATTTTCATGAAAATAGTTTCTTATGTATTTCTATGCACAAAACTTTTCGTGAGTGTATTCTAGATTGGGTGAGAGGTTGCTTTCATAGATGTCCTGGTGAGGTTTCTGACTTGCAATCAGAGTTTGCAAAAGTAGGTACGCTGACATCTGCTGCTCATGTTGATTTTGTTCTTTTTGTTCTTTGATGATAGACATGCAAATATGATATGATCATTTCTTTTGAAGCATCACCAAAATAGATTTTCGAATGTTGACGAAGAGTTCTTAATGCAAGATGCTTTCATTAGACTTTTGTTGTTCTATCAGACTTCTTAAAGAATGCGTCCACTCCCCCTTAGTTTTTACAACTTAGTCTTCGTATCCTGAAATTGCTTTTGCATTAAGAGAAAATGTTACGAGCAGTTCAGACTTTATTCTTTTAGCAAACATACTTAATGATCGATATAAACAAATCATAAAGTCTAGAGTCTGGTCAACAATACTTAAAACTTATATTTTTTTGTCCAGACCTTTTCTCAACACATATGATATATCAACATAAATCTCTAATCAATTAAAATCATAAGAGTAAAACCTTCATTTTGATCCTTGAAATTAGTGATTTAGTTCTTGACTTTTAGAAAGCATTCCCTTAGGTCATCACTATAGTTGGTTGATAATAAGCAATTGTAAAGCCTAAAATGATGGTTTTTGAAAGTCAAATATGTAATTAATTAATAACCAACAATCTTAAAATGAATGATCTCTAACATATGGTAGTTATTCCCTGTAACTAAAATATCATATTCCATTATGAGCTTCACATTTTGTAGCAAATTAAAATTAATAAATCATATTATTCCAAATCTCAATTTACAAACTCAAGAACTAACATAACCAATTATAGTTTTAAAACCTAGACTAGGCCTACTAAATTAAATGAGTTAAAACTAGGAAAACCAGTGTTTCTTCTTTCTTTTAATCAAACCATGACATACTCTTGCTTTTAAATTTTTTTCCTTACATACAATCTTTTTTTGTGAAGCCAAATTTTTCTTATATTTTTGTTGAGTTGTATTTTTCTTAATTCCCAAAGAGAGGGAATGGCTTTACCAAAAAAGAGAAGGGGTCGTGAAAATAATGGGAGGGAACTAGACACACAACACATGCTAGGAAAATTTTCATATTACAATTAGCGTTGGTTAGTGACCACCCCAACAGTTCTAAATAATTGCCGTTAGTGGTTTTAAATAACCGCTGCTAATGACCTGCCGTAAAATCATAGATTTCTTATAATCTAAAATGTCTGGATCCTACTGGTTACAAGATTTTTTTGCTTTTAGTTGAATCCGCAAAGATTTTGTTGAAAGAAAAATAGTGTAAAGTTTGAATAAATAAGAAAGAAAACTCATATCCTTGTGTGGATAATGGATAAATCCTATAAAAGTAGGAATTGGATGTAGCATGAAGTTATAAGGGGTAAACAATATAAAATTTGTGTGTGAATTTCTTTGTCCTTATGCTATTTTCATTTTTTTTCATAGATTTCAATTTTTCTCTCTTGATTTTAAGAAGGATTTTTGTGGAAACGTTTCATTAGTTTGTAACTATGTTTTAAAGATGAAAATCATTCTATCAATTAAACTAAACATCAAATTTGAAAAGGGACAAACCCCTAGCTCTAGATCCTGGTAGCCTAAATCATTCAAATTTGATTTGTAAAGGTTTCTTAATTAAGAATCACTTATTTTAGGATTTTCTAACTTGTATCTAATTTTGATCCAAGTTTTTATGGCTTGAGATTCATATTCTTTATTTTGTAGAAAATTAAAAAGGCTAAAAGTCTTTTGAGTTACAACTCATGATGTTCCTATGACTAGCTATTTAATCTACTTTAGTACTTGTGATCACTCTTACTTTTCTTCTTAGATACAAAAGCCTATGAGAATTTTCCCATCGTTGGAAAACTTTTCACAAATCTTCCATTTTAAACACCCTTAGAAAATTTGTAAAGAAGAATGATGCTAGTCTTTCCCATCTAGGATGATGACTTCTGAGATAGCTCTCTTGGACTATCCCTATGAAGAAGCATCCTACTTGACCGAAGTCGTTGCCATTTTGTCACATTTCTTATATTACTAAACTAAGCCTATGTTTGGTTTGATAGAAATGAATGAGAGAAATTGGAATGGAAATTAATTTCTTTTTAAAGGGAAGGAATATGAGAAAATAAATTGAGATTTGTGTTTAATAAAATTTAATAATTTAATAAATATATAAAAAATAATTTTCTTATATATCAAAATTTAATACAATAAAAAATATTTCTACATACAAAATTTAATTTAATTATTATATAATTAATTTATTTCTATCCGCATTCTTTTTGGTCCAAATTTAAAAAGTTTCATCCTTTTCATTTCTATCTCTTCTAGGTCAATTCATCCCAACAGCATGTATACGTTTTCATCTTATTCCTCCATCTGCCTAATTGATATTTTAGTCAGGTTAATATTCCTACCTCACAAATCATCATCCATTTAAATATTATACATATATTCGTTGTTGATCTCTGTATCTTTATATATACATGTGTGTGTGTTTTTTTTTATCATTAAGTGGTACTAATTACGAATTATTTTAAAAAATTTAAATTCATAAAAAAATTATATAGAAGATTAAACCAAATTCTGTATATTTGGAGAAATTAAAAATACATTTAAATCTCTTAATTAATAATTACTACAGACAAAGGAAATCATTGTCTAATATAAATATAGTGGTGTAACCACTTGCCTAGTAAAATATTTGCCCCTTTCATCTTATCTGATATATCTTCGTACATATATCGTTGTCAATATATGTTTCTTTAGATTTAACAAAATGAAAATGAACAGATCTGGACTGTTTTAGCGGAGAGGTTCGTTCACTCACTTCTCTTTTTCCATTGGAGAAAAAATTTCAAAAGCAACCAAATAGCTGTATGGTTGTCTTTATCTCAAAGAATTGACATGGACGTTAGTCCAGCCAGATACATAGTCACAGCGTGCAAAGTTCGTTTTTTGTTATCTATATCTATAGCACTCTCCTATAATAATTTCTATAGTGGTAAATTTTCGACGTGTTTCTAAGTTTTTAAACTCACTTGCTAACTTTCATCATCTTGGTTGATGCATGGATGGAGCAAATTCTGGGTTTACTAGGGAAGTGAGATAACATCATTAATAGTAATACAATAGATAACTTTGAATGATGACTAGCTCAATTGATTGAATTGTAAGTTGTTATGAGCCATCAACACGTATTTAATTCTCAATAATATTTGAGATGATTGGTATCAGATTCAATGAATATTATTTAATTCTCAAGAATATTTGAGATGATAACTGGTATCAGATTCAATGAATATTTTTATAATTAAGATTTTAAATATCAAATAAATAAGCTTACAAGAATAACGATGGATAACCTTATACCCCAAACTCCAGGCATAATATAAACCAATGTTCAACAGCCAAAAGCTCCGTGAGGAAAGCATATGAAGCTTTTACATTGACTAGAAAAGCCTGAAATCCACCGAAGAAGAGAAGAACAAAAATTGATTGGATGATAAATTTTCCAACATTGTATTTGAGTTTTATGCGAGTGAGGGCCTAATACTTCCTATCATGTTTACAAGTCTCACATACTCCTTGGTATATGAACTCTAAACATGCCTCAACTCTAAGCGATGTGAGACTTTGTATCTTTTGGAATGTATTTTTCCAATAGTGCCCCATATATTTCAAAAGATCATTAAGGAAAACATTTTTATAAAACAAAAAAAACTTTACTGAGTTAATATATTGAGTACAATGATCCAAGATTGGTATCTTTTGAATTATGAACCAAACCCTAGACAACTAGGCTTAAAGTACAATGCTCTAGTGAAGCAAAGCTTCTATGAACTAAAGACATTTAACGTATTTTAGAGGCATATCTGTCACATCATACCCCCACAATTCTTGTCGTTATCACTATTTTACACTAATAGACCATGTGCGTGCCTGGTATTTCTTGACAGCTCTAGAGATTCTACCTCAATCTCATGCAAACGACCCCATTTTACACTCATATAGGTGACTTAATCAAGTGTACGATGCATTTTTTCATACACCACCTATAAAGGCTATGATAGTTATTAAAAGCAATAAGCTTAACCTTTCATCCAATGCTTCTTATAGCACACATCATAGGAATAAGGAAAATTTATGGTGCTACAACAATTAACCATGACTCGTTATTAACCTTTTTTATAGGATCTTCAATCACAAAGGTCGGGTGTCTATCATTGTCAATTTTGTAGTTAGCATAAGTCTTATTCCCCTTGATGTTTCATAGATAGATTTTTCACCCAATGGTTTGGTTAGAGGATCGGCCAAGTTCATTTCCGACCTTACAAAGTTAATAGATATTATTCCATCTTTCAACAGTTGTTTTACCATATCATGTCTTAGATGAATATGTCTATTTTTATCATTGTAGGTTTTGCTTTTCGCAACAGTCATTGCCAATTGAGAATCACAATAAAACAATACAGAAGGTGTTGGTTTCATTCCTAAATGAACCAACCAACTCCAGAGCAATGAACTTTGATTCCATAGTGGATTTTGCAATAATTGTTTCCTTGGCTAATCTCTAGGTTTCTACATCACCTCCAAGGGTAAATACATAACCACTAGTGGATTTGGTCTCACATGAATCAAAGGTCCAATTTAAATCACCGTATCCTTCCAACATAATGGGTTATCCACTATACAAAATACCATAGTCCATGGTACCTCTCAAATAATGCTACAGTCTGACTATTACAGTCCAATGTTCATTATTAGGATTTTGAGTATATCTACTCAATTTGCCCACAACATATGTTATGTCCAATCGAATGAAGTTCATTAAGTTCAATAAGCTCCTAATAATTTGAGCATATTCTGATTGGGATACAGGATCTCTTTTATTTTTCTTTAGCTGAGTGTTAATATCATAAGGAGTTACAGGCTTAGAATCATAATGTCCAAACTTCCTAAAAAGCTTTTCAACATAATGTTCTTGAGATAACATAATGTTATCTTATTTCCTTATAATTTTAACACCAAGTATAACATTTGCTTCACCCAAATCTTTCATATCAAAGTTTAAAGCAAGGAATTTCTTAATACTAATCATAATATCAAGGCAAGTACCAAAGATAAACATGTCATCAACATATAGGTAAACAATTACACATTCATAATTTTCTACTTTAGTATACATATATTTATCAACGTCAGTAGAAATGAATCTATGATTAATCAAAACATTGTTAAATTTTTCAAGTCATTGTTTTGGTGCTTACTTTAAACCATATAGAGATTTAAGAAGTTTACAAACTTTATTTTCTTTTCCATGAACTATACAACCTCCAATCTAAGTCATATAAATTTCTTTATAATTTTCTTCTTCCGGGTCACCATTTAAAAAAAACAGTTTTAACATCCATTTGTTGAATGACAACTTTGTAAACAGACGCTAATGCAATCAAAATTCTTATTGAGGAAATTCTAGTAACGGAAGCAAAAGTATCAAAATAATCTATGTTATGTTTTTTACTAAAATCCTTTGCTACCAAACAGGCCTTATATTTATCAATAAAACCATCTAGGTTTAGTTTTCATTTGAAAATCCATTTACAACCAATTAGTTTAGAACCTAGAAGTAGATCTACTAAAGTCCATGTACTACACTTTATAATTGAATCAAATTCGAGTTTAATAACTTCTTTCCAATGAAAAGCATCAAATAAAGAAATTGCTTCAGAAAAAGTTAATAGGTCATTATCTATGACATAAGTGTAAAAATTATTTCCAAAAGAAGTTCCTTTCCTTTTTCTTATACTTCTCCTTAGTTCTTTTAATAGAGTTTTTATTGGTTTCTTCAGAGGAGTTTTTAACAACAATTTCAAAGGGTGTGTTAGAGACAATTTTCTCTTTTAAAGGAAATACATGTTCTAAAACTTCAGCATTTTGGTTTCAATACTTGTGTTGTTATCAAGCGCATCACTTTTTAAGACAAGAAACCTGTATACAACACTATGTTCAACACAGCCAATAAACAAACAATCAAAAGTTCTAGAACCTAATTTTCTCTTTTTAGGATTAGGCAACAAGCCTTTAGCTAGACACCTTCACACTTTTAAATATTTTAAATTTGATTTATAACATTTCCATAATTCAGAAGGTGTTATTCCTATTTTCTTATACAAATCCTATTTTATAAATAACATGCAGATAGTAAAGCCTCACCCATAAATTATCAGGTGTAGAAGAACTAATAAGTAAAGTATTTATCATTTCCTTAAATGTTCTATTTTTCCTTTCTGCTATTCCATTAGACTCTGAAGAATAAGGGGGAGTTACTTCATGAATTATTCCTTATTTCTCACAAAAATCATTAAAGTGAAAACATTCACCTCCTTTATCGGATTTAACCCTTTTAATGTTTCTATTTAATTGATTTTTTACTTCGGCTTAATAAATTAGAAACAGACTAAAGGCCCCATCCTTATTCTTAATTAGATATAATTTGGTATATCTAGAGTAATCATTTATGGATGTTACATAGTAACTTTTACCACCCCTAGTCATAGTTTGTTTCAAATCGCCTAAATTTGTATGTATTAGATTAAGGAGTTCAGTTTCACATTTTTGTATAGGAACATAAGATTTTTTTAGTTATTTTGAATTCTATGCATACATGACATTTATTTAAGCATGTTGTATTAATGCCAGAAATCATACCATGATCTTGCAATCTCTTAATATAAGGTGCACTAACATGTCCTAATCTAGCATGCCACAAATAAAAGGAATCAAGCATATAAGCAGAAGAAGTATTTCCATTAATAACATTAGAAATATAAGTACTAACAATCCCTAATCATAGTATCCTTTTCCTACAAACACATTATTTTTGGTCAAAACAATTTTGTTATACTTAAAACAAACTTTAACTCTTACTTTCCCCAACAAAGCCACAAAAACTAAGTTGGCTCTAATATTAGGTACATGCAGTACATTATTCAGCTCATGTATTTTCCTATTTATAAGCTTGAGAAGAACTTTTCCTCTTCCGATCACCGTAATGGTTAAGGAATCTCCAAGATAAACATGTTCCTTTCCTTCTCCCACACCATTGTAGGAGGAAAAGACATATCTGTTTGCACAGATCTGCCTAGTAACCCGAGAGTCTACCACTCATTTGCTTACAATTGCCATAAGCATTGCTTGAGACATGACCGCAACAACAATGTCATCTCCTTCAACCAAGTTGGCACTTGTCTTAGGAGGAATCTCATTTCTCTTTTTGAATCTACATGTACTTACAAAATGGCTTAGCTTTCCACATATGAAGTATGATCTTTTCTTTTTTGAAAGTGGGGGGTTGGAGACTTTGAACTTGTGATCAAAAGATGAGTTTGTTATCGTACCTTTTCTTTAGATGTTTGTTTGTTTGCACCAAATTTGTTTTTGTTACAAATGTCTTTGCCTTAGTAGTTTTAATCTCTCTATGATTTATGTCCTAAATAATAATATGGGTTATCAAATCTACAAGGGAGAGTTCTCTGTGCTTATGCTTGAGTTGTTGCTTGTAGTACTTCCATGATTCTAGCAATTTCTCAATAAGGAAACCTGCCACTAGTTGATCTTGCATGATGATATCTTTTGTCTTGAGATCTTCTAAGAGTTTGTGGTATTCATTGATTTGTATCATGATGTCTTTATCATCGGTCATAGTCCATTGATAGAAATTCTTGATTATAAAGCGTTGCTTACCAACATCCTCGATAGTATATTTAGGTTCATTGAATCCCATATTGCCTTGGCTTCTTTGTAGGGTTTATAAACATCAAATAACTCGTCAAAAAAAGTGCTAAGAATGGTTTTGTTGGCATTAGACCATCCATCAACAAGTTTTGGATATATAGGTTTTTCATTGGTTAGTGCAAAAACAACACAGTGAATGTCTAGAAGAGAATACCAGTGTTCCTACCATCTATGGTAAGCTTGACAGTTAAAGACCTCTATTTTCAAAATGTAACAGGATCAACAACTTGTTGTGTATGGATGATGTTCTTATTGGCATTAGCATTGTTATAGTTGACACCAACGACAACCATGGATGAAAATGAATCCTTTTAGATTGTTAGAGAAATTATGTAAATTAAGAAGTCTGAGGCGTGTGATTGCATTTCTCTAAAAGGATTTATTCGCCTTAATGGTAGAATCCCCCAAGACGCAACAGACTTGTCTACTATACAGTCGGATCAGAATTAACAAGAATTAAATTATATAATTTAGCAAAGAATGAGAAAAGAGGATAAAGAATTTATTGGATGCAAAAAATTGAGATTTTGAGTATGTTTAGAAAAGAATGCAAACGTTCCTGCCACCTACAATAAGCCTAAACCCTAATCTCGTCTACCATATGATGTGTCTCTAAAACACATCAATTTAGGACTTATTTGTTAGGAATTTAACGTCTTTGTGTATAATAATCCCCTAAATCCCATGGTTATTTTGTTTCTTCCCACATTTGCTAGTGTGTTTGTTAGTTTTGCAAATTAAATAGGTTTTGAAGGCTTCTTTTATGATCAACAATGGAAAAGCAACCTAGAGCAATTCCCTCTATGCCAAAAAGAAGAAGAAAACGAAGGATTTTAACGGCCCAAGCAGTGCATTCCACGGCTAGGCCATGGTTGGAACCATGGACATGCTTCTAGAATTTGAAAAATTGAAACGGTGCCTTGGCAAAGGAAACCATGACCGTGGTTCATGCTATGATAAGAAACCCTATTTTTGAGCGTTTTACATGTATAAAAAGCAAAAGTTGGTCCAGATTCAGGGGTTCAACATTTTTGGAGGCCCAACACACTGTAGAGGCAAGGGAGAAGCTTTTGGGAAGGAATTCTTGAAGGATTTTGAAGGGAAAACGAAGGAGCATCGAAGGATGATTCGTAAAAACCTTGGACTAGTGGTCTGTTTTTGCATTCTTCTTTGGTTTTCCTTAGTTCCTCTTTGTAATTGCTTTTCGTATTTCATGGATTCAACTATTTGCATTGTGATTTCCTAAATCATGTGTGGCTAAATAGTTATTCTTAGGATTTAGGGGTGAATTACAATGTATTGATAATCTTTACTTTGTTTTTATTAATGAAATTTGTGTTCCTCTTCGATTACCTAATGTTTCTATACATTCTTTGATTTAGAGATAGGCTAGAGCGATTTTTAATTGATTAGGGAAGGATTGACAAGTGAACCTAGTTCATCAATTTAGGCAATTGAACCTAAGATTAAGATTACGAAAGTAACTTTACCTTTTGAGGACTTTAAAATTTTCACAAAACGTTAATGGGTTATGTTTTGAAATCAAACGTGGTTCTTGGAAAATGATATCTTTTATAGTACGCGACGTACTGGTACACTTACGAGCATTTTCACTGTATAATAGGATCCAAGAATCATATAACTCGACAAAGAAGGAGAAGAGAGGAAGAAGAATTGATTAGATGATAAAAATTGAGATTTTGAGTGCTTTAAATAGAAAATAAAAGGGTAGGGGGTAATTCGTCATTTTGAACTAAATTTCCCAACATCGTGCTTGGGCTTTATGCATGCGAGGACCCTAACACTTCCTATCATGTTTACAAGTCTCACATATCCCTTGGTATATCAACTCTAAACATGTCTTAAGTCTAAGCGATGTGGGACTTGGTATCTTTGGGAATATATTTTTCCAACAAAAACTTCACTTTCTCAATGGCTTTGGCCTTCCAAATAAAATGCAAAACCTTAAAAGCCCTTTCTTTTTCCTTAGAGAAAGCAGCCAAGTATACTCAAAAGCTAAAAGATAGGTGCCTAATACATCTCTTTTCCAACAAAATATATTTTCACCATTCACCATTCTTGGTACCTCCAGCCTCCTAACCCTTACTAAAAAAAGTCATAGGAAGAATAGTAGCTAAGCTTGAGAAATCCTAATCACCATCACACCAAATGTTAACAACTCATATGTTTGTGTAAAAATGTGGACATAAAGGGTTTTCTCACATAAAGACCCCTCACTAAGCGAATCCTTATACCACATAGATTTGTCTCCATTACAAAAACTCATAGAAAAGCTTTTTTTAAGAGAATCACAAGCCTTTAAGATGCTATACCAAACATAGAAGTCACTTTGTTTACCCTTCAAAGCTAGAATAGAATGGGCTCTTATATACTTCTCTTTAAAAAGCTTGACCTATAATTTATCATTGTTCATCAGTAAGTTAGCCACGATTTTACTGAGAAGGGCCTGATTACTTAAACAAGTTTGACATAGCCCGAGTGCCCCTCTATTTTTGGGTCGGGTTATTTCACTTTAAGCCATAAGAGTCCAACTTAGATACTGACCAGTATTTGACCACACAAATCTACAAATGATGCTATTAATTTTTGTACAAACATTTCAAGGAAGCCTTAAGGTTTACATGGTATACACAGACAAAGCTGAAATCACTGATTAGGCCAAACAAATCCTCTCAGCTTTATTCAAAAGTTTATTCTTTTAAGCAGCAAGTTTTCTACTAATATTTTCCAAGATAGGTTTAAACATGTCCTAATTAACGCTACCCTAAATTAGGGGAACCAAGATATTTTCCTAGACTACTCACTCAACTAATGCTCAAAATTTCAAAAAGTCGCTTTTGCTCTCTATCTCCCACATCTTCAAACACATTAAACGTGATTTGTTAATATTAACTTTAAGTCCTGAAGCTTAGCAAAAGACTCAATGGTATCAGAGATCAACTGTATTTGGTTCTTATTTTCTTGATAGAAAAATAGGGTGTCATCCACAAAAAAGAAATAAGAGATACTTATCCCCTCCTTAGCTATGCAATTTTTTCCCTACCTACCCTCTTGGATAAGCTTATTAATTTGAATGTGTCACACCCCTATTCTTGCTAAGTGTGAACTTAGGAGAGTATCAATCTTAGGACAAGCCATTGCCGTTATCGAAGAGCTAACCGTCAACCTTAAGATGCTAATAAGAATTTTTGTCTCCTATCAAGTAGGTTGCCCCATTAAATTATTAACTTAATTACGATTAAATTAAATATTCTAAAAGTTTATAATATTTTAAAATATTAATCCTAGATTTAATTTGAGGTTAATATGTCTAACTTTTACAAGAGACAATGTTAAATTAACATTTTATTATGACAGAAATCGTCAACTACTCGGTAATTTGGCAGGAAATAATATTACCTCAATGTCAAGACCTTTTTTTAGACCTAAATAGAACTTATACACTACCTCTTTCTCTCACGTCCCTCCTTCTTAATCCCTTAATGACACCTATTGTTTTGCCAACATAACCTTAATCAATCTTTCATAACTTTTAAATTAAATTTTTACCATAGGTATAATTTTTTGCAACCAAAAAACCTTTCAATTAGAACCTTAATAATTTTGTTAACTATTTAAATATACTAAGTAGTATAACATGACTAAGCATAATTTTATTTTAGCTTATTTAGATTAAATATCATCAAATAGTAAGAAAAATTAGGTGATTCACTGAAGAAAGGTATTCATTGGGTGAGATATGAATTAATCCTTAGAACTACCCTAATGTCAAGGAGGGTTAGGCTTTAGGGTTTTCATGGCATTCAATAAGGCCATGCTAGCAAAACAATGGTGGAGACTATATGCAAAGAAATATATCTTGTTGTCTAGAATTTTCAAAGCAAGGTATTATAGGCGTGTCTCAATGGAACAAGCTACTTTTAATTGTGATCCTAGCTTCGGTTGGAAGAGTATTTCCAAGTCAAAGCATGTCATTATGGAAGGTTCTTACTGGAGACTAGGAAGAGAAATGGATGTTAATATTTGGAGTGGTCGGTGGGTACCTTCGAGCCCAAATTTGATGGTTAATGAAGACAAGCCAATAGATGTGGATGTCACTTATGTTACTCACTTGATTGATATGGATTTGGGCAGGTGGAATTGGTCACTGGTTTACAATTTATATGTTTTTGCCATATATGGCTACAAATATCACGTCAACTCCTTTATCGTAGAGGGGTGGTGATGATATATATTTTGATATGGGCTAATTTATTTTGAATACATGAACCTATTTAGTGCGAAGTGGATATAGAAGTCTCGTAGAAGTCAAACACCTCATCATCTTCACGCTTGGAATCATTTCAATGTAGGTGGAATAAAATATGAAGGGCAAAATGAATACAACATTGTATAGATATGGTTTGGTGTGCCTGTGAATGTGCTCTCCGAACTCGAGTTGCTTTGGCTAGACGAGGCATGAAGCTGGGTACCATGTGCCTCTTGTGGTACACATGAAGGAGGAAAAAATTATGCATGCTCTTCTTGATTATGAGATGTCACGCTTAGTATAGCTTGCTTTAACCTTTTCTCTATGCATTCCACAAGAGATAGGATTCAACTTTGGAGAATGGATAAATGGGTTCACAGATGCTTATAATGATGGAGCTTTGGATTTGATCATACCAATCTACTGGGCGATATTTTGGAACGTAGGAGTGCAAAAATGTTCAAAGATTAGACATGGAATATTGAGTATATACTCTAGCTAAAGCAATTTCTGTTACAAGGGTTTGAGACATAGGAAGTACAATCAAAGAGAATGTTGTGTATGAGTTAATTTGGAAGCCATAATAAGAAGAATAAAGATATACTTTGATGCCTTACTCACAAGGAACAATGGAATTAGCTTGGGAATGGTTGCACATGATTTCAAAGGGGAAGTCCTAGCTGTTGTTGTTTTAGCTATGTCAAATCGTCGATCCAAGTTGAAGCGTCAATCACGGAAGCTATTGGTTTTAGGTGGGTGTGTAGTTTGGCTTAGGATTTGTATTTCATTGAGGTGGTGTTTAAAACAAATTGCATGTTTATGGTATTAGCTTAGAGGGCTTAAAATGAAGGCACAAATTACTTACACATTCTGTTGAATGATATGTGAAAACTATATTGCTTTTTTTAACTCTTTCTCTTTAGTTCATGTTAAGAGAGAGGATAATGGTCTTTCAAACTGCTTAGCTCATTTTACTTTTGTTTACAATGATTTTGTATAGATTGAATTTTTACCAGATGAAATTTCTTATGAACCAGCAATGGATATTTACCTGATTGTTCAATAAAACTCATCTTTTTTGTAAAAAAGGTGAGATTATATTCAATCTATGAATATATTGGCACGACGTAGTAGTAGAGACACATTAAAACTCTTAAAAAACTAAAATGCATTTGTATATTGAAAAAAGAAATTTGATTGGGATAGAAGCCTTATATAGGTAAAAAGGGAAAATAGAAAACAAATGCTAAGTTTGTTGTAACAAACTTAGCAACAAAGTCATCAGATTCTAACAAACTCTCTTAACAAACCCAATAGACTTACAAATAGAATTTTAACACTCTCCCTTAAGTTGGATTGTGAACATCTTTAAGGTCTAACTTGCTTAAGAAATCTTTGAAAGAGGTTGAAAGAACAGGCTTGGTAAAAGCATTAGCCAAATGATTATTTGAAGAAACAAGCAACAAATGAATCAATCCTTCATTGATCTTCTCATCTTATAACATGTCAATCTACTTTAATATGTTTACTTCTCTCATTAAAAATAAGATTTTGTGCTAAATGAATTGTTGAAATACTATCATAATATATAAAAGTTGGTTGAGAAATACTTATATTAAGGTCTATAAAAATATAATTTAGCCACTGAATTTCATAAGAGTAGTTATAGCTCTATACCCTGTCTCGGATGAAGAAGATGACATAATGACTTACTTCTTGTTTCCCATGAGATAAAGGATCTTCCAAGAAAAACACAAACCTGTAATAGACTTTCTTGTTTCTACATAACAAGCCCAATCAGAATCAACATAAGTAGAGAGTTTGAGTTGAGTCTGTAGAGAAGAAAATTCCTTGTATAGGTGCACCCTTCAAGTATCTTAGTACTCTAACAACAGCTTTAAAGTGAACATCTATAGGTATAATCATGAACTGGCTTAATTGTTGAACTAAGTAGCTAATATTAGGTCTAGTTAAAGTGAGACGGAACAGTTTTCCTACTAATCTTCAGTATGATAAAACATCGTTGAAAGGAGTTCCTTGATCATATTAAAGTTTTGTTGAGGCATCAAAAGGGGTTTTTTGCAGGTTTATATCCTAAATTTTCATTTTCTTTTAAAAGTTCAAGAGTATATTTCCTTTTATTCAAGAGAAATCTAGTTTCTGACCTTGCAATCTCAAGGCCTAAAAAAATACCTGAGAGGTCCTAAGTCTTTAATTTTGAAGGCTCGATCAAGTTTTCCTTTTACTTAATCAGTTTTCTTCATGTAGTTTCCCATGAGCACAATGTCATCAACATAAATCAAAATAGAAGTGAACTGAGAATTTTTCAAATTCGGTGTATAGGGCTTGGTCTACTTGTGATTGTATGTATTCTAATTCCGAGAGAGCATGAGTAAGAGTAGCATGTTATTCCCTGCTTTAGTCCATACAGGGACTTGTTTAGTTTGCAAATATTCTTGGATTTCTTAGGTAGAAAACTAGGTGGAGGCAACATATACACTTCTATAGTTGCCATAGCTAAGGGAATTCTGATCATTATGATTTTTACAAGAAAGAATGTTTCAAAGTAATTTACTCCATCCAATTGTATATACCTCTTTACAACTAATTGAGCTTTAAATCTTTGTATAATTCCATTAGCCATGTATTTGACTTTATAGACCCACTTACATCTTATAGGAGTGACTCCTTGAGGTGGATCCATCAAGGTCTAGGTTTGATTCTATTTGAGAACATCTAATTCAAAATCCGTAATATCTCCCTAATGTTGAGTTTTGTAGGCTTGCTGGTAGCATGTTGGCTCTTAAATTGAGCTAATTGTTAAACAAATTTTTGTATGAAGAAGAGTAGTGTTCATAAGACAAAATATAAGAGCTTGAGTAAACAATACCACCTGATGTGTTTGGATTACTTCCATTTTCAACAACAATCAAGTTGCAATGGTAATCAACCATGTAAGAAGGTATCATCCTTATTCTTTATGTATGTTTCAAGGATTGATCTTAACTCTGTTGAGGATCCTAAGTCTGTTAAGGATCTTAAAGCTATTCAAAATAAGAATCCTAAGTCTGTTGAAAGTCCTAGGCCTGTTGAGGATCCTGACTCTATTCAAAATTAGATTTTTGAGTTTGTTGAGGTTAATTCTTACTATGAATATTACTTTGATTATTAAAGGTCTCTTCAATAGGTAAATCAGTTGTATTTGTCCCTTATTTAATCTTTAAATGATGTAACTACATAGAGTTTGAATAGAAACGGAAAATAAACTCATAGAACACCACATTTTTAGAAATGAAAAAATGGTGAGAAGCAAGATCATACAAACAATATCATTTTGTTCTCTTTTTATATGATCTAGATTGAAACTTATTTTGAGAGTTTGTAAAAGACTAGCACAACATAGGCATCCAAAAACTTTTTAATTAGTGAGATTAGGTGAGGAATTATAGAGCAATTCATAAGGGGACTTATTTTTAAGTAAGAGGCTAGGCAACTTGTTGATAATATAAACAAAGTGAGCAATAGAAAAGTTCTAAAATCTTTGATGTAAGTGAGCTTGGAAGAAAAAGACCTAACAATATTTAGGATATGTTAATGTTTTCTTTCAACTATCTCATTTTGCTGAGGGGTTTGTATGCATGTAGTTTGATGTAAAATACCTTTTGATTTAAAGAAATCATGCATTGGAAATTCTACCCCATTGTCACTTCTTAAATATTTCAAGTTAGTGTTAAACTGAATTTTTATATAGGAAAAAAATAATCAAGAGTTGTCTAGTTTCAGCTTTACTTTTCATAAGAAAAATCTAGGTAAATTTGGTATGATCATCAACTAAGGTAAGAAACAATCTATGTCTAAAACAAGAAGGAGCAAAATATGGTTCCCATATATCAGCACGTATCATGTCAAACATTTTATTAGAAACATAATTATTATTAGAGAATGATAACCTCTTTTGCTTTGATATATGATATACATCACAAGGAATATAAGAATTGCTATAAGATTCAATAAAAGGAAATTGATAAAAAAATTTATAAACAGACTCAGAAGCATGTCATGATCTAAAATGCCAAAGGAAACTGTTTAGCAAGTTAGAAGAAGCATAAAGGGCACTAGAAGGAAGAGAATCAATTTTTTTATGAGATAGATCAATTACAAACAATCCTTAGTGCTTCCTAGTTATACCAATCATCCTTTTTGAGGTTTCTACAAAATTACACAAGTTGAGTTATTCATCTCAAGTTGATAATCCAACTACTCCAAGAGCTTACTTACAAAGACCAAACTTATGTGAAATTCAGGGACATATAGCACATTATGCAAAACAAGAGATTAAGACAAGTAAACGGTCCTAGAAATGGATGTACTCACTTATGTACCATTGGGTAAAGTAATTAAGGTGGAAGGAATGATTTTGTAAAATGAAAAATTATCTATGCTATGAGTATATTGATCAATAGCACCTATATCAAAGACCCACAGTTTTATAAATTACCAACATAAGTTTTAAAGAAAGTGCCATTATTAAAAGGTAGTTTGGTACTTATGGAATTGACTTTATGTACAGCCTTTGTTTGCTTGGACTATTACAACAACTTCAACGGACCTTGGTATTGTTCTTGGCTAAGAACTACTCAACTTTTAGGATCTTCCTTAGGACTTATTCCTCCAAAGCTGCTATACAAAGGAAAAGAACTTGTGGTGTTGGACATTTTAGAGGATTTGGAATGGTATCCCTAGGGAAACGTATTGTTTTGTTGACTTCTCATGAAAGTCTTGCACTTTAATTGATTTTTCTTATTGAGATTCCTATTGTTCTTGTCTTATTAAGAGGTCATGGCCATCACTTGTAAGTTTGAATTTCCATAGGCCAATTCAATTTGAAACTCTTTTTCTTGTTGGGTCACCATAGAGAAGACTCTTGTAATGTTAGGAAGAGGATTAAGAGCATTATTTAGGATCTAACTAGTGTATATTTTCTCATTCAGACTCTTAAGAAACCTGATAACCAAATCTTGTTCTTTGAAAGTGCACACATACTCAATAACACCACAAGAACATGAAATAAAACATTTGCATCTTAAACTTGGCATGTAATTTTCAATTTCGCCCATAAAGCCTTGAGTTGGGTAAAATACTCAAACATCAAGACCTCCCTGATGTAGATGATAGAACTCTTCTTGCAATTCAAAGATCCTAAAGATGTCACCTTGTGAAAAACTGGCACAAAGATCCTTCTAGGCATTAGTTACGAGTTCTAACCATAAGATGAATTTGGCTATTGAAGGCTCTACTAAGTAACAAATCCAAGAGAGGACCATGTTGTTGTAGTGTTTCCAAGGGGAAAACAAGGGATTGTTCATGGTGGGTTGTTTGATGGTGTCATCACCAGACTCAAGTTTACTCTTTGAATCCAAGGCAACCTTTATGTCTTGAGTCCATGTAAGATAATTTTTTTTCATTTGTCAAAGGTATGGCCATGATAATAATTGTTTGGTTTTTGTTGGAATGCAAAAGGTATGAATTAGAAGAATTCGTGTTATAATCAAGATAATCTTGATTTGCCATAAGGAAAGAAAGAAAACAAGAATAAAGGGAAGAAAGCTTGGGAGAAAGAGAAAACTTGGATCGTTTTAGGTTTGGATCATTGTAGTTATTATACCATCTTAAAAAATTGAAATACATTTGTATATTCAAAAAGAAATTTGTTTGTAATACAATGGATACAAGCCTTACGTAGGTAAAAAGGAGAAAAAAAATAGAGTATGAGTTTATAATAATAAACTTATATTAGAAACAGAGTTAACATATTCTAACAAACTCTCTTAACAAACCCAACAAACTTACAAACAAAATAACAAATATTTATAACAAACCTTTTACAAAAACTCCAATACCTTTAAGTCTAAATCAAATAACTAAATCCAGAAAATTAACAGTGTGAGTGATGATCGAAATTTGGAATGGATAAAAAAGTATTTAACATGTAGAAACATGTACCTAAGGAGTCATTTGGATTCAAAAATGTTTTATGTTCTCATTTTTTATTTTTCAGTTTTAAAAATAAAATTGTCATTATGTTTCCATTTTTTAAAATTTTATACAAGTAACATTGAAAACATTTTTTTTTCTGTTTTCTGTTTCCACTTTTCTTTTATACAATTTTAGAAACAAGATGATAGTTTTATAATTAAAACTGAAAAATAAAAAATAAAAAAATGAAACATTTTCGAATCGAAATGACACCTAAAATATATAAAAATGTGGATTCGATTATACAATCTTTTTTTCGAAGATATAAGCCCTCCACCAATAAGTTTCGCCACTGGTGCTAACCTATTCATACTCAATTTTATTGGGTAAGACTACGATTAGCATTTAGGCATCCTTCAACTTCATCTTTGGAAATTACTTCTGGCTCACATATTAATTTAATAGTAGATATTTATTTGATATATCGTGGAGACAACTTTAAACATTTGACCATCAAATTTAATGTCCAAAGAAACTTCAATAAGAATTATGACCTGTATAATGATAAGCATACACCAACCAACGCATACTCATACAATTTTTTTTTGGTGGTGTAGAAGAATAAACAACGAGAAGAGAAAAACAAAGAAACAACTACGGCCATTTATCCCTTATAACCAAAGTAGTATTTTATATTTCTTTTCTATTTATATTTAACTTTACACTTATAAAATTTTTGTTTCTATTTAATCCTCTATTTAAAATTTTAAGAAAGTATTTTTTTAAAATTTTCAAAAAGTATGAATTGTTGTTCTTTTAATATTACTCTTATTAATACTAAAATAAATTTTAAGATAATAATAAATGAGAGATAAAAATAAAATAAAAATCAATTAATTATTTTATAAATTTAACAGTCTTAATTACATTTTTAATTAAATAGAAATAGAGTTATAAAATTTTTACAACTGTCACTTTCGTAATATACGCCGCCTTTGCTTCTCCTTAAGCAGTGCACCGGGAACTAATTAATTTATGAATTGAATTTTTTTGGATAGAAAACAAACTTAACTCTCACATTCTGCTTAACTAAATAAATTATCTGGTACATCTTGACCTGAGTTGGATTGCATATATCCTTAATTAAAGTTAGTCAAATAATTAATAATATAATGGCCTTATTTATATCTGTCTTACCATGTGGCTTTCCTTAATTGGAGCATTTCTAGACAATCTAAAATGATGCTTTTTTTCTACGACAAGTTTTTGATCCGACAGCTTGTACAACCATTTTGGCACAATAATATATATTCATTGATCCTTTAATTTAAATTTGTGCACTTCTTTAGATACATATAAAATTTTTAAAAAATTATAGATTAATGAATGATATATCCTTATGCCTAATAAATTCTCTTTATACTTTTTATTTAGGTAAATTGTCCTCACCACCCTTTAAATTTTAAGAAATTATATCTCGTTCTTACAAAATTTTGTATCCCACCCCAAGAATAAAATATACCAACAAATATACTCTGAACTAATCTAGTTAGCAATCATCTTTTTTATAAATTTAAGAAACTCACTTATAAGAAATGAAATATGGCAACACACTTGGCTAGAAATTTACAGCGTTTTTACTTCTAAATGCTTTTGTTTCGTGTGCAATAGGTAAAAATGTTTTATAACATTTGTGAAAATGCTGTAAAATATGTATTATTACAGCGTTTCAAAAAATACGAAAATACCATAATAGGGTAATATTATTTAAAGCGTTTTTTAATGCAAACACCATAATTTATTTAATTTATTATAACATTTATTTTTTATACGCACAAATGCTATAATAGAGTGATACTATTTAGAGTAGTTTATTTTTAAAATGTTGTTATTGAGTCAGTTTACTACAACATTTTAGTTTTTCATGCCTAAATATATTAATAACATCTTTTTACAACATTTCTTCATTTAGTTTTAAATGTTGTCACAAACTTTACTATAAGTCACTCTTTTATGACACTTTCTTACCATTATAAAAGCTATGAAAAGTTTTTTATTTTTAAATATTTTTTATTTATTCAAATTTCTATTAATTATACACATTCAAATTCAAAAGTGAATTACATGATAATATTATCTAATTTACAAGTTGAAAATTAGTTTATTAATTAATTATTTATTTATTTAAAAATTAAATATATCTAATTATTATTAAATTTCACATTGGTCAACACAATCTAAATAAAATCTCTTTGTAATGAAAACATACATATAGCTTTTAGCACACAAACTCATACACATTGTCAAACAAGAAATGGGTGCTATATCACCTTGTTTCTCTACTGCTTCCCAAAATATGGTCATTAAGCTACTCATGATAGTATATTGCGAATCATATGGCGAGCTCACTATTCCTTCACTTTATTCAATTGCTCGTGAGATAAGGTACAACATCTAAAATCAAGGAAATATTGCAAGACAAAACATTATAATAAGTCAATCACTATATTTGTTCATGTGCATCACTCCATAATATATTTGAATGATGTATAAATTAAGTCTCTAGGCCGGCCTTAACACCCTGGTCATGACCAGTTCAATTATATTTATGTATTTGTTTCGATTATGAATAATTTAGTTGTGTAAATTAGTTTATCAACTTATTTCAAAAATTATATAAAAATATAGAGCCAAAAATTCTGATTAGAATGGTATATTCAATTATTTATTTTGATCATTTTATGAATCCAACCATGTTCAGAAGGTATTAGTTACCTGTCTAAATTGATTAAAACTTAGAACACATTCTTATTTTATTATTTTCCCTCTCCACTCGCTTTTGTCTTTTTCTCACCACTCCTATATCAATCTCGATAATCACTCTTTCTTTTCATCATCTCACTCTCACTTTCCTTCTCATCTTTCATCATCTTATTTGTCTTTTCTTCAATTATTTCCCACACTCTTTCAACAACTTTCACTCATCTCCATCACATTTCTATTACCTCCTTTCCCATATTACCAACTCTCATAATCTCATTTTTCTATAACAAAGATCGCAGTTTCACTCTCCTACCATCATCTTCCTCTTCTCCCAAGTAAAGCAAAGCAAGGCAAAACAAGGAGCTATCATTTTTTCTCTCATCTTGTTGGAGTTACGATCAAGGAGCCTTCTTTGAGGTAATAAAAATGAGATGATACTGTAAATAAGTATAGAATGAGTAGGATTACATATTTGAATTTAGGAATTTTGATAGTTAAAATAGGAAGGAAATAATAACATATGATGTGGTTGTGGTTGAAAATGTTGATGTTCAAACTCTTATGGCTAGATTTTCATTTTCCATTATTTTAGTTCATATGGGTTAGTAAAGTGAGAACTAGGCTTTTGTGTATAAAACAATGTTGTAGATATGGAAGTCCACGAAATTATAAACTAGTTTCATATCAAAAGGACCTTTGTAGCCAATGTTATCCCTAAAATACTAAAACATGTTCCTGCTGAAAAATTCTCTAGTGTCAATGAAATGATAGAAAAATTAGGCCTTCTCTGTACATAGTTTGTGATTGTTGTCATTATCAAAGTTGTAGAAATTTGAGTTATAGAAATTTAGAAACTAGTTTCACATAAACAATTTTTTTGTAGCTTAAGTTATTACCAAAATGGTAAAGTATATTCCTATAGAAAATTTTCTATAAATCAGTTTAAGATTTTAAAAACTGAGTCTTTTCTATGCATAACAAGAGTTTTATGTCTTTATAAAATTTTTAGAGAATTGAGTTTTCAAAAATTTGAAACTGGTTTCATGTGAAAACAATACCTGTAGCTTAAGTGATCACCAAAATATTAAAGTATGTTCCTACTGATTTTCATTTTCACTATGTATGGTAATCGATTATCCTGTTTCAAATTGTATTCAAAGGCATTTCCAACCCTTAATACACCTTTTTAATGTTATGAGGTATGATACTTTTGATAATTGGAATGATTGTGTGGATAAATATTGATTGATGAAGAATGATATTGATATGGAAAATGAGATTATTTATATTGAAGTGAATTATGTATTTTATGAAATGAAAATGTAGTTAAGTGTCTTATTGATGTGTGATGCCATAGGAAAGAAACCCATTGTGTATTGGATTTATATATATATATATATATATATATATATATATATATATTCTTGATGGGTTATAAAAGACTATGTGATTATGACAAATTGTTGATTGAGGTTGAAAGTTTAGATAATGATACATATATGTATATCCTATATGGATTGTGAGTGACCATGTGATCATAGAACTAAGATTAGAATATGGTTTAATGAATATCAAAGATAATCAAGGCATTCATGCATTATATACAATAAGGACGCATCTAGGGTCCCTTGGTTGCCGACTCGGTGGGGATACTCTGTGATGTAATATCTCATTTTTTACTTAAATAGTAGATAAGTTCTAATAAATGTTTGATGTGAAATGTTTACTTACCTATTACGAATAAGATGGAGTATATAGAGTCGTCAAGGCCTTGGAAACCGTTTTATCCTATGAAATGGATAGTATATATATTTCACAACCCTTTAGGATTCAAACATCTTTCCCTTTATAATCACACTAGTAACTACCAAGGTAATCCTATCTGTGAAACTTTTATTATTAATTAGTTTATCATTAGCTAATTAATTAATTTAATTATGAATTTTTTATCCTTATATTTGTTCTACACAATACTAACAAAATACTATTTATTATGATTTAATAATTTCATTTATTACTCACTTATTAGTGAGACACTCTTATGAAGAAATTTTTGTAATTTAATAAAATACATATATTTATTTATTTATTTGATCATTAGGAAATAAAGTGATATATTTTAGAAATATTTATAATATTTTAGAAATTTAATTAAAATAAAACTTTTAAAATGATTGAATTAGTTGTTAAAGTTTAAGTAATTATTTCGAATAGATTTTAAAGGTTAATATTTCTATTTTTTACTATTTTTATTTTTACATTTTTATAAGTCTATTTCTACATATTTAGGATTAAATTACTATTGAAATTTTTTAATTATAATTTTAAAGGAATTAAACTATGGTCATTTAGAACTTTTTGATAGTCATAATATTTATTGTAACATCCTGATTTAAATATTAGTTAATTTCATTGACCAAATAATTAAATTAGGAAGTCCAGTTAGTTTAAGGAGGGGTGGTTAAATTTTGGAATTTATTTAGGTGAGTTACAGGTAACCGGGGATACCCGGTTAATTTCAAAAACTAATTGAATGCATTAATTAACTATTTTACCCTTGCCCTTTTAATTATATTTCATTTTTTCTTTTGTTGTTTCTATTCGATTTTTTCAAAAAAATTTTACTCTCACCTCACGTTAATCTCTCTGTCTCATAACTTTCCTTTTCCTTTATATATCAAATTTCATACTCTCTTTCTCTTATGCAACATGGGCCCTTGTACAATCACTTTTCATTTCTTATGTAAAACTCTTAATCACTCTCTGTAAGCATCACATCCTCACCTCTCACACTGTCAGCCCTCTTATTTTTTTTTTATTATTAATTTTCATTCCCCTCAAAATGGCCTCTACCTCTATATCTCTCTGTTCACATGTCAATCCCCTCTCTACGCGTCTCTCTCTCTTAGCGTAACTAACCCCCTTTTATTTATTTTTTTCTCTTAATTTTAATAGCTCCCTTCACAAGCAGTGTGCTCTTTATTTTTTTCATTCTCTTTTTTTTTCTCATGCGCTGGCTTCTATCTAATTTTAATCCCTCTCATTTTCTTTATACATAGTAACAGACCCTTTTTCTTTATTTTATTTAATTCACTGTAATAGGTCAATTGTATTCAAAAAATTAAGGAGGTTAGTTAGTGGTCTGGTAGGTTTAATGAGTTTTGGTGGTTAAATCTGTTAGTTGTTTGGAGTAAGCGCCAAAAGTAACAATTGGTAGTTAGAAATCCTAGCCTATATAAAAGATAAGTCTCATGTATCTTCATGATCAGGAAAAATATTTCAGCAATTATAATTCCCTTTCTTCTCTGAGTTTCGAGAGAGAGTGAGGTTAGGAGAGAATTTCATATTCAATCTTAACATTCACTCACTTCTATCTCTCAATCTGCCTTGGTCACTTGTTTCTCCTGTATTTTCTTCTTTTCTTTTCCACTAGCGTGCTAAACTTCTCCTCTTCTTAATTCTTTTTGTGCTTTCTTCTCTTCACGGTGTGATCCCTTATTTAATCCATCTCTTAATATTGCGTTCCATTTTCTTTTCCTTTCACCACTGTAGCCACTTTACCATATTCTTCAGTGATCTTCCTCGGATCCTCTCATGAGTGTAGTCGCGAGCGTCGTGAAGTTTAGAGGCGTTCGGGCAACCATCATGTATGGACCACTTAGGACACGTTACCTAAGATTTATTGAGGGATTCTCTAAGATTGCACTACCTATGAAAAAATTGACTAGGAAGGGTGTTCTTTTTGTATGGACCCTTGAGTGTCAAAGAAGTTTCCAAAAACTGAAGACAAAATTGACTTCCACTCTTGTGTTAGCATTACCTAACTTACAAGAGAGCTTTGTGGTATATTGTGATGCATCCAAGATGGGCCTCAGGTGTGTACTGATGTAGCATGATCGGGTGATTGCTTATGCCTCGCGACAGTTGCGACCGCACAAATAGAACTATCCCACACATGATCTGGAGCTAGCAGTTGTGGTCTTTACACTGAAAATTTGGAGACATTACCTGTATGGATCCAAATTTTAAGTGTATAGTAACCATAAAAGCCTAAAATACTTGTTTGATCAAAAGGAGTTAAATATAAGGCAAAAGAGATGGATTAAATTTTTGAAGGATTATGACTTTGAGTTAAGATATCACCCAGGAAAGGCAAATATTGTTGCTGATGCCTTAAGCCAGAAATCCATTTATGTTGCTACTATGATGGTAAAAAAGATGGAATTGCTAGAACAATTTAGAGATTTAAATTTATCTGTGGATGCTTCTTCAGCTGAGAAGGTGATTGTGGGTACCTTAAAGATAACAAATGAATTTCTGAAGCTGGTTTATGAAACATAAATGAGTGATCCTTATTTTACTAAGTTGAAAGGGACTCAAGCTGGCGATAAGAACCTATCACTGAACGAAGGTTTTGATGGTTTATGGAGGGTTAAAGGTCAGATTTATGTGCCTAATTTAATCGATTTAAGGAAAATGGTGCTTGATGAGGCTCATAAGAGCAAGCTGAGTATTCATTCGGATACTACTAAGATGTATCAGGATCTGAAATCATATTTTTGGTGGCCAGGATTGAAGAAAAATATGGTTGATTATGTTGCTCGTTGTATTATTTGTCAAAAGGCGAATGTTGAGCACCAGAAGCCATCTGGTGGTTTATAACCTCTTGAGATTCCAGTATGGAATAAGATGCAATCGCTATGGATTTTGTGATGGGGTTACCCAGGACCTGAGCGGGTCATGATGCTATCTGGGTTATTATGGATAGATTGACGAAGTCTATACATTGCTTGCCAATCAATATGAGATATTCACTGTAAAGACTAACACAGATTTATATTAATGAGATCACTCGACTACATGGTGTTCCATCTAGTGTTTTGTTAGATAGAGATCTGAGGTTCACTTCCTGGTTTTGGGGAAGTTTGCACCAGGAGTTAGACTCGAAGCTCCGGTTGAGTTCAACGTATCATCCTCAGACGGATAGGCAGTCGAAATATACTATTCCAAGTTTGGAGGACTTATTAAGGTCCTGTGTGCTAGAGCATGGTGGTAGCTGGGAGCAGTTTCTCCCTTTGATTGAATTCACGTATAATAATAGCTACCATAGTAACATCGGTATGGCTCCATTTGAGGCTTTATACGGCCAGAAATGTTGGACGCCTCTTTATTGGTTAGAGATCGGTGAAAGTCTGATGTTGGAGCCTGAGATTGTGTAGCAAACCACAAAACAAATTGAAATGATCAGAGAAAAAATGAAGGTGTCCCAAGACCAACAGAAGAGTTATTATGATAATAGGAGGAAACCTCTCGAATTTCAAGTCAGTGATTTTGTAGTCATGAAGGTTTCTCCTCACAAGGGTATCGAACGAGTGTTAAAAAGCAGAAGGTTATGCCTGAGATATATTGGACCGTATGAGATTTTGAAGCAGGTTGGTACAATGGCTTACTAGATTATACTTCCTCCTCATCTGACAAATCTTCATAATGTGTTTAATGTATCCCAGTTGAGAAAGTATATACCAAGCTCTATACATAAAATTCCTGATGACAATGTTAAGATCAAAGAAAAATTGACTGTACCTGCTGAGCCTACTTAGATCATGGATAGATCAATCAAACGCTTGAGAAGCAAGGATGTACCATCAGTGAAGGTAAAGTGGCAACAGGGTAACTGTACCACCTTTACCTGGGAGCGCGGGCACTCAATGAGACAACAGTATCCTAAGTTGTTTCATTGAGGTACGTGTTTACATTTTGATGATGAAATTTTACAGGGGGAAGAATTGTAACATCCCGATTTAAATATTGGTTAATTTTATTGACCAAATAATTAAATTAGGAAGTCCAGTTAGTTTAAGGAGGGTTGGTTAAATTTTTGAAATTTATTTAGGTGAGTTACAGGTAACTGGAGATACCCAGTTAATTTCAAAAACTAATTGAATGCATTAATTGACTATTTTACCCTTGCCCTTTAATTATATTTTACTCTTTCTTTGTTGTTTCTATTCGATTTTTTCAAAAAAATTTCACTCTCACCTCACATTAATCTCTTTGTCTCATAACTCTCATTTTCCTTTATATATCAAATTTCATACTCTCTTTCTCTTATGCAATGTGGGCCCTTGTACAATCACTTTTCTTTTCTTATGTAAAACTCTTAATTACTCTCTGCTAGCATCACATCCCCACCTCTCCCACCGTCAGCCCTTTTATTTTTTTATTATTATTAATTTTCATTCCCCTCAAAATGGCCTTTGCCTCTATACCTCTCTGCTCACGCGTCAATCCCCTCTCCACGCGTCTCTCTCTCCTAGTGTAACCAACCCCCTTTTATTTATTTTTTCTCTTAATTTTAGTAGCTCCCTTCACAAGTAGTGTGCTTTTTATTTTTTTTCATTCTTTTTTTCTCATGCGCAGGCTTCTATCTAATTTTAATCCTTCTCATTTTCTTTATACATAACAACAGACCCTTTTTCTTTATTTTATTTAATTCACTCAGTTCCATCTCTCAATCTGCCTTGGTCACTTGTTTCTCCTATATTTTCTTCTTTTCTTTTCTACTAGCGTGCTAAACTTCTCCTCTTCTTAATTCTTTTTGTGCTTTCTTCTCTTCACGACGTGACCCCTTATTTAATCCATCTCTTAATTTTGTGTTCCATTTTCTTTTCCTTTCATCACCATAGCCACTCTACCATCTTCTTCAGTGATCCTCCTCTGATCCTCTCATAAGCGTAGCCGCGAGCTTCGTGAAGTTCAGAGGCGTTCAGGCAACCATCGACATATTTCGGTAAGTCGACAATTTTCTAAAATATATCGAAATAACTGTTAGCTTTGAACTATTGGTTTATGTTGTTTTGAGTTATTAAAAATAATTATTTTAAAGTTTTAGGAAATTTTATTATTAAGTAGAAACAATATTTTATTTAAAATTTGTTACATATATTATTGAGCATAATGGTCGGTCCTGCCGTTGCTCTTAGTATTTTTCTTTATTTAACTTTTGTTATTTATATTATTGAATATGATGGTCGGCCGTGCCGCCTTATTATCTGTATTAATTTTTCTTTTATTTCAATATCGTTATCTATATTACAATGGTCGGTCTTGCCGCTTTATATAATATTTTTTCTATACAATTAAATACAATGGTCAGCTATGCCGCCTTATTATTATTAGTATTATTGTTATTTATTATAACACGTTAACTAATCTTCAAACTGAACGTTATTTAAGTGCTAAAATATAATAATGTGTAGATTATTAAAAATAAATTATTATTAATTTAGAAATTTCTGGCTTTGGAAATCAGAAATCAGTGATTAACTCAGAACGATCGAGGAGCATTTCAGGAATCGAGGATTCCAGGTAGTGGGAGCATTATATTTTAAATGCATAGATTATGAACAGATAGGGGTGTATGTGTTTGTTTCTATTGATTGATGTTAGATGAATTTCATGATGATGTTATTTGTGGTTACTGGCAATATACCCCTTAATTGTTATTGTTGCTTCGGTTAATATTTTTTAAGTATGTTGTGTTGATAATTAATTATTGACTGCTGCATGCTATGCTTGTTGCTCTGTTAAGATAAAACCCTTAGTGATGGTAACCAAGTGGTAGCCCCTGATGATGTTAATCGGGTGGTCTATTGATGATTGATAATTATTTGGTATAGTATTTCCATTCATATGCATACAGGGCTGCAGAGGGCCTGTGATGCCGACCCAGATAGTGGTGGTTTCTTCGGATTCCACAGCCGCCTTCGAGTTGGACTCAAGGTCGGCCCGTAACACTGAGTTGAGTTGCCGCTGTCACTGGGAGTAACTGGTGTTACATTATGAGCCAAACAATTTTTATTACCAGAAAATTTTAAAATTTTAAAAATTAAATTTTAAATTATTCTTCTTAAAATTATTATAATTTATTATAATATTGCTATATTTCAAAATAGATTAATTTTGTACTTTTTAAATGTATAGAACACATAATTATTTTTCATACCTCTTTAAATTACTATTTGCACCACCCAAATTATAGAATTCCACCCATCATTTACTGTGTCCCACGTCCATGTTCCTAATGAAAGATTCAAACTTAAATAGTAAATTTTATAATAAAATAATGGAATGTCATACTAACCGGTCTTTATTATATATATCAACACTTTCACAACGAATCTTTGACATGAATTTAAAAAGACTTTAGAACTATAGTAGTGCTAAAGAGAATGATAAGTACAAGAAAAAAATTATTTTTTAAAAGAAAAAAGGTTTTGCCAAAATTATGAGGTAATAATAACTGTCTTTCATACTCTTTTCATGATTATTAAGTTTATTTTTATATCGTTTTAAAATCTATTATTGTACTAAATACAATAATATTATTTCAAGTTACTATTATAAATAGTGGGTTACTATAGTAAGTTAATATTACGAATAGTGAATTACTATTTTCCAGTAACTATTTATTATTTACTATTTATTTATTACCATTCACTATTTACTATTTAAGTTATTATTCATGGTTAATATTTAAAATAATGATTTTTATAAATAATTTTTTATGATTATTTTATGAAAGATAAAATTTATTTTAAGTATATTAATTATGATATACTTTTATATATTTTTACCTCATTAAAAAATAAGTGTTGAGATTTATATATATAATTATTTTAAAATAATTTTTAAATATTGTATTTCATACTAAACTAAGATGGTATTAATGTGTTTTAGAATTCGAAGGCAGAGTGTACATAAACGATTCACAGAGGATCAAACTTCTAGAGGTAAGGGGGAGCGAGATAAGAATATAATATGAAAAGATATAAGGATAATAAGAGGAGTCCCCTGCTCCTTTTAAACTTCAAACAACTATGTTATTTTAAATTAATATTTATTATTACCTTGAATAAATAAATTGAAACTTAAAATACATTTATCTTATGTGATTTATCTTAAATGATGTGTATGACCTATGATTGAACTATTTGGACTTGACATGGACCGTAGTATATGATGATTGGACTACTACTACCTTATATGGACTAAGAAGGATTCAGATGCACCTATGTGATGATTTGACTATTTTGGACTTGATGAGAACCAAATAATATTATGACTGGATTACTAAGACTTAATATTATGGACTTTAATAACTAAAGCACTTCAAATGAATTGTGATGATTATGTATAATAGTTGAGTTATTTTTATTTGGTCGGTTTATGATTGATAATCTCGTGTGAAGGTGAAGAATGAGCATATAGAAAACATAGCGGAAAGCTAAAATTAAGTAAGAATTTACTTATTTTTTAATTTTACTTTATAGATCATTTATATATATATATAAATATTAATCTTTTAAAGAAATTATTTTTGTTCTTATTTTTATCTATTATTTAATATTTATTAAAATTTATGTAAAATTATTCTTATTTAAGAATAAGAGTTTCCTTAAAAAGTACTTTTAGTTGTTAAAAAATATATATAATTATTTAAATTAATTTTTTAGATGACTTTTAGTTATCTTTTGATAAAAGATATTATTATAAAAAAATGTAAAGCTTGAAATAGTTTATGAAAGGGTGAATTTTCATTAATAATTTTGTTCAAATTGTTGAAACTATGGAAATTGAGTTTTAAGATATTTGAAAATACTATTAAACTTTTTATACAATAATTTTTAAGTAATTTGGGTCAAAGATTTAAAGTTTTCCCGAACTAAGATCAAATTAAAATAAGTTGGTTTTGAGTTTTTCGACATATTTATTAAAGAAAAATTTAAGGTTTGATTTATGAATGACAAAGATATTGTACTGAAATTTTTCTGCATGTGGCAGAACATATTTGATATTTTGAAACATACAGATTCCTGAGGTGACTATGTCGTGATTCATAGACCCTGAATATATAATTGTTAATTGAGTTTCTAAAAATCTTAATCAACTTCATACGCAAGTAGTTCATGCATCATGGAAACTCAGAGAAAAGATGTGATATTACCTGGGGACGGAGTATAGAAACCGAGGATACATTAGAGGAGGTTCAATTGAAAACCTTAGGATTGGAGGGTGTGAAAGGGTGCTTTAGGTGATCTGGGGTAGCTCCCAATGTCGGGTACTTTCACAATAAGTTCTTTCACTTTGACTAGTCTCTAATGTTCTCATACCAGTTGAGTTGTTCATCCGCCATGAGGGCATTTATATTGTTATTATCTAGATTTATAGAACAGTGTAAACTCCTGATTGACCCAATGCAAAATAAGACTTTAAAAGGCCCACATGCATGGATAAAAAAATGAATTGTGGCATTGGAAGCATTGCATAACATTCATGTGACTATAATTATGTGATTGTGAGTGATAATATTATTATGAAATTTATGAAAACCCTTATGCATATACCTCATTTGAGAAGTATTATATTCCATTTTCCATTTCTTCTTATTTGATTTCTATGTCCAAATATATAATCATATGCAGTAAAGAGATCATAACTGTCAGACAAAGACAAAAGTATATATCTATAAGAGATTAAAGAAGTTTATCCTTGATCAGATAGTTGAAGGGACGTGACGAGAATATGACTCATAGTCATATAATTTAAAGATGAGAAAATGAATAGTCATGGTAGTAATAGAGGTAGAATATTAAAGTTATCCTTAGTTTTAAATTTACCTTATTGTAGTATCATATTTTGGATGATTGTAATAAGGTAAAGATTTAGCTTTGGAATGTTTTATTATTTGGACATATTACTGTAACCTCTGATCACTTAACTTGTGGTTTATACAAAATTAAATTTTGTCGATATAAGACAATTATCGAAAAACAAATTTTTTCACTTTTATATATATATTTTTGAAACCAAGTTATGTACATGTTCTTGTGTACGCAAGATAGGGATTTCAAAAGAATCAAAAAAGAAAAAAATATATACAAGCGTATCTATCTCGTATATACAAGAGGGTGTTACATGTGATGAGCTCAGACCCTACTTCATTTGAAATTATGGTTTCCTGACGCATCTTGGGACGTAGGGATTCCTTGATTGTCAGCTTGGTGTGATTGTTCTATGATGAGCAAAGACCTTACTATTATGAGATTTGTTATACTCTAGTAATTTCCCTCCAATTTGAATGAATTCATCGTGACATCATTAGTTAATTGAAAGACTGATAAAGTGAACCAACATTATTTGGCATATGCGTAGCTTTGCATTTTCTTTATGGTTGAGTTTGAGTAATTCTATTTTTTTGTACTTATTTTATGTTTCATCTCACTCTTCCAATTTTGTGGTTTGTGTATGTGCAATAGGATGATGAATGGTGATGCGGTGGAACTATTGTTAGAATGCATGGATTATGGACACGTATTAGAAATATATGTGGATGTATAAGTACATGTGTACTTTTTGCTTTTCTTGATTTGATGAATGAATTATTTATATAGTGTGTATGATATGTTTATTAACTATAAGAGTTGCATGTATATGGAGTGTTTATGATGAATTACGTATATTACATGTGACCTTAAAACTTAGATTATGAATTTTAAGGTGATTGTTCCACGGTGAAAAATTTATCACGAAATTCAATATATTTTGGACAATTATCTTGGGATCTGTAATTCGGGTTTTGGACATCGAAGTATGTAGTCGATGGCTAATTAAATAGGCTAAATCCATTCATAGGCCCTCAAAAATTTTATGTTCTTAAAGGATAGAAACAATAGTAATAAATGGGCTAAATACATTCATTGGTCATCTGTATTTTTCGTTTCAAATTGGTCCTTATCTTTTTAGAAATTTCAATTTGAACTCATGACTAAGAAGGAAAAACCAAAACATCCTTACCACTAGACCAAATACATCTTTTGTTTTATATACGGTAATAATTATATACATGTTATAACATTTATTTACAAATATTTATTATATTATTAAATATTTAATATTAAATATATTACAATATAATTATATAGTTTAGAATATAGTTCTTGTAGATATATTTAAAAATGTTAAATATTATATAATAATAATAATATATTTATTATATTTATAAATATTTAATATTATATTACAATATAACTATGATTTAAAATATATTTATTATTGAACTATCCGATATGAGGATAGCACAACCGATATCAATATTGGGGTGAAATCTCTCTTATATCTTACATTGGTCCAATATGGATCTGATATTATATCTCTTAGTCTAGTGGGAGCAGAGAGTCTTGAAGTTGGTCCGTCTAACCAACACAATGGTCTATCGCATTGAGAGATGAAATAGTATTACCTATAAGTACACTTTAACGCTCAAGTCAGTTTGAATATATCAATATCGTAGCTTGAGCATAAGTTAATGAATGTCACATACCTTAGTGGGTCATAAAGAAGTGTATTTATAGAGTTTAGTGACAGTTGAGTCTTACGTGACGTTATGCCAGTATAGACCCGTAAATCACGAAAAAAACCGATACCTTCACAGACATTCATGACCCCAACTGTAGGTTAGTTGCGGATGTCCTCTAAGTAATCTATCAGGTTCTCCTTGACTCTAGTCTTAAGGGACTTCGATAGGGGAATAAGATTACGCTAGGTTCGGGTAGTGTCATGAGATGCTTTACATAGAGGGTCTGTGTATCATGGGGCACCATTTTGATGTCATACTGTCTAGGCTGGTGTGAGGCCCAAATCAATTATATTTAATAAATATAATTAATATTATTAAATATATTAATAATATATGATATTTGATACTTTTTAAATATATTAATTAAGAATTATTTAATTTAATTTAAATATATTAGCAATAAATATATTTAAAATATCATAAAATGTCTTAAATATATTTATTATATATCAATAACATATGATATCTAATATTTTAAAAAATATTTACAAAAAATTTATTAAATATATTAATAAAAAATATGTAATAATTAATTTAAATATTATAAGAAATATATTAACTATATTATAAAATATATTAAATATATGCATGATATATAATATATAATATTTTAAAATATATTTATAAAAAGTATATTTTAAATTATATAGTTATTTTTTAATATATTAAACATTTATAAATGTACATTATAAGATATATATAATTATTATCATGTATATAATAGAAAATGTATTTAGTCTAGTGACAGGTGTCCTGAGCTTAACATGTTGCTAACAGTGTTAACCTAAATTATCTATAAGGCTTATTTAAAACTAGAAACACATACAAGATCAACTTAAAACTAACTCCAAAGACACATGACCAAAAGGTATTTAGGATTGAAGTATCCTTCATGGAAGGGAGGAAGTACGGATGATAATTTGGGTTTGGTTCACGGGCCAACTCATTTGACCGACTAAAAATAGGCGGATTGGGTCAAGAATTCAAATTCATTTTTTTAAATAAGTTTAGCCTGTTTTAGCCCATCAAAAAACAGGTCCTAACGGTCGGCTAACTCATTAAGCTACTAATAAAAAAATATATTAATATATATTATATATTAAAGACAAATATTATTTATTTAAACTTCTAATGAAATAAATTAGGTTGATTATAAAAAAAACTGATTTTAAAAACTATAAAATCTGATTTTTATATCTAAAGTTTTTTTAAAAGGCTTAAAATCAATATAAATTTAAAATAAAAAAAATGACATACACAAAACAAAAAAAAACAGGCTAACCCACAGGCCAACAGACGATATAAAATATGAGTCAAACTAATGTTTCTACTACATTTTTTTTTTGGACTGATCCATGTTAGACTGAGTTTAAATGGACCTTCGCCTGGCGCGGCCCATACACACTTAATGCCATCCCTCTTAAGGTCATAGTAGTAATTTCAGAAATTTTTTTCCCCGAATTTGCAAAACAGATTGAAGAATCGAGAAACCATGCTCTATATAAGTTGGCAACGTCTTTACTATCCAACACAAAACCACTCATCAGACCTCGAAACACTCTTAATTAATTACCCGTTCAAATTTGCAAGACGCAGCTGCAATGGGGTTAGAAGGAAAGGAAACGTCGTCGTTTATGAGGGATTTCCTCGACAGGTATGGTGGCTACGCCGTTATTGACGGTGGCTTTGCCACGGAACTTGAACGTCACGGGGCAGACCTCAACGACCCACTCTGGAGTGCCAAATGCCTCATTAGCTCCCCGCATCTTGTCAGAAGGGTACTCATATATTTTGCTTCTTCCTTTTCTTTCTCATGATTTTTTTTGCCCTCTCTGCATATTAATTAATGGCTATTATAAACTGCAATTTAATTTGATTCCTTAGTCATCACAATTTTTTTTTAATTTTTCTAACAAAAATTAAAATCAAAAGTATCGATTTGGATTCTCTGACTGTCGTTCCAAAGAAAAGGTGGCGAAAGAAAATGAGTTGAAGAAAAGATTTCAAGTTTTCTTTCAAAAATTATTTTTTTTATTTCTCTTAAATTTAATAACAAATTAATTATCTCTGTTTTTTCCGACGTCTAAACATAGGTTAAGCATGAGATCTTGATTTAGTTTGTTTTCAGATTTAATTATTTATCTTCTTTAAAAAAATAGATGCTAACAAACTTGAAACTTTGTCATATATTTCGTATGACAGCACAGTTACGTAGAAACTTGTGTCAAGATGTAAAGAGAAAAGACCAAAAACTAATCACAAACGCCACGCGTTAGTGCGTCAAGGAATCTAATATTACGTGTAAGGCATTCATGGAGGACAAAGCCTCGAAGGTTTCTCTAAGGTGGCTGCCCTGCCCATAACGTAGCAATAACAAAGAAAAACTTTAATATAATTAACAAGAAACATTCTTATGAAAATGAAAAAATTTAAAGGTTGATATTAATTATTTACACCGTTTGAGATAGTCAAAATTTATTTGACCGTATAATTTTTTAACCGACACTTATATTTTGGAAGTAGAAGTAACATTCTTCGTTTTTTTTAATGAAAATTTCATTACACAACTGAAATAACATTTTTAATGATTGATGTTTAATTTAAAATATACTAAGTTATATTTGAATTTAAATCAACAATTTATAGTTTGGCTTAAATATATTTTTTACCCCCTATAAAATTGGAACTTTCAATATTTGTTATGTGGAGAAAATTCTTTTACATCTAACTTGAAAGTATTAGCTTGTTCACATCATTTTGATAAGTTCAAGTGTTCAACTATCTTATTCAAATCATGTAGACAAGCTAATGTTTAATTTTTTTAGTCATGTCATTACTTAAAAAATTCAATTTACAGTAGGGATTAGAAATGAAATAAAATAAAATATTTTATACAAGTTTGACGTATTTTTTTATATAGACTAAAATCTAAAATCAATAGATCCCTATATGAATAAAAATATATTTAAGGCTTGTGAATAATATCACTTTTTTAACATGTACCATACTTATTTAGTTTATGATTTTCATAAGAGGTTCAATATAATTTTGAAAGAGTTTTTTATTTTTATTGATTATTTTATGTAAAGTTGGACATCTCAAATAAACCAATATAATATTTAAGTAATTTATATGCTCTATTCTTGATAAGCCGCATGGGACTTTCTACATAGAGAATGTTACTTTAATTGCGACCTAATCTTAAAGATGACGCTGACATGTTAGGATATATATGATTCTTTGATTGCAAAAGTTAAATTGCGACCATCTTCAATATTAATCTTTAAATTTTTTTCATTTCTTCAACTCCGTTTCCTTAACTGCAAACTAAACATCTCGTAGTTCCCATGAGAAATATTTTATTTTATGAACATGCATGTAACAACTGTTCCTTTCATTAAATTGAATTTGTATAATATGTGACAGGTTCACCTAGATTACCTTGACGCAGGAGCAAACATAATCTTAACAGCATCTTATCAGGTAACTACCCTGTTAACTTTTCCCCCTCCCTACAACCCCACAACCTTAATCAGATGAAGTAATTAATTACAACCAAATGGGTAGATTAGTTGGTAGAGATTATTCTAGTTTCATTTGTGCTCTCAGGTCTGGAAAAACTTTACTGTTTATAGTGGTCCTACTCGTTCGAAACACAAATAGGTATATCATACCACAAAAAAGATGGCCAAGTAATTCCCACCTATAGTGTAACATAAGTATTTTTTTCCTTCTAAATTTTGGCTATTTCTGGTGTGTTGGATGCTGCAGGCCACTCTTCAAGGTTTTGAAGCCAAAGGGTTCTCTAGAGAGGAAGGTGAAAACCTGCTTAGAAGAAGTGTGGAGATTGCACGTGAGGCTAGAGAAATTTATTATGATAGGTGTACCAAAGATTCTTCAGACTTTATGAGAGATGAGAGACATAGGAGACGTCCCATTTTAATTGCAGCTTCTGTGGGAAGCTATGGGGCCTATTTGGCAGATGGCTCTGAATATGTGTAAGTGAAGAAAACCAATTATGTCAAAATAATAGTCACCACAATGGGAACTTTTGTTGGTTTCAATTCATATTATTGTTTTGTACAATAAATTTTTCGTAACTATTAACATATACTATATGAATTTAAGAAGAGATTTTGCATGATTGAAGTTCAAATTAGATGATCAACCTGTTAAATTTGATCCCAAGTTTAAAGCAATTTTTCCACAGTATAAGTATATCATGCGATGCCAGTAAGATGATGATGTTATCATTTTGGAGCCTCTCAACTATTAATATTGGAATGATTCCCAGTGTCATAGAATAACCCTCTGGAAATTGTAATAGATGTTTGGCATTTCTTTGAATTTGATGAAGTGACCATGACTTGAGTCTATGTTGATTGTGTCTCTTCACAGTGGGGACTATGGTGATGCAGTTACTGTCAAAACATTAAAAGATTTTCACAGGGAAAGGGTGAAGATTCTTGTTGATGCTGGTGCTGATTTAATTGCCTTTGAAACAATTCCAAATAAGCTGGAGACAAAGGTATTTGTAACTTGTTTTCTTTATGTATGTGCACATGTAGATCTGTAATATCATGTGTGCAAAATACAGTGTCAATTATTATTTACTGATACCACAGCAAGTTGGAAACTACCATTACAATTTTGTCTTAGTTTCGCCTTGGTTTTAAGAAATCTTATTGATTTTTTGGTTACAAATTAACATAGGCTTATGCTGAACTTCTCGAGGAAGGCATAGAAACTCCTGCGTGGTTTTCTTTTAGTTGTAAGGATGAAAGCAACGTGGTTAGTGGTGATTCTATATTTGAGTGTGCTACAGTAGCTGATTCATGCAGACAAGTGGCTGCAGTTGGAGTTAACTGTACTGCACCAAGATTTATTCATGGATTGATTTCATCTATAACAAAGGTATGACTTTTGCATAATGCTCTGCTATGTGCTATTAAAATGTGCTAATTTGCTATGTCATTTCGAATAAATTGTGAAAGAAGATCTTGTAAATCATTCTTACACTTTGCAGTCCCTCAAATTATATAGTTATGTAACATGGTTCATGGATTCCAAGGTTCATATGTCCCCTATGATATCATCAATTTTTCTAGTCTTCAATATAAATAAAAATGCCAAGTAATGTCCCTAACAAAAGCAGCTTAATAAAAGGGAAGACATTTGTTTGTTCAAGTGGATATGGTATGTTTGTTAACTAGTGCCCTTGAGGCACGGCTTAACAAGGCCTTGTAAACTATGAAAAATGCTAGCAAGATACTTTTTTTAAATATACTCTTCAACATACTCCATGTCATTAGTTAGTTTCTTAAAAAGTTAAATCATTGATTCCTTAAAAAGTTAAATAATTGATTCCTTACTTTGACTTTTTAAGAAACTAATTAATTACATGAAGTGTGTCAAAGAGTGTGTTCAATAAAGAATGTTGTTAGCATTTCTCCTAAACTATTGTCAAGTGAGAAATGTAGTTTTGATATGGTGGAGAGCCACATCCATTGTATTGACCAAAATACAAAAGTGTGTATGTTCATATGGAGAAACATGATGTAAAGGGTTATAATGACTATAAGGGAAACTAATCGACTTAATCACTTAATTACTATTAACTGACTTGACTAAATTTCGTTACACTTGTTCTCTAATAGAATGCTAACCACACCCTTCTCTTGTATTTTGTCCAATAAAGACGCACTATTTGACCCTATCTTTTTTAACACTCCATTTTAAATAGCAGGCAACAAGTAAACCAGTACTTGTATATCCTAACAGTGGAGAGACTTATATTGCTGAGAGCAACCAATGGGTGGTGAGTTTGTGCTTCTCTCTCCTTACATGGCTCCAGCTTGTTTATGTTCAAGTTCATCCAACTTCAAGATATTGCAGTTATAATAAATGACACCACCTCTGAATTAAAATATAGCTGAACCTCTCACTACTTATGTTTCAACCCATGAATCTTATAATATTCAAAATGAAAATTTCAAAATATAATCTGAATGCAGCTACTGAAAGCAAATCAACTTGCACACATTTTGCGAAAACTCGGCACCTTAAAGATGTGAAAAGAACTTTTATTTTTTCTTGTTTAGTATCATGAGATTGATAATCTGAAATGTACCATGCAGAAATCAAGTGGGAAAGCAGAAGATGATTTTGTTCCATATATAAGCAAGTGGCGTGATGCTGGGGCTTCCCTTTTTGGTGGCTGCTGCAGGACTACTCCTAATACTATCAAAGGCGTAGCTGGTGAATTGTTAGGAACACTTCCACACAAATGAATATAACTCTTGATGTTTTTATCTGTAACAAATGACAAAACAATCTGGATGAAATGAAATGGCTACCTTTCTGCCTTCACACTTTCTTATATCACACACACTCATTTTTACTCAAGATTTATAGTATAGATATCGGAATTCTGCACTAAGTGGTTTACCATTTCGTATTAGCCACAAGTAATTATGGGTGTGATTTTAATGTTCAATGTGGTATTCTCGGCCACCGATTTTAAAGAGAGAAAACTAGCTTCTCAACATTAAATATGTCACACAATTTAGTCATAAGCTCACTTTCCAAAAATATTTTCTGCTATGTTTTCTCTTACTGCTTTCAAAAAAATGCAGAAGAAATACTGAAAAAAGATACCATTTGGTTTTAGAAAATATATTTTTGTTATTATTTTTTTAACTTTTAAATATATGAATCATTATTAAACATAAGTTCTTGTTTAATTGTACAAATTTTAAAAACAGGAAGCAATATAACGGTTTTATAATTAAAAATAAAAATATAAAATATTTTTTTAAACTAATCGACGCCTTTTTATAAAACTGGTTATCAAATTAAGAGTTCCTTTAAAAAAGGAAAAATCTAAAAATTAATAATTAATATTTTAGGTTAATTTTATATGTATATAAACATAATTTTTTTGTTTGTTTTTAAACACATGTTTTAATATATATTTTTTTAACTTTTTCAAATCAAATAATATGGAACTTCTTTTTGAAATACTCTTGGAATTAAAACTTAAAAGTGGCATCCTTTCAGTTTTATTCACTTTTCTGACATGGATCCTAGACCTGGTACGTCAGGAACATCTTATGAGATGCATACCTTGACAAACTACAAGACCCAGATTTTAGTAACGAAAAAACCTGCTATGGATGAGAGTACCACTGCCAGAACAGAGAAGCAGGGAAATTATTTAATTATGCACTCATGACTCATGAGGAAGCATTTCCACATTCAACATGGCAAATGCTTTAAATCACATGTTAATTGGAGACAACGAAGCCAAAAAAACAAAAACATAACAAAAGAGCCTTGAAAATTTCCGGAGTCATGCACGTATAAGCTGAGAAATCTTTTCTAATAAACGGAATGGAAATAGTGTCACATACTAATGGACTGTTTGGTTTAAAAGTTTCATGAAAACTCTTTCTTTAGTCTCACACCATAGTTAAAATCACTGTTCTACCTTCATAAACTTTTTCTATGATCGTAGTATCTCTAAATTTCTATCTTTGTAGGGAGTTACTTACTCCGGGTAGTAACTTTGAGAATGAGAACAGAAATTAAAAGTTCATTTCAATTATGTCTGAAAAGAAACATTACCTTCTATGTTGTTTTATTTCATTTTCACATATGTAGTTAGTTAATCTTAAATTAAATCTATCTAGAAGGGTGTTTTTTATTAATGGATAAGTTAGTTTAAAACTGATAAGCTAACTGATTAAATTAAAATGTATTTAAAAAATTAGTTGTTAAATATAAGATAATATATTTTTTTAAAACACATGTGATTTTTCTAGAATATCAGTAAAAAAATATAAAATCTAAAATAAACTCAAAATGCTACTTCAAATAGTTTTTCAAATAACATTACTAGCTATTAAAATGAGTTTATTTACTAAATAAAGTTATTTTATCTAACAAATTTTTAAAATAGTAATGTAAACTAACTTGAATGTTGAGAAACATAACCTAAAGTATAAGATAGACAAAATCACAAACATATTATTAGCTAATAAGAAGAAAGAATTACTAGGAGGAACAAAATCATAAACTTTGAAAGCATCTCTAATGGATATGTCCTCCTTAGCAAGGAAAGACATGCCCCATCTAACTTCAATCCCCTTCAAGCCAGCACATGGCCATGGCTATATATGAATCGTTGTGGGCTAAATTGATATCATGTAAGAGTATGAACTCAGAGAAAAAAGAAGAGACATGAAGAGAGTGGAAACAAAGTTCTTATTGAATTAAATTGACTACACACAGAGATACAAAGTTTATATATGAAATTACAAGCTCAACATAAAACACATACAATGTAAAACTGAAAAACAGAAAATAACATAATTCCAACTAACTTATCATTATAATTAAAAATGTTCACATCACACAAAGATTTCCTTTAAACACCCTATATATGACATCAACACACTTACAATATCCTAAGCATATTAATTTGATCTACATCTCACAACACTTTAAAATTAAACTTCTAAATATTCCAACGAGTGTTCCAATGAGTGTAGAGACAAATATGCTCTCTCTTAATTCACTTGCAATCAGAGAAAATGTTAGACTTCCAAAATATTTTTAATTTGAAACAACTCCAACAATTATTAACTAATGTTATAAGAATTTATACTTCGTATCATGTTATTTTGAAAGTCTTGTTATGGGTGGAGGCTCCCCTGTTGAATATAATGAAAATAAAAAGAGGTGGATTTGAGTGAAATGTATTACTAATATTGTATAATTTGATTGTGTATGAGTTGGTCTTTAATGGGAGAGATAGTGACGGGTGAGAGAAAAGGTTTGTCACATTTTGAAAACTAACCCAAAACCCATTGAGGCTGTGAATGGGGTCTCTCTCTCAAAACAGAAAAAGCAAGAAAGAATCAATTTGAAGGTGTAGGAAAAATAAACAAAAGAAAATCAAATGCTTATCCCTTTGACTGCCTCGTAAAACATGATTTTACAAGGTGGGTGATTTGGGAAGCAAAAAGCAAAAGCATGAAGCAGAACTCCAAGGAAGGAGTTCCTTTATTTTTGTTTTTGACCTGCCCCAAAAGCAATTAATTATGTGAATGATATTCTAATATGTAATTTCTGAAATAGACAATCATTAAATTGATTACGTACCTAGAGCAGGCTGTACCGTAGTTGGATAGCATTTAAGTGGAATGTGACTTTGTTTGGTCTGAAATCTTTTACCTACAAAATTTTAACGTATTAAAGATGCTATTTCGCACATTTTATACTCCTTTATTTGTAAGACTGAACTTGTTTTACTTATTTGTGTCGGATGAAATATTTTGACTTTGATACCATCTTAAATTTAAATATTATATCTAATTTAATTTTAAAAGTTAATTTAGAGGATGAAAATTATTTTCACTTTATATACTTTTAATTGGTCATGTTTCTACTATACTTACAACACATCTCTTTCACGCCCAAGAATGAACATCTAGAGTGTGGACTACGGGTGGAAAGGCCAGGTTAAGCTAGACTTTACAAAGCCTTAGTATAGTCTAGTATTTAATTACATGGCCTGAGTCTGATCTATTATATGACATAGGACATATTTTTAAGTTTGATTTGACCTATTTAGAAGTCTAGTCTAGCATGTATAAAAGCCTATTTATATTAAAGCCAATGAAAATACCAACAATCATATATTAAATAAATCAATTAAATTTATTTTAAACAAACCAATAAACTTTTAAAATGCTAACAACTTACATAAAATATACATTTGCCTTTTAATTTTACGTATTGAAGGTAATTTTAATAAGTTTTAATTTTAATTTTATAGACTATGATTATAGAAAATATCATGTGTATTTATAAATTAATTTATTTTATAAACTTATAAGCAATATCTTAAAAGATTGGTCTAATAGATTAAAAAGACTTTTGATAAGTCTTGAAAGTATATGAGATTCTTAGGACCTCTCAAAAGTTTTGGTTAGATAAAAACATTATATTATTTATTGGACTAATGTTTCACGGCTATCTAAGGTTTATATGTAGTAAATACAAAACCACGAGTCAAAAATCAAGAAGTCTCAAGAAACTATTTAAAGGTTCACAAAACTTAGACACCCCAGAAAGTCAACTCAAACACTCCACATAAAAGATATAGTAAACACAAGCCATAAGCAAAAATTGATGCCTCAATGTTGATTAAAATCGTTCTGACTTCATGCATATCTATTCATCCATTCAAAGCTTTAATAGGACCAGCTAAGCATAAGGAGCGTCTTGCTTGTGTATCAAAAAGGAACCAAACAACCAAAGTATCACAAATTGACAAAGGACAAAAATGTGTTGCAGAACATCTCAAATGACTTTGTCCAGATGTCATGTTGCCATTGAATAAATGCTTTGTCTCTCAATGTCTTTCTCCAAGAAACCTACATAAAAAAGCTCATTTAGTGAATAAAAGTGTCCTAACTTCTTATATCCCTTCTCCTCTACACATTCTACAAGTTGTGTATAAATTCTCTAATTATCTCTTGTAATTACTTAAAACTTTCTTATTATTTTATATCTTAAACAATCAGTTCAATTTTTGTAAAGCTTAGATAACCCTAAGGTGTTTATAAAGACTTAGAAATCATTTTCTTCTATGTGAAGTTGGTTGAGCCTGAAGAGACTTGCTTAAACAGGAACACTTAGGTAGTTAGTTTGCAAAGGCTAAATTAAAAAGGAATACTTGGGTTTTTAGCCTTAAAAGGCTAAGTTACGAATGAATAGTTGGGATTATTGTCAGTAAATGTAAGTTACACTTAGCTTATTAATTAGTTAATATAAAATCTCATTTCTCAAAAGCCTAAAACCTGACCTCTTTAAGCAAATAGGCTTTTTGAAAATTCTTAGCATGATATTTTTATTAAATATGTTGAACTAAATTAGGCCTTAAATAGGTTAAGTTATAGGCTCCCGACAAGCTGTTTAGCCTATTTTCATCCATAGCTTGGACAAATATTGGCTACCTATAATGTGGGACTTACAACATATCTTCTCATGGGTAACCCAATAATAGATATATGATAGACTTTGATACTATCTTAAATTTGAGTATTAATACAAAAAAGAGGCCTTGGGTGTTTGGTACGCGGTATCCTTTTATATTTTTAGATAGGTCTTATTCCCAAGAATGAGAAAAATTAATATTCTCAAGCAAGTTTTAAAAGTATGTTTGATTGTCACTTATGTTTCCCATGAATAAATTTTTATTCTTATAATAATTTTATTCTCATATTTTCTTCACTACAAGCTTGGGATGCTTAATCTTTGTGTTCCAGCTTGAAGGGGATGTTAGAGTGTTATAAATGTGTTGTTTGTTAGTCAGTTTTTCTGATAGAGTGTTGATTAGATACTTAGTTTTTCTTCTATTCTATTTTCCATATGATCTAGTCTAGATACCGGTCCAAGGGCAATAGTATAATTTCACCCACTTTCAGTCATATACTAGTGTCGTAGGTAAAACCTCAGATTAATATACCAGTATAAGTCATTCTCTCTATACCCGAAAGTCCAGGTCATCACCATTGCACACCGGAAAGTAACCTGCCAACTTGAAAAACAGTACAAGGTACAGCCGTTGGGAGAGACGTCATTAGAGATACGGAGGCACCCACGTCGTGTGTCAGCTTTTTGCAGGATCGTACTGACACAAGGTACGAAATATCCCCTAACCCTAAGGGACTTTTACGTCCCTAGCATGCATATAAATACCAAAGAATCCACAATAATGGGACGCTTTTTCTCATTCTCTAACTTACACTTGAGCTTACTGCATTCTCAATCTATTTACTGACTTGAGTGTCAAAGTGCCTTTGCAAGTGGCACTATCTTTCGCCCCCAACGCAAAAACTTGGTATGTTGATTTTTTAGGACTCTAAGTCCCCTAATTCCTCACTGGAATATAGGCTATAATACCGGATCCCCACTAAACCGGTGTACAAATAACATACAGAAGAACGTTTATGGCTGATTCCCATACCAGATCGCATACGCCGGTTCAAAGCAGTTCATTGGCACGCCCGATGGGACTCGTTAAATTGATTCATATTTTTCACATAAGTTTGGAGTACCGATGGAAAACAACTTGAAGGGTCCCCAGGAGGGACATGTTGAAGATATCACACACTTAGAGAATAGGCGTTTGATCTTTGATTTCCCTGGTGTAAGCTCTAGAAGGTTGGTAGTAACGGGGATTCTAGATCCTCGTGATGATATCATCAGGAAATTTAGGGACGGGTTGGCGGAACTGAAGCGTGACTGCAAGCAAGTAGAGGAGAATGTTATCCTCCAGGAAGAGGAGACGCATGAGGGTTCTAGGAGGGAGAAGTCTGAACTTGTTTAGTATTCCAAAATCCCCACGTACCAGGAGACGGAATAGTCTCAAGATTCTAATGACCAAACAAGGGTCAGGAGAAAGAACTTAGTGGTAGTGGTGACGAGAGCCTACAGGCTTAACATCCCATTCTCAAGAAGATTGATGAGTGTTTCTATTCCCAGGAACTTGCAGACAACGCAACCCTTTTCCATTGGGAAATACTCTGGTGAAACTGACCCAAGCAAACACCTTGATGCCTATGTTTATGAGGCGATGTTTTTGGGAGCTAAAGAGGATGTAATGTGTCGTATGTTCCCTTGTACATTGACTAGAGAGGCTCTGAGTTGGTTTATAGGATTGGCAACATGGTCGATTGACTCTTGGGAGGACATGGCAGAGGCTTTTGGGGAACACTTTGTTATTTCCAGAGATGTGCCCAAGACTTCACACACCATTGCTCAGATAAGGCAGGGAGAGAGTGAATTTTCTTAAGAGGTTCTATAAGGAAGCAGCAATGATGCCTAACCTCATTGAAGCCATCCAATTACATATTGTTATCGAAGCCTTGCAACCAAAGTCTGCCTTTGCATTGTCTTTGGCTAAGAGCCCACTAGCTTCTTTCGAGGAGTATAGGAGGAAGGCATCAAAATATGTTGGAATGGAGATACACCTCGAGGCTATAGCGGCAAGAGTAAAACCCATTCCCCTAGCACCACACCCGCCAAAGGAGAAGGATTACAGACAACGGCACCCAATTGACTAACATGAAGTTCACAAAATTGCTAGATAGGTTGGGCATAGTGCAAGTCTTCACTTTTGTTGAACACCCCTAAACAAATGGCCAAGCCAAGGTAGCAAACAGAGAGGTGCTGAAGGGTGTCAAGAAACACTTAAGAGAAGCCAAGGGTGAATGGACCAACCAATTGTGCCATGTTCTATGGGCTTACTGTACCACTCCTCATTATACCACAAAGGAATCCCTATACCGCCTGACATACGGTGTCAAGGCCATGATACCGATGGAGCTCCAAACAACTTCTGTAAGGGTGTAACACTTCTCTGACCAAGATAACGGCTCTCATCTGTCATTAGAGTTGGATGTGATTCAACAACTCAGGGAGAAAGCCTATATGTGAGATAAAGTTGTAAAGGCTAGAGCTGCCCTCCACTATAATAAGCGAGTCTTGCATAGAACTTTTAGGGTCGAAGACCTTATGTTGCGAAAGGCTAGCATAGGGAATAAGTTTACACATTAAGGCAAGCTAGCGCCCACGTGGGAAGGTCCCTATCGTGTCTTCGAGGTTGCCAGTAAGGGGTCATATCGACTTGAGAATCTGGATGGCACGTCGATTTGCAACAAGTGGAATGTACAGAACTCTACGGGTTTATTACAGCTAGTTGGTGAACAGGCATGTACTCTTTTTCCTAACTTGAGATTTTTTCCCATAGGGTTTTCCTCGAGAAGGTTTTGATGAGGCATGTCCCAACTTAGCCCCCTTGTACAAACATTATTAATGAAATTTATTATCAAACACTGTGTCTCTTTCATTATCACTTGTGTATATTACTTGGCCTTACGAATAGCATGGAAATAGCCCCGATGAGTGGCAAGGATTAGTCCTTTTAAAGGCTATACCAGACCCTAACGAGTGGCAACCCAATTACCTATTCTGTCATTAGTTACTTGACCCCAACGAATGGTGAGGTTGGATCTTTCTTAAGACCACACCAGACTCCAAAGAGCGATGCAATTAGAAACAAAGTCTCAATTACCTATTCTGTAATTGACGACCTAGCCCTAATGAGTGGCACCCCAATTACCTATTCTGTAATTGGCTACTTAGCCCCAACGAGTGGTGAGGTCGGATCTTTCTTAAGACTACACCGGACCCCGATGAGCGATGCAAGTAGAAACAAAGTCTCAATTAGCTATTCTGTATTTGATGACCTAGCAATAATAAGTGGCACCCCAATTACCTATTCTGTAATTGGTTACCTGGCCTCGATAAATGGCGTGGGTGGATCTTTCTCAAGACCATACCAGACCCTGACGAGCGGTGCAAGTAAAAGCGCAGTCCTAAGTACCTATTCTATAGATTGGCTACGTCGTCCTAACCTGGAAAAGGGATGACTACTGTTAAGGGGGTCATACCGGATCCAGTAAACAACACAGACAATAGCTAAGCCTAAGTAAAAGGAAAGCTCGAAAGCATACAACGTATGACACAGGAAAGACTTATGGATAAAATAAAATTTTAAGTTGATCGAAGTATAAGGCTTTATCGATTTAAAACACACAGTACAAGACATGCATAAATAGAAAGAGTGCATAAATTCAGATAAAGACATTTAAGCAGAAGAAGCTGTAAGATAAGTCAAAATATTGTCAATGTTGGAGCCTATCCCGACACAAGGCTTCATCAGTTAAAAAACGAAGTTGATCCTGGAACGCAACAACTAAGAAAAAGACAAAAACACTAAGGATGAGGAATAACTTCTTTATTTTCTTCTTGGCCCTTTTCCTTTTGGCCCTCAATTCCACTGCAGCATCAATCTTTGTAGGCTCTTGGGTTTCGCCGCCCTCTACACCTTCTTTCTCTGGTTCCTCATCCTCAGGAAACAATGGTCTGGGGTAAGGCTTTGCCCTTTAGGAAGAGGAGCTAGCTCGTAAGAAGTATCTGCCGGCTCTCATACTTGCTATCAGAAATGGAGAATAGTCTACCACCGTAGAACTCATAGAAAGGATGAATCCTTTTCAGATTAAGCTCCACATCGGAGTTATGATGTTTTATTTACCGGATTGCCTCGTTGAATGATTCATGCACTAGAAAAGTGTAGATTTCAAGAGCTTTGTTGTATTGGGCCTCTATGCCAGTGAGATCCCCCATTAGCTACTCATTCTTCTTTATAAAGGGCCTAGCCTCCTTATTTTCCTTCTATAGCTCTACCATAAGGTTGTTTAACTCTTTCCTCTGAGCGGCCCATTCCTCAACCTGTTAGGTATGATTGTCTTTATAACGCTTCATATCATCAGCTAGCTTTGAGGCCTTCTCTCTCTCCAGCCTCACCTCCTCCCTTAGCTTGAAATTTTCTTCCTCCATTTTCCTCACATTCATCTTCAGACTGGATATCTCCAGGGCGCGCTGGCCTATAAGTGTCTGTTCATCCTTGAGGCGTTGCTCTAGGCGTTTGATTTCAACTTTGTCACGCCTATCAGTAATGTTCAACCTTTGAACTTCATTGAACAGGTCGGCGGCCTCCTCCATACTGTCAGTTACGGCAGTAAAAGAGTGGATCACACCGTTGACTTTTGCCATTTGCCACCTCGTAGCCTCGTAAGCTTTCTTGATGTTTGGGACTTTAAGTCCTAAATTGAGCTTGTATGTCAGACTGGCAAGCGTTGGGGGAATGGGGCCCTCATAAAACATGTACAGGGTGGGACATAAGGATGAGGGAGGAATGCAGACCTTATTTCTTTGGGATTCTTTAGCCGTTCTCGTTGGCTTAGTGAGTGGCTCAGAGTGCGATATTTCCTCAATGACAGGAATCACTTTCTTCTTCGTCTCAGTGGCACCCAGACCGGTCTCCTACAAGGTCTTTTGCTTTTTTGAAGCTTTGGTAGGGGACACCTTTTTGCCTTCAACCTCCTTGGCGTTTGATAGGTGTTTTGTTTGCATGATTTTAGTGGCCTTTTTATTTAGTTTTTCTAGGTCATTTGTGTTATCTTGTCCCTAATTCCAAGTATTTTTTCTGTCATTCCGCATTTGTTACTCGGGTGTTTCAAGTTTTTGCAGGAATAACTTGTTTACAGGTACATACATTCCAAACGCGAAGCATTCGAGGAAGCATTGGATAAATGGAAGAGTTTCAAGCTATGAAAAAGCAGCAAAGTGAAGTCCAAAGAAACCCACTAGCAGTGGGTTTTTCCCACTGCCAGTGGATCCTGCTGCCCTATAACAAAAACTTGCACAAATTGGGGTCCAGAGAAACCCACTGGCCGTGGGTTTTTCCCACTACCAGTGGATCTTGCTGCCATGTAGAGAAAATGCATATCTTGGGGTCCAGAAAAACCCACTGGCCGTGGGTTTTTCCACTGGCCGTGGGTTCCTCTGTTTGAATGCTCAAAAATGTAAAAATTGGATCTCCAGTACGATCCACTGGCTGTGGGTTTTTCCCACTGCCAGTGGGTTTTTGCACGCACAGCAGTTTCCTTATTTTAGGGAGCAGTTTCTGAGGTTTAAAGGGACAGTTTTTGAGGGGCAAAGTACACAGACATTTTTGGGACGTTTTTGGAGAGAGAAAGAGAGAGTTTTCACTGGAGATTATTGAAGAAATCAAGACCATAGGCGTTGAAGAACTTCCTTGGGCAGATTTCAGAAAGATTCATAAGCACAAGTGAGAGCTTTTGCTTTGTGTTCTTTGCTTTCTTCTTAGGTTTTCTCTTTCTCTGTAATTTCTGAATTTGATTCCATCAATGGGCTGTAGTGAATTGAGCATATGTAGCTAAACGTTATCTTGGGATTAGGGTGTGACAATACTTATGTATTGAACCTCTTTTGGATTTTTCTGTTTGTTAATTCATTGCTTCTATTCAATTTCCATGAACGCGTAATGCTTTTGAATACCTAGAGATATGATCAATTGAAATTAAACTCTAAGAGAATCGAAAGGTTAATTAGTTGTTTGAATGCATGAAATTGAACTTAGAATCATAGGTCACGAAAGTGGGTATGACAATTCGAGGTTTAATAGGATTTCACCGTTCTTAACAAGGTCACATAATAAATCGAACGCGGTTCTTTATTATTTGGGCACATTAATGTTACTCTGAGAAGAGGGCTTAATTAAATTCGGAAATCCAACCTTAGAGCGTGAATTAATAAATAGGAAGGTTTTAGGAAAATTAAATACATAGCATAATCATATACCAAATCCCAAGAGCTTCACCATCATTTGTTCTATTTCAATTTCAAAATTCATTTAGTTCTTTCAGATAGTATTTCTTCTTAACTTTTGTTTTTCTTAATCTTCTACATTACAATCCTAATTTCATAATTTTCTAGATAATTAAACCACTATGAAAACTTGTACTTGGGCACAATCTCTGTGGGACGATAACTTTTTATTACGCGATACCTCGTGCACTTGCGGGCCTATCAAGTTTTTGGCGCCGTTGCCGGGGATTGTCCCCCAATATTGGTTAAACAGTTTTTGATTAGACTAGATTTTTATTTTTCTGCAATAATTTTTTCTGTTTTTCTTTAGTTCTTATTTTTTCTGCAGAATTACGTTTTGGTATTTGTTGTTAGAGGGTTTTGCAGGTTTATATATGCGAAGGAGTCATAGCCTTGAGCACATTTTCGATCCAGAGATTGAAAGGACCCTCCGTAAGATCAGAGCACTTCGGAAGCATCTTGAACAAGAAAAGCACCAAGCTTCAAGTTCAGCTACCGACAAACACATGGCAAACCAGGACAACAGAGCGCTTCGTGATTTTGCAGCGCCCAATGCAATGGGTAGGAGGTCTAGCATCACAAGACCCAACATTGAGGCGAATAATTTTGAGTTGAAGCCATCCTTGCTCTCGATGGTTCAACATAATCAATTTGGTGGATTACCATCTGAGGATCCCAACTTACACTTGCAGATATTCCTTGAGTATTGTGACACGCTCAAGGTGAATGGGGTCTCAAGCGACGCAATCAGGCTTAGGCTTTTCCCATTCTCATTAAGGGATAAGGCTAGAGCTTGGTTGTACGCTCTTCCAGAAGCGTCAATCACCACTTGGGAGGAGCTGTCCCTCGCCTTCCTCAACAAATATTACCCCAGGAGCAAAACTGACCAGTTGAGGAAGCTGATCATCACCTTCAACCAGAAAGAAGATGAGACCTTGTATGAAGCCTGGGAAAGGTACAAGGAAATACTCCGGGAATGCCCACATCATGGCATTGAACGTTGGTTGACCGTTCATATTTTTTACAATGGGTTGTCTCCGAACCAGAAAGTGACCTTGGACGCCGCAGCTGGCGGTGCCTTTATGGGTAAAAACATGAAGGAAGGTTATAACCTCATTGAGGAGGTTGCCCAAAATACCTATCAGTGGTCATCAGAACGGAATATGCCAATGAAAACTCCAGGTAAGTACACTGTTGACGCTCTTTCTTTATTAACTGCTAAGGTAGAAGCTTTATCCGTTAAGATTGATAAGTTCGATAAAGTAGGAGCAGGTGCTACTAAAGCTGTTTGTGAGTTATGTGGTGTTTCAGGGCATAATATTTCAGGATGCCAGCTTGGAGTGAATCAGCATGCCGAGCCAGAAATGCATCAGGTGGATGCAATTGGAAACTATGGTGGGAACTATGGAAATAATTTCAGACCACTTGGACCACCGGGTTTCCAAAGCAGGCCACCCCAGTTTCAAAATCAGCAAGGTAGCTACAGACCACAAGGACCTTACACTCCACAGAAATCCAAATTGGAATCCTTGATGGAAACCTTTGTAGCTACCCAATTAAAGCAGAATGATGATTTCTCTGACGCCATCAAAAGCTTAGCCTCAAAGATGGATAACTTGGCCACCCACAACAAGATGCTGGAGACCCAGATTGCTCAACAGGCATCATCCTCTTAAAGAGCGCCAGGAACATTCCCTGGAAAGCCCGAAGCAGGACCATCGAACCACACAATGGCTATCACTCTTAGGAGTGGTACAAAATATGAAGGTCCGGTAAACAAGGAAGAGGAGGAGGCTAACCAAGAAAAGAAAGCGGATGAACCTCACTCTCATCGTATGGTGGAGGAAGAGAAACAAACTGAAAAGAAGGAGGAGGTGAAGCCTTACCAACCTCCAGTGCCGTTTCCTCAACGCTTGGCCAAGGCCAAGTTAGATAGACAATTTGGTAAGTTCCTTGAGGTCCTTAAAAAACTGTATATAAATGTCCCCTTCACAGATGCTTTGCAACAAATGCCGACCTATGTGAAGTTCTTGAAGGACATTTTGTCAAATAAGCGGAAACTGGAGGACGATGGTACCATTGCACTTACTGAAGAGTGCAGTGCACTGATCCAGAAGAAGCTACCACCCAAGCTTCAGGATCCAAGTAGTTTTTCTATTCCTTGTGTGATTGGTAATGTGGCTATTGATAGAGCACTATATGACCTAGGGGCTAGTGTTAGTCTTATGCCATTATCTATTTCTGAGAAATTGGGACTAGGAAAGCTAAAACCTACTAGGATGTCTTTGCAACTTACTGATAGGTCTGTTAAGTACCCTGTTGGCATTTTAGAAGATGTTCCAATCAAAGTAGGAAAATTTTTTATACCTGCCGATTTTTTGGTTCTTGAAATGGATGAGGATTCGATGATCCCCATTATCTTAGGCAGGCCATTTTTGGCAACCGCGGGCGCGGTTATAGATGTCAAGAATGGGAGGTTGTCTCTGACTGTGGGAGACCAAAAGGTTGATTTTAACTTGCAGAATGTTTTAAAAAAACCTTTTAATGATGATATATGTTGTGTTATGGATTGTATTGACCAAGTGGTGAAGGAAGAAACCCTTCCTGATAAACCACTTGAATCTGTATTTTTGATTGAGCCTGCAGGTACATCAAGTAGCTCCGAAGGAGAAGCCCAACCAAAGCATGATACTGAGGTCATGCAAGATGAAGTGGTGGGTAACAAATTAGAATTGAAGCCTTTACCGGCTTCATTGAGGTATGAATTCCTTGGCCCAAACTTTACCTATCCTGTGATTGTAAATGCTGAACTGACTGCTGTGGAAACCGAAAAACTCCTGAAACATCTTAGGTTGTATAGGAAAGTTATTGGTTATACCATTGATGACATTAAGGGGATTAGCCCTTCATTTTGCATGCATAGGATCACTGTAGAGGATGAGAGTAGGCCAACAGTAGAACCACTTAGGAGACTAAATCCTAAAATGCAAGAAGTGGTTAAAAAAGAGATTTTGAAGTTGTTGGATGCGGGTGTCATTTATCCCATTGCTAGTAGCAAGTGGGTTAGCCCAGTTCATGTGGTTCCAAAAAAGGGAGGGATGACTGTCGTGCAAAATGATAAACAGGAATTGATTTCTACTAGGGTAGTTTCTGGGTGGCGCATGTGTATAGATTACAGAAAACTAAATAGCGCTACTAAGAAAGATCATTCACAACTAGAAAAATGACTAATAGCTACAATAAGTTAGCGACCGCCATATGCCGTCGCTAATTAGTGACCGCGTTAGCGACCACAAAATAAAAACGACGTGGAAAACGAAATATAGTGACCACATCCGCGACCGACATTTCACCGTCGCTAAAATTGGTAAAGAACCGTCGCTACCTCCGTCACAATATTAAACATCGTCGCTGACCCGGTCGCTATAGTTATTTCCCTCCACTTTTTTGGTTTCCCTCCAATATATTTATGGTGCCAACTGATAGCGACGGGATATGTAGGGTCGCTATGTCCTCTAATGCATCCGTGACGTCTTCCATGACGTCGCTATGGCCACAATGTAGCGACGGTAGTGTTGTAACGTCGCTAAATTGAAAATATAGCCGTCGCTCGTGCCGTTGCTATCCTTTGTTGGTTTCCCTCCAAGATGTTTCGTTGGCGCCAAATATGAGCGACGGTACCCACCGTCGCTAGATTGTTATGCTAGTGACGGATCATGCAGCCGTCACTAGTTCTCAGGAAATTAGTGACGGATGGTTTTGTAGTCACTATTGTTATTGACCTTCCCTTCGTTTATTTTAGTTTAAACGTGGGAATATAGCGACGGTAGCCAAACATCGTCGCTAATATTCAGAGACTAGTGATGGAATTCTGTATCCGTCGCTAATATACAGAGCCTAGTGACGGAAGTTGTTGGCCGTCGTAAACTTTTTATTCTAGTGACGTTATTAGCGACGGTCGTACGCCGTCGCTAAATTCTAATAATACTCGAACCCACCTTCTCCCCTAATCATTTGCCCTAACTCTGAATCCTTCTCCTCTGTTTCCCTGAGCTCCTCCGATCACCCCTCCGACCTCCAATCAGGCGTCCCTTTCTTCGACGGAACTGGACCTGTCTTCCTCCGTCCGTTCGTTCCCGTAGCGGCGGCGCTGTGTCCCCGTTCTTTCTCAGTTTCTCAGCTTCTCCATTTGTCTCTCCCGCCCCATAAACGTCACTAATCAAAGCTTCCCCTTCAAGAGTTGCTACCAAGAGACCAGCCTTCGTCCATTGCATGTAAGTCCTTCCCTCTCCGTGGAATACCGAATGTGTCTGTCATTGGAGGTTTTTTTCTCAAACTCATGTTTGTTTTCCTTGTCAATGGCAGCCGTGGAAAGAAAAGTTTGTAGCTGTATCTCCCTGTTTCACTGTCTGACACGCACTACGGCACTTCCCTCACTGAGCTTCTCTCTCACGAAGGTGCGACAATTCCCTCTGCTCACCCACTCACTCCTCTTCGGCCCTGCATTTTGAAGGTTCCTCCGACACCTCCTCCTCTCTGGTACTTTGCTTAGCAAATTATGTTTAGAAAATCTAAAATTTTGTTTAGGGTTTCATGGAATGCATTTCAGAATAATACATTGAAATTGAAATAGTATATTAACACTAGTTTTATTCGGTTCAAAAATCAAAAGGACAAATATGCATGCTCTTGGAACAATAATATATAAAGTCTCTTTCCTTGTATGTATATATAAATATGTTTGGTATCTGTGGGTGGTGTAGTTTCAGAAAGAGGGGTCATGTGTAAAGTTATGATTTTATCTTACATACCATATGTTAGTAATTTTTCATAAAGTGTGGGGGGAAGCTAATATAGTCACAGAATTTTCTGGTTCATCTACTGGTGTTTAACTGGTATGCCCTCAATAACTCATCAATCTTTATTTGATACCGACTTATTATGGGTACTAACTATTAAGGGTGTTGGAGGAGTGTGATATTGTTGAGCTCATGCTGATACTGGTTGTATGATATGAATTGATGTTGGTTTGGGTCTTATGACATTTGTACCAATATCATAAATAAGATTTAAATTACAGAAGTAGTCATTTTTTTATTAAGACGGCTACAATCATTATCTCATAAAAATAAAAGTGTATAATCATTTGGGAAAAAAATGGTTGGGATTGGCATTAGGCTTAAAGGTTAATTTCCACAAGATGAATGTTTGTTTTCTTTTTAGACCTGAATTATTGAATTGGAACCCATGTATGAATATTGGCAAGATAAACATATTCCAATAATGATACAGTTTCTCAAACAATGAGAGTTTCTCATGGAATTTTTTGTAAAAAAAAGATCCTTAAAGAAAACTTTCTGATAAATTTAATCAAATCAACTAGACACAAGTTAAATTTATATATGCCCCAGTGATAACATTCATAGCTCACCCAAAAGAAAATACAAAGGGTGGTAATAAGCGAGCCTAATAGGGGTTCTAGGGCTTCTTGATGGTTCTAACAACTGCTTGTCGGTATCTAGCTGCATATCTAAGAAACAAGGCTAGAGCATTACCAGTAACTTGAGCCACATTCATTGCCTTAACCTTGATATCAGCTGCTCTCTTACTTCTTCTATGACCAGGAAATGAGTAAACACAACTACTAGCATCTGTTAGGGCAGTGCTCACCCATGTCTCAACATTGCTTATATGCCACATTACATCATCATTAATGCTAGACCCAAATTGGTTCAATCTACGTAGTTCTTTAATGGCTTGGCTAAGTTGGTCCACACTATCTGTCATTTGGTCCACACAATCTTGTACAGTTTGGTAATCCCTTCTGTTGTGTATGATTTTCTTGAGTTCCTTGGCCACTTTTGAAAGGTACCCTTTTGTGTTTATTGCTCTAGAAAGGCTCACCGACAATGCATATTGGGCCAATTGTTGTCGTCCATTTAGTGATCCACTTAAAGGAAGCCATAGATATGTCACTGTCTAGTGGATCAAGAATATGTGACAGATTTATTTTTATGCATTCGGAAAAGGCCTGTTATGCATAATTTGTCTGATATGTGACTCCAGCGCTGAACTAACGAATCTCTTCATGTTCTCGAAAGTGGAGTGAACCATCTTTTCGAGCCGGAAACGGGATTCACAATCGCGTCAGTGCGATGGTTCGTTCGAGCGAGTGGATAGGCAGCGCTCAATTACGTTATTTTCGAAATTTTTTTTTAGTAAGTAGTCGGCTTAGACTAGATGGATGAAAGTAGAGTAGTGATGAAACCCGCATGCTCTTTTAATGCGTTCCTCTCCTCTTCACGACAGATGGGATTCCCTATACTAAGCTCTCCTCTAGGAGGTCAATAGGAGCCCTCTGTGAAAGCGGGGTCTAAGTAGAATAGATAGGAAGAATCAAACTGTCTTACTTCCTTTCGTAAACTCACCTTGATTTTTATCAAACTGTCTTGAAAAAAGGAACTATGTTACAACTTCACCTACCACCAAAGCAATCTTTTACTATTTCTTGGTAAAAGCTAGTCTGAACTAGGAGGATTCCCAAGACATGAGCTAGTTGATGCTGGTCCGTGGCAATTTCATCCTTGGTTAGTCAAACTCGTTACTAAAGCCTTGTCTGTCTTAAGACCCCATTCCTCAACAATTGGGACAGAGCTTTCTAACTTACTCACCTTATTTCCGAGTAGTTCCTAGGAGGTCATGACCTTCACTAACCACCAACCCAATCCTACCTTAAAAAACTAGGTTTATTTCAAGGACGTGATCTAGGTTGTTTTCCTGCCAAGAGGCCTGCTTGGTTCCCGGTTTCCCGTTCTCTTTGTCTAAGGCTAAGGCGAATTCTATGGTCATTTTTATCACTATCATACCATCGAAATAGACAAGAGTTTTGGTATATCTTCAATCAAGTATAAATGTTTTCTATAAAGTAAAAGAAAGAAGTACCCCTCCCCGAAGGTAAAAATCATGCTTTTCAAATGCAAGGCAAATAGTTAGTATCCGGGCTTACAACCCCTAGAATAGAATTCATTATCTCACTCGGTACCTTCCTTGACTTGAGGGCACGACACTTACTTGCTAGTAAAAGTATTCATAAGAAATCACTATTCTAAATCTCTCCTTAAGGTTGAGGTGGGAGTCCCTCTTTAGAACCCAAAAACATATGGAGGCTGTTGGCGGTGTGAACAAGAAAGGGAGGGTATTTGGATTGGGTGGCGTCGGCACGCAGCTGGCGAAAAAGGGGAAGACCCCTTTCTCTTCGTCTTCCTCTGGTCTTCCGACTGAGGTCGTTCAGGTAATTCAAAACCTGAACGATGAGCTACAGGAGAAGCGACGTCAGAGGCAGTTGTTGTTGGAGCGGGCCGAGGCGGACCGACAGAAAGTCGAAGCGGACCCACAGCGGGCCGAGGAGCAGCACGCCGAGACTCGTCAGCAACTTGCTCAGCAGCAGGAGCTACTGATGCAGTTGATGGCGAGGCTACCTCCCCCCACTTCCCAGGCGCCCCCACCACCACCCCAGGATCCCCCACCACCATGATTGTATTTTTATTATTTATACACATTGTATATTTGATTTTTAGTTATATTATATTTCATTCAGTATTTATTTTGTCATTCTTTATTTATTATGTCAATATTTATTGGTAATTACATTCAAATCAAAAAGCCTTATTGTACCTATCATTAATAATTCAACCTATTTGATAAATTAATTTAATCTATTATTTTGTTTTTAATAATAATTTAATATTTTAAAAAAATTATTTAAATTTAATTATAAAATTTTATCAGCCAATACAAAATATAAAATATTTAACAAAACCTATATAAATATTAAAACCAATTTTTTTTAAAAAAAGTTTCCAATTAGCGACGGAAAAAGATGGTCGCTGTATTGTTAAAAACAACGACGGATTAGAGTGGTCGCTGTATTGTTTACAACAGCGACGGAATATCGTGGTCGCTGTATTGTTAAAAACAGCGACGGACCTAAGTGGTCGCTGTATTGTCAGAAACAGCGACGAAATATCGTGGTCGCTGTATTGTTAAAAACAGCAACGGACCTAAGTGGTCGCTACATGAGTACCATAGCGACGGCGTATGGTGGTCGCTGGTGGCTGCTAGTAGCGACGGGGTCTTGAGGTCGCTGTATGGCAACACTTAGCGACGACTGGTGTTATTGGGGCAGAGACGATTTTAGCGACGGTCTTACGCCGTCAATACGGTAGCGACGACTTGTGTGTGGTCGCTGATGTGTTTTCGACGAGAGTTTTAGCGACGTCCTCTGTCCCTTCAGAGATGCCGTCGCTAATGGTTTTAGCGACGGTCGTGGCATGGATTAGCGACCAATTCCTTCCGTCGCTAACAGGTGTTTTTTTAGTGGTGATTTCCCTCTCCCTTTCATTGATCAGATGCTTGAGAGGCTTGCTAAGCACTCCTATTTTTGTTATCTGGATGGGTATTCTGGTTTTCATCAAATCCTCATCCACCCATCTGATCAAGAGAAAACAACCTTCACTTGCCCGTATGGGACTTATGCTTATAGGCGTATGCCATTTGGCCTGTGTAATGCACCCGCGACCTTTCAAAGGTGTATGCAGGCCATATTCTCTGATTTAATTGAAAATGTGATGGAAGTTTTCATGGATGACTTTTCTATGCATGGCTTGAACTTTGATAATTGTTTGACCAATTTGTGCCAAGTTTTGTAGTGCTGTGAAGAGACCAACTTGGTCTTAAATTGGGAAAAATGCCACTTCATGGTAAGGGAGGGCATAGTCCTTGGGCACCTGGTGTCTGAGAGAGGAATTGAAGTCGATAAAGCCAAGGTGGAGGTGATTGAGAAATTGCCCCCACCAACTAATGTGAAAGGTATTCGAAGCTTTCTTGGACATGCCGGGTTTTACCGGAGGTTTATTAAAGACTTCAGCAAGATCACAAAGCCTCTGACTAACCTTTTGGGTAAGGATGTACCATTTATTTTTGATTCTTCATGTCTTAAGGCTTTTTACAGGATAAAGCAGGAGTTAATTTCCGCACCCATAGTGCAACCCCCCGATTGGGAACTCCCATTCGAACTTATGTGTGATGCTAGTGATCATGCAGTGGGGGCTGTACTTGGGCAGCGAAAGGATAAGAAGCTGCATGTGATCCACTATGCCAGCTGTACACTTGATGACGCACAGGTAAACTATGCTACCACCGAAAAGGAATTGTTAGCTATAGTTTTTGCTTTTGATAAATTTAGATCGTACTTGGTAGGCTCACATGTTACTGTATTTACTGACCATTCTGCCATCAAGTACCTTTTAAATAAGAAAGAAGCAAAACCTAGGCTCATTAGGTGGATTTTGATTTTACAAGAATTTGACTTAGAAATCAACGATAGAAAAGGTACTGAGAACCTTGTTGCAGACCACTTATCTAGGTTGTCATCTGAAAAAGATGAGATGGGTGATGTTGTTCCCATCAATGAGTCCTTTCCGGATGAACAATTACTTAGCTTAAGTGTCCAACAAGTGCCTTGGTACGCTGATTTTGTCAATTTTCTTGCATGTGGCATTGTACCCCCTGACCTTGGTTTTCAGCAGAAAAAGAAGTTTTTTGTAGATGTTAGGCACTATTATTGGGATGAGCCCCTTTTATTCAAGCAGTGTGCAGATGGTTTGATTAGGAGATGTGTTCCCGAGCCTGAAGTTTGAGCCATCCTGGATCACTGCCATTCCCTTTCCTATGGAGGCCATATGAGTACTTCTAAGACAGCCTCAAAGGTGTTGCAAGCAGGCTTCTATTGGCCACATATTTTCAAGGATGTGCGTAAGTATGTCCTCACTTGTGATGCATGCCAAAGGGCCGGTAATATTGGTAAGAGGCATGAAATGCCACTTAATAGTATTCTTGAGGTTGAATTATTTGATGTGTGGGGTGTTGATTTCATGGGACCATTTCCCCCGTCGTTTGGAAATCAATTTATTCTGGTTGCAGTTGACTATGTATCCAAATGGGTAGAAGCCATTGCTTCGCCTCATTCGGATGCTAAGACTGTAATTAAACTTTTTAGAAAGACAATTTTTCCAAGGTTTGGGGTCCCTAAATGCATAATTAGTGACGGAGGGTCTCACTTTATTGAAAAAACTTTTCAGACCCTCTTGAAAAAATATGGAGTGAGGCATAAGGTTGCTACACCTTATCACCCTCAAACTAGTGGCCAAGTTGAGGTTTCTAATAGGGAGATTAAAAATATTCTTCAGAAGGTGGTTAATACTTCCCGTAAGGATTGGTCTATTAAATTAGACGATTCCTTATGGGCGTATCGAACCGCTTACAAAACTCCCATTGGAACCACACCTTTTAAACTAGTCTATGGGAAACCGTGTCATTTACCTGTTGAATTGGAATATAAGTCCTTTTGGGCTATAAAAATGCTTAACTTTGATATGAAGCTTGCAGGTGAACACAGGTTGCTGGAGTTGAACGAGCTTGAGGAACTCCGGTTGGATGCCTATGAAAATGCCAAGATCTACAAGGAAAAAACTAAAAAATGGCATGATCATCACATCCTTAGGAGATCCTTTAACCCTGGTGATATGGTGTTACTTTTCAACTCCCGATTGAAGCTATTCCCTGGCAAATTGAGGTCCCGGTGGTCGGGACCATTTCAGGTAACTAAGGTATATCCTTTTGGAGCTGTTGAGTTATGGAGCGATAAGTCTGGTTCATTCAAAGCGAATGGACAAAGGCTTAAGCACTACTTGACAGGAGAACCCATCCAACAAGCAAGTGCTTTGGACTTGCTTGCTGGATTGGATTCTTGATTCAAAAAAAATGCCAAGCGTCCGGCTGAAGACGTTAAACTTAGCACTAATGGGGAGGTAACCCCATCTATCATTCTTTAAACATTTTTCTTGTCATATATATATAAAAATAAAATAAAAAAAACAAAAGGAAGGAAGTTTGTTTGTTCGTTTCGTTTATAAGTCCAATGTAATTTTGTTGTTTGTTTCATTTCGTTTCGTTTCGTTTGTTTGTTGCATGTTCATTGTTTGTTAATTTTGCATTGCATGGGTTTTGTTTTGTTTTGTACATATTTCTTACGATTAAATGCAACATGTGTTTCCACAGGATAAGATGAATCCAGTAAAGGTAAGTCATGGTTCGTATTCGAGGAAATTTTGATTGAAAAATAGTGAGATCCACTGCCAGTGGGTTTTTCCCACAGCCAGTGGACTATTCTGACATTAAAAAGGAGAGCAATTAATTTTTTCTGAAGTGACAAAACAGAGAACTCCACTGGCCGTGGGTTTTTCCCACTGGCCATGGGTTCTTCTGCTTGTATCCATGAGCTATGCGTGCAATTTTTGGGGGGGGCCTGGCAGAAAACTCCACGGGCCGTGGGTTTTTCCCACTGGCCGTGGGTTTTCCCAGGCCTAAAAGTGTGAATTTAAATCCCCTGGGCAGCAACATCCACGGGCCGTGTATATTTCACACTGGCCGTGGATTTGCCCCCACTTCCTTGCTCTTATATATTGTTTCACGCACAGCCCAGAGGCATTACATCCCTCTCATTGTTTTGCATTCTCTCCACACCTACACACATCCTTGCTCTTATATATTATTTTGCATTCTTTTCACACCTCACGCACAGCCCTCCTTCACCCACTCTTCATCAACGTAAGTTCCTCCTCCATTCATCATTTTGAGGTTCCTTCGTGCTAGTTTGGGGTTTCTTTTCCCTTTGCTTTCTTGGTTGGTTTTTGGATGTACTTGATTAAGAAAGAGTGTTATATATGTTCTATGTTATTATTTGATAACAATTCTCATGAGGTTATCTATTAAAATTTTGATTGGGTTTCTTGTGTTCATCATGATTCATTTTTATTTATAGAAACCCAACTTGTGAATTTGCCTTTTGTTTGAGAATCCATGATGCATATTGAACATTTATGGCATTACAATTCATGAGAAAGGTGTGAAAGATGAAATTGGGAGACTTGTGATGCATAGTTCTTGGATTACTTAGTTCATGTTTTATGCCCACCAAGTGTTTGAAAAAATGTCTGAACCAGAATTTTTCCTACTAGGCTGCATATTAATGTGTTTTGAGGTGACTATCTTGGTGTCAAACTTGTGCCCACCACGTGTTTGACAATTTGCCCACATCAATTCCTTGTTCTACCTTGTCAATATTTATAGTTTGTTTAATCCTTTTTGGGTTTTCTTATGCCTATCCATCATTGAGTTCCCTTGTTCTTGATATTATTGACACCTTTTGTGCATAAATTTGAATTGGAATTTTAGGTAACCCAAAAACATATCTTCGGGACGAACCAAGAATGTCTGCAAAAAGAGGAAAAACAAAGGTACGTCATCTAACTATTCTAGTATAGATGGTATTGAATGTACCTCTGATGAACAAAAGATGCGCTTATCTTCTTTGACCTCTAGGGAAATTATCCCTTCTAGGTTCTTTTGCAAGGAATCTTTATTGAAGCTTGGGTTATATGATGACACCTTTAAATTGTGCAAGAATATGGGGTGGGAAGATTTTATTGAATTATATGAGCCCTGTTATGAACGCACCACATTAAAGTTTCTGAGTTCCATTGATATTAAGCCTTGCGATAATGAGTCGACCTGGGAAATCACTTTTAGGCTAAATAACACTGATTATAGGATGGACTTAGCTTTATGTGGATGCCATCTACGGTTTTCCATCTGTCCCTGGAGATGCCTCTGCTAAATTAAATGTTGCCCACATCCCTAGGGATTTTAGGGCCAAGTATTTTTGGTCTACACTCTCTAAATCTAGGGAGACTTATGACCTATCTTCTACCAAAGCCTCACTCATGCATCACCCTATCTTTAAATACCTTCAGAGGTTTATGGCCCGATCCATTTTTGGTCGATATGATAGTCCTGGTACTATTAGGGTTGCTGAGCTTTATTTTCTGTATGCCATGATTAATAACATCCTGGTCCACTCTACGAAATGGCTTTTTAGCCAATTCGCTAGGGTAGGAAGGGCTACTACTGGAAGGATTGTCATTGCAGGCTATATAAATCCTATTGTGAGGTATGTGGGGATAGATCTGCAAGAGGATACCTTACTTTGCCAACCCAAGTGGGTTGATATTGATGAGATGGTCCACATGGGTATGCTTGTATTAGAACGTGGAATTTACTGTTTGGTTATTCCTGGATTTTCTGTGCCTCACCCCTTGCCTAACCCTAGCTTCACTAGCCTGGAGGGCAAAACTTCTTTTTTGTTTTCAGGTACAGAAGAAGATACCCCCTTGGACACGGAGATGCCTCTTCCTCATGACCACTCAGCTGGCCTGTCTAGATCCTCTCCCGATTCTGGATTTTCTATGGAACGGATGTATTCCTTGATGCAAGGAATGAACACCCGTTTAGAGTCTTTATCTATTGAGCAACTCCGGCAAGGAAGCAGGGTCGATAACATAGCCCAGCGCGTGGATGCCATGTACTCCTGGCACCTCCAGGAAGGCCATTTTCCTCCTCCCTCCCCATGACGGGTTTGTTCCTAAAAAAAAAGTTTCATTGTACTTGGTATCCTCTCTACTGACCAGTGAGGACACTGCTCACTTTAAGTTTGGGGTAGTAGGTACAAGGAAACTTATTCCGAGCCTTTGCACCTTGACATTTCTTTGCATTTTTCCTTTTGGTTTTATTTGATCACCTTGGCATTTCTTTGCATTTTTCTTTTGGTTTCATTTGAACATGCTAGGTTGTAGTTTGTTTTTCATTTGCTTTGCATGACTGTGCCTGTCTGTACCCCCATCTAGGAATGTTTGTTTACTTGTGATTATTGTTGCCATTAATTGTATCAATTTTGATTGAGGAAATTGATTGTTGAGGAATCCAAATAAAATATATATATATATATAAAAATATGAAAATTAAAAACTTTTGATTGATGTTGATGATGGCACTGATTGTCTGGAGGTACTATGCTTTATGATGCTGTGTTTTCTCTGACTGGGTCTATTTCACCTGCCATGTATTATGAGAGTTTTTGAGCCAAAATGGGGTAGTTTTTAAACATAAATATTTAGGAAACCCCTGTTTTCTTCTATTTGAGTGTGTCATATATTTAAAGCGCTCTAGAAATTGGCTTGCGACCGACTTAAAATGGTTGACGATTACTTGTTATGGAATGAAAAAGGCAGTAGGTTTTGTTCTCCAGCCTCTGAATTTTGAATGTTATAACATACAATTAGTTGCCCCTATTGAGCTTAGACTGTTTGTTTATTGTTGAAATCCTTTGGTATTGGTTTGATAAAATACTGAGAAAATGACATAAATTCAAGGATGGCAGCTAGAATGAAAATGGCTAAGAGAAAACAACTGGGTTTTAGTTGGGAAACAAAAAAATAAACAAGATGAATCTGTGTTTCGAACTAAAGAAAATTGTTGGAAAAACAAAGAAAAGGATGAAAAGCAAAGTAAGAAAGGAGTCAAGTTTAAAATAGAAAACAACAAGGACTCCTTTGAGATTTTTTTTTTTTTAAAAAAAGGGTTTCTGGTCTGCCTTTCATAAATTAATTATTCTCGGTGTTCCATTGAGTGATAGCCCTTTGAATTTTCTTTTCCTTGATATCCATTCCCCAAACCCATGGCCCCAATACAACCAAATGAAAGACCTTTTGACTATAACTTGTTTTCTAAATAACTGTGGAGAGTAAGGTCGTTTGCCAAGCCTATGGTAGTGTCTTAAAATGCTATGATTTGAGTGATAATCATACACAAGCTTAAAATACTTAGAGAGAAATGAAAGGATGTGCTATAGCCTAGTTTTGTGAACATGACATGAATAATTATGTGGTTTCCTCTTGTGATAATCTTGCAATCATATGTTGATAATTTTTCCAATTGGGTTCCTCAAGATATTCTGAATTCATAAATCTCTATTGATCATATTTGTAGCAATGATGATTGCTTGGGGACAAGCAATATTCTAGTTTGGGGTGTTTTGATAGGTGTTTTGTTTGCATGATTTTAGTGGCCTTTTTATTTAGTTTTTCTAGGTCATTTGTGTTATCTTGTCCCTAATTCCAAGTATTTTTTCTTTCATTCCGCATTTGTTACTCGGGTGTTTCAAGTTTTTGCAAGAATAGCTTGTTTACATGTACATACATTCCAAACACGAAGCATTCGAGGAAGCATTGGATAAATGGAAGAGTTTCAAGCTATGAAAAAGCAGCAAAGTGAAGTCCAGAGAAACCCACTGGTAGTGGGTTTTTCCCACTGCCAGTGGATCCTGCTGCCCTATAACAAAAACTTGCACAAATTGGGGTCCAGAGAAACCCACTGGCCGTGGGTTTTTCCCACTGCCAGTGGATCTTGCTGCCATGTAGAGAAAATGCATATCTTGGGGTCCAGAAAAACCCACTGGGCGTGGGTTTTTCCCACTGGCCGTGGGTTCCTCTGTTTGAATGCTCAAAAATGTAAAAATTAGACCTCCAGTACGATCCACTGGCCGTGGGTTTTTCCCACTGCCAGTGGGTTTTTGCACGCACAACAGTTTCCTTATTTTAGGGAGCAGTTTCTGAGGTTTAAAGGGACAGTTTTTGAGGGGCAAAGTACGTAGACATTTTTGGGACGTTTTTGGAGAGAGAAAGAGAGAGTTTTCACTGGAGATTATTGAAGAAATCAAGACCATAGGTGTTGAAGAACTTCCTTGGGCAGATTTCAGAAAGATTCATAAGCACAAGTGAGAGCTTTTGCTTTGTGTTCTTTGCTTTCTTCTTAAGTTTTCTCTTTCTCTGTAATTTCTGAATTTGATTCCATCAATGGGCTGTAGTGAATTGAGCATGTGTAGCTAAACGTTATCTTGGGATTAGGGTGTGACAATGCTTATGTATTGAACCTCTTTTGGATTTTTCTGTTTGTTAATTCATTGCTTCTATTCAATTTCCATGAACGCGTAATGCTTTTGAATACCTAGAGATAGGATCAATTGAAATTAAACTCTAAGAGAATCGAAAGGTTAATTAGTTGTTTGAATGCATGAAATTGAACTTAGAATCATAGGTCACGAAAGTGGGTATGACAATTCGAGGTTTAATAGGATTTCACCATTCTTAACAAGTTCACATAATAAATCGAACGCGGTTCTTTATTATTTGGGCACATTAATGTTACTCTGAGAAGAGGGCTTAATTAAATTTAGAAATCCAACCTTAGAGTGTGAATTAATAAATAGGAAGGTTTTAGGAAAATTAAATACATAGCATAATCATATACCAAATCCCAAGAGCTTCACCATCATTTGTTCTATTTCAATTTCAGAATTCATTTAGTTCTTTCAGATAACATTTCTTCTTAACTTTTGCTTTTCTTAATCTTCTACATTACAATCCTAATTTCATAATTTTCTAGATAATTGAACCACTGTGAAAACTTGTACTTGGGCACAATCTCTGTGGGACGATAACTTTTTATTACGCGATACCTCGTGCACTTGCGGGCCTATCAGCGTTCTTCCTTTTCTTCTTCTCCTTGGGCTCAGATCCAGGCTACTCTGCCCCTTTGATCAGAGGTATTTCCTTAGCGATCTGGGAGGCAACTAGGATGGTGTCCGTCTGGGCTTTGACGACATTCTTCTTCGCCTGGATATCATTCTTAGCAGTGGTTGGTTGGGAAGCCGCCAACATAGCTTTCAGAGCATTCATGGCTTCGCACTTTTTAATTTGTCATACATTAAGGGAAATAAATATGTTAGTAGGGTACACAACTCATAACAGATTGCAAGGCTATAATTAGTAGGGTACACATCTCATAACAGATTTTAAGGCTATAATGGACAAATAAGGGAATTACTTAAGTATGAGGCGTGCTGGTCCGCCATCCCCAACAGGTGTTTACAAGAAAACTTGCCATGACGGGAAGAATATTCACGTATAACGCTTAAGACTTCCACTGACTTAGGGGAAAGTTTGCTCTCATCAGTGAAGTATGCTTTCCCCGTGAGGAAAAAGTGCTCATGGGTCCAAGTCGGAGGGAACCTGTTGATGTCGTCCTTATTCCTCCAAAAGACTTGCTTGTTAGGCTGGACACGGATTTTCATGAAAAACTTCTTAAAGCTCTTCCCTTCCATCTTAGTAGAATCCGTGAAGGCTTCAAAGTTAATTATCTTGGCATCACACCGGAGGGTGACGAAGCTTAGGCCGCCCTCTCTGTTGGACCGTCGTACCACTTAGCAATAATAGAAAAACATTGCCATTGTAGGGATGAACTTAAAATGCTCTGCTAGCACTTCTAGGGCTCGCATCATCCCCCATCCATTGGGATGTACTTGGGAGGAGGCACACTCCAAAAACCTCAAGATGCCCATCTCAAATTCTATCAACGAGAACCGAACTCCGAGCTGTGAGAACAAGAAGTCATACATGTACAAGCTTTTATCGTCTAAAAGAACGTGTCAGACTCTGTCACAAGACCGGGGGGCAAGGATCATGAACCTATCCTTGTACTTCTCCTTTAAGTACACCTTGTACCCCAGATCAATCCTTGCCCCATCTTTTCTGGCATGTCAGGATGCAGTCTCCTTGATTTCGTCCTTGACCCAGTAGTAGGGATATTTGTTGTTAAGCTTGACCTAGTCAATCCGATGTGTGACAACATTCCTACACCTCTGAATCGTTTCTATAGTTTGAACCAGCTTAGGATCATCTCTAGTAGTCATTGTGTGGACAAGATTTTGGAATGCACGAACACTGCTATAAAAGCCATATTGTCAGATAGGTATTTTTCATCGCTTACCTCGCTCTCAGGCGCGTTGCTGGCCCTCGAGCTAGAGGAGGATTTAGAAGAGGGTAACACCACTCGTCGCCTTATCTGATGAGCCTCACCCCTCTCTGAATGATGTGGTTTGGCCCTAGAAGGATTTACAGGGATCCTCCCCCCTCGGTAATGAGAACCAACAAGATTCTTTCTAGGACGCATGGTTATTTTACTATGGAAAGAAATGTAGTAACGAAAAAGGTAAAGGGAGGTTACCTAAGAAAAGTTTGCAAGTGAGGATAAGCTCTTCAAACTTCACATAAATAGAGAATTAATAGTTCTTTCACAATCGCGTAGAGTTTTCTTAGGTTGGGAGAAAGAAAGTACCTTCTCGTTTTCCTAAGTCCCCCTTTTATAGTTGTGGTAGAGGGCAAGGTAAAAACCGGTTTAAGGTTAAAACGCGTCGTTTCGAAGAATAAAACGCATGTTTTTCATAGCCATAAAGCATCAAAGTTGTCGCTTCACCTTGAAGCGCGCAAAAGTTGCATCTTTTTATTTCACTTTGAATTTAAATGGGCTGCAACAGTTGAGTTTTAAGGCCCAGTACGAAGAAAGGGCAATAACCACTACATACGGCGATTGGTTAAATCTCAATTACAAGCAACCATTAATTCTTTACGCATTATTAGCAATAAATGTTCATTATTGGTAACGCCCCAAGGCATGGAGTTACAAGCATTTAAGGACTTAGAAGTTTTTTGTGCAAAAGTAAGCAGTGTCTGAAGCCGGTATCCACACCTATAAACGGTGACCCCGGTGGAAAGCTATAGCTTATTTGAGCAATCAACCCAGTCCCTCAAACAAGCTAGGGGGGGTCACCTTTAATGCCTTAAGGTTATATGGGTTAAGTAACTCTCCCTTAATAAACTTACATTCACTCCTCATGCATATTGGTTCCATAACTACTAAAATTATAACATTGTATCAGAGCCTAAATGCTTATTCATACTGATGCAACAAAAATAAAATAAAAACATGGCCTTAATACATGGTAGCAACAATTCTATTATTTGTGCATGAATAAGTGCCCTTAGTCTTAGCTAGTCCATTCTGAATTCATGGCTAATGGATTCATATCAACTTTGATATATTTAAGGCCAATGTTGGACAACAACCTGCTAAAGTTATGGAACTACATTATAAGAAAAATAAGGTAAAGGTAATCTCAAAATTAATATATAATTATTGTTATTTTTTTAATGCTTAACATATTTTTAGATGGTTGATGGAGGAGATGATCGTTGGAAGGGTTTAGGTAAACCTCCAATAATTAGTGGCCCAAAGAAGATACTCTAGCTAAGTGATTTATGTGCACGTAAATTAATATGTTACTATTAGAGACAGGTGTCTTGAGCTTGTCATCTAGATGATACGAAATATTGGGTGGATGACCCCCTATAAGGATGCTTGAGACGTCAAATATGTCCCAGCCGAGAGCTCCAACTTCAGCTTAGATAGTGATTAACCCTAGGAGTAATGACATGATTACCTCCAGTAGCATAATGAAGTTACCAAGAATCCAGGTGTCAATCCTTCAAACCCTTTGGATATTCTAAAGGTTTAGTTTTAGAGCAAGCCTCATATAGTGAAGGACACTTTCTCATAAATCATTCTTACCCATGTAAATATGTAAGTACTTTATGTTTAAATGTATTTTAAATTTAATATTTAGTATTTTTTTACTTTTGAGACTGACAATTATTGTTTTTGAAGTGGTATCTTCAAACTGAAGAATAAAGGTACTACCAAGTTGAGAAAGACCATTCAATCCCACTTCCATAGACCATGGAAGGATTGGATGTATGTTCCTAAGGATGCAATCGACCAATGGTAGAGGAAGTGACTAATAAGTTACTGTTATTTGTCATTTGTTAATATTTATAATGTTTATATTGTTTTTTTAATGTTTTATATATTGTTTGCCAACTATAGGAGGATGTGACTTTCGCGTCTGAGCATGAGGATATGATAAAGGTCACATTCGCAATGGTCGGGAAGGCATATCTTAGTGACATAATAAGGAAGACCCGTAGATAGGCCCTTAATTGTTGGACCCTTACTCGTCCCACATGGATAAGAGAGGCTGCATGGGCTAGCCTACTCGTTGAGTGGGAGAACTTGAATATCATGTAGCCCAGGAGTGCAATAGACATAATTGGAATAACAATAGGGGTCGTATGTTTCACACCACAGGTAGTTCGCCACATACTTGTATTGCCAAATTGTTGGTAAGTTGTTTATTTGTTTTATATAATATAAACTTAATAATCATTAAGTTATTTAACTATTTTTTATAGGAGGAGATATATGGGTGACCTGCCGACCCTACTAAGTTATTTCTGGTGACTCACTAGAAACAATCGATAAAACATCCTATTTCAATAAAAGCAAGCCCGAAAACCCAAGGAAATTTTTTGCGATTTAATTTGGAATCAGAACAAAGGTTTAGGGACCATACAATGTAATATCCGTCATAAATGTGTATTAGGTATTAATTTGGTGGATTTAAAAGCTAAAGAAGTTGGGAAATTACATAAAGGAAAAGGGGAAACAAGTCAAGACTCAACCCATGCTAAACAAGCCTCAAATTCAAGAAATTTGGCAAATATCAGGGCATGAATCGATTCAAGCATACCCTTGAATCGATTCATACAAATCAGGGGCCAAAAATCACATATCAGGGGCTTGTGAATCGATTCAGGGGGTCCTTGAATCGATTCACACGAATAGGATGGCCATTTTTCACTTTCTTATAAGCCTTGAATCGATTCAGACCTCCCATGAATCGATTCAAGAGATTCTAGAACTCTTTGAATCGATTCAACTAAGCCTTGAATCGATTCAAACAATTCTAGAATTGATTTTTGGTGAAACAGCAGCCCTTGAATCGATTCAACATACCTTGAATCGATTCATGACAACAATTATGCAGATTTAAGCCTAAAAATCTGAAAAATCCAACTTCTAAACCCCCTAACTTTTTCATATCAAATTCGATTGCTACGAAAATTTGACATCACTAAATATATACCATTTATGACGTGTAGCCACTAGTCGTACTAAAAAAATTCAAAAATGAGAGACTTGTGCGCAGAAATATGTTTAGCCCATTTTAGAACATTTTTGTGCAACTCAAGGGTCAATTCTCAAAAGATTTGACTCGTTCCAGTTTCCACAGGTCACAAATCATATATAGATGCTATTGGAACTATCCTATGCCATTCAAACCTTATAAATCTCTATTTGACCCACTCAATTACTTGATTATGCATAAAAAATCATGTAAACTAGCATTTCCTTTATACCACATCATTCATTCAATGTTCTAATGCATAACTCCTACCAATAACCATACATTGACAATTCCTGGTCATTTCATAAACATGTAATGCACCAAGTCCATATTACAGTTCCTAGAAATCATGCATCATCATCATATATATTCATACAGTGGGACCATCCATGGTCACCACATCTAAATCAACATCAATACCTATTTCTCATCATTCAACACATCACATACATTCTCAAAATGAATCTAAACTTCCAGTTAAAGTTATCAGTTACCTAAATCCACTAACAGTGCTACACATATCAACTATCAAAAAGGTTATACAAGAGCCGGCCAAGGCTACTACCAAACTACCATATAAGTCTGCACAATATATATATACACACACACATATATGCACAAGAACTCCTCGCTCAATTATGGTGACTTCTCACCAAACACCGTCGCAGGCTAAATCCAAAAATATAGCCACAAAGAGGGGTGAGCATTATACATGTTAAATGACAGTTATTGAATAGGATCAATCATCCAATTCTCTAACATACAATATAATAACTCAATCATACATCAATATAAACTACCACTCAACATGGTTCACTCACCACTTGCATTCTCATTAAAACTCACATATCAATCATCATTAATTTACTCATAATAACTCAATGCAAGGCTATGTTATCATGTTATTCTCAATAATATATACACATGTCGTCATACAAATCACATTGTTCTCAACAATATTCATCAATACACATACATATTTATTCAATTGGATCTAATTATTCATTATTAAATTTTGTGTTGCAACATAGGCTCTCAGTCATATAGTCAGATCTCAGCTGATCCAGCTGTTTCACTGGTACCAAACTGTTTGCCCTCTCACATAACACAATCACTCTCAGCAACAACGACAGTGTTACGGGCAGCCCTGAGTCCCACTCTAGGCTTGCCTTGAGTCCCACTCAAGGTCTTTCATAGCATCTCATGCATATAGTTATCATCAATTCATTTCAATCATTAAGCATCTCACGCCATATGCTCTAAGCATTTATGAATTATATCTCTTACAATAATTCACACCAACAATCAAGTATATCCTACTACACCTCATGCATAGGAACTATAAAATCAAGCTTTTACATTTCATACATACATGTATCACAATGATCCCAAGAACACAATTCGCATCTAATGCCATTTCCATACCAATGATATGAACGGGAAACATCACAATGCAAGGTATATCACATATATCATATAATCGGGGTTTCATACCAATAATTCACAACATACAACCTTTAGCATAACAATTTAACCCCGAACACGTCCATAAACTATACATTTAAAATGTAAAGCTCCCCCTACCTGGAATAAACAATTCCAAAAGCACCTCAAGCTATCAAATGCTAACCAATCACTAATCGCAAGCTCCAATCAATAATTGCAAGCCTTAAAATTTCCTAAAATTCATGATAATGTGTTTTATGTAACACCCCTAATTTCATTATTTCTTATTTAAAATAAAATTTCAAAGGAATTTGATTATAATTCTTTAGAACTTTTTGATTGTTATACAATTTATAATTTTTAGGAATTTTTATATTTTTTTCTTTTTTTAAGAATGACAAAAATACCCTTAACCTTATATCTAATAACCAAAATGCCACTGCCGACATCATCGCTTACTTATTTCTTACATCACCGGTTGGTAAATACTTACATCATGAATAGTCACCGATTGGTAAATATTTACATCATGAATAGTAATATAAATAATTAAGTAATCTTAAATAGTAAAATTCTCTTCTTATAAATAGATGACTCATTTACAACATTTCCACACCAAAATTAGAGAGAGAATCTAGAGAGATAGTGCGTAAGAAATTAGTGGGGAGTAAATTCTTTTGGTTAAAAGAGGTTCTGTCAGAGGTGTAAGGTAATAACATTTTTCTTCTATATTCTTTTTATGATTATTTAGATTATTCTTGTTAGCACTCTTAAACTATTAATATGCTATTACTATTATAAATAAGTTACTATAGTAAAAATAAATTACCACTATGCATTATTTTTGCTATTTACTGTTACTATTTACTATTTACTGTTATTATTCATAATTTACCATTTACTGTTATTATTCAAAATTTACCATTTACTGTTATTATTCAAAATTTATCATTTACCGTTATTATTCAAAATTTATGTTACTATTACTATTCAAAATTTATTATTTACTATTACTATTAAAAAATTACTATTTATCGTTACTATTGATAATTTACTATTTATCATTACTATTTACTATTACTATGCATAGTTACTATTTATCATTCTGATATCAATCTTAATTTTTATCTTATGCTTATACTGAAATAAATTAGTATTAATATTTTGTTAGAACTTTGAGGCGCAGAGCGAATTCACTTTCGATAGCAAATCAAGGTAAGGGGGTGAGATAAGGATATAATATGAAAATACATAAGAATATTGAGAGGAGTCCCCTACTCCTTTTTAAGATAACAATATTATTATTTTAAAACAATAATTTTTAACTTAAAATTTATAATAATTGTTATTAATAAATTAAGTATCTCGTATAACTTAATCTGAAATATTTATTCAAGAACTTAAACTATTATGACCTATGAGGATTGGAATGAACCTATGCAAGGACTTTAACTACTACAAACTGGACTGAACCTATGCAAGGACTTGGGCTATTATGGTCTATATGGACTGAACAAGACCTATGTAAGGACTGGAATATCTTGAGCTTACATAGACCTGTATGAGGAATTGACTATAAGACTTACAACAAACTTTATTAATTTAAATAACCATTGAATTTTGAATTATGATATTTATAACTGGTGTTTAATTATTTGATTTTGATTATGATTGCTAATATTTATTTGTGATTGATGATGTTTGATTATGATTGATAATAATTGATTATGATTGATGATCTTGTAATGTGGAATTTGAGCATATAGCAAGCATGACGGAAAGCTAAAATTCAGTAAGAATTTACTCATCTCCTACTTCCTTATTTACTTATTCATCTTTATTCAAATTACTTTTAAAAAATTTCTTAGTTTTCAATGAAACTACATAAATTCTTAGAAATCTCGTTTTATCTTTATATATATATATATATATATATATATATATTTACTAAAATTAAGATTTCTTGTTAGTGAAAAAAATAGAAATTATTTTACAAAACTAAATTTTTACTAATATTTTACTTTAAACTCTTAATATATATATATATATATTATTTTCAAATTGTATAAAAATATTATACAAAATTTTCAAGTACTAAGGTTTTAAAGATTGATAACTTCGAATTCAAGTTTTTAGTAATTGATTTTGAATTGAACTATCAACTTTCTAATGAAGGTTGTGAAATATATTTAAGGCTTTGAAACTCAAATTATAATAAGATTTGATTTGTGATTTGAAAAGCAACTGTACAAAAAATTCTATATGTGTATTTGAGAATTTGAAAAAGTACAGTTTACTGGGGTGGCTATGTCGCGATTCGTAGGCCCTGATAATATAATTGAGTTTCTAAAAGCCTTAACCAACTAAATACATGAGTAGTTCATGCATCATGAATCATCAAAAAGAAACAAAATGATATTGTCTGGGGACGGATTATAGAAACCGAGGATACATTAGAGAAGGCTTAATTGTGAGCCTTGGGATGAGAGGGTATGAAAGGGTGCTTCAGGGGACCTAGGGTAGCTCCCTAGTGTCGGGTACTTTCACAATAAAAACCTTCTCAATCTGACTAGTCTCTAAGTGTTTCCATGCCAATTGAGTTATTCATGTTATTATTATCCGGAATTATGAAATAGTGTAAACTCCTGGTTGGCCCAATGTAAATGAAAATTTAAGGGCCCACATATATAGGTAAGTTATGATGAAGATATGGCATGTCATTCATACATTCATAATTGATTGTGTATGTGATTGTGATTGATATTATTATACTAGTTTGTGAAAACCCTTTATTGCTTATGTCTCATTTGGGAATATTATATTCTGTTTCTCACTCCTTTCTATTTGTTTTTGTTTCATATGATTTAAATTGATGATTCGTACAAAGGGAAGGATCAAAGAATCTTGACAGTATATATAGCACGTTCTAAAAAGGGAGCTCAGTATGAATACCGTGGTCCAATGAATAAATAATGTCATTAAGTAACTGCTCTTGGACCCTGGAGTTTCCTCTCTTTCTAATAATGTTTAATATTTATTTTCTTTGGATGAATGTAAAACTACTTTATAAATTTTAATGATATTCATGAGGTATTTCAGAAATATTGTATGTAATTTTACTCTGATAGTTTATTTTAATGATTATATTTTTAGTAAAAAAATTTATTAATTTCTATAGAAATTATTAAGATGTAACAGAGGGTGTTACATTTCAACATCACAATCACTATAAACATCGCTTGCCAAGTTAGGAATCATCAAATTTGGATCATTTCGGTAAGATATAACTTACCGAACCAAGTCGCAGACTCCAGAACTTGCCTCCAAACAAACTTCAAGCTCCGAACCACACCGAATTGTCACCTATCCATTAGAAATGAAGGAATTAAATCCTAATCCGTGCAATGAGGCTAAACCAACCAATGGGCATTCGGGTTTCTTACCGAAAATGAAGGAAAATTAAACCCCTAGCTTCCAAGCCTCTTGATCACAAACCCACAATCACCAAAGCTTCATGAATGCTTCAAGTTTTAAGGAAATAGAAGAATTAGAAGATGGACTCTAAAAATTTTCAAGAACTGAAAATGGGGTTCCAAAGACCATATGAATTCTCACCTCAATTAAAGAAATTGGAGCCCCTAAACAAAACCCCAAAGATGCCATGTGAAGGAGAAGAGAAGAAGACTTGAAATTTGCCTTTAATTTGAGAAGATTAAAGAATAGGAAGGAGAATGGTGCCATGGGAATGGAAGAGAAGAAGAAGAAATGAATTTCCCCTTGTTGCATACAAAGCTCATGAAATTAAAGTGAGAAGGAAGGAATTCCATTTTTCACATTTAAGCCACTGAGGACAATTTAGTAACTTCACCTAATTTTCCAGTTAATCAACCATTAAATTTAATTTTCCTTATTAGCTTAGCTTAGGATGTTACAATCGAGCAATGAGAGACTTCTTTGATGGGTGCTCGTTGACCAATAATACCCAACAACACCCTCTGACCTTCGTCGCTCCCACCATGGACATTAAGTTTATTTTAGTTTTTTGTTTTACTTGTACGTTATTTTTTAAAACATGTTATTATATGTGTATTTATTGTTATTTCTTTTTGTTTTATGTATTTTATTTATATTATTTTTATGTGTTAATGATAACAATAATAAATAAATATTATAAAAATAAAAATAGAATAAAAAAGGTGGGGTGCAATAGGCTTGGCTTGAGACACGGTGTCTGTGCCCCTATCTGTGTTGAGGAATGACATGGGACACTAGTCCTATACTAGGTTACGACGTGGTAGTCATGGTCTCACGCTAATTTTGCATTGAGGGAATAAAGGCTATAATGTGAGTTTTCTACACCCCATAAGCAAATTCTTGTAAATATTAACAAGAGCTTAATGGCTGAAGTGGCTTTTGATATGTTGTTTTGGTTTTCTAGAATATTTTGATCAACAATACTTTATATTGTGTTTTCTAGTTTTATGTAGATTTGGTGACACACTAAATGAGATAGAGGGGTGTTGTTTGGGTTTATATGTTCAAATGTAAATGGGAACTCCTTGATAGGTGTAGGCTATAATTGGTCTATTTTATGTATCCGTGAATGGGGACTTATTAGATCTATCTTTTGCATTAGTTTCTTCTCTCTATAGGTTTTAGATTAATATTTTATGTAATTCTTTTAGTACATTTTGCATTCTTTTTTTAATGAATTGTCTTTGTCTTTCAAAAAAATATAAATTATATAGCATTATTTGTTATTTTATATGTATTTGAATGTAATGTTGAAGCTTTTGGATTTTGGTGATTGATCCAGACATATCGTTTGGGCTTGCATCATACTTGGACGACATACCATCATCAACTTAGATAAAGTCTATCCTCGTGGATGACATGACCCTACTTTCTCTCATATGACATCATCTACAAACCTTGCTAGATCAGCAACCTCGTCATCAACAAACCTTGTTAAAGCATCTGACATTTCATCATTACATATTCATATAGAAACCTCACTATAAATACCTCTTTGTAAATGGCAAAGGTACGCACTAATTTTAAATTTTTTACTAGCTGTAGTAATCTTGTTTGTTTTAGCTCGGTTATTGCTTCTGATTTAGGCATCATAGGGGCCCATAGGACATACCCCACTCTGTCCCATTTGGTATTTGTGTAGGTGCACCTTGGACAAGAAGTATACCATCCAGGTTATCTACTATGCATATCAGACTTTATTGATTTCCTACTTTGGAAGAATCATTTATGTTATTACCCATTAGTATCATACATTAGAATATAGAATTTAGATCTTTAAAAATTTGAATGATGGGAGTTTAGAACTTAAAGGCTTTTATTTGATGTTTCAAATGATTAAATTTACATTGGTGTGTGTGTGTGTGTATATATATATATATATATATATATATATATATATATATATGAGTAAACTGACATTTTAGTCCTTGAGTTAGATGTGACATTGCACTTTAGTCTCCGAACGTCAAAATAATGCAATTAAATTCTTGACCCTAAAAGACGTCTTTCAATTACATCCCAACTGTTAGTTCCTTCCTCGATGGAGTCATTTTTTTGCCTATGTGTCATGTTAAGTGACACGTATGACTTCCATGTGTTTGTAATCTTGCATTTTGGTACCCAACTATTTTGTCATGTTGCATATAAGTCGCTTAATGATTTGAATATATAGAAATCTTTATTCTGCATTAGCCACTTAGAAATTTCACGAACATAAAACATCATATAAGAACAATATTTTGTGTTATGAACAAAGCCTAATCCCTAAATAAGAAAATAATAAAGATAAAAAATAAAATTTTAGTGTCACAAAAGGTCATCCTTTTAAAGTTTAGGGTTTAGGCTTGTACAAACTACTACTTCTATTACTATGTATGTGTGTGTATGTATACACTACTACTAGTCTAGTGTACCTAAGGCTACTTTGGTACATTAGTGTACTTAAGGCAACTCTGGAACATCCAATAATCTGAACTTTAGTATTATTCATAAGTTTGTTAGACCCAAGTCGATATACACGATTATTTGAGATACTCACTTATGTCTGATATATGCACTGAATATTGGTCTCAAGTGCCATGTCACTGCTAAGATCATTATAGATCTAAAAAGATAATGACAAATTCATAATTACGTATGTACATACACTCAACTGTAGATATAAATATCCCTAACATTAATTACCAAGGTGCTAAGACATTATCTAAGTGTGACATAAGCTGATTTAGGTATTACAGAAAGCTTAATGGACCCATTTTCGATCCCTTAAGCTCTTGAGCATATACCAACCTACCACTTGTGATGAAGTATAGTGGATCTCCATAAACGTGATAAAGGCACCATCACATACATATATTACACGCGTATCATTCATAAAAAAACTTACCCATTGTGATTACCATTATTGAATATATATGGAGTTTGTGTTGGGCCGTTATGAATAATACCTACCCGAGAGTACAAATTGAATGCGCATGGTCCCAAGTTCCAATCATACAATATTCTCCAATTAATTAATTGTTTAATTAGTTACATTGTGGTCAATGATATTTCCAAACGCCTTCGTTATCAGGGTACCCAATTTGTAATCTTGGATTTTCTTTTCTCTTGTTGAATATAATGGTAGTGCCAAATTCAAAGAAAGTGCTGGAAATGCAAGAAACCGTGGGCTCAATATATTTACGTGAAAATATTGCGCTAATTCCTAGTATTCATCATATCTTTGTTGAATACACCCGGATGGTGTTCCCCTTCATACCACCTTTTCACACTACGCTTTCTGTGTAGGCTAAAAATTGCATTATTAATTTAAACCATGTGCTTAATTATTAATCTTTTATCTTTTTATTTTGGATTTATCTAACATGCAATTTTACACATATTAAAAAAAGAAAATTTTTTCATTAAAAATACTATTATTGTCTACTCTCAATAACCACAGATAATTTTCAATGCAAAATTTTTAACGTTGATTTTTTTTTAATCATTAGACATTAGCCAATTAAACCGTTTTATTTTTTCATATCATAGTCATTTTCCACACGAACCTATTGCCACACAGACATATAAATGTGCTCTAATAGTCTGTTCTCTCTTAGAGAATATTTAACTGAAATATCTCAATTAGAATTCTTTGATTATGACGCAGAAAATTAAAAATATATTGATGTATGACGTTTTAAACTTGTAATTTTTTTTCACCAAAAAAACCTTGTAGTTTTTTGTTTTTAAAATTTAACATATATTTCACAGAATTTGCCTTAATTTATATTCTAACCCCCTGCAGAAACTTTTTTTTTAATATAATAATATCCTGACTAAAAGTCGAAGAGCGTAGAGTTTTTAATTTTCCATTTAAATCTCAATAGTTGAAATAAAATTCATGAGATAGCAATGAACCAGTTAATCATAAAAGCTGTAGATTAACCAAATAAAGTGAAATTAAATTAAAAAAATTAAAGCATTTAGCTTATATAAAATTCTTAACATGCGATTAAGTCAAAACTTAAAGGACTAACCTTATACATTTCTCGCGATATTCTTAAAGAGTTACATTAACCTCTCTTAAAATATAATTCGATCATAACATTTAGTACTTATATATTTCAAAAGTTACATTTACTATTGTTCAGAGGAAGTGAATAAGTAATAAACCAAAACAAATCCTAGAAAAACTGAATCTAATAAGAGATAAGTTTGACTTTTAAAACACGAAGAGTGTCATAAAATTGAATTAAATATCAGGGAAAGTGGGTATATTCGCTTACATTTCCATTAAATCATACGAATGATCCGTGTCTTACAAAATTGATAGTGTACATAGTAACGAAGAAGAGAATTTTATTTAATTTTAAAATTATTGAAGACATTTATAAAAAAAATTAAGCCATTATTGTAAATCATATCAACTTGAACAAAGAATAATGTCTTAAAACTTAAATTTAAAATTTTTAAATTAATTAGTTAATTTTTATTAAATCTCATACATTTGTCTTTTTTTTCTTAAGACGTGGTTTGGTTGAAGATCAAAGCCAATGCAACATAGTTTTACGGATGAAGAAAAATAATTTTACTGGTAAATGAAATTTTGACTTTCTCGATAATGTGAAGAATTAATATTAACCTTTAGATTTTTCTATTTTCTCATCTCTGTTTCCACAACTGCAAACCAAACATAAGCTGGTGATGAAACAGAAATACTCCTTTTGATGATATCCTGGTTGAATCCAAAAACGTTGGTTCATAGGAGTGATGAAGATGCCGTTGCATCTTCAAAGATAGAAGAGATGGGGACCACTTCTTTAGGTGTTTAAATATGCAATTACTATATATGGCCCATTTCTCTTTCATCTTTCCCTTTACAAGTTTATTTCGATTATTCAATGGCCCCCCTTTTCTTCCTTATTGTCTCACAAATCATTCCCCCAACACCCACATTCAACGATGCATAAACGTAACTCTTCCACATTCCCCACACAAAGCAAAAGCACACCCCCATAACCTATATTAAACTCTCAAAGTAGTAATAATAATATTATCTTAACCAAAATTTTTTTTTCAGATTCGTATATATGAAATCATGTCACTAAATAGTCACCATACTAAATGATAATACACTAGTTAAATGATTTATTTCATCCATATAAAACATAAAAGAATATATTATTATTTCTAGTTCCAAATATAAGCAAATGTACCTAATTTATAGTTGTTAGAAATAGTTATTTGCATTATTGTTATTATATATTTGAATTAATTTTCTAAAATACCCTTAGTATAATTTATTACATAAAAAACTAGTGACCTTGAAAATATATATATGTAATGAGAACATATTTGGTAAATAAAACATTTAATGACTTTAGAAAAGTCTAATTTTGTTTATATTAAATAACCAAAAAATTCCACTAAAATTTGTTTATATTTAGAACTAGAAGTATTACTATTTATGATTACCAATATGTTTTTCCTCTTTTTTAAAGTGTTAAATATATTTTTAGTTATTATATTTTCATCAAATTTTAGTTTTGGTCCCCTAACTATTTTTTATTAGTTTTGGTCTTTATATTATTGAATATGTTATAATTGGTCTTTAATATGTTAAAATTGATCACTAAAATGTAAGACAATTAATTCAACCGTTAACTAAATAAACGAACATATTATGTTATATGTATCCCAACTTATTCCACTCTTGACTATATCTTCAACGCTTTGAAGGATCAATTTCATCGTATTCAATAATATAAAGACCAAAATCGATAAAAAAATAACTCAAGTACCAAAACTAAAAAGTGATAAAAGACCAATATCATATTGTACTTTTTTAAATGAGCATCAAACTTAAAAAAATGGTTAAGAGTTATTCGATATAAGTAAAATAGAGGGGTGCTAAAACTTAATAAATCCCTATTCTTTTACCAATATGTTTTCACTTTTATTTTAAAGGGTTATATATATTTTTTGTCCCTGTTTTTTATATCAATTTTTAGTTTTGGGCCCGGTTATTTTTTATTAGTTTCGATCCTCATGTTATTGAATATGTTAAAATGATCTCTAATATGTTAAAATTGGTCACTAAAATTTAACACGGTTAACTCAACCACTAACTAAATAAACAGAAATGTTATATTCTTCTGTCTCTCTAATTTATTCTACTCATGACTATATCTTCTTCTTCATCAATGCTTCTAGGGACCAATTTTAACATATTTAATAACATAAAGATCAAAATCAATAAAAAAACTAACTCAAGAATTAAAATAAAAAATTGATAAAAACATATCATCAATAACATATTTCACCCTTTTTAATGGTTTGTTAAAATATATTCATAGGACCATTTAACTTTAAAAATAGTTAAGAGGCATTCGATATAAATAAAACAGAGTGATGCTAAAACTTAATAAATAAGATATATAAAATCAAAACAAAAAGATTATTCTCCCCATGTAATATGTTAATATATTTATGCTGAAAATGAGTTAACAAGTATTAACTTAATGATTATAATGCTTCTAGAAGAAATTAAAATAGGCATTTTTATTATGGGATTTTTGTGTATTTAATAAAATAAGATTATGCTTTTCTGATTAGATAACCTTGATTTGATCAGTATGGAGGTCTACTCATTACTAATGTCTTCAAGAAATTCAGAAGCTAGAGAGAGTGCCAAATGGCCTTAAATTCTCCTCTTGCTTCGACCACATAGCTTAGCCTTTATGCATCTTTCGCATTTCTTATAATTACTTCCAGGATTTGATTAGACCAATTTTGTTTGGTTTGTTCTCACCATACTATCACTGTTCTTGCATCAGTTATAAAATTCTGAAATTGACAAATTCAAACTCAGTGGTGGAGAGTCTTGTTAAAACATTTGACCCTGTTACTTGTGTCTTGTTTTTGCAGGCTGCAGAGCAACTCATTTTGTTTGGCCTATTTCTTTCCATGTCAGAAAAGCTCCACCATTCTCTATTTGGGATTGGGACCTCCTTCTCAATCATGGCAGTTAACACAAACAGACACTGCTTAGTGGGGTTAAGTGTTTTTTTTGGGTGAAAAACAACAAGGCAGTGAGCTTTTATTAATATGTGCATTAAATTAAATTAAAAGTGAATTATATTTGCACTTTTCAAATAAGCTCAATTTAGAAGAACTTTATCCTTGTTTTGCTGGGAGAACTTGGTGATGAAATGGCTTTCCCCCCCTCTGATTCTGATGATGATAATAATATGCGCCGTCAGCTTAATACATTTTTCATCTCATAATAGACAATAGTTTGACTAATAAGATACTTAAGGCCCAATAATTAGTGAAAGAGGGAAAGGGGTTGGTGGCAAATGGCCGGTGGGGCCATGGCCACATCCCTTGAAGACATTACTCTCTTATTTGAAATTTTTCATTTTATATATTGCTGGCTTTAATAAAAAAAACATAAAATTAATAATAAAAAAATCAAAACACATAAAAGAGTCAACCATAAATTTGTTAGTCTTGACTTGATCCCAAAACAAAATAAAATTAGCCATATAAATTCATAGAAAAGATTTGTTTGTGATGTTTCCGTATCCATAGACATTAGTGGATCACGAGTTAGATGTAGTATATAAAAAAAATATTAAGGAGGAGATTGAAGAGTAATTGGGGAAGGTTGGGCATGGTGATTTGGTTAAAGGGAGAGTTCAAATTTTCTGTTTTGGAAATTGGTATGGTTTTCTTGAGTTTGCTTACAAGGCTTGGATTATTGAACACCTTAGGAATTGATTCAAACGGGGTATGGGCGGCGCATGAGGCTCTAGAAAAAGGAATTGTTTTTTTTAAAATAAAATAATCAAGTGAAAATTTTCCTTCTCGTGTTCGTTTAGTTAAAAGTTCAGGAATCGAAATTATGAAAATGTAAAAATTTAAAATTTAATATTAATCATTCATGTTGTTTATGACAATCAAAAATCTGTTTAACCGTAAAAAAAATTTGGTTAGTCAAATCGAGATTTGATCAATCTAACAAACAGCTTCTTAATGCAAGAGAATTTTACCGCAAAATATAAATTCATACCACACTTGTTATAATGATAGCATTTAGCAACACAAAACCACAAAGTTGGTAGTAGTAGTAGCTTGAAAGAGGGGAGGGAATGGGAAGGCAGAATATGAGGAACACCACAAAATTGGGGTAGGTGCCATTGTTTCCAAAGACATTTGATGAGTAGGTCAGAGCCAAAACAGCTTCAAAGTTGCTTCGTAACACGCCCTACATTTTCAGTGGCACCACACCTATAAACCATTCTACGGAATCAAACGTCACATTGCTACAAATAAAATATCTAGTCAACATCAACAAAATCCGGTTCTTATGTTTTGTATTATTGATTAAGTTTTACATTATGATCTAATATATTTTGCTTTCTTATTTTATCTCCAACAATTAATTAATTTAAATGTATATATAACTACTATAAATAATTATATATTTTTTAATTTTAATCTAAAATAATTGTTTGTTTTGAACAATTCAAACAAAATAGAATATTTTAAAACCATTTTTTACTTAATTCATTCAAATATACACAATAATTAATTATATATATAATCGGTTATAAGTATAATCTCTAAAAGTAATCTAAATCAAACACCCTCTTAGTTAATAAATAATTGGGCCATTTAAACATATTTATATCTTAATAGAAAATATTTTGTTAAAAGTGATAAGACCAATTTTATTAATATCTGCATAGCCCGAAGAGATTAATCTTCTGTGATCTATTAGGGATTTCCTTAATTTTAAGAAATATGTGTTCATAAGATGACAAGAAAGATAAAAAAAAAAATTAAGTTTCTAAAAGGAGTCAATCATGCACCCAAAAATATTGTATTTTCTTATTCTTATCTTTTGTTTTCATTTCATCATTATAGGAGGGGTAGTCAAATGTTAGTAAACCATGACAATGCAACCCAAGTGCACTATTACTTTTGTTCCAAGTAAAACCTTAAAATTGTCCCTAATGTATGCATGGTTCATCAAGTTGGTCCCTAACCTATCAAAATGATGTTATAACCCTAATGTATGCAAATCGTCTATCAAATTGGTTCCTGTCGTTAGCGATCGTTAGACAATGTCAATCAAAGTGTCATATGGCATGTTAAGTATCATGTAAAGTATCATGTGGTGACATTTTATGCTAATGTTGGCATTTCAAACCTTGAATGATTAAATACGTCAACTTGGTCCCTAACATATATAATATTAAATCAAATTGGTTATTGTCCTATCTTTTAAAAATCTATCATATTAGTCCTTAATCGATTATAATTTATATTAAAGAAGTTTTCAATGTATTAATAATCATATCAATTTCTAATATTAATTTAAATATTACAAACTAGACGTTTGTGCATATCTGACTTGGTTAATTTATATTGATGTAACAATGTTATTTGTAAATTATATTAATACAAAGAAAATGTTATTCAATTAATAGAATCAATGGAGTAGTTTTAAGCATAATTACTATAGTAGATTGATATTAAAATGATACAACATGATGATACAAAATGGTGTATTGAAGGCACAAAGTCCTCATTTATCCTTAACAAAGTAATAATCAAATTACACATATGTCAAATAAAGAGGAATAAGAGCATATACATTGTTTCTCAAAATACAAGATGCATTTTACATAATCTAAAACTCAACATGAATAATAAAAAAGCAAGCTAAAATACAAACATAAATGAATGGTTAAGGTATCGCATGCAAAATTCTTGAGAAACTTTAATCAATGGTTTAGAGAGCATTTTCTTTGTTTATCAGGTTGTAAGTAAATTACTTGTGTATATGGGTTAAGGTACCCCTTGTACCTAGTTTAATTCAATTCTATTTTTTGCTGATAAAAAAAATACAAACAAGTTTACTCTTATAAACATTAAATCATATTGGCTTAAATGTTAGATTGATAATAGTGTCTTTTATTTCTTTTTCTTTTTCCTTTGCTTTATATTATATACATGATGCATGTAATTGTTTGAAACATAAATGTGTATGAACAACCTTTAACTTGTGTGCATTGGTATATTAATTATGAGTATAATGTTCCAATTTCTTGCTTGACACCTATATAGTTTGACTTCTCTTAGGATGCTCATGGTGACATCTACATTGATTTTTACTTTGTGAAGGATGGATGAGGATTTTGTATCCTTAATACATATTTTTTCATTATGTTATATCACTTTAATATCAATCAACTATATTAATTATGTTTAAAATTACTCAACTTTGATTTTATGAAATAACATTTTCTTTGCATTAAAATAATTTACAAATAATATTATTACATGAACATAAAGTAACTAAGCCACAAAAACACCAACATCTAGTTTGAAGTATTTAAATTAACATCAGAGATTTTTGATATGATGTGATTATTAATACATTGAAGACTTCTTTGACACAAATTATAATCGATTAAGAACTAATATGATATATTTTTTAATATGAGACAAACACCAATTTGATGTAAAATTATGTGTTAAAGACCAAAATGATGTAATATTACATATTTAGGGACCAACTTGATGTATTTTATAATTTGATATTTGAAATGTCCATATCAGTCTAAGATACGATTATGTAACAGTTTACATAACACTTAATATGTAAACATTAAGAATTATAACATTATTTTGATAAATTATACATTAAGTTCATCAATATTTCAGAATTTTACTCATTCTCTTCCCCGCTTTCTTTGTCCAAGAAAAGAAGGAAGTTTTAAAAAATAAAACAGAAAAATGATAATATTATACACAATAGCACAAGCCCTTTATCTTTTTTTATTTCTTTGATCCTTCTTTAACTGCTTTTGCTTTAAGTAGAAGACCAAAAAAACTGTAGCAAGGAATTGGAAGACTGTAGTGGTAGATCTCATATAACAGTGCACAGTTCACATCCTCACTTACCTTTGCTGACCAAGGGGCAGCTTTGTACGCTGACCGAGTCGTTTTATGCAGAAGCCTTAAATCATCAACCGCAGTATAATTTTTCTTTGATTTTTCACAATTGCATCGTCATTGCCTCAGCTGTATCTGTATACAATTCACTATAATATTCAGATTTTTGATTTCACCCCATCATAAAGTGTAATTTAAAACACTGTTTAAGTCTAACCACCCTGCCCGTTGCCCCTATTTGTCTTGAACTAAGGTTGACACAAAAAGAAAATCAAAATTGTTATTTAATACTAATAAAGCTCTTCTATGCTCTCTTTTACTGCGCTTTATTCTGTTCAAATTCGATACTTTGTTTGCAGAGAACGAGGAGCTTGCTTTCCCTCTCTCTCTCTCTCTCTCTTTGCTTGCTGCATTGTCTTGTTCTACTTCAGAATCTCTTCTCACTTCCACGCATTAAAGTGTTGTCTTTCTCTCTTACGAGTTGGTGGCGCTTTCTTTCATATTTATGGGACTTTGCTTCCATCTTCTTACACTATCTAATAGTGTGGCAAGAAGAGCGCATACAGCACCAGAAGAGGAAAACAAGGAGAAGAAGAACACTTAACATAAGACATTTTGGTTTGTTTTGTTGAGTTTCTCGTGTTGGTTAATTTACCTCTCTTCCTGGGAACAAGGCAACAGATAAGTCTGGTCTTGTTTATACTTAGAAAGTTTGAAGGGGTTTTCAAAGCAATGATATGTTGCTGTTTGAAATTCTGAGAAGTTTTGGGGTGTACTAATATACTTCTAAGTGACACCAAGAAAAAGAGGAATATAAAGAAAGTGCTTGAGGAACTGTATGAAGTAGAAGTGCAAAAATGAAAGATGAGAATTCCAAGAAAAGCAAGGTTTTACCAATCTCCTCTTATATACAGATGAATTTTCTTTTTTGGGTTTTATCTTTTTTTTACTTTTTTTTGTCCAGGGAATTGAAATTCATAATTCTGAGTGTGTTGGTGTTAGCAAATATTGCAAGTTGTTGACTGTTTTTTTTTTGTCTGCCTGTTGCATGATGAAGCTCTCATGGTCAAAGAAAATGGTCAGAAAGTTCTTTAATATCAAGAGCAAGAGCGAGGAGTCCCAAGCAGATGGTGTTGCTTATGGAGGTAGGTGTCTTGGTTTTCTTAAAAACTCACTTTCTACCAGTTATCAGTTTCTAAGAGAGCAACAAGCCAGAATCAAATGATAAATCCCATGAGAGATTTTTGATTGGCTAATGATATCACTGTCCAGTGTGAGGCCTTACATAATTTCTCAGGTTCTAGTTGTTTACCGAAGAAACCAATGGAAGTAGAGAAATAACATAATTTTGGAAAGAAACTCACTTTGAAGCCTAGGATCAATCATCATGTTCTGTCTGATTTTGTTGTTACCTAATACAAAATGTTTATCCATGCCTAATACTCAATTAGCTTTCCCTAAGGCATAATTTGTCTTTGTCTGAAATTTTATATTCTCATCAATTGAGTTTTTCGCTGCAATTCCTTGGCTTCCAAACAAAGTGCAAGCACACTTTAAACTCAAAAGATTTTCCTTTCGTGTCCAATTGCTTTTGCGCCCCTCCCCCCCCCCCCCCCCCCCCCCCCCCAAGCTCAGTCACTATTGTTTCTTTTTTGGTGAATTTGATGCATTGACACTCTTTCCTCATTCAGGAGGTGATATGGAGTACAGAAGCAGGAGTAGCTTCTCCGAGAGGGAACCATCCACTATCAAAAAGAGCAAAACAGGTATAGAATTAACCCCCCATCCATTTCTTGAACCATGCTTATTTAAAATGCTGTGACCATTTAGACAAATTCTTTACAACCCTTCATTTTAATAAGCAGAGAAGTTTAGCAGGAGCACAGATCAGGCGAGGCGAGCCAGAATGAATCTTGATCATCCTCGAATTATAGATGTGCAAAACTATAGGTACACTGCTTCCCGGATTTTACCTTAATAAAATAAAATTCTTTGTTCAAGTTCTTATTATTTTCTCTCTTTTCTATGTGGCAGCATTTTTGTAGCTACATGGAATGTAGCTGGAAGATCCCCAACAAGCAATTTGAATTTAGAGGATTGGCTTCATTCTTCACCACCTGCTGATATTTATGTTCTTGGGTAGGAATTAGTATTTATCAACATTGTTTTCAGACAGACGTAGCATTAAGTGTTACCAATGACATATTTCTACTTGTCTCTTTCAGATTTCAAGAGATAGTTCCCTTGAATGCTGGTAATATCTTAGGGGCAGAGGACAATGGCCCTGCCAAAAAATGGTTGGCTCTAATCAGAAAGACTTTAAACAATCTTCCCGGCACCAGTGGAAGTAGTGGATGTTACACACCATCTCCTATTCCTCAGCCAGTTGTGGAACTAAATGCAGATTTTGAGGGATCAGCTAGGCAGAAGAATTCATCTTTCTTCCACAGGAGATCATTCCAGACAACGTCTAGTGGTTGGGGAATGGACAATGATCCTTCAATTGTGCAGCCACGGCTAGATCGACGATATAGCGTTTGTGATCGCGTGATTTTTGGTCACAGGCCTAGTGACTTTGATCCCAGTTTTAGATGGGGTTATAGGCCTAGTGACTATTCTAGGGCAAGTGATTACTCAAGACCAAGTGACTACTCAAGATGGGGTTCATCTGATGATGATAATGGCCTTGGGGATTCACCAAGTACAGTCTTGTTTTCACCGATGTCTTATGGTGGAGGTGGAACTACTGCCTCTAATGAAGATGGATATGGCATGCCAGGAAACTCAAGGTACTGCCTTGTTGCAAGTAAGCAAATGGTGGGAATATATCTTACCATATGGGTGAGAAGTGAGCTGAAAGATCATGTTCAGAATATGAAAGTATCTTGTGTTGGCAGAGGATTGATGGGTTATCTTGGAAATAAGGTGAATTTTAAGTCTCATGGTAGTCATAATTTTTATTTTTAACTTTGATAAATTCTTGGTAAACATTATGGTTACTTCAAGTTGGCTTAAGGAGAAGAGTTATTTTGCTTGTATTTGCAGGGATCCATCTCAATTAGTATGTCTGTGCATGAAACAAGCTTTTGCTTTATCTGCAGCCATTTAACCTCAGGACAGAAAGAGGGTGATGAACTAAGAAGAAATTTGGATGTGATGGAGATTCTTAAAAAGACAAGGTTTCCTCGTGTTCATGGTGAGGACAATGAGAAGTCTCCACAGACAATACTTGAGCATGAGTAAGAATCTGCTCACATTTATCTAGAATTTAATATCTTAAAATGCTGTAACTGAAGGCCATTGCAATTGCTAATATATTATCGTTTTTTCTAACCTGTGCAACCTCATAGGATAAGAAATCAACAAAGGAAATTTTTTTATTGGAAATTGTGTTGTTCTTGCTATGAAAATCTCGATGAATTACATTAATATTAACTATAAATATATTATTGCCTTAGAAAAACCAATATATTATTGCCTTGTCTTGGTGTCTAGCGAAGAATGCACAATCACGCTTCTGTTTTCCTATGATTGTTTTTTCCTTTTATTTAACAAAACTTCGGCATTTTCTCATTTTAAACTCATTATTGTAGTCGAATTATATGGCTTGGAGATCTGAATTATCGGATTGCTCTCTCCTACCGTTCTGCTAAGGCACTTGTTGAGATGCAAAACTGGAGAGCACTGTTAGAGAATGATCAAGTATGTCTGTTTAAAGTTTAACCTCATGATCATAAATAACTCCATGTTTATTGTTTACCTTCAAATGTATTAATGTACTTGTTTAACAAACATAATGAGTCTCAATTGTTGACATTCCTGGCAGTTGAGAATAGAGCAGAAAAGAGGCCGTGTGTTTGTGGGATGGAATGAAGGGAAGATATATTTTCCTCCAACATACAAGTATTCAACAAATTCAGATAGATATGCTGGAGATGATATGCACCCCAAAGAGAAAAGGAGAACTCCTGCTTGGTAAGATTATTATTTATCACATCACATCACCTAATGGAAATTTAGAATAAACTCACTTGAATGATAGAAGAGGAAATTAAATGACATGAAGAAAAAAAAAATTAAACACTATAAAATTCATGCATAAAGTATCCATTCATAGTTTGATATTATTTTGTTAACTTACACTACTTATGCTGATGCAAATATTTTTCTTTCATAGGTGTGACCGTATTCTGTGGTATGGAGAAGGTCTCCATCAGTTATCCTATGTCCGCGGGGAATCAAAGTTTTCAGACCATAGACCTGTTTATGGCATATTTTGGGCTGAGGTTGAGTCAGCTCATGGAAAATTGAAGAAAAATATGAGTTGTTCTCGCTCCAGAATTGAGGTAGAGGAACTTCTGCCATATTCTGGTGGATATACTGAACTAAGTTTTTTCTAAATGAATGAAGGCTGTGGATATGTGACATGTCCATCCAAATTCAGGTACACTATCAACCCCTTATGCACTTCCACAATTATGCTTATGTGACGGTGGAACTTAGGTACATCAGTGATTTGTTCTATTATTTTTTAAGCTCATACAAATAGAAAAAACTAAAAAGCACGTGCAGGGCCTTAAGAAAACATGAAATGCTCCTTAGGGTGGGGGGGCCCTAAGCTTTTTCTTATTTTCTTGTTGGCTAGACCACAAAAGTACTAGATTCTGAAGCTGTAAATGATTTACATTCGGTTGAACATAGTAGAGTGGATCCTGCTAGTGCAATCAAAACAAAGAGCCTAAAAGAATATACTAAAATGATCATGGGGCACTAGGTGTATCTTGCTTTACTACATGAAAAATTGATTTCATGAATTGAGGCCAATGTATAAACAGAATATGTTCACAGAATAGTCTGAAAAGTCTACATCTCAAATCTTTTCTACTATGAAGTCCTTTTGTTCCTTTCTTATTGTCAATACAATTATTCCTTTTCCCCTGGATTAGAAACCTTACATTACATTACTTGCACCACCTATTACTGTTCAGCAGCTGGTCCCCCATTACCAAGCTGGAGTTACTTTGAAGAAATTCATTCATGGAGGGAGAGAGATAGGGACAACCCATTTCCCACATACCGAAAAAGGTTGGTTTTTTCTTCTCTTTCATGCTTTTCTTGTTCTGCTTTTGGCCTGCTTCTTTGTCTAATTTCACCTTTACTTTTATCTTTGTCAGCTTATAATCTGTAGTTTTGGCCTACAGTCATGCTTTTCCTAACACATTATCAGTACAGTACATCATCCTCATAATCTTGTTAGCTACTCACACACCAGCTTCAGTAATGTGCATAGTTTGATACCCAACCAACAAACACTCAACTTGCAAGTGTCTCAGCCCCGTTTGAGATTAAATGTCTTAAAACAGTCCTTAGGTACTATACTAAATTGTGGTTATTACTTATTAGTGCTACTTTATGTTCATACCAATTAACAGCAATATACTATATACATGCTTACTAATGATCAATGATTTTTCTTAATGCAGGAAAATGAAGATGATTTTTTTATTCAAGATTTTTTAAAGCTCATCAGAATAATCATATGGGCACTAACTTTTTTTTGAATGCAAAGAAATTGATAGTTTTGATTTATAGTGGTCGCCAAAGTAGTATTTGAGGAAAAAAATATGAACAAAAATAGATTGAAGTTATTTACCAAAAAAGGATTGAAGTTGGATTTTGACATGAAATTTAAATAGGACACCACTCTTGTGGCTCGTCTTTTTACTTATGAGGAACAGTACTTTAGTACAAACCAAAGAGTGTTGCTGGTTTGGCAGCAATATTGGAGGCTCTAATCCTGGGTCCTCTGCTTCCAAGATGCTATTTACATGCTTGTCAATTGCTGTTTACTTTTGACTTGGTGGACTTACCACTTTACCTTGTTTTTATGTGTATCTATTTAGGATCACTAAGAAAAGTTGAAATAATAAACTTAGCAACCCCTACGTTGCAGAAAATGACTAATTGTGTGATATTGCCATTTAAAAGGAAATATAAATATATGTGGCTCATCTTTGCTCATGTGGACGATTAAAATTTGCTGCTAGGCCCCTTCCTTTATGAGATCTCAAATCTCTTAACGTCTCTTTCGTGTGGCTGTTAAAGAGTCACTTCGTGTCACTCAAATTACAAATTTGCGAATATACATGCTTGGAAAATTTTAGTGCTGGGAATGTCTGGCGAAAATGGAGTTCCAAGTGAGTAAATTAATACTCCACTATAATTATTTGCATATCAACCTCTTTTAATAATAATAATAATAATAATAATAATAATAATAATAATAATAATAATAATAAAGTTTCGAAGAGATTGTGCAAACATGAGCTTAGTGCACGATCCTTTTTCCATCATGGGGTGTGCAGAAAGTGATATATAAACTGTCTGGAGTTACTAGTGCTACTGATCTCATCATATTACATGCACCAACGACTAAAATAATTTGTCATTGAATTTAAATCTGTTATTAATAGGCATTGTTCTTATTATGCATGTTTTAAGAATATCAGGGAACATCATGTAAGAAATTAATTATATTTTTCCTTCTTACCTTACTTTTTTTTTAATTCAAAAGGTGTCATCTAGTTAATAACTAAAGATTAACCATTTTAAGGTTATAAAAATTGTAATAATATATAAGAAAATTTATAACAAATCACGTTTTATATAATCTCAACCATTAACTTTTATAATTATCACTATTAGAGCAGTTTATTGAATTTTGTTTCCTTGGATTTGGAGATAAGCAATAGATGGAAAAGATAAAAGTTTCATGGGATTTTCAGTTTAAGCTTCCAATTTCAGACCTCATCAATATGTTATTGAAGTAGAAAAGCAGCATAATGACAGGGGCTTGTCTCTACAACGGTGTTACCTTGTTCCTTGTTTTGTTCATATGCCAACTGGTCCCTGATTTTGGCCTTGCCAGTGGGGAACCATTTTCAAAGTATTTCATCTTTGGAGTTCTGATAGAGATTTTGCACGCCATATCAATTATAAAAGCTCATTGGTATCCTAGCTATGACTTTTCTAGATGCTCCTGCAGTGCTTCAACCAATGACAATTTTGTTCAAGACTTTTTCTTGTGTGATCCAAATATCCAATTATGTTTATACTCTTTTCATCTATTTTATATGATTCTTGATTCCCATAAATTGTTAAGGTTTGTGTAGAGAATTTTTTGTATTTTCTGGTTTTTTTATTTGTCTTTTAAGATTGTTGTATATCTCTTAAGAAATATAATTAATATATTTTTTATTGTTCATTTATTCTCTTAATATGTTATTTCTCTTTTTATATATAATGCTCTCTCCATCTCATATTTATTATGGATTTTGGTTTTTCACACATATTAAGAAATCATAAATGTGTAGTTTTTTGAATTAATATAAACTAAAATACCCTTATTTATTTTATTTGTTTTATTAGTAATAAATAATTTATCAACTTCTTAAATTTCATTTAAAATAAAAAATGATAGAGAAAAGATACATTAATTTTTAATTTTTATAGATGGTACAACTTAAATTAATTGTGAATTAAACTTTTGAAATGATAATACCTTATTAACTTAAGCAAAATGTATAAATACAATTAGTAAAAGAAGTATTTCATTTTTTAAAATGACATATTTTTTAAAAATTAAATATCATACGTCAAGAAAAACAGGGAGTAATTAACCAAACTAGAGTGGTGACACCAGCATTTGCAGTCTTTCATAATTGCTAGAAATCATTATCCCTCTGAGTTCTGATCCAACTATTTCTAGAAATGATTGTTTATAACTCAACTCAGAGAATGTTTGCATAATGCCACACAAAATCACAAAATAAGCAGAGGGGTTGACATGTAATGTGTGAAAGGTTTCTTCGTGCTATTTAACAATCATGAAAAATCACAGGAACTCTATCAGTGGGTCGTTAGTGATAACTTTAATCTAGCTAAAGTGCAATTGAGGAAGGATTAAGTTAGTATGCCTCTGTTTCTTCTTCAATTGGTGATATAACTGAAAGATCACATTAGTTAACATTAGTCAACTTTAATGAATTGAGTAAAATAGTAACAACATGTTTGGAAACCTTCCAGTTTCTCCCTTGGGTTGAAGTAAAGGAGGTGAGGTGAAACAAATATTTAAAGAACCTTTAAATTTTTACATTTTTTCAACTACAAACTAAACATTCAAAATAGTAATAAGTTTTTATTTTTAATCTTGGATGATTACAACTAAATTGAAATTCTAATAAGAAAATATCTTCTGACAATTTATTTTTACTGTTTTCTGTACAAATTCTAGAAAGAAAAAGAAAATAATAACATGTCACTTTTATAATTAACAATAAAATCAGAAAATGAAACAGAAAATATTTTCTAAAATAGTTTCCTGAATAAGTGTTCTACTACATGGAAGATTGCAGTGAACCATATTTACAGGTTTCGCCCTTGATTGAAATGCGATAATCAACCTATCTTAAACAATTTCATTTCCCTTTAAATTTTTCAATTGATCATTTTATTAGAGAACAATACATAATGTTGCATCTCATGAAAATTACATAATAAAACATATTCAGTCAGAAACATAACAAAGGAAATAAAAGAAAAAGTTCTAATTTCTATCAGAAGAGCCTTCACATGGCATGTGCATATACTTTCAACGGGCTTCTTCGTCATCATCTCTCCATGAGTCACGACCCATGATGTCTTTTCCCATGATATATCATTTCATAACTTTTTTTATTTACACAACAAGGAAGATTCATTTTTTCCACACTAATGATCATTCTTCAAAATAATGGGAAACTTTCTATTTGGAATGCTGATGTGCATTGTTGATACATCGGAATATTATTTTATCAGGTAACAGTAACATAATTTGGTCCATTTAAAGTGAGAAACTTATTGAATATAAATCGCTAGTAAGGCAAGATTTGATTCGTTTTTTCCTTTTGTTTTTTACGTTGTATAATTTCTATTAAATTGAATTATTTTTTAACTGTTATGATATTAAATCTTGATTAAAGAACATTTATTTCCTAAATTTGGGAGTTGTTTGTTTTCTTTTACTATAAAAGGTCAAATCCACCTAGCTTAAAAAAGACATATTATTAGAACAGTGGTCAATCATCACATTACAACATATCATCTTCAACATAAGTTTCCAACAATAGGATTGGAGTGACTATCGGCCCTCCGAAGCGGATCTCTCTAGGTAGTTCTTTTTTCTCTTTGATCTGTGCATGAATTTCCATAAATCTTCCCATTGGAAACTTGGAAGATTCATTAGCATTTCGTTTTCCTTTTCCTTTACATTAGTTGCACGAAAATTCGATTAATTTTGTGACTTGGGTGGTTAGGCCCTTAAATACATAATTGAATACAATTTTGTCTCACTATTTGTATATTTGCAGCATCTATAGAAAAGGGACCAATATCTCATGCATTGTATGAATTTGATATAGTTGGAGATGCTTCTCTTGGTTTCCCCCCAATAAAAGACATTATTTCCATATGATTTGGGGGCTCTTTAATTCAACTTTCGGTAAAATTAGGTACCCTGGCACAATGATATTCTCTTTAGTTATGAAAACAGAATTTCATCCATTACCAAATGTTAAAATAAATAAATAAATAAATAAATATACATGTATGTATAAGTTTTTGTTTGGAGACACACAACAAAGCTTCACGAGTTTGGGGAAATGACTCAACACTTTGTGTATGACATTTTTTTATGTGTCTTTTTGTCTGTATGAATATTTTTATTGGTTTGGTTGTAATATGATTGTGAGCATTCTTGTACTATTGACTTATAACTTTTTGAGTAACTTATAATTTTTTTAAAAAAACTACTAGAGCCATAAGCTTCATTACTTTTATTAAACAACCACTTGTGGAGAAAGGAGATATCAATTTGGTTAAATTGAGTTTTTAAGCATGGTTTCACAACCAAGTTTGTTCTCATCGTGGTAATAAATAAGGACTTTTAACCACGATTTTCAATTGAGTTTATAAAAGATCTTTAAACTCGATTTTGAACCGTGTTTAAACGTTTAAAGATTTTCACATTTAAACATGGTTAATCCTATAATCGTGTTTAAAATGTTACACATTTAAACACGGTTATGACATAAATGTGTTTAAAATATGAACATTTAAACACGGTTATGGCACATAACCAAGTTTAAATGTAAGTGTTTTTTTAAATGCAGGTTCTATTTTAATGATTTCCCAGACCTACAGACACAATATATCCCAGATAATTCATTTCATGCATAGTATTTATCAATTAACGAAAACAAATGAAATAATATTAATATGATATAAAGAACATGATGGTTCAGAAGGGGGTTGAATAAGTCTATTTGCTCTTTGTCACCAAATTTTTCATTTAAGTGAATGAGCCTTTTTCATAACTAATTTGACAGCAGACTTTTGTATGCGAAGAAATAACTATAAATGCATCAGACTATTGTAAGGATTAGGATAAAGAGAGAACACACAAGAGATTTATATTGGTTCACTTCCAATGTAGAAGCTACATCTCACTATGTAAAATTGTCCTTTTACACATGTTGCTTCTGAGTATTATTGACTTCATCCACTCCTAGCTTAAGCATACATGCTTCTAAGTATTCTTGACACCAGCCACTCTTAGCTCAGTTTGAATATTCTTTTGCAACATCCATTCTTGGGGCAAACCTAAGTATTCTTTCATAAGTCACTCTTGGCTTAAACCTAAATATTCTTTCTAAAGTCTCTTTAGCCTAAAACTGTTTCCCAATAGAGATCTTGCAAACTTGAGCTAAACTGATTTGAGAAGGATAATGACATTAAGAAAGATAAGCCTTTGACTTAGCCAAACTAAGAAGAGAGTCTGTACTATAGACTTATACAGATGAAAGAAGGGTTGGTTAGGAAATGACTTAGTATTAGTATACATGAAAAATATGAATGAAGAATGGTACATACTAAGTCAGAAAGCTAATTAGAGATTGTCGGCTCACGAAGGTGATGGGTTGATGAGTTAAAGGCATTTATCTGATTTATGTTGCTATGGCTTCTGTATGATGGAAATGAATATGCACACAACGAGCTTTCCTTTTTCTTGGCAATCTTGGAAATTTTCTTCTTTTCCATGGTCAATTGCCATTTCTGATTTCCTTAGGCTTTATGTGAATGATCATTTAAATCATGCCCGCCTCCTTCTTTTTCTCGTTCATATTTTGAGCGTGTGTCTCTCACTCTCTCTTTTTCTCATTGTATCTCACCCTTTCTTTCTGTCTATGTGTCCATCCGTCTATTTCTGAAAGAGAAAAAGCTATTATATATATGTGATTTCCATGAACTATCTCTCTGGGGGAGGAGATAACTGTTAGATGAACGTTGAGAGAGAATACACCTGTTGAGAGGTGTTTTGCACAAAAGACAAAAGGTTCTTGGTTCGAGAGAGAAAGTCATTTTGTAGAGATAGCATAGGGAAAATAGCTTCAAGATTTGTGCATAGAAAGATGAGGAATGCAGGCAGAGTAGGATTAGAATAAGCTTCACCAAAATGGAAAGTTCCTATTTAGAGACTTTATGCATAGAGAAGGTAAAGGTGAAATTGGATGCTTTAAGATGGATCTTGATCTGCCTTGTTTGGATGCTCTTTTTCACGTGAATATCCCTTTCATACTTTGATGGTGTCTGCCTCAGAGAATCAACATTCTTAGGACCAAACTTATACAAGGAAGACTTCTAAAAAGATCCTGGGTCTGGTGTTCCATAATGTGTTGATGATGAGGGTCTGGTGTTCCATAAGGTGTTGATGATGAGACTCAAGAACAAAGTATAAGTCTATTCAGGTTCTTGCATGAGATACTTCATAAATTCTGGAGCAATCATAGCTTGGTGATGTATTAAGGTAGAGTTTGGTTGCTAGAGAGCTTTACTTGAGGAGAGAAACTCTTGCACTGATTGTTACGTGAAGCATGGCTCAACGGGTTTGGGTCTAGTAAGAACCACATGTGATGTTCTTCTTTTTAGAGCATGTTTCTAGACTTCGTTTCTTTAAGCCAACTAATGTTGTTTTTGCCTTGATTTGAGGAGCCTTGTCATGGAGTGAACATTGACCTTGATCTTCAGATGTTCTTGAGAGATACGTAAGTTTTTACGTTGTTGTTGTTTATGATCATGAGTCTTTTATCATAAACTTTTGGTTCCTGAAACATTTAGACAAAATTTCAGATCTTAACAAAATATGACTTGATTTAATTAAAATCCGTAATGTTAGTTATCAACAAATATAAGGTTTCTCCAAAGCCTTCTATGAGCAAACTTGGTTCTAATAATCTCCCTATATTTATTGATAGCAAACATTAAGTCTTTAAATTTAAATGAAGTCTTAAGAATTTTAGTGTAGCTCCCTTTCAACCTATTATGGGTTTCAACTGAGAGATACTTATAGTGGTTGTAGCAAAGTCTATGGAGATTGTACCTGTCTTATAATTTTTGTAAAATGCTTTCAAAAACTAAGGGTTAGATACAAGGATAATTCAAAACAAACAATAGTTGTAATTATCATCGCAAACAACAGTTAACATAGCAGACATAAGATAATCAGTGAAGTAATTTTGTATATATAAAGATAGAGAACATGTCCATGACCAAAATTTAAATAACTTGAATACCAGATAACCAAATGTCTAGAATTAAAAAGAAATAATCAACAACTTAGCATCTTAAATAACTAAAAGACTTATCATCATTTTCTCCCCCTTTTGATATCAACAAAATAGAGGAATTTAAAAAAGATAAAGGAGCTTAAAAAGGGCAAACAAATTTCTGGTTCATAGGTAAGAAGGGTTCAAGATATGATAGAGAAGGACATAGTCATTTCTAAATAGGGCTGTAGGAGCAAGACCTAGCTTTGCCAATCATCCATAGAATGTGGTTCCTATAACAGCCCTGATTTTCAGAATAGAGACTCTAGGCTCTCAAGACCCCTGAGAATGCTCTATTGAGCCTTCTAGGGAGAGTTGAGGCTTCAGGCTGATCCTTAAATTACTCTAAATATGAGAAAAAGAGCGCTTGAGAGAGTGTAAGTAGTGAAAAATCCTATTCAATGAGGTAAGTGAGTAATAATAGCAATGCTTAATGATATTGTTTAGTTAAAGGTAGTCTATTGATTTAGTAGTAATTAATATAAGATAATAATCTTGTTTGATTAAGTATTAAACTGTTGATAATGTAAATATCTTCTCGCTAATGATGTTTGATTTGACGAAATGATGATTAGTAGATAATGTTTAATTTTAGTAATTAATATCTAATTTCAGTCAATAATCATTCATTGATTATAATAATAGTTATTGGAAATATTTAATTATTTAAATTTCAGGTTTAATTTTAAGTATTTAAATATCTATTTATTTATTAAACTCGAAATTTTATAATATACTAATTAGTTCTTTAACAAATATGATTAGTAATGATTATTTTATTCTAATTTGGTATTGATTAGTCAATAATTTTTATCATTAATATTTCTGTTAATTAGTTTATGTAAAAAAAATAATTGATCATTATTCATTTTGATGTTTAATATTATTAACCATGAATTGGAAAATATATATAGATTTAATTATAATAATGTTTAGCTGAAATTTATTTAGTTGTTTATTCATATTTAATGATAAGCATTGTTCGGATTCCTCAAATTTGAATTGTAGGACCCATCTAGAGGTGAGACTCTAACCGTGTGACGCGAGACTAGTGATCCTGTAGGGAAACTAGTCCTGTTAGGATTCTCTTGTAGTGGATTGAGGATGACTAACTCGGTCTAACCGGTTTGATCAGAACCTCCAATGTCTCCTACGTTTAGTCGTGCATATACCTCAGGATATCCGATGGTGGTACGGTCAAACTCCAATGGCTCATTTTGGTGTTTTAGGAACTTTCCTTGAAGGTACTGAAGCTTGATTCAGGCTCTGTCAACCCCGTTCTTCCATAAATTTATTTCCTCTAAATTAAACTTTAAGCTCGACCCGAACACCTTTAGTATTTTGGGCCTAACTTTCTTATACGATATTAGAATTAAATGATTTTGGTCTCGATCTCTTCGTCTCGAAAAGATCTATAACCTCTATTTCAAGCCCCGAACTTCGATTCCCACTCTGTCACCCCCTAAACTAAGGATTGAGCATGTCCACCTCAAAATTTCATTGTTTGAACTATCCTACATATGGTTCATTCAAAAATTCATAACTTCCTCATACGATATTTCATTCGTGTAAACCTGATGTCAAAATCTCCGTAGCAAAATTATCTATATTTTTTGTGAAGACATCGAGAGCTAAATCCCTCTAGATTAATACAATTTTACAAATCTTCCCAGACCCTTGACTGTCTCGTTACTATGCTGGTAGCTTCTAGTAAAAATCGCATATCTCCCTCTTCCAGTATTAGAATCGCTTCGTTCTTGTTTCCATGGATCCGTATCGAAGAATCCTACAAATGTCATGAAGGTCACGGAAGTGAATTCTCAAAGGAAAAATAATTATGTATTTATTTTTGCATCCCTAGCTGATTCAGGAGCCGAATATAAGGAAAGGAGACCTCGAGAGAGTGTAAGTAGTGAAAATAAATATTTGAACCAAATCAGCTAAGGCTGTAGAAATAAATCCATAATTATTTTTCCTTTGATAATTGGCTTTAGTTCCCTGTATGACATTTGTAGGGTTCTTCAATACGGATCCATGGAAAAAAGAACGAAGTGATTCTAGTATCGGAAGAGGGAGATACGTGAATTTTACTAGAAGCTACCAGCATAGTGATGAAACAGTCAAGGGTCTGGGAAGATTCATAAAACTGTATTAATCTAGAGGGATTCAGCTCTCAATATCTTTATAGAAAACATAGATAATTTTGTTATAGAGATTTTGACACCAGGTTTGTGTAAATCAGAGATCGTATGAGAAAGTTATGAATTTTTGAATAAACCATGCATAGGATAAAATGTTCAAACGATGAAATTTTAAGGTGGACATGCTTAATCCTTAATTTAGGGGGTGGCAAAGTGGGAATTAGAGTTTGGGGCTAGAAATAGAAGTTATAGATCTTTTCGAGACAAATAGATTGAGACCAAAATCATTCAATTCTAATATCGTATGAGAAAGTCAGGCCCAAAATACTGAAGGTATTCGGGTCGAGCTTTAGGGTTAATTCTGAGGAAATTGATTTATGGAGGAACGGGGTTGATAGAGTCCGAATCCAACTTTGGTCCCTTCAAGAAAAGTTCGTAAAAAGCTAAAATGAGTCATTAGAGACTGACCATACCACCATCGGATATCCCGAGGTACATGCTGTTAGTCCTCAAATTTTCAATAAAAGCTTAAATAAAAATTTCATAAAAATTATAAAAATTAGTCTAATTTGTTAGAAAATTAGGATTTAAATTCAATAAATGGATGTTGTTGGAAATAATCTGCCCTTGATCAATTTTCTCTAGTTTTACAGTGAAAAAGTTAAGAAATCAAGAGAAAATTACACTGGAGGAGCTGACGCGTAGCCTCACCCCACGCGTAGCCTCAACAGCTATTTTTGATGCTGACGCTACGCATCACATCCACGCGTAGCGTCAGTGCTGCGTGGTCTCCACCTCCACTTTGATCAACCACTCCACTTGGACTCAATAATGGGCACTCCACTCAGCCAAAAGGGCCATCCCACTCACCATGAAAGGCCAAAACTCGTGGAGACATGTCCATATGGCCAGGCATGATCAAAATTTAATAATTTGAAGTGGCCATTATCAAGTGTTTAATGGAGGCTGAGTCAGGGGTGTGACGCGTAGCGTCACAGGGACGCGTAGCGTCAGCACCCTTGCTCAGCCCTATAAATAGGGCCATCCAACACCATTCTAATGATCCCATCCCATACATATTTTTTCATTCTCTTCTCTTCTCTCTTGTGCTCGACTTTGAGTACTTCTTTTGTGAGTTGTAGTTCTAGAATAGTTTTCTAGATACTTGAGTGTGTTTCGGTGTATTGTGATCGTTGTATCGTGAAGTTTCCATCGTCTTCGTAATGTCAAACTCTGTAAGTGTTATTTTTACTTTTACCATGTGTAACTAATTTGTTTATGTTGGAATTGGTGAACTAATCTATTGAGTATAATGTTGTGAATTCGATCTCTGCATGTTTATGATTCAAGTCCATGTTAGTATCTCAACCTTTTATTAATATGAACGTCAAACGGGAGAATGATTTTCATGTGTATCGAAACTGGTTTTATTAGTATAAATGTCAAACGGGAGAATGATTATTTATGCCGTATTGAAACTTGTTTTGACGAAAGTAAAAAGTTGGAATACCCTTGGTATCTCAATTCTATAGGGGTTGTTAACCATTGTTGCCATAAGGCCAGGTCTTAATGCAAGTTTTTACTGAGAAAGCTCACGAGGGATCAGACTTTACGGTGAATTCTTAGAATTTATATCACGAGGGATCGGTTATAATGATTTTAAGTTGCAATGACATGAAACTTGATGATTAAATATGCGTGTCTTGAGTTCCTCATTGTTATTCTAGATTAGGGATCCAATCTCCAACATAATTTGTTTATCTGTGTTTATCTCAAGTATCTTACCTATTCTAGATTGTAACTCGTCTTTTTAGATAGATTTTTATTTTCTTTTATCTTATGAATCACTCAACCATGCTATCTTGTGAATATTGTATAAACTGTATATAAATCATTCTTTTGTTTATAATTTCCTCCACATTTACCATAGTAAATAGAAAATTACTGTTGTTATTGGACTTTCAATCCCAGTGGAACGATATCTAAATTTTGAAAACTACAAACGATTGGTGCGCTTGCCAATTAACAAACCCGGTGGTGGAAACGAACCGTTGAGACGCCGTCACCGGGTTAACAAGTTTTCTGGCGCCGCTGCCGGGGATTGAATTGTTTCAGTAAAACAGTAAAATTTTAATTACCGTGGTAAATATTTTTTTACCTTAGATAATTTTTTTTATTTTTTATCATTGTTACACTAACTTTCTTTGTCTAGTTTGTGTATGCAAACTCGATCTACCGCAGGTAAAATTTATTTTGATCCTGAGATAGAAAAGTTTGTAAAGAAAATCAAGTCTTTGAAATCTAAAACACAAACTAAGTCTTCTTCTACTTTTAAGGATTTTGAAAATTCAAACATGGCTGCTGAAAGGAGAACATTGGGACAGTTTGCTGCTATAAATGGTCCACCCTGAGTTTCGGGAATGTTTCAAGGACCAGTTTTACCAGTGGAAATTAAACCTGCTACTTTAAACATTATTCAAAACAACTAATTTGTTGGTTTAAATCATGAAGAACCATATGAACATTTAACTATTTTTTATGAGTTATGTAGCACAATTGGTTTTGAACCCAATCAAGAAGAGTCTGTTTACATGAGACTCTTTCCTTTTTCATTGATTGGGAAAGCAAAAGAATGGTTTAAATCTTGTCCACCGGGTAGTTTTGCAAACTGGTCCGATGTTGAAAGAAAATTTTTGGAAAGATTTTATTCTCCTTCAAAATATTTTGAAGCAATGATAGCCATACACTCTTTTTCTCAAAATAATGATGAATCACTAGGAGAGACATGGGAACGATTCAAGGCATTCTTGAGAAAATGCCCAAACCACAACCTGAATGATGCTGAAAAGGTAAGAATCGTTTACCATGGTTTATTGCCTCAGTTCAAGATGATGTTAGATGCTTGTGCAGGTGGTTCTTTAATGAACAAGACTGTGGAGGAAGCCATAGAAATATTGGAATCAATGGCTATTAGTGACCGACAAGCAAAGCATGAAAGAGGTAATATGCAGAGGAAGCCAGGAATGCTCGAATTGGGAGTAAATGATGCAGTGTTGGCTCAGCAAAAATTACTGACCCAACAAATTGAAGTTATGAGCAAGCAATTGGAAAAACTTCAAATTGCTCAAGTAGCATCACCACCCCCTGCTCAACTTAAAACATGTATGCACTGCATGGGAGAACAACCATGTGGTTACTGTGGAAATGAGCAAGAGCAAGCCAATTTCATGAACCATCAAAGAGCACCCTTAGGTAATTTTCCTTTTAATCATGGAAATTCTTTCCCTAACAATTACCTACAGGGTTGGCAAAATCAGAATATTGGCTGGAGACAGGACACTGGACCTTCCAACAGACCTCCTAACAATCAATTCAAGCAACAACAAACTGACAATGCAAGATTGACAAGAATAGAGGAATCTATTCAACAGTTATTGCAGTTTGTTGAGACAAATGAAGCTGCCCGTAAAGCATCAGACATACAAATGGGTCAGCTTGTAAAAGAGATAGCCGAGTTAAAGAGTTCTGGGTTTTCTGCAAACACTCAAAACCCAAGGGAACAATGTAATGCTGTTTCTTTTGATGATTGTAAAGAAAAGAGTGAGAAAAAGAAAGAAGAAGAAGAGAAAGAAAGTGAAAAAATAGAAAAAAATGAAAAAAAGGAAAAAGAAAAAAATATGCAAGCAGATACAGAGCAAGAAACAAACTGTATAACCCCGAAAAAATGTAAAGATCCGGGGAGTTTCACCATTCCTGTAACAATTGGAAATATCAACATCAGGGTTATTAGATTTAGGGGCTAACATCAACTTGATGCCCTTAGATTTAATAAAGCGCATTGGTGAATATGAGCTAAAAGAAGCAAAAACAGAATTACAGTTTGCAGATCGCTCTGTCAAAAAGCCTTTTGGGATTGTGGAAGATGTACTAGTAAAGGTTGACAAGTACCACTTCAAGGTTGACTTTGTGGTACTGGATATGAAAGAGGATACTGAGATCCCCCTGATTCTAGGAAGACCTTTCATGAAGACTGCAAGAATCAGAGTAGATGTTGATTTAAGTACGATTGCAGTCAAAGTTTATGAAGAAGAGGTAAGCTTCAGTGCTCATGAACACCTCAGGATAAGTAATGAGGCAAAAGTTTACCTTTCAACCGAACCAGGTATACCTCTTCCCAATCAATTAAATTGTTTTAACTTAACCGATGCTTTGAAAGATGAAAAACAGGTAATTAAGCATCGGAAAAGAAGAAAAAGAAAGAAGAAGACAGGTGATTCCTCAATGGATATTGGGAGACCACATGATTAAATCAGAGGTAATGTCTGGCTGGAGACATTAAATCTAGCGCTCAATGGGAGGCAACCCATTCTTTTCTTGTTATTTATATTGTGAAAAAAAAATCAAATTTTTGTTAGTAAGTTAGTTTATACACTTAGAGTTTTTACACAATAAAACCAATTTTATAAAATCAATTATCAATTTCTTTATAACTTAGAAATTTTGATAAATTTAATTACAATAAGTTTATTAACCATCAAGCAAATTTCAATAACCCAGTGAGTTGAGAGATCTTTTTAAACACTTGAGGGTTTAATCGACATATTTTCAATTCGAATTGATTTTGCTTTAATCTCTGATTTGTGTTGTTGTACAGAGAATTTGGGAAAATGATCAAGGCACATTTATTGGTGAAACGAAACCTTGGGCCAAATAGCTTACCTTGGTAAAAAAGTCTTTTATCCCTTGCAAGCCAATTTGAGCCTAAAATAAAATTCTTTGGTACCCTTAAAACCTAATTTTGTTTTAACCATTCCCTATACTTGAATGATTAAAAGAGCAGTTGAAATAAATAAAAAATATTCAAATGTTCTTACAAAAATGGGGAGTGAAAATGAGCAACTTGATTCTTTTCAAAAAAATAGAATATGGAAAAGAAAAGTCAAAAATAGTGAAAAGAAGCAAGTTGGGGGTATTTATTTTTCATCAATAAAAGAAAATGAGAGTTTGGATCAAGAGAAAAGCCTAAAAATTATGAAAATGCTCTTTTATGATTTCAGGTTTTTGAATTCCAAGAAAAACCATTACTTCTTGAAAACCAAGCCTCATTACAACCCGTAAAAAAGACCTTGTGATTTTCGAATTAACTCTGTATAAATAACCATTGATTAGATGACAAACAAAGTTAAATTCGTTTGATTTTATGATTGATTGAGTGAAACAGGTTACCAATTGCATAGTGATAAACACTTGTGAGGTAAGCCTGAAATTCTGCTTGGTTGTTAATAGAATATTGTAAACAATTTTATCAATTAAACCTTTGTTATATTTGATATCAATTTTTGATTATTACAAAATAGTTAAAATTGTGTAATTATTTTTTGTGGTAAATTTTCGGACTAACTTAAAAATTTGATTTCAAATTTTTATTTTCTTATTTTTTCTCTTGCTCGAGGACGAGCAATGTCTCAAGTTGGGGGTATTTGTTAGTCCTTAAATTTTCAATAAAAGCTTAAATAAAAATTTCATAAAAATTATAAAAATTAGTCTAATTTGTTAGAAAATTAGGATTTAAATTCAATAAATGGATGTTGTTGGAAATAATCTGCCCTTGATCAATTTTCTCTAGTTTTGCAGTGAAAAAGTTAAGAAATCAAGAGAAAATTACACTGGAGGAGCTGACGCGTAGCCTCACCCCACGCGTAGCCTCAACAGCTATTTTTGATGCTGACGCTACGCATCACATCCACGCGTAGCGTCAGTGCTGCGTGGTCTCCACCTCCACTTTGATCAACCACTCCACTTGGACTCAATAATGGGCACTCCACTCAGCCAAAAGGGCCATCCCACTCACCATGAAAGGCCAAAACTCGTGGAGACATGTCCATATGGCCAGGCATGATCAAAATTTAATAATTTGAAGTGGCCATTATCAAGTGTTTAATGGAGGCTGAGTCAGGGGTGTGACGCGTAGCGTCACAGGGACGCGTAGCGTCAGCACCCTTGCTCAGCCCTATAAATAGGGCCATCCAACACCATTCTAATAATCCCATCCCATACACATTTTTTCATTCTCTTCTCTTCTCTCTTGTGCTCGACTTTGAGTACTTCTTTTGTGAGTTGTAGTTCTAGAATAGTTTTCTAGATACTTGAGTGTGTTTCGGTGTATTGTGATCGTTGTATCATGAAGTTTCCATCGTCTTCGTAATGTCAAACTCTGTAAGTGTTGTTTTTACTTTTACCATGTGTAACTAATTTGTTTATGTTGGAATTGGTGAACTAATCTATTGAGTATAATGTTGTAAATTCGACCTCTGCATGTTTATGATTCAAGTCCATGTTAGTATCTCAACCTTTTATCAATATGAACGTCAAACGGGAGAATGATTTTCATGTGTATCGAAACTGGTTTTATTAGTATAAATGTCAAACGGGAGAATGATTATTTATGCCTATTGAAACTTGTTTTGACGAAAGTAAAAAGTTGGAATACCCTTGGTATCTCAATTCTATAGGGGTTGTTAACCATTGTTGCCATAAGGCCAGGTCTTAATGCAAGTTTTTACTAAGAAAGCTCACGAGGGATCGGACTTTACGGTGAATTCTTAGAATTTATATCACGAGGGATCGGTTATAATGATTTTAAGCTGCAATGACATGAAACTTGATGATTAAATATGCATGTCTTGAGTTCCTCATTGTTATTCTAGATTAGGGATCCAATCTCCAACATAATTTGTTTATCTGTGTTTATCTCAAGTATCTTACCTATTCTAGATTGCAACTCGTCTTTTTAGATAGATTTTTATTTTCTTTTATCTTATGAATCACTAAACCATGCTATCTTGTGAATATTGTATAAACTGTATATAAATCATTCTTTTGTTTATAATTTCCTCCACATTTACCATAGTAAATAGAAAATTACTGTTGTTATTGGACTTTCAATCCCAGTGGAACGATATCTAAATTTTGAAAACTACAAACGATTGGTGCGCTTGCCAATTAACAAACCCGGTGGTGGAAACGAACCGTTGAGACGCCGTCGCCGGGTTAACACATGCATGACCAAACGTATGAGACACTAAAGGTTCTGATCAGACCGATTAGACCGAGTCAGTCATCCTTGATCCACTACAAGAGAATCCTAACAGGACTAGTTTCGCTATAGGATCACTAGTCTCGGGTCACACGGTCGGAGTCTGATCCCTGGCTGGGTCCCACAGTTCTAATTTAAGAAATACAAACAATGTTTATCATTAAATACTAATAAACAACTAAATAAATTTTAGCTAAACATTATTATAATTAAATCTATATATATTTTTGAGTTCATATTGTTAATAATATTAAACATCAACATGAATAATGATCAATTATTTTATTTTACATAAATTAATTAACAGAGATATTAATGATAAAAATTATTGACCAATCAATACCAAATTAGAATAAAATAATCATCACTAATCATATTTGTTAAGAAGAAGGCGGGCATGATTTGAATGATCATTCACATAAAGCCTAAGGAAATCAGAAATGACAATAGACCATGGAAAAGAAGAAAAATTCCAAGATTGCCAAGAAAAAGGAAAGCTCGTAGGGCATATTCATATTCATCATAGAGAAGCCATAGCAACATAAATCAGAGACATGCCTTCAACTCATCAACCCATCACCTTCGTGAGTCGATAGTCTCTGATTAGCTTTCTGACTTAGTATGTACCATTCTTCATTCATATTTTTCATGTATGCTAATACTAAGTTATTTCCTAAGCCAAGCCTTCGTTCATCTATATAAATCTGTAGTACATACTCTCTTCTTAGCTCGGCTAAGTAAAAGGCTTGTGTTTCTTAATGTCATTATCCTTCTCAAATCAGTTTAGCTCAGGTTTGTCAGATCTGTTGGGAAATAATAGGATTTAGAAATAATACTTGGGTTTAAGCTAAGAGTGGCTTGTGCAAGAATACTTGGGTTTTCCCCAGGAGTGGGTGCTATAAAAGAATACTCAAACTTAGCCTAAAGTGACTGGTGTCAAGAATACTCAGAAACACGTAGTGTGCTTAAGCTGAGAGTGACTGGAGTCAATAATACTCAGAAGCAGCATATGTAAAAGGACAATTTTACATAGTGAAAACCCTTCAAGTCTGACGGTACTAGATGTAACTTCTACATTGGAAGTGAACCAGTATAAATCTCTTGTGTGTTCCCTCTATCTTAATCCTTACAAGAGTCTGATGCGTTTATAGTTATTTCTTCACATACAAAAGTCTACTGCCAAAATAGTTATGAAAAATGCTTATTCACTTAAATGAAGAATTTGGTGACAAAGAGTAAATAGACTTATTCAACCCCACTTTTGAGTATGTTCTCTGAACCATCAGGAAGTATGACTAGTCTTGAAAGTGCTGCAAACAAGACACAAAACAATTAGCACTAGTGAAGAAAAAAAACTTAATTACTATATGAATAAAAATTTATAGAATGTAGGCAAGTAAACACTTACAGTTGTCTATCCATCTACTATATGGTTTTGGACAATGGTTAATATTGTCTTCATGACATAATCTCCACACTCATAGCTACTCTTCTACCTATGAGACTGCAAGGTACATCAAATAAACAATTCGATAAAGTTATTTTAAGTTTTCATAAGTTAATAAATAACAACTTTTCTTACTTGAAGTACTTACTTTTGGGTTGACCCACTGAACCTTTTTCCTGTTGATGCTTCCCTATAGTCGAGTGTATCCAGCTATACCCCAATATAAGAATAAAACACGCGATGAGTTAGAATTGTAGAAGAACTAAATGACGTAATTGAATATGTAAATTTATTTAATTTTTTAAATGAACTTACGTTTCTACTATTAGTTTGAAGTCCGTAGAAGCAACCCCGTGCAAGGAGTTAAAGCATGCAGCAATGGAATCCTTTGGACAAATGACCATGAGCTGCTGCCAATGAGAGCTACAATGAACTCTAATAAGTGAGACTATAAGATGATTAAATTAATAGACAATAATTATAGGAGAGACTCTTACTCTCTTTGATATGGGGCGAAATATACAGTCTTCCTAGACTAATGCATCCAATTTTGGATGTATGCTTGAGTCTTCTCTCTGCTGTTCCAGCTCTTTTGTATGGAAGAGGGCTCTAAGAAACCATAAGTTCCCTGGATACCCATCTCCATGCAAAGTTTATGCAAAAACCTAAGAAAATTTACACACTGTTAGTGACCAATAACATGTTAAATGAAATAATTAAATATAAAACAATATACTTACAGCTCCAAAAACTGAATGACAAAGATGTTAAGCATCGTCCACCCCATCATGATCTCTCACAAGTCACTCCGCATAATGTAAAGTAACTATGGACTTAGGAGGCCAAAACACATCTGGATGCCATGGGACTACGACGACATCCTCGCCCAGCTCATCCCTGACAATCCATAGTATCTGGATCAGATCAATGACAGGCTCTTCTTTCCTTGATGCCAGGCTTGCCTCCTGTTGAATAATTAAAACATTAAACTGAATGTGTTGTGATATAAATAGTAAACTTATAATATAATTGATGTTTATTTTGGGAGGAAACTTGGAGAGTAGCAACTGTCAAGAGTCTGTTGAGCCATATGAGGAAGTGTCCCAGCTCCTGGTCGATGACCCACATCTCCACAGTTGCCACTAGCATAGAGGCATCTTCCTAATGATCTTGATAATAGAGACCCTTAACATACCATTAGACAATGACTGATGGTGAACCAAAGGGCTTAAGTCGTACACTATGCCAGTGGCAATAGGCACCTCCGACCCATTAATGAACAAGTCACATCAATGGGACTCCCTAACAACAACCACGTTGTCGTTAGCACCAGGTGCATCACAAGACCCCTTTTTGCATACCCGCCTAACCTATATATTTACACAACAAACATAAGTTATTCAACAATTAATAAAACTAAATTATAACTAATGAAATAAAATAGTGTATAATACTACAACTAATCCAACTTGTAGGTCTACTATAAGTGTATTAAGGCTCATGCTGATGGCTGAGTGTGGCCTTCATCTCCTCCCGGAAGCTAGCCATCTCCTGGTGTAGCTTCTGGATCTCCGTTCGATACTTTGCCTTCGCTACAGCTAACCTTAACTCAGCCCTCTACTCCACCAACTCTTCCACGGATGGCATCGGGGCGGGAGCACCTTAAAAGCTTTGGAGGCTTGCTGAGAAGAAATGATTAAAAACTAATAGCTTAATAGAAAACAAAAGGGTAAAATATACACATGGTCCCCTACGTTTATCCAAAGTCTCACTTTGGTCCCAAATATGTTTTTTGTCCCAGTTTGGTCCTATACGTTTATAAAACGTATCAAACTTTTCCCCTCGGTTAACACCGTTAGAAATTTGGACGAAAATGTGACGTGGCACTGTTAAGTGACACGTGTCACAATTTGGTTGGTGACACGTGTCACAATCTGATGGGCTGAGTGGTTTAGCTTGAAAATTAAAAATATTTTGCCTTTCATGGGAATTGAACTTGGCATCTTTAAGTGACAAAGGAAGTTGTTTTACCACTAGGCCAAGGTGTATCTTTGTAATAAGATGATGACTTTTTATTTATAAAACATAGACTTAAGTTAATTGTATGTTAAAAATGTATTATTAAATATATTATTGATAATATACTTATGAAATTATAAAATTCTAATTTAATTTAATTTAATTTTTTAAAATATGTTTTTAAAAAATATATTTAAAATATTTATCAATAACTATTAATGTATTACTAATATATTTTTAAATAAATGATATAATATATTAATATTATTTATTATTAATATATATTATTGTAAATATAATTTTTAATGGTATATTAAAATATATATTTTAAATAATACTTATTATTATTAAATAATTTTAAAATGTATTATAAAATAATATATTTAAATATTATTAAATATTATGTTAATAATAATTTATATCAATACTATATATAGTATAATTTATTTAATAATACATTTTTAATAATAAATATTATTAAATATTTGAAAATTTATTGTTAAAATGTTAGATTAATATTTAATAATTTTTTGAGAAGGATTTTATTAATAATATATTTAATAAATTTATTTATTATAACTAATAATATTATACATATAATTAACTTAAGTGTATGTTTTATAAATAAAAAACCATCAATTTACTACAAAGGCACTTTGGCCTAGTGGTAAAACAACTTCATTTGTCACTTAAAGATGCCAAGTTTAAGTCCCATGGAAGGCATAATGTTTTTAATTTTCAAGCTAAACCACTCAGCCCATCAGATTGTGACACGTGTCACCAATCAAATTATGACACGTGTCACTTAACAGTGTCACGTCACATTTTTGTCCAAATTTCTAACGGTGTTAACCCAGGGGAAAAGCTTGATACGTTTTATAAATGTATAGGACCAAACTGGGACAACGAAAGAGCCTTGGGTTGATTGCTCAACTAAGGAATCCTGCAACCAAAACCTAGTGAGTGTTTTTAGGAATGGATGGAAAGGTAAAAATTCTTAAAACCTTTTAAGAAGCTGAATCCTTACAATTCGTTGGGCGACCTCCTAAGCTTGCACTGAAGTGTAATCTCCAGTCTTCTTGATCCTGGCCCGCTTTCATTTCTCATGGTACATAGGTGGGGAGGGGGATCCATAACAACAGTGTTAGGTTGGATAACCTAACGTTGACTGGCCTTCTCCCGGGCCATCTACTGCTCTAACAGTTGGTAACCCCCACGTGACAACCTGTGAGGGCACTCATTCTTCACACGAATAGCTTGTGTTTTCATGCGTTTGGCCTACAACAAAAAGAAAATGGGTTAGAGTTACATTTGAAATATAAATGAATGAATCATATTAAATACCAATGTACTATAAAGTAGTGTGCCAGGATGCAACAAATGCATCTCAAGTCTGCTGATCTATAAATATGTACTTGTCTCTTGGAAACTGTCCTTGTAGCTTCCCGAAGATATACACGTAATTCATAATAGGGAAAGTAAGGATTTGTAAGATTTTTGTTTCTTTAAATCAAGATTTTTAACAACCATGCTACCTGTTTGTAAGTGAGGCCTTAAATGCCCTCCACTATTCAGTGACGGCTCTAAGAACCTTCCTCTTTAGTGTGTCAACTGCAGATATGTCCCAAACATCCTATAATTGCCAAGTTAAAAATGATAAAGTTTATTAGAACTGTAAATAATTCATAATATAGTAAATAAACAAAGTCAAATGATATTTTATTACCATAATATCAACCCAAATATGGTTCTTGACCACTTCCCTAACACTATCCCAATCAGGGACAATAATGGAAACCTTCGATCGTGCTAGAACACCCAAGTAACTAATAAACCTAGCGACATGGTCTCCTGAAGGTATCTCGATATTGACATCAATGTCAACATGACACATCTTTCCTTGATGACGCCTAAGTGCAACACTAGTAATTCGTGTAACACCTCTACTCTTCCTGTTAGCGGAATTTGTAGCCTGCGAGTCAGACCTCATAGGTGGATCCTGGTCAACCATAAGTATCTATTGTATCCTGACTAGGATCCACTTATGAGGTCTGACTCGTAGGGTACAGATTCCTCTGCTAGGAGGAGTAAAGATGTTACACAGATGACTAGTGTTGCATCAGGGAGAGAGGTATCATGTTGACATTGATGTCAACATCGGGATACCTCCAAGAGACCATGTTTCCAGGTTTATCAGTTACTTGGATGGTTTGGCATGGTTGAAGGTTTCCATTATTATCCCCGACTGAGATTGTGTTAAGGAGGTGGTCAAGAACTATAGTTGGGCTGATAATCTAGTAGTAAAATTTCATTTGACTTGTTTATTTACTGTATTATGAATTGTGTATGGTTCTAATAAACTTTATCATCTTAACTTGGCAATTATAGGATGCTTAAGGCATACCTGTAGTTGACACACTAAGGAAGAAGGTCTTTAGAGCTGTCGCTGAGTGGTAAAGTGCATTCAAGGCCTCACTCATAAACATGTATGCATGGTTATTAAAAATTTGGATTTAAGGAAACAAAAATCTCATAAATTCTTACTTCACCTATTCTGAGTTGCAGGTATGTCTTTGGGAAGCTGCAGGGACAATTTTTAGGAGACAAGTATGCATCTATAGATCAACAGACTTGGGATGCATTTATTGCATCCAGGCACACTACTTTATGGTATGTTGGTATTTAATATGATTTATTCATTTGTATTTGAAATGTAACTCTAACCATTTTCTTTTTGTTACAGGCCAAACGCACGAAAGCATAAATGATTCGTGTGAAGAATGAGTGCTCCCACAGGTTGTCACATGGGGGTTACTGACTGTTAGAGCAACAAATAACTAAGAGAAGGCCAACCAGTGTCAGGTTAGCCAACCTGACACCATTTTTATGGATCCCCGTCCCTACCCGCGCACTTTGAGAAATGGAAGTGGGCCAGGATCAGGAAGACTGGGATTATACTTCAGTGTAACCTCAGGAGGTCGCCCAACGAATTATATGTATTCAACTTCTTAAAAGGTTTTAAGATTTTTTTTATATTTCCATCCATTCCTAACAACACTCACTGGGTTTTGGTTACAGGATTCCTTGGTTGAGTAATCAACTTAAGGCTTTTTCGTTGCCCATGGTAGGCATGACATACTCATTGTCATCATCATAAGACCAGAAAGAGTGCGTGCTGCTGGTCTAGGTCACGGTAAGTTTAACACTATTTGGTTTCATTTTGTTTTCTATTAAGCTATTAGTTTCTAATTGTTCTTTCTCTTCAGGCCTTCGGAGCTTTTATAGTGCTCCCGCCCCGACGCCATCTGTGGAAAAGTTGGAAGAGCAGGGGGTTGAGTTAAGGTTAGCTGCAGCAGAGGTAGAGTATCAGGCGGGGATCCAGAAGCTGCACCAGCTATTGGCTAGTGTGAACACCTCTTTTGGTCCGGTCCAAGTGGAATGAATCTTTTTATACTGAATTCCAATTCAGAATGGTCAAATCTGAATGGAATAACTCAAAAATGATCAGATCCGAGCAAAATAACTCAGAATGAAGCTTTTCCAAGTGGAATATTGCCCTGTTGGAGGCAAATCTGAGTGAAATGACTCAGATTGGATCAAATTCGAGTGGAATATAGACCTGTTGGAGGAAAATCTGAGTGAAATGACTCAGATTGGATCAAATCCAAGTGGAATATAGACCTGTTGGAGGAAAATCCGAGTGAAATGACTCAGATTGGAGGAAAATCCGAGTGAAATGACTCAGATTGGGCCTTTAAATTTTAATTTACACTGGGCCAACCAGGAGTTTACACTGTTCCATAAGTCCGGATAATAATAATATGAACAGCTCAACTGGCATGGAAAGACTTAGAGACTAGTCAGATTGAGAAAGTTTTTATTGTGAAAGTACCCGACACTAGGGAGCTACCCCAGGTCCCCTGAAGCACCCTTTCACACCCTCTCATCCCAAGGCTCGTAATTAAGCCTCCTCTAATGTATCCTCGGTTTCTATAATCCGTCCCCAGACAATATTATTTCATTTCACTTTAATGATTCATGATGCATGAACTACTCGCGTATTGAGTTGGTTAAGGCTTTTAGAAACTCAATTATTAAATACCTTAAAGGTTTACAATATCATTGTAATAAACTGTACATTTTCTCAATTCTCTGAATTTCTGTCCCACAGAAATAAATTTGGTACAGTTCTCAAATCTCACTGAAATTGAGTTTCTAAGCCTTAAATATCTAAAAACTTTATCATATAAAACTTTACATAATCTTTCTCGAATTAAATCTTAACAAAATCAAATTTAGGAATCTCAATTATTTCCAAATATCTTTAGTTATTAAGTTAGAAAAAATAAAATAATTTTCTTTTAAAAAATTTTGTTTTATTAAAAGAGAATAATTATTAACCAAAAATACTTAAAATTACAAAATTTTTCTTTAACTCAAGATTTAATTAAATAAATTCTCATAAAATGTTTTCTTTCTAAAATAAATACTAATTTTTTATTCTAAATATTGAAAATAAAGTTAATAAAAATAATTTCTAAGAAGGAATAAAAGATAATAAAATTTAAAGAGTAAGGTAAGAAATTCTTACTGAATTTTAGCTTTCCGTCATGCTCGCTATATGCTCAAACTCCACATTACAATATCATCAATCAAAATCAAGCAATATCAATGATAACTAAATATCATCAATCAATCAATCATAATTAAATCATAATCAAATCAATTAAATATCATTAATACATATCATAATACAAAATTTAATGATTATTAATATAGTCAATTTGAGTCATTTTGGTCAATTCCTCGCATAGGTATATGTAAGTCCATATAATCCAGTCATTGCATAGGTATAGTTCAGTCCATATGGATCATAATGGTCCAAGTCCTTACATAGGTATAGTCCAGTCCATATAGGTCATAATGGTCCAAGTCCTTGCATAGGTATGTTAGAGTTAGTTAAACCGGATATTTAATTTAAAATTTATTAAAATTGTTAAGTTAAAAAGTTAATATTTTAAAATAATAATATTATTAAATTTAAAAGGAGTAGGGGACTCCTCCCATTATTCTTATGTCTTTTCATATTATACTCTTATCTCACTCCCCCTTACCTTGAATTGTTACCCAAAATGGATTTGCTTTGCGCCTCCGATTTTTAGAAATATTAATACCAATCTTATTTCAGTATAAGCATAAGACGAAGATTAAGATTACTACTTAAAACAGAAATGATAAATTTTGAATAGTGAATAGTGAATAGTAAATCATGAATAGTAACAATAAATAGTAAAATGTGAATAGTAACAGTAAATAGTAAAACATGAATAGTAACAGTAAATAGTAAATCGTGAATAGTAATGGTAAATAGTAACAGTAAATAGTAATTTACTATTTGAATAGTAATTTACTATTGAAATAGTAATTTACTATTGAAATAGTGTTTACTATGCAGAATAGTAACTTAAAATAATATTATTTTTAGTATAATAACAGATTTCTAAAAACGATATAAAAATAACCCAAAAAATATAAAAGAGAAGTATTCTTACCTTAGGATTTTGACAGAACCTTCTCTCCAAAAACTTTTCTTCTCTCTCTCACTTCCACCACTATCTCACTAGCACTACTATATTAAGAAAACTTAATCTGAAATTGTGAATTCTAAAGAAGAAATTCTTCGGTATTTATAGGAAAAATATTTACTATGCATTCTATTATTTTAATATAAAAGTACTATGCATTTTTGAATTTTTTATTCCAGGTTACTGTGCATCTTTTGAAAATTTCATACATGTACAGTGATTTGCATAGTAATTGTCGGCAAAATTATTAAGTCAAATAGTAACCCTTCACTCGGTATATTTTAAATATTCAAAATGAGTCCTTTTTGAAATTTAGCGATATTATATCAGTCCTCACTAATTTTATAATAAGTAATATAAAGCTGAAATTTTAAAAATCTAAAATTTTTTGTTAATAAAAATTTATTAATACGTTTCCAATTTTTTAACGATTGGAAAAAATCAAGATTTTTCTCAAACCGATAATTTTTAGATAAGTCTACTTGAAACGGATTTTAGAAAATTTTCTTATAATTTAAATTCACTTTCTTATAAATATTTTTAATTTAAGTCACTTATATGAATTTAAAATTATTTTAAAAAAATATTATTTTATTAAAAAAATTCAAAATTCCAAAAAATTCCAAAAAATCATAAATAATACGCAGGTTAAAAGTTCTAAAGAACCATAATTTAATTCCTTCAAAATTTTAATATAAAAATAAAAATAGGGGTGTTACAACTGAGTTGAGTGAAAACAAGTCTGAGTAAAGGAAAGACCGACTCAGAGTGTAATTGGAAGGACAGATTTTGATTGGAAGAAAGCTTTTCCGAGTGAAAGTACCAAGTCTCCAAGTCTTGAGTGGGAAGCAAGCCCTTTCCGAGTGAAAATGCTAAGTGCCGACCGATCTGTGCCGAATGATCAATCTTCAATCGATTTCCGAGTGACAACAACCGAATGGAAGGATTTCCGAGCCAATCTTCACTCATCCTTCAAATAAGGGCCGATTGAACCATTTGCCCAATACCGAGTCGTCACTCTTCAACCAATTCTGAGTCGTCCTTCTTCAAACAATCATTTCCGAGCCCAATCCTTCAAATACCGAATCCCCTCCTTTTTCACCCAGATTCTGAGCCATTCTATTAACCATTCCCGAGCCACTTTTCACCCGTTCCCGAGTCATCTTTCACCCATCTCCGAGTCATCCTTTACACATTTCCGAGTCAATTCTTGGTCAGTTCTTGGTTAGTTCTGACTCACTTTTTACCAATTCCGTGTCATCCCTCATCAAGCCAATCCCGAGTCATGTTTCACCCATCTCCGAGTCATGTTTCACCCATCTCCAAGTCATGTTTCAGTTCTGAGTCTTCCTCTTTATTCAGTCGGCTCCGAGTCATCCTTTAGCCAACTCCGAGACCCTTTACATTCAACTTCTGAGTCTTTCTCTTCGATTTTCAATCGGCTCCGAGTCCTCCTTTACCCATTTTCGAGTCAATTTTTACCAATTTCCGAGTCATTATTCTCTCCTAATTCTGAGTCATTTTTTATCAGTTCTGAGTCAATCTTTGATCGGTTTTTGAGTGACACTTTTCAGTCAGTTCTTGGTCAGTCTTCAATTATTTCTGACTCAGTTTTTAACCAATTCCGAGTGACATTTTTCACCTATTCCTGAGCCAGTCTTCAGTCGGTCAGCCCTCTTCAAACAAATTCTGAGTCACCATTTTCACCCGAATCCGAGTTATCCTTTCACCCATTCAAAAGCCAATTTTCAGTCAGAACCGAGTGACACTTCAAACCAAGTCTGAGCCCCCATTTTCCCCAATTTTGAGTGACACTTTTCAATCAGCACCGAGTCCTCTTCAACCGGTTCTGAGTCAATCTTCACTCGGTCTGTTTGATTGTTCCAATCAGAATTACCTCGTTTGACCCCTCAATTCAATTGCATACTTTTTCACTCAGTTTTCTATTGGAAATGCTTCATTCCACTCGGAATTGACTCCCAATGTTGATGAATGCCGACTGAGAGGCTGATCCGAGACATTTTCACTCAGAATTCTACCATTCTCACTCGGATTTCCATCATTCTCACTCGGATTTTCACCATCCTCTCTCGGATTTCCACCCGGCTCCCCCTGTTCGCCCGTGCTGACTTGGATTCCACCACCCAAGTGGATCCAGGAATCCTGGGGGTGGCAGACAAGGGTGGAAGTGGGGGGAATTAAAAATTCCCACCCAGCCGTTGTCCCCCACTTCACTCTGAATGGAGGTGTGAGTTGGTTTTCCACTCTGAGTGGAAGCCTAAGCTGGCCTTCCACTCAGACAAGCCTATAAATAGGCAAGGGTTGAAACGCCAAGGAGAGACATTTTTGAGGAAGGGAAAACTCTGCTAAAACCTCCGTTCTCTCTCTCCTTCACACCAACTCCTCTCTTCTTCTCCTTCCATCGTCCCTCACCATACTGCCCACAATCCTCCACACCGTCCTCTCCTATTCCAATCCGTCCCACACTCTCTCCTCAAACTAACAGCTTTAATCCCTTTTCTCTTTGCGGTACAACCCCTTTCCTCACCAACATCACTCGGGTTCTCAACCTTCACCCGGTATTCTACTTTCCACTCGGTTTTTACCATTTCCACTCGGTTTTTACCATTTCCACTCGGTTTTTTCCATTTCCACTCGGTTTTTCCATTTTTTACTCGGTTTTCTCTTCTCCCGCTAAGTTTTCGCTCATTTTTTCCTCTCCTCTCCCTCTTGTAGCTCCTGCTACCTTCCCTCTTTTGCTTTGTAGTAAAAATATAATAAAGGGAAATAAATGTTTCCTATGTCTTCTTTCAAGTCTAAATAAAATAAAATAAAGAAATAAATCATTCTTAATCAGTGTCGTACGGAAAATACTTCCGTCTAAACAGCCTCTATAAGATCCGTACACGTGCGAAGAACTTCGTCCTGTACAGGTTCATCACTAAAATGATACCCACCAACATTTCCCTAATCTTTTCCTAAAAAAAACATCTAAAAAACTACGTGACCCTGATTTCTCGAAAGCTCGAGAATACGTAGGAGCAGGAAATAGTTCCTGTCAGGCCCATTTTTCTTTATTTAATTTTTAGAGTTTTTTTCCATTTTTGTCTTGCTGTTAAAAGAAGGAGCGAGGTTAATTTGGACGAGACGTCCTGTTAATCTCATATTTTTTAATATCTCTTAAAAAAAAGGAGGAGCGAGGTTAATTTGGATGAGACGTCCTGTTAATCTCATATTTTTTAATCTCTCTTTAAAAAAAGGAGGAGCGAGCTTAATTTGGATGAGACGTCCTGTTAATCTCATTTTTTTTTAAAAAAAAGAGGCGGAGCGAGTCTAATTTGGACGAGACGTCCTGTTAGTCTCATGTAAATGTTCTGTGTTTATTTTTTGTTTATTTTTGTATATTTTGTCATCTCGTATATTTTCTTTTCATGAAGAAGTTAAAATAATTAATGAGTTAATTATAATGCGCGCTATCATATTGAGGTAACCGTTTTTATAACGGACAGTTGTGAGGTGCTAATACCTTCCTCACCTGTAATCAGACTCCCGAATCATGGAATTTTATTTTTATAACCAGTGCTTTAATGAAAGGTTTTTCCAGTATTTTATCCTAAAAAATATTGGTGGCGACTCCCTGTTTATTTTTAAATCGTTTCGAGGGTCGGCCGTGCCGCCGCGATCCCGGTCGCGACAGATGGCGACTACGCCGGGGACTTAGAGAGTCAAGCCAGTCAATTTGATAGCGCATGTTTTAATTAGCATATTAATTATTTAACTTCTTCCTTTATTTTATTTTTTGTAAATGTTTGTGTATGATTTCTGTTCTGTTTATATTTTATCATTTATGTTCTGTAAATATCTGTGTGATCTTTGAACCCTAGGGTAGTCAACTTTATTTTGTTGCTCTGTGTTTGCTCTATGTGCAGGATGAGTAAGGAACAGGTATTGAATGCCTCTTTCACACACTACACTCACAATTTGCACACACTTTTGAGTGGGACCCTATACCCGGGCCCAAATAAAACTTAAGATTAGGGGAGGTTGATAGCGGAGCCATTTGGGATGTACTTCCTGTCTGGTTACCGTGAGAATCTCAGCTAGAGTTCGACTTATTCATGGTGCCCACACTTAGTATACTTCCTACTATTTGTGGTCAACATCATGAGTAGGATCTTGGCTCTAGTGACCTTTAGAAGTTTTAGAACAAGCCACCTAATGCGAGGTATCACTTATAGATGAACCTTAGAACCATTAGGAGACCTCCAGAAAAACCCACCTTAAGGCACAAAAGAGGCAAACTTTACTTCTATCGATTTGCAAAACACGTCATTTCCTGATGTCTCTTTCTCTCATTTCTTTCTATTCTCACCGGAAGCTATTCAGAGCTTAACGAATACCCTTGAGCAAGATATGGAAATTAACATGGGATCAAACCTTTAAGAGAAGGGTCATGGTTCCCTGAGCTAAAAATAGCTAAACTTGAGGCTCTTATTGCATTTCAGAATGAAGGATTTTTCTGTCTTCATAACTATCCCGTATTAATTTCCATGTTTACCATACCTAGTACTTTTGAACAATAAGTTCTAAGGAATGGTCAAAGGATATTCGCCAAAGCCTGTGATTGCTTCCCATGACATTCTTCTTCTTTCTATTTCCACTTGACATTTCTTGTTTTTCTTTCAAAGACACTGAAACACTCGACGTCATGTAACGTCCCGTGTAATTTTCCAAATAAATTTTTCGCGTTTTTGAAAGATCAATTTAAAATTCGTAAATTAACTCAGAGTTCACATAAAATTCGATAATCGCGGAATATTATCATGTATACTTGTCGTGATTAATAAAATTCATGAAATATTTGCATAGCGGAAATGATTTAGAAGTAACAGTACATAGTACGTAATATTTATTACAACCCATTAAATTAAAGTCCAAGTAATAATTCAAATAGGCATCAATCATGGCATTACTCTTCATTCTGCGTGGCATTCACTGTAAAAATTAATGTAAGAGTGAGACAGAATATAGAATAATTATAAAATAAATAAAATTGCACAAACACAATCAACAAACCATAATGATATGATGAATATGCCAAACAAGTTCATTTATATTTAATAAGTCTTTAATTAGTCAAATGATGTCATGCTGGATCCATTTGGTTTGGTGGGAATACTGCAGTAATAGTCTCATAGAGACACAAATAGGGCTTTAGCATATACCATGAATCCCTATACTTCATGGCGCTTAAGTACCGAAGTACACAAATATCATAAGTAGGGCTTTGCATAAACCATGAATCCCTACACTCCATGGTGCACAACAAAATAGGGCTTAACTCGTCATAGAGTAACCCCCCACCAGGGTAGGCAATCATGGAACCCCTAAATTCCATGGTGCGTCCAAATGCTTATGATGCATGAATGCCTTTAATTCTTATTATCATTTAACATACCATGATATATTAATTTCCAAAACCACTTGGAAAACCACAAGTCCTCAAAGGACACATCACATATAATAATTTTTCAGAATCATGGATTTACTGTTTCAACCACATGTAACAATAACCGCAAGACATTCATGTACATATAAATTAATTTCGTTATTCGAAATTATTCACCACCACAATATACAAACTGTATGATAATCAACAACATTCATAATAATTCATAATCACTCAAGAATTCAATAATAAATTATTACCCATAGAGAAAATATCATTTTTATCCATAATAACCATTATAAGCAAATTTCAGCATTGCCAAACAGCAGCTTACGTTAGTAAAACAGTCATAACATGAGTAAATCAAATCTTTTTTATGTGATACTACTTTCTATAGCTCAATAACATACATATCTACAACTTTCATGAAGACCATAAATTCAAATTCTAAACAGAACCATCACTTATTCACAGAATACAAAACTGCCTCAAGAGGATTTTTAAAACGTACACAGATTAGTATTTTTAACGTTTTTGGAGCTACAAAAACAATTTTGGCATGAAACCAGTTCTAAATTATTTTTAACACAAATATATACAACTTTCATGAAGATCATAAATTCAAATTCTAAGCAAAAATATCAATTATCCACAAAATACAACACTGCCTCCAGATGAGCTTTCAAAACGTATATATATTAGTATTTTCAACGTTTCTGGAGTTACAAAATTAGTTTTGATATGAGACTAGTCCTAAATTACTCTAAATATAATTATCTACAACTTTCATGAAGACACCAACCACTAATTCACACCACAAAATTCCTAGTTTTGAAAATAAGATTCGGATTTCATAGTTAACAGATTTACAGCTTGTACATACTTCAGTATTTCAGGCATAACTCAAGCTACAAAAATCATTTTGACTTGAAACCACTTTCTATAGATCCATAACATAAATACCTACAACTTTCATGAAGACATGAAAGGCTGATTATATACGTACAAGTCCCAGAATATTAATATATACAGAAAACAGGGGATAAATATTCCACTCGGACATACTGTAGTATTTTGGCTATAACTTTTGCTACACAAACTCAAATCAGTCGGTTCAGGTCTCAAAATTCACATAATAAAAAGATCTACAACTTTCATGAAGACACTGATCACTAATTCTCACCACAAAATTCCCAGTTTTGAAAATAAAGTTCATATCTCAAGTTAACAGATTTACAGGATAACTTGGGCTACAAAAATCATTTTGACTTGAAACCACTTTCTACAGATCCATAACACAATTATCTACAACTTTAGTAAAGACATCAAAGGCTGATTATGCTTGTAAAATTCCCAGAATGTCAAAATATGCACAGAACATAGCTTAAACATTTGACTCGGTCATGCTGTAGTGTTTTGGCTATAACTTTTGTTATACATATCCAAATCAGTTGAATCAGGTATCAAAATTCACATAACAAAAAGATCTACAACTTTTATGAAGAAGTCAGAGTCAAATTCATACGTTTTCAGCTTCAAAATTAAGCATCAAGATACGAAATTAAAACTAGAATCCTAAAATAGCATACAACTCTACCCATTTCATAAATATTCACAACCCTGTCCCCTCTTACTTGGTTTGCCGACTGAAAATGGCCTCTTACTGTCCTGGCTTCTGTCCGAAGGAGTATTGAGGAAGGAGGGAAATCAAGGTAAGGATAGTTCACTAGCTTTGTTCTAATGCGTTCAGGTCTTAGCAAAAGGCAGAGTTAATAATGCAAAACAAGTGGGAAACAGCTTTTCCATTAGTGGATGTTTAGTGCTGTTAGTGGAGATAATGGAGGATAAAAAATAAGAAAGTGGCTTATAATGGTCCACTTCTGGCCGTCCACCCACTAGGGTGAGTAATAATGGTTTTGGTTGCATTAAAAAATGCATAAGAGACAAGAAAGGAGTCAAAAGTTACTCCTGGCACTAAAAACCGACTGGAATTCCACTCGGTTAGCCTATAAACCGACTGGAATTCCTCCAGTCGTGTGAAGAAGAAGGGAAACCGAGTCCTCTCGCTCCAGCGGAATCCGACTCGCTTGAGCGAGTGCCATATAATGCACTGGCAGAGGAATTCATTCGCTTAAGCGAATCCACTCGGTTTTCATTCAACATCTTAGTCCACTCGATAAAACCTCCTGAACCGAGTCTTCACCTATTATTCACTCAGAATTGGTTCTATTTGAAACTCTCAGTCTGATTTCTCTTCCTTGGAGGTGACAGTCGGAGTTTCCTCACTCGGACTTACTTATAAAATATCTCACTCGGCATATTCTCCCTGAAACCGAGTCATTCTTCTAAGTTTTCCACTCGGCCGTTTCAAATCATTATTAAGCCGACTCATTCCACTCAATTATCCACTCGGAAAAATACAATTTTCACTCGGTATTTCCATTTTCCACTCGGAATTCCTTTTAGTCACTTGGAATTTGCAGTTTTCACTCAGAACAGAGTATCTTTCTCACTCGGACAATTCTTTCTAAGGCATTTTCACTCGGAAATTGGGCCTTATCAATAAGGATCTATATAAATTCTAGAATTATACCCAAAAATGAAACTTTTGGAGCATTAAAAGCCATCCATAGAGTGTTTTATTCATTGATCAACACTTACAGACCTTCCATGCTTCATAAATTACATAATTGAACTACTATTAAAGCAGGATGTTACATTTCTCCCACCCTAATAAAAAATTTCGTCCTCGAAATTTAACTTAACGTACTCCTCAGTGAAACAATCCTGGATACTGCGTCCTCATAGCATCTTCACGCTCCCAAGTCAGAGTTACTTTGTTTCCTTGTTTCCATGCAACCTTCACTAGTGGTACGTTCTTGTTTCTCAGGTGTTTATTCGATCTTTCTAGAATCTGTGTAGGTTCTGTAGAGATGGTCAGATTTTCTCTAACTTCAATATCATCAGCAGCAATCACGTGAGTGGGGTCTTGTATATACTGTTAGGCAATCCCTAAGCATGAGCAGCGGAAAAATAAAAGGGATTCCATAGGATTTGCAAGGTTCCGTGTTTCAAAGCACAAAAACAATTTCGAAATTCATTTTGGATTACCTCTTGAAGAACTCCGAAGCAGTCGTAGCCTCGTCCTTTAGGAGTCCACACGAGCACTCCCACCAGAATCGCAACACTTGCCAACTGCTAGTTTGACGGCGTGTAGCTCTTGCAACTTTTGCGAATTTGTGTCTCACTTGAGTGAACGGCCTATGAGCATCTTATGCTCTATTTATAGGCTTAGGTTTAACCTAATTTGTTCTCTCTAAAAGTGGGCTCCTTACTCATTCCAAATGAGTTAGGCCCAATAGCTTTATTTTAGTCCAACTAAAATAAGACAACATTTTCTGATGGGCTTACTCTATGTGTGTGACCCTATAGGTAAAATACCCGGTCATATTAATAATAAACTATTTTATTATTAATATAAAATAAGAGCGGCATCTAGCAATGCATCATTATGTCCGAATATTATCAACATAACCTATAAGTGATAATTATTTAATATGTTTATTCCTTTTATCACGATATCCTAATTGGGCCCAAGGCATGGTCGCGTCATCCTTGTACGGCCCAATTTATTTTACTTGATACCGGAGTAGACTGGATCCGAATAAATATCTAATATTTATTCTTTCTAGCATGGCCATGCGTTTTCTTAGTCTTACTCCATCAAGTGGCCTATAGATATCACTCCTGTCACATAGGAGAGACAAATCCCATCTACATCACTCACATCCCTCTGCATAATTTGTTTATTGCCTAATCACAACCTTTATAGTCCTCTTGTTACAGAAGACGTTTAATTGTATTAAAATAATAAACTCCTCATGTAGGAATCATAGTGACTTCAGGTCGAAGGACTACATATACCATTATCACATTGAGAATCGTTTATGACAATCATGTAACGATCCATGCAACGTTCTCATGGTGGGTCTGTCCAGTACATCATTACTCTTAATGTGTACCTGTGTGAAGACTCGATATCATCTATATCTATGATCTGTGAGATCAGGTCATCAGTACACTCACACACTAGTCTCAGTGTATTTACATGTCCCCATGTAAATACTTGACTAGGGACATTTTAGGAATAATTTTTATATGACCTATTACTCCAAGGATAAATATGTTTTAAAACAATTTTAAACTGAAATATTTATTCTATTGATAAGTAGAAAAATGATACAAATGAAGAAGCATAAAAGCTCATAGTGCATACACCAACACATACTTCCTTAGTTGTGATACATGAAACACATTGTGCAGGTTTGCCAGGTGAGGAGGAAGTGCAATCTGATACGCCACTGTACCAATCCTCTTCAGGATCTCATATGGTCCAATGAACCTTGGACTCAACTTCTTACTCTTCAATGCTCGACCAATTCCCTTGTGAGGTGAAACCTTCAAGAATACATGATCACCAACCTGAAATTCAAGTGGTTTTCTCCTTTTGTCATAGTAGTGCTTTTGTCTATCTTGGGATGCCTTCATCTTCTCTCTGATTATTTCTATTTGTTCAGTAGTCTGCTGCATAATTTCAGGTCCTAACGCCAAACTTTCACCAGTTTCTAACCAACAAAGGGGCGTTCGACACTTTCTACCATACAATGCTTTAAATGGAGCCATACCAATATTGCTATGGTAACTGTTGTTATATGTGAATTCAATCAGTGGAAGAAACTGCTCCCAACTACCTCCATGTTCAAGCACACAAGATCGCAGTAAGTCTTCCAAACTTTGTATGGTACGCTCTGACTGCCCATCTGTTTGGGGATGATAAGCTGAACTTAATCGAAGCTTTGAACCCAATTCCTGATGCAAGCTTCCCCAGAATCGGGAAGTGAACCGTGGATCTCTATCTGACACAATACTAGATGGTACACCATGAAGTCTTACGATCTCCTTCACATATAATTGTGCCAATTTTTGTAGAGAGTTCTTCATATTCATTGGGAGAAAATGAGCAGACTTTGTCAATCTGTCTACAATAACCCAGATTGCATCATTCCCTAAACGTGTTCTTGGTAACCCTGACACAAAGTCCATTGAAATGTCATCCCATTTCCAGATAGGAATCTCTAATGGTTGCAGTTCACCAGATGGCTTCTGATGTTCCACTTTGGCTTTTTGACACACCAGACATGAAGACATAAATTCAGCTATTTCTTTCTTCATCCTTGGCCACCAAAAGCTTTTCTTCAGATCTTGATACATCTTAGTTGATCCAGGATGGATGCTCAACATACTTTTATGTGCTTCTTCTAGGATCGTCCTTCTCAGATCAACATCATCTGGTACACAAATTCTATTTCTGATCCTCCAAATTCCATCTGATCCTTCTTGTAATCCCATATCCTTTCCATTTGCCTGTAACTCTTTCAACTCCTGTAATTGCAAGTCCTTTGTCTGTCTTTCACCTAACAGCTTCAGGAAATCATTGTTTATCTTCAAAGTTCCCAAGGTCATACTCCTTGAAGATTTCATTTCCACACCCAAGTTCATATCTCTGAACTGTTCTATCATCTCCATCTCTTTTATCATTAAAGATGCCATATGAATGGACTTTTGGCTAAGTGCATCTGCCACCACATTTTCTTTTCCTGAATGGTACTTCAAATCAAAATCATAATCTTTAAGAAACTCCATCCATCTTCACTGCCTCATGTTTAATTCCTTTTGATCGAACAAATACTTCAAGCTCTTGTGGTCACTGAACACTTCAAACTTGACTCCATACAAATGGTGTCTCCAGATTTTCAGAGCAAATACCACTGCTGCCAATTCTAGATCATGCGTTGGATAGTTCATTTCATGTGGTCTCAACTGCCTAGAAGCATAGGCAACCACTCTTCGTTGCTGCATCAAGACACAACCTAAGCCCATTTTAGAAGCATCACAATAAACCACAAAGTCTTCTTATGGGTCAGGCAAGGTTAAGACTGGAGCAGATGTAAGCTTCATTTTTAGTTCCTGGAAACTTTTCTCACATTCTGGCGTCCAATCAAAAGGTTGATTCTTCCGGGTTAGACGAGTCATTGGTAGGGCGATTTGAGAAAACCCCTCAATAAATCTCCGATAATAACCAGCTAATCCCAGGAAGCTTCGTATCTCAGTGACTGAAGTAGGTCTCTCCCAGTTCGTTACAGCTTCAATTTTAGAAGGGTCTACAGACACTCCTTCGCTTGAGATTACATGGCCTAGAAACTTTACCTCCTTCAACCAGAATTCACATTTAGACAACTTGGCATACAACCGCTTCTCTTTCAGAATCTGTAATACCACTCGAAGATGCTTTTCATGTTCCTCCCACGTCTTAGAATAAATCAGAATGTCATTAATGAAGATAATAACAAACTGATCTAAGTATGAATGGAACACTCGATTCATGTAATCCATGAATACAGCTGGGGCATTGGTTACTCCGAAGGGCATCACAAAATACTCGTAATGGCCATAGCGTGTTCTAAAAGCTGTCTTTGAAATATCCTCAGACTTGACACGAATCTGATGGTATCCCGATCATAGATCAATCTTGGAAAATACAGTAGTACCCCTCAATTGATCTATCAAATCATCAATTCTGGGCAAAGGATCTCTATTCTTCACCGTCAATTTGTTCAACTGATGATAATCTACACATAATCTCATGCTTCCATCTTTCTTCTTGACAAGTAATACTGGCGCTCCCCATGGCGACACACTAGGCCTGATGAAATGTTTCTCCAACAACTCCTCAATTTGCTTCTTCAGTTCTGCCAGTTCAATAGGTGACATACGATATGGAGCCTTAGATACTGGTTCTGCTCCTGGAATTAAATCAATTGAGAATTCTATCTCACGTTCTGGAGGTAAACTTGAGACATCCTCGGGAAATACTTCAGGGAATTCAGAAACAACTGGCATTTCGATTGCTTTAGATTCTCCATCTCCTTGTGGAAGAGTAAACAAGGCAAATAATTAGCTTTCACCTTGTAAGGCAAAGAGTTTGAGATTGTCGGAAGTAAGATTTTCTTCTGATGGAAATATCACAGTTTTGTTATGACAGTCCACCAAGACTCAATTTACCGATAACCAGTCCATCCCTAGAATTACTTCCAGATCCTTCAAAGGTAAACAAACAAGATCTACTAGAAAGTTTTTACCTTCTATGAGCATAGAACATTCGTTACACACCTTAGTAGTCCTAAGTTGTGTACCGGTGGGAGTGGAAACAATCAGATCATATGTCATAGGCTTCACAGGTAATTGAAGGTGTTGAACACACTCATCAGAAATAAAAGAATGTGTAGCACCCGAATCAAATAACACAGATAAGATTGTACCATTGATTTCACACTTACTTTGTACGAGATCATCAGCTTGATCTACCTCTGAACTGCTGATGGCAAAGACTCTCCCAGTTGTTGATTGTAACCTCTGGTCTGTTGACTCCCTGTTCTGTCTTGGAGGTTGAGCAGCTCGCGCGTTTCCTCCACGACCTCCCTGATAGTTAGAGCCTCTTTGATTATTCATAGTGTTGCTGTCGTTGTTTTGTCGGTTCTGCGGGCAATTTGGACTGATGTGTCCTTTCTGATTACATCGAAAGCAAGTGACATCTTCAAGACGTCTGTTACAATCACGTACATGATGATTACCTCCGCACTTAAGACACCTCATGATCCTCCCTTGAAACGTCCTTGATAGAACGATCCTCTCCTTTTGAAATCAACTGATTGAGGTTTCAGTTGTCTATTGGCTTTTTCATGTGCCAGTCTGGCTTGGTGATTTTCTTCAAAAATTCTGCATTTGTTGATCAGAATAGGAAAACTCCGAATTTCTTGGTACCCTATCGCCTCTTTGATTTCCAAATTCAGCCCGTTCTCAAATTTAACACATTTCGATTCTTCGGCACCAGCCTGTTGAAAAGGAGGGTAAAAGAGAGATAGTTCTTCAAACTTTACAGCATATTCTCCAACGGACATCGAGCCTTGTTTCAACTCCATAAATTCCAGCTCCTTGCGGCTTTTCACACTTGCTGGAAAATATTTCTCCAGGAAACAGTCTTTGAAGTTGACCCAGTTCAAGGGTCTATCAGTCTCGATCATACAGATTCTAGCATGAATCCACCAGTTTTCTGCCTCTTCCACCAACATATAGGTGGCATACTCCACCTTTTCGAATTTTGTGCAGGGCAATACTCGAAAGATGCACTCCATTTCCTTGGCCCAAAGATATGCTCCGTCTGGATTATAACCTCCTTTGAATTGTGAAGGCTTTCTTTTCAGGAAGTGGTCTAATCCATGGAGTCCTCCAGTGCTCCTTGGTTGGTTTTGTCGTTCCATGGCTTCAGCTAAGCGGTTGAAAGCTGCTGCCATATCGTTGTTGTTGTTGTTGTTGTTGTTTCTTGCCATCCTACATTCGTAGTTTGGTTTATACTAATTCTAAGGGAAAATATATTGTATTATAACCTAACTATAAGTATTCTACAGTTTATCAATTAAGCAATAAATTATATAACACATTTATCATATTACCAACAATAATCAAACAAATCATTTTGCAATTAATCAGTCAGGCACAAGTCATATAGTACACACTTAACATGTTATCAAGTAAAGAATCAAACATTTCACATATTATATCAAGAAACAGTACATGTCATAGCAATTGGTCCTGAATTTTTGAAAATGCTCTGATACCACCAATGTAACGTCCCGTGTAATTTTCCGAATAAATTTTTCGCGTTTTTGAAAGATCAATTTAAAATTCGTAAATTAACTCAGAGTTCACATAAAATTCGATAATCGCGGAATATTATCATGCATACTAGTCATGATAAATAAAATTCATGAAATATTTGCATAGCGGAAACGATTTAGAAGTAACAGTACATAGTACGTAATATTTATTACAACCCATTAAATTAAAGTCCAAGTAATAATTCAAATAGGCATCAATCACGACATTACTCTTCATTCTGCGTGGCATTCACTGTAAAAATTAATGTAAGAGTGAGACAGAATATAGAATAATTATAAAATAAATAAAATTGCACAAACACAATCAACAAACTATAATGATATGATGAATATGTCAAACAAGTTCATTTATATTTAATAAGTCTTTAATTAGTCAAATGATGTCATGCTGGATCCATTTGGTTTGGTGGGAATACTGCAGTAATAGTCTCATAGAGACACAAATAGGGCTTTAGCATATACCATGAATCCCTATACTTCATGGCGCTTAAGTACCGAAGTACACAAATATCATAAGTAGGGCTTTGCATAAACCATGAATCCCTACACTCCATGGTGCACAACAAAATAGGGCTTAACTCGTCATAGAGTAACCCCCCACCAGGGTAGGCAATCATGGAACCCCTAAATTCCATGGTGCGTCCAAATGCTTATGATGCATGAATGCCTTTAATTCTTATTATCATTTAACATACCATGATATATTAATTTCCAAAACCACTTGGAAAACCACAAGTCCTCAAAGGACACATCACATATAATAGTTTTTCAGAATCATGGATTTACTGTTTCAACCACATGTAACAATAACCGCAAGACATTCATGTACATATAAATTAATTTCGTTATTCGAAATTATTCACCACCACAATATACAAACTGTATGATAATCAACAGCATTCATAATAATTCATAATCACTCAAGAATTCAATAATAAATTATTACCCATAGAGAAAATATCATTTTTATCCATAATAACCATTATAAGCAAATTTCAGCATTGCCAAACAGCAGCTTACGTTAGTAAAACAGTCATAACATGAGTAAATCAAATCTTTTTTATGTGATACTACTTTCTATAGCTCAATAACATACATATCTACAACTTTCATGAAGACCATAAATTCAAATTCTAAACAGAACCATCACTTATTCACAGAATACAAAACTGCCTCAAGAGGATTTTTAAAACGTACACAGATTAGTATTTTTAACGTTTTTGGAGCTACAAAAACAATTTTGGCATGAAACCAGTTCTAAATTATTTTTAACACAAATATATACAACTTTCATGAAGATCATAAATTCAAATTCTAAGCAGAAATATCAATTATCCACAAAATACAACACTGCCTCCAGATGAGCTTTCAAAACGTATATATATTAGTATTTTCAACGTTTCTGGAGTTACAAAATTAGTTTTGATATGATACCAGTCCTAAATTACTCTAAATATAATTATCTACAACTTTCATGAAGACACCAACCACTAATTCACACCACAAAATTCCTAGTTTTGAAAATAAGATTCGGATTTCATAGTTAACAGATTTACAGCTTGTACATACTTCAATATTTCAGACATAACTCAAGCTACAAAAATCATTTTGACTTGAAACCACTTTCTATAGATCCATAACATAAATACCTACAACTTTCATGAAGACATGAAAGGCTGATTATATACGTACAAGTCCCAGAATATTAATATATACAGAAAACAGGGGATAAATATTCCACTCGGACATACTGTAGTATTTTGGCTATAACTTTTGCTACACAAACTCAAATCAGTCGGTTTAGGTCTCAAAATTCACATAATAAAAAGATCTACAACTTTCATGAAGACACTGATCACTAATTCGCACCACAAAATTCCCAGTTTTGAAAATAAAGTTCATATCTCAAGTTAACAGATTTACAGGATAACTTGGGCTACAAAAATCATTTTGACTTGAAACCACTTTCTACAGATCCATAACACAATTATCTACAACTTTAGTAAAGACATCAAAGGCTGATTATGCTTGTAAAATTCCCAGAATGTCAAAATATGCACAGAACATAGCTTAAACATTTGACTCGGTCATGCTGTAGTGTTTTGGCTATAACTTTTGTTATACATATCCAAATCAGTTGAATCAGGTATCAAAATTCACATAACAAAAAGATCTACAACTTTTATGAAGAAGTCAGAGTCAAATTCATACGTTTTCAGCTTCAAAATTAAGCATCAAGATACGAAATTAAAACTAGAATCCTAAAATAGCATACAACTCTACCCATTTCATAAATATTCACAACCCTGTCCCCTCTTACTTGGTTTGCCGACTGAAAATGGCCTCTTACTGTCCTGGCTTCTGTCCGAAGGAGTATTGAGGAAGGAGGGAAATCAAGGTAAGGATAGTTCACTAGCTTTGTTCTAATGCGTTCAGGTCTTAGCAAAAGGCAGAGTTAATAATGCAAAACAAGTGGGAAACAGCTTTTCCATTAGTGGATGTTTAGTGCTGTTAGTGGAGATAATGGAGGATAAAAAATAAGAAAGTGGCTTATAATGGTCCACTTCTGGCCGTCCACCCACTAGGGTGAGTAATAATGGTTTTGGTTGCATTAAAAAATGCATAAGAGACAAGAAAGGAGTCAAAAGTTACTCCTGGCACTGAAAACCGACTGGAATTCCACTCGGTTAGCCTATAAACCGACTGGAATTCCTCCAGTCGTGTGAAGAAGAAGGGAAACCGAGTCCTCTCGCTCCAGTGGAATCCGAATCGCTTGAGCGAGTGCCATATAAGGCACTGGCAGAGGGGCTTCGCTCAAGCAAAAACCGACTCACCATATAATGCACTGGCAGAGGAATTCATTCGCTTAAGCGAATCCACTCGGTTTTCATTGAACATCTTAGTCCACTCGGTAAAACCTCCTGAAACCGAGTCTTCACCTATTATTCACTCGGAATTGGTTCTATTTGAAACTCTCAGTCTGATTTCTCTTCCTTGGAGGTGACAGTCGGAGTTTCCTCACTCGGACTTACTTATAAAATATCTCACTCGGTATATTCTCCCTGAAACCGAGTCATTTTTCTAAGTTTTCCACTCGGCCGTTTCAAATCATTATTAAGCCGACTCATTCCACTCAATTATCCACTCGGAAAAATACAATTTTCACTTGGTATTTCCATTTTCCACTCGGAATTCCTTTTGGTCACTCGGAATTTACATTTTTCACTCGGAACAGAGTCTTTTTCTCACTCGGACAATTCTTTCTAAGGCATTTTCACTCGGAAATTGGGCCTTATCAATAAGGATCTATATAAATTCTAGAATTATACCCAAAAATGAAACTTTTGGAGCATTAAAAGCCATCCATAGAGTGTTTTATTCATTGATCAACACTTACAGACCTTCCATGCTTCATAAATTACATAATTGAACTACTATTAAAGCAGGATGTTACACATCACGGGTAGACATCCTTACTAGACCCGACTTCAAAGGAAACTCATGGCTGAGGCAGAAGCTGTTGAGGGAGACTTCAGGACTGAGTTCGATCAGCTGAAAGAACAAGTGGCGGAGTTAACTAAACTCTTAGAAAAGAAACTTACAGAAGGAGCCTCCTCTGCAGGTGTTGAGGACAGCCAACAGCAGTCTGTCACCGCACCACCCCCTATTGGTCCTGACCTAGCAAGAACCCAACTACCTAACACAACGACACCCCCTCTCACTATTCATGTTGGAGGACCTAACCCTGCCATTGAGGCCCAACCACCCTATGGCCAGTCTTATGCACAACAGCATACATTTGTTGGTCCTGACGGCAACCCAGTACCTTTTCCACTTTATGGCCTACCACCGGGGTACTATCCCCCACTCGTTAACCAACAAGAAACCCAAAACACGCAAGCCCATGACCCACGAGCTTACCAAACCCAAAACACGCAGACCCATGACCCATTAACCCACCAAATCCAAAATACACAAGCCCCGATGGTCCAGCCAACCTGCAACGCACAAGCCCAAAATACACGAGCCCAGATGGCCCAGCCAACTTATGCTGTACAAACTATGGCCCAACCCCAAGGTCCCTCTCCAAATACTGGCTTAATGAACCAGTCCCATGTGTTGCCTCCGTTCAACCAGCCACTCGGCTATCCATACGGATACGCAACTCCTTATATGACCAATCTCCAAGATACAACCCGCATAATGAACCCGGTAAGCAGTCATAGCACGGTCGCAACTCCCCAAAAGGAAAAGATAGAAATCCTAGAGGAGCGTTTGAGAATGATGGAAGACGCTGGAGGTTTCAGACTGATAGATGCTTCTGAACTATGTCTAGTCACAGATGTTGTCCTCCCGCCCAAATTCAAGATGCCAGACTTTGATAAGTATCAAGGAATGAATTGTCCAAAGAACCATCTCACGATGTACTGTCAAAAGATGGCATCTTACTCTTCTAACGACCAGCTGTTGATTCACTGCTTCCAAGATAGTCTGGCGGGGGCCGCTCTTACATGGTATGCTCACCTTAAACGGAACCATATTCGTTGTTGGAAGGACCTGGCAGATGCCTTCCTTAGACAATACAAGTATAACATGGATATGGCACCCAACAGGGTTCAGTTACAGAATATGTTGAAGAAGGACAGTGAGACGTTTAAGGAGTATGCTCAACGCTGGAGAGAAACAGCAGCACAAGTGGACCCCCCATTATCAGAAAAGAGATAATCATAATGTTTATTGACACACTCCCATCACCTTTCTATGGCAAGATGATTGGTAGTGTTTCATCCAACTTCTCTGACATTGTGACTATTGGGGAAAGGGTGGAGAGCGGAATACAAACAGGAAAAATCACTCAGGGCCCATCTGGGGCAAACATGACAAGAAAGCCGACGCCTGGGAAAAGGGAGGAGAAACTAATTCCATCTCTTCTAATCAAAAGACGGCCCCGCCGAGACCATTCGCCCTTACCATGATTCAAGCTCCCAATCCTTATGTGGCTGCTGCCGCCCAGGGCCTAACAGCTTATACTCCCCACTCCCGTCCGCCCATGGTAAGAGCGCCAATGCCGCAACCCATGACATACCATCACCCGCAACAAGCGATTCGACCACCCAATCATGATCAGAACACAAGGAATCCCAACAATGAGCTCACCCCTGTGTAGTTCGATCCAATTCCCATAACATACACTGAACTTTTACCAATCCTCATTCAAAAGGGTCTGGTAGCTCCATGCCCCATGAGGCCGCTGCAACCTCCTTACCCAAGGGGGTATGACCCAAACGCTCATTGTGATTACCATGCTGGGGCACCAGGGCATTCTACAGAAAATTGCATGGCTTTAAAATATAAAGTGAGAGATTTGATCAAAGCCGACTGGATTAATTTTCGGGACGGAAGCCCTAACGTGACCACAAATCCCCTGCCCAATCATGGAGGTTCAGAAGTTAATGCTGTGGTGGCCGATATTGAAGATGGTTTTGATGATAATGCTGATTTGGTGATCGCTTGCCCGCTGGACCAAGAGCTCGATAATAGGGAGGCTGTCAAACTCTCTTTGATTTTAAATGATTCACCAAAATAATTTGCCATTGCCTTAAAGTCTTGTTTATCCCTCTGCTATGCCTAAGGCTTTGGGATTTTTCATATAATAAGGGTGAAGAAAAACTTGTTTTACCAGTCAATCAATAAATGCGTATCGAAATTCAAAAAAAAAAATTCAAAAAAATTCTCATCCCTTTATCCCTGCTTTTGACTCATTCTCTTTAACTTGCTTTTCCTTTCTCTTCTTTATTTTGCCATAACACATTAAATTGCAGATCCAAAAATGATCCTCTTGAGACTAGTGAAATCACAATCACGCTTCACGATTTTGATTACCCAGTCGACTATGCCGACGAAGAAGGTAAGGGAAACCTGTAAGCCACCGCACAAGTTAACAAGATCGTTAGAACAAGAGGGTAAAGAATACCCTTAAATCAAGAACAATTGAAGGAATCACGGGGGCAATCTACCAGAAGGCATTAGTAATTTTGTTTCAAGACGTGGAAGGAATCTATGGAATGACAACATGGCCAAGTCCCGAATTGGACAAGTGGTAGGCCAGTCAACTAAGAAAACCACAACAGTTACCAGCATAAATAGGGGAAAATTGCTAATGCTTATAAATATAGACACAATTGAGGAAGACTTTGCCGAAAAAGAAAGAAAAAAATGAAAAAATGAAAAATAAAGCCAAGCGTGAAGTCCAATGCACATACCAAGCAGGGAAAGCTGGTTACGTCCAGATCATCAAGCAAGCTGTCATTGGGGGAATGAATGTCACTAGACCAAGAACTTGCATTCTTGTCATCATCAACACCTCAACCTAAAAAGGTACGTTGTTCCTCATGTTCATGTAACTAAGGAAATAGTCTATCAGATTGAGTCATTGCATCATCAAGGAGATAAAAAAAAACAAAGCAAAAAAAAAGCAAAAAAAAAAGAGAAGCAAAAAAAAAAGGCAAAAAAAAAACAAAAAAACAAAAAAAAAACAAAGTAAAAGAAAAACCGAAAATGAAAAAAAAAAGAAAAAAATAAAGGCCAAAATGATGATTCAAAGTAATTCCCTCTCATTGATGCCAAAAGACTCACCAATATCTCCTTGGATACATGGCATAGGAATAGAGTTTCCTCTTTGAAGTAATATCAGTTTCCCAAAGGATTAAACTAAATTTGGAAAAGGATAGGCAGACCCAACTGGAATGTGATCAGTTTCAACTTTTTACTGTAAAGAATGCAACTGAAAATGAATAAGAAGAGAAAAACACATGAAAAGCTCGCTAGGCTGAAAACCTGAAAGGGCGGCCTAGGGAAAAGTTAGAGCGACCCGGTGAGTTGAAAACCTGAAAAGGTGGCTCAGGTAAAATTAGGGTCAACATCTCGGTAGAGTAACTAAAGTTCCTAATGCAAAACGTGCAAACTGGGGCATATGGACCATGGTCAAACTACTCTCTCGAAGGCAGAGTTGAACGATGTACTTGAGGTTATGACGTGGGATTAAAGTTCTCACTAGTCTCAGGAATTCACTGGAGAATCCTTGAACTTTTCCTATTTCTCCCGGCCTTGACCTGTCCTACGTAACTTCATTTCATCCCATCTATTTTCCCCATTATCCATTCTCTGTATTCTGTTTGACATACATGAATAAAATTCATCCTTTTTTCGATACATGTTATGAATTGCATTGATTTGATAAAACATTGTATTTTTATAAAAATAAAATGAAAAAATGGTGAACATTTAAAGTCGTGAGGAACAAGACGCTCCCATTACTCGACCTCGTCTTAGGCCATCATCATGAAGACTCAGCTAGGCACGCGCTTTAAAACTATGATCGCCTCGTTGATTCTCCTCTGTCCATGAGCTATCCTAAAAGTCGCGGTTTCACAGGACCTACCCAGTTTGTGAATTTTACTTTGCACTACTAACATTTTTCTGACAGACAGTCATGTCAAGTGTTGACACCTCAAGTTCCTTTCTCGAACCGTCAAAGTTGGCACTCCTCAAAATTCTTTCTTCCATCGCCAAAGTTGGCAATTCTCAAAGTCTTTCCCCAAAATCGCCAAAGTTGGCACCGCTCAAAATCTCTTCCTTAATTTGCCAAAGATGGCACCTCTCAAAGTTTTCTCAAATCGCCAAAGCTGGCACTTCTCAGAACTCCTTCCTTAAATCGCCCAAGCTGGCACTTCTCATATCTCCTTCCCTAAATCGCCAAAGTTGGCACTTCTTGAAGTCTTCCCCTCAATTGCCAAAGCTGACACTTCTTCAAACTCCCTTCCAAGGAATCTACCTGATACATTCTGACAGTCAAGCGTTTCCCTTCCCAAAGATAGTTTCCAGCAAAAATTCTCTCCCCAGGAGAGTCACCAAACTCTCCACAGTAAGCCTACAATTCAGATCATCTTCTCCCCCTGATAAGAATACTTTTCTAATCAGGCTTAGAAGAACACTCCCAAACGGAACCATGATCGCCAAAGCTTGCACCTTTCAAGGTTTCTTCCTCCATAGCCCAAGCAGGCACCGTTCGAAGTTTCTTTCTCCTTAATCGCCAAAGTTGGCAATCTTCAAAGTCTCCCACTCAACTCCAAAGCTGGTACTTCCCAAATTCTTCCCCAGTGGAATCGATCGCCAGAGCTAGCACTTCTCAAGATCTCTTCCCCGATGAGCCCTAAATTTTCCATTCTCAGTCAGGGGCAGTACCCCAAATCACCAAATTCTTCCAGTGGAACTACATTTCCCGAACAACTCAAACTGGGGCATCTCCCCAGATTTCTTCTGTTCCAATCAAAGGGATAATTCCCCAAGATTCCTTCAAAACATGTCAAACTGGAGCATCTCCCCAGATTTCTTCTATTCCAGTCAAAGGGATAATTCCCCAAGATTCCTTCAAAACATGTCAAACTGGAGCATTACCCCAGATCTATCCAGTCAAGGGGCAATTCCCCAAGAACCTTCAAACCATGTCAAACTGGGGCATCTCCCTAGATTTCTTCTGTTCCAGTCAAGGGGCAATTCCCTAAGAACCTTCAGTCATGTCAAACCGGGGCATCACCCCAGGTTCATTCTCTTTCAGTCAAGGAGGCAATTCCCTAAGATTCCTTCAGTCATGTCAAACTGAGGCATCGCCAAGAGCCTTTAAGTCCAGTGAGTTAATTTGGACGAGACGTCCTGTTAGCTCCTCCAATCTCTGTATTTCCAATCGCCTATTCAGGCACACTTTAGTTTCCAGTCGCCTATTCAGACATCCTTTACTTTCCGTTCGCCTATTCAGACATCCTTTACTTTCCGCTCGCCTATTCAGGCACCCTTTATTTTCCTGTCCGCCTATTCAGGCACCTTTTACTTTCATTCACCTATGCAGGCACCTTTTACATTCCGTTCGCCTATTCAGGCACCCTTTATTTTCTGTTCGCCTATTCAGGCACCTTTTAATTTCCGTTCGCCTATTCAGGCACCCTTTACTTTTCCAGTCACCGAAGCTGGCACCTTTTAATTTCCGTTCACCTATTCAGGCACCCTTTACTTTTCCAGTCGCCGAAGTTGGCACCCATTTACCTTTTCTGTTCGCCTATTCAGGCACCCTTTACTTTCCGCTCGCCTATTCAGGCACCCTTTACTTTCCTGTCCGCCTATTCAGGCACCTTTTACTTTCATTCGCCTATGCAGGCACCTTTTACATTCCGTTCGCCTATTCAGGCACCCTTTATTTTATGTTCGCCTATTCAGGCACCTTTAAATTTTCGTTCGCCTATTCAAGCACCCTTTACTTTTCCAGTCGCCGAATCTGGCACCTATTTACCTTTTCCGTTCGCCTATTCAGGCACCCTTTACTTTCCGTCCGCCTATTTAGGCACCCTTTTACTTTCCAGTCGCCTATTCAGGCACCCTTTACTTTCCGTCCGCCTATCCAGGCACCCTTTACTTTCCGTCCTCCTATGCAGGCACCTTTTACCTTCCAGTCTACCTGTAACATCCCTATTTTTAGTAGCAGTCTTATTTAGTAAAAATTGAAGTTTAGAAGGTCTGTAAGTAGTAATAAGTGAATAAATGCCCTGTAGATGGTCTGTAATGTCGCAAGAATTTCATTTTTATATGTAATTATGGAATTTATATGGACCATTAGTGAAATTATGCAAAAACCGAGTAAAAAGGGCTCTGTTTCGAGTAACAGAGAGAAATTCCGAGTGAATAATTAGAAATTCTGAGTGAAGGATGGAATTTCGAGTCAGTGTCATGTTTTCCGAGTAAAACATGACTGAGAGGGCTACCACCGAGTGGAGTCCTGACCTAAGAAGCAATTCTGAGTGAAGTGTGTTCAAGAGAACCACTTCTGGGTGAAATTTCGAGTCAAAACACCCTAGAAAGGCTCGTTTCCGAGTCAAAACTTGCCAAATGCTTCCTTTTCCAAAGGAAACTTCTCTAATTGAAGTATTCCGAGTGAAAGAGTACATATATACTTATGTTTATGTTGATTTGATGTTTCCTACCGATTGGAATGTGTTGTTGAATTATTTGGGAAGGATTCCGAATGGTTTCGTATGTGTATGATTAGGAAACCGAGTGGAAAATGGTAGTGGGAGCCTGTTCTGAGTGAATTGTAGTATGCACAGAGTCATTCCGAGTGAGACTCACATGTGTGGGTTTTTTTCCGAGAGGTGATGGCCTTAATGGGTTTTGATTGGAAATGTAGTTGAAGAAGTTGGTCTAAACCGAGTGAACCGAGTAGAGAAAGACTTTAATACTCCTGAGTGTTGATTTCTGAATGAAGGATGTTATAATTATTCTGAGTAAAAGCTATATATATGTTCTAAGTTAACATGAGTATTATTCCGAGTGAACAGGGTGTTATGTATTCCGAGTGAATAAGATAATGTATTCTGAGGGTCTGAGTATGGAATGAGTCTGAGTGGGACTTGACTTAATGGTTTTCCCTGAGTGGTTAAGTAATTTATAAGTCCGAGTGGAGTACGGTTGTGGAGACCCCTCCTGAGAAATGAATGGCTAAGGTATTCTCCGAGTGAAAATAAGCATGAATGCCCAGAGTAAGACCGAATGAGTGTTGGTCGGTCTTGGTATTAGTTGCCGAGTGAGACGCTGCTTAGAAGATGAGTTGATTTATGAATGGTGTACCGAGTGATGAACTTGAAGAATACTCCCGAGTGAAATAAGGTTGGGATATGCCGAGTGGCGTTTGATTGGGAGATATTCCGAGTGAAGGTTTATGGATTCCGAGTAGAATAACCTCAATTGCCGAGTGAATTATTTATGTGACCCTCGTGGATAGAAATAAATGCCTAAGTATAATATGTTGGGTCAATCCCGAGTGAATGGAACCCAGATTCCGAGTAATTGTTCAATTAGGTGGGAGTCGGTTTTGGAAGGCTTACCGAGTGGAATCCGAGTGAGTGAAGACTCGGATTCAGAACAAATCACCGAGTGAAAGTCTGAGTGAGAGGGAAGTTGGTCTGGAAATATATTACCGAGTGAGAAAACCAAGTATTTGAGTCGGTTTCCTTGGAATTCCGAGCGAGGATTGGCTGACTCGCTCAAGCGAGTCGGATTTCGCTTGAGCGGGAAGGACCCCTGATGCAGAATCACTCATTTCACTCAGTCTCTTCCCTTCGCCCAAGCGAGGACAGCTACACTCGCTCAAGCGAGTCGGAATTCACTTGAGCGAGGAGGTATTTTGCCTTGCTGACCCTCTTTTCTTCACTTCGCTCAAGCCAACATTGTGCCTCGCTCAAGCGAGTCAGAATTTGCTTGAGCGAGATGACTCCTGCAGCCACCTTCCTTTCGTACCTATTGCTGACCGGTCCATTTTTCCAAATAAATCCAAAAAGGATTGTCACAGACTAGTCAACCGCAGGGAAAGTGGAACCCTTTTAATCCAATCAAGGCACCTTTAAATATTTTAATATATATTCCCTTCCAATCAATACAAGCTGACGGTGGACACAGCTCAAAAGTCTCTATTATTCTCACCTAACCTCACTCACGAGAAAGTATTGTCTCCCACTTACTCTCTCATTATTAACACCTTACCACCACTCTCAGAACACTCCTACATACGAAAATTTAGCAAAACACACACACTCCTTCTTATCATACGTTCAAAGGCTTTTCCTGCCATTTTCATTCTTCCATTAAGGACTAGAACAAGGAAACAACAGAGCATACTCTGCTAATCGAAGGACTTCTATTAAGGTAAGGGGGGTATATTCTCGGGTATTCTGGGAAAGTCTGAGTGAAAAAGAAAGGGGTTAAGGTACCTTTGGTCCTCACCTTTCCAGGGCAGATTCGGTTTGTTGTGAATTAAATGCCTTATTTGTTATATATTGTTTTATATATATATATATGATTAATTGCCTGTGTTAATCATTATTCATCCTGATGATTAAATGATATGTTCGATGTTGAATTGCGAAAGATATGATCTATATTGGATTGTGAAAATACTAAGAATCAGGGGTGTCTATGTGGATTCCAGTGAGAAATTATGAAAGAGAAGTCGGATTCAATGAGTTAAGAAGCTCAAAATGACCTGATTATCTATAATACTTCAAACATATTTTGAAGTAAATGTTTGAATCACAATAACCGACCGGATCACTCATATAGAATATTTTCACTCAGAATCGTAGTTTAAATAATTCGGAAAACCCTCCACCATGATATATTTCACTCAGAAAATATCTCAGTTTGAATTTCACTTAGAACACGTCTTATTTTACTCAGAAATCATTTTATTTTCACTCAAAAAACTCATTCAGTGATTTTACTCGGAAAACAATTTATTTTACTCAGCAAACAGTTATTTTCACTCAGAGAACTCTTTTCAGTTTAATTTCACTCAGAATATATAGTTAATTTCACTCAGAAAACTCTTATCAACCTGATTCCACTCGGAATTAGGATTATTTCACTCAGATTTACTTTACTCGAAGGTATTCTATTCAGCAGAATGATTTTTCACTCAGAAATCATATGTATTTTACTCAGAAACCTTTTGCTCAAACACTTTTAACTAGGGAAACATTTTTAACTTCACTGAGAAAACTTTTAGTCTGATTTCACTCGGGTTTATGTTTATTTTATTCAAAAACTCACTTCAGCCTGATTTTACTTGGAATCCTACTTATTTCACTCGGAATTCTATTGATTACACTCGGTTTCTAACTCATTTTATTCAGCAAATTCATTTTCACTCGGAAACAGACTTATTGTACTCGGATAATTCAATTTCGCTCAGCATTCAATTAATTTTACTCGGTAAACTCATGTTTCACTCGGTATTTAACTCCCTCTCCTCGAAAAAGCTGTCTTTAACGTTTTATACTTGGATTTTTCATTTAGAAACTCTTCTTTACTCCTTTTTGAATTATTGGAGCGTTATAATTTTCGTTATTATTCTTATTTCCATTATTAACATTATTATTATACTTATTATTATTATTGTTCTATTAACTAGCATTATTGTTATTGTTTATTATTATTAATTCAATTATAAGTAATTAAATAAGGAATATATATTATTTTACTCTTTATATAAAGTATAATTTAGAACCAAAAACACAACCGATATATTTGCTCGAATAAGACAATAACGTCTGAACAAGTTGATGGAAATCAAGAGCCTATGAAAATGATAAGACTGGAAACACATAGATACCCAAGATATCAAAAGATAAAAAGAATGCATTTCGCATCATGAAAATATTTTGAAGAAGAAAATTTCTAGAGCATACACCTGGTACGCTGGAGGACATTCACGTTCGATCCCCAGTGAGGATCTTGGGAGTACAACTGGAACGACAACACAATGGCATCAGAGTCGCGCCTGATAGCCGGGTGAGACGATGCAATTCTAGTGTACTTTGACTAAATGACGGAGTGTAACTATGATCGTAGGGATCCAAGTTCCAAGAATATATAAATCAATGATGAGAACCAATGAGTTCATTTGTACCTTATGGGAACTTGGGCGGACCCTGATCGCTCTAGAATGGAATGGAGATATTCCAAAGAATGAGATGAAGAAATGATTTATTGGGCCCATATGCATCATGAGACTTAACCAAAGATAAATCATAATAAATTCAACTCATGCATTCTATGACAACATGCTTGATTGTTATAATTGTGAATATGCTAATTGTATGATTTATGTGATATTGTATGTTAACTGGATTATGTCCGCACCAGATTAACCATCAGGGTCTTGGGTTATACTCACCCTTACTGTTGATAATTTTCAGAGGAATTAGGAAATCGAGAATCGAGTATGAAGAACAGCAATATGCTGAACCCACTAAGAATGTTCATTAAAAGTAAGATATCCGTAGTTGAATAATAAGACCATGGATGACTGTATAAATATTAAGGGTGCCTGCGTGCCCCATTCTGTTAAGAGTACAATTACTTACAGTTTGTGAATGACTATGTGAATTATATACTATTTGCTTCCACTGATCTGCCATCTTTTTAAAAAAATAAAAAATAAAAAAAATATATTCACTTTTTATGAAAAGTTATGACCTCTCAGTTAAATAGGATGATCCTATAGAATGGGTTGTCTTATCTAACCGAGGGTGTTACACTACCGGGGGTCAATCCCGATCTTCTCACTTCCTGTTTATTTGAAAACAATTTTTCCCGGTCAATTCAGAGTTCAAAAAAAAAGAAAAAAAAAGAAAAAAAAGAAAAAAGAGAGAGGAGAGAAGAAGAGAAACAGAAGTAGAGAATGCTCGTTTTTAAGAAAAAGAGGTCACACTGACTCGTGATTGCCCACACCATTAGTTGCCATACCGATCAAGAGGTCCCACTTGGTCCCCTATATCGGTGTTCATATCTTTACTTCCTTTTCACTTCAAAAACACAGAAGCTTCGTGTTTCTTTTGTGAAAAAGAAGTAAAGAGGGACATCTGTGAACACCTCTTTTGGTCCGGTCCAAGTGGAATGAATCTTTTTATACTGAATTCCAATTCAGAATGGTTAAATCTGAATGGAATAACTCAAAAATAATCAGATCCGAGCAAAATAACTCAGAATGAAGCTTTTCTAAGTGGAATATTGCCCTGTTGGAGGCAAATTCGAGTGAAATGACTCAGATTGGATCAAATCCGAGTGGAATATAGACCTGTTGGAGGAAAATCCGAGTGAAATGACTCAGATTGGATCAAATTCGAGTGGAATATAGACCTGTTGGAGGAAAATCCGAGTGAAATGACTCAGATTGGAGCCTTGCCGAGTGAAGTATGTCCCTGTTGAAGAGAAATCCGAGTGCAATGACTCAAAAAGGATCAAATCCGAGTAGAATTACTCAGAATGAGTCAGTTCCGAGTGAATTGCTTCCCTGTTGAAGGTGAAACTGAGTGGAAGGCTCCCTGTCAAAGCCATTCCGAGTGATACTCTGTTGAAGGATGAATGCTGAGAAGGATTGCTCTTTGACTGTAATTAATCTGAATGAAGAAATGCTAAATCCGGGCGGGAGCTTTCTGGTTACTACTGAGCTGAGTGAAAACAAGTCTGAGTAAAGGAAAGACTGACTCAGAGTGTAATTGGAAGGACAGATTTTGATTGGAAGAAATCTTTTCCGAGTGAAAGTACCAAGTCTCCAAGTCTTGAGTGGGAAGCAAGCCCTTTCCGAGTGAAAATGCTAAGTTCCGACCGATCTGTGCCAAATGATCAATCTTCAATCGGTTTCCGAGTGACAACAACCGAATGGAAGGATTTCCGAGCCAATCTTCACTCATCCTTCAAATAAGGGCCGATTGAACCGTTTGCCCAATACCGAGTCGTCACTCTTCAACCAATTCTGAGTCGTCCTTCTTCAAACAATCATTTCCGAGCCCAATCCTTCAAATACCGAATCCCCTTCTTTTTCACCCAGATTCTGAGCCATTCCATTAACCATTCCCGAGCCACTTTTCACCCATTCCCGAGTCATCTTTCACCCATCTCCGAGTCATCCTTTACACATTTCTGAGTCAATTCTTGGTTAGTTCTGACTCATTTTTTACCAATTCCGTGTCATCCCTCATCAAGCCAATCCCGAGTCATGTTTCACCCATCTCTGAGTCATGTTTCACCCATCTCCGAGTCATGTTTCAGTTCCGAGTCTTCCTCTTTATTCAGTCGGCTCCGAGTCATCCTTTAGCCAACTCCGAGACCCTTTACATTCAACTTCCGAGTCTTTCTCTTCGATTTTTAATCGGCTCCGAGTCCTCCTTTACCCATTTCCGAGTCAATTTTTACCAATTTCTGAGTCATTATTCTCTCCTAATTCTGAGTCATTTTTTATCAGTTCTGAGTCAATCTTTGATCGATTTTTGAGTGACACTTTTCAGTCAGTTCTTGGTCAGTCTTCAATTATTTCTGACTCAGTTTTTAACCAATTCCGAGTGACATTTTTCACCTATTCCCGAGCCAGTCTTCAGTCGGTCAGCCCTCTTCAAACAAATTCCGAGTCACCATTTTCACCCGAATCCGAGTTATCCTTTCACCCATTCAAAAGCCAATTTTCAGTCAGAACCGAGTGACACTTCAAACCAAGTCTAAGCCCCCATTTTCCCCAATTTTGAGTAACACTTTTCAATCAGCACTGAGTCCTCTTCAACCGGTTCTGAGTCAATCTTCACTCGGTCTGTTTGATTGTTCCAATCAGAATTACCTCGTTTGACTCCTCAATTCAATTGCATACTTTTTCACTCGGTTTTCTATTGGAAATGCTTCATTCCACTCAGAATTGACTCCCAATGTTGATGAATGCCGACTGAGAGGCTGATCCGAGACATTTTCACTCGGAATTCTACCATTCTCACTCGGATTTCCATCATTCTCACTCGGATTTTCACCATCCTCTCTCGGATTTCCACCCGGCTCCCCCTGTTCGCCCGTGCTGACTTGGATTCCACCACCCAAGTGGATCCAGGAATCCTGGGGGTGGCAGACAGGGGTGGAAGTGGGGGGAATTAAAAATTCCCACCCAGCCATTGTCCCCCACTTCACTCTGAATGGAAGTGTGAGTTGGTTTTCCACTCTGAGTGGAAGCCTGAGCTGGCCTTCCACTCAGACAAGCCTATAAATAGGTAAAGGTTGAAGCGCCAAGGAGAGACATTTTTGAGGAAGGGAAAACTCTGCTAAAACCTCCGTTCTCTCTCTCCTTCACACCAACTCCTCTCTTCTTCTCCTTCTATCGTCCCTCACCATACTGCCCACAATCCTCCACACCGTCCTCTTCTATTCCAATCCGTCCCATACTCTCTCCTCAAACCAACAGCTTTAATCCCTTTTCTCATCGCGGTACAACCCCTCTCCTCACCTACATCACTCGGGTTCTCAACCTTCACCCGGTATTCTACTTTCCACTCGGTTTTTACCATTTCCACTCGGTTTTTACCATTTCCACTCGGTTTTTTCCATTTCCACTCGGTTTTTCCATTTTTTACTCGGTTTTCTCTTCTCCCGCTAAGTTTTTGCTCATTTTTTCCTTTCCTCTCCCTCTTGTAGCTCCTGCTACCTTCCCTCTTTTGCTTTGTAGTAAAAATATAATAAAGGGAAATAAATGTTTCCTATGTCTTCTTTCAAGTCTAAATAAAATAAAATAAAAAGAAATAAATCATTCTTAATCAGTGTCGTACGGAAAATACTTCCATCTACACAGCCTCTATAAGATCCGTACACGTGCGAAGAACTTCGTCCTGTACGGGTTCATCACTAAAATGATACCCACCAACATTTCCCTAATCTTTTCCTAAAAAAAAATCTAAAGAACTACGTGACCCTGATTTCTCGAAAGCTTGAGAATACGTAGGAGCAGGAAATAGTTCCTGTCGGGCCCATTTTTCTTTATTTAATTTTTAGAGTTTTTTTCCATTTTTGTCTTGCTGTTAAAAGGAGCGAGGTTAATTTGGACGAGACGTCCTGTTAATCTCATATTTTTTAATATCTCTTAAAAAAAAGGAGGAGCGAGGTTAATTTGGATGAGACGTCCTGTTAATCTCATATTTTTTAATCTCTCTTTAAAAAAAGGAGGAGCGAGCTTAATTTGGATGTGACGTCCTGTTAATCTCATTTTTTTTTTAAAAAAAGAGGCGGAGCGAGTCTAATTTGGACGAGACGTCCTGTTAGTCTCATGTAAATGTTCTGTGTTTATTTTTTGTTTATTTTTGTATATTTTATCATCCCGTATATTTTCTTTTCATGAAGAAGTTAAAATAATTAATGAGTTAATTATAATGCGCGCTATCATATTGAGGTAACCGTTTTTATAACGGACAGTTGTGAGGTGCTAATACCTTCCTCACCTGTAATCAGACTCCCGAATCATGGAATTTCATTTTTATAACTAGTGCTTTAATGAAAGGTTTTTCCAGTATTTTATCCTAAAAAATATTGGTGGCGACTCCCTGTTTATTTTTAAATCGTTTCGAGGGTCGGCCGTGCCGCCGCGATCCCGATCGCGACAGCTAGCTTCCGGGAGGAGATGAAGACCTCAGTCAGCCATTAGCAGAAGCCTACTACACTAATGATAGACCCATAATTTGGATTAGTTGTAGTATTGTACATCATTTTATTTCATTAGTTGTGATTTGGTATGATTAATTATTGAATAACTTATGTTTGTTGTGTAAATGTGCAGGTTAGGTGGGTTAGCATAAAGGGGTCTTATGCTGCACTTGGTGCTGACGACAACATGGTCGACGCTGGGAGTCCCATTGATTTGACTTGTTCATTAATGGGTTGGAGGAGCCTGTTGCCACTGGCATAATGTATGACTTAAGCCATTTGGTTCACCGTCAGTCATTGCCTAATGGTATATCAAGGGTCTCTGTTGTTGAGATCATTAGGGAAGATGTATGTGCTAGTGGCAACTGTAGAGGTATGGGTTGTCGACTAGCTAGGACATTTCCTCATGTGGCCCAACAGTCTCCTGACAGTTACTATTCTCCAAGTATCCTCCCAAAACAAACATTAATCATATTATAAGTTTACGGTTCATATCACAACACATTCAGTTTAATGTTTTAATTGTTCAGCAGGAGGCAAGTCTAGCATCAAGGAAACGAGAGCCCGTCATTAATCCGATCCAAATGCTATGGATTGTCAGGGCTGAGCTGGGCGAGGACGTCGTCGTAGTCCCATGGCATCCAGATGTGTTTCGGCCGCCCTAGTCTACTACTACTTTACATTACGCGGAGTGACTTGTGCGAGATTATGATGGTGCAGACAATGCTGAACATCTTTGTCATTCAGTTTTTAGAGTTGTAAGAATATCGTTCTACATTTTATTATTTCATTTAACATGTTATTTGTCACTAACCGTGTCTAAATTTTCTTAGGTTTTGCATAAAATTTGTATAGAGACAGGTATCCCTGGAACTTATAGTCTCTTAGAGCCCTCTTTCATACAAAAGAGCGGGAACAATAGAGATGAGACTCAGGTATAAATCCAGAATTGGATGTGTGAGTATTACGTAATGAAGACCATTTTGACCATTGTCTAATTCCATATAGTATATGGATGTATAACTGTAAGTGCTCACTTGCCTGTATTCTATAAATTTATATTCATATAGTAATTAAGTTTTTGTTTTTCACTAGTGATAATTGTTTTATGTCTTATTTGCAACACTTTTAAGACTGGTCATACTTCCTTTTGACAGACGTAGATGATGTTAGAAAGCAATAGGCCATATACTTTCATCAAGTGAGGGAATGACTCTAATAGGATTATACCTACGGTTTAGGATTTTATTTTATTTCATTCATGTATATAATATTTATTGTATATAAATCATTTTCTTTATTATGTTGTTTATAACATATTAATATTATTTCATTCGTTTTCATTAATTGGTGAATACTATGCATGAAATGAACTATCTAAGATATACTATGTTTGGTTGTGTAATATTCTTGCAGGTTTAGGAAATCAATAAAATAAAACCTACATTAAAAAAAAACACTTACATTTAAACACAATTATGCCCATAATTGTGTTTAAATACACATTTTAAAACACGATTATGCCCATAACCGTGTTTAATTATGCACATTTTCAAACACGGCTATGGTCATAACCGTGTTTAAATGTCATCACTTTTAAACACGGTTCTGAACCATCGAGTTTAAAGATTTTTTATAAACCTGGTTGAAATTTATGGTTAAATGTTTTTATCTACTATCACAATGGGAACAAACACGGTTGCAAAATCGTGTTTAAAACCCCAATTTAACTGAGTTTGTATCATCTTTCTCCACCAGTGCAAGCAGCCTAGACTTTAGGAGCAAGATGAAGACCAACAAAATCTTTTGAGTAAGTGCAACTAACAATTTATCTTTTGATTACTTATGTACTCATATTTATTTTTTTAACTACAGGTACGACATGTTGTTAGTAGTCAACAAATTTAGTCGATGAATAAAATTTTAGAAAATTAAGAGTTTAAGGTATATCGCCAAAGGATCAAACTCTCCCCGTTCAACTTCATGTTGGACATTCCTGAAAAAAATGAATTTAATGGTAGACTTTTATATGGATTTGTAATTAAGTAAGAAATCAAATTATTTCTCATATTTATTGTTTTAGTGTACATTGTAGATAGTATTTAATTTTGGTTTCTACTTTTGTTAGGTTTGATCGAGGCTTCTTTCTCTTTAGAGATACATATTATCCCTTCATGACTAAACATGTAAGGTTGATCCTTGGCTTACGCTACCAAGGAGGATATATATAAATTATGAAGGTGATTATGTCACCTTTATAATTTCTAACTTAATTGAAAGACCCATCACATGAGATGTTGTTTGGAATGCGCTTACTGCATTCCAGAGAGCAGATCGTGTGAATGACAGTGTGGATGACTTTTGTCATCTATATATTATATTTTGTTTTGTAAATTTTCTTTTTCCCAACACTACTATGAATATAGATAAGTTCATTTCTTTTATTGATGATTTGAATCATTTACATAAATATAATTAGGGGGAAATTGTGTATAATTATTTGGTCGATGAGATGAATGAGATCAATGCAAAGATAAAGAAAAAATCAACCCACGAACCTTGTATCAAAGGTTGTGTTGTTGTTTTACAGGTAATTATTAATATATATACTCTTTATTCTGTATTAAATTATTAATCTCATTTTTAATAATTTTATTTATTTATTTATTTTTGAAATAGACATGGAGCTTTCTCAAATTTCCCAAGCCTTTGATAATGGAATTCCCCAAATTTTTATAGTGGTTTCATACAAAAAAAATTCTTAAAAAAATATGGACCAACTCTTCGAGACTCTTGAGATCTTTTCCCAAACCTAGTTATTAATTAAGTTATAAATCTTAGTTTTTATTCATATTTGTTTGTTTTTTTAGATAAGAGTTTTGGATGTCTTCTCAGTTGAGTTTCAACAACCCATCATTAGATAAGCATTTAGTGGTGGCGGTGCTAGCATAGATCTTCCTTCCAGTTTTGATCTTGAAAATGTATTGTTGGAGAATGAAGTGTAAGGCTTGCGCAATGAAGTTAACTAATTAAAAGAAAGGGTTAGAATTTGGAAGCACAAAAGCAGATTATTTATTTTTCATTAGTCTTGTACTCTTGTTAATATTTTTCATTAATTTAAATCTGAAGTGGTTTGAAAAAAATAGTTTAAATTGTACTGATTTTAAACCAATTTTTAAAGCATGGATTTATTACATATCTGTATTGAAAGTTTTTTGGTAGAGGAGTTTAGCTACAAGCTTTGGTTTAGAGAGTTGCATATAATTATATAAATTGTGCATCTTGAGACAAGTATTTGGGAATCTTTCTAACCTCACTCTTACTTTTAATTTTGGCAAGCTAACTTGTTTGTTTTGTTGATGTATAAGTCAATGTGTATAGGTCACTCTTCACTTTTGCAACATATACCAATACCATTTAAGTACTGATTAATAAAAGCGACCTCACTTCTACAACACATACCATTTATTTTTTTATTCTTTAACCACTCTGACCATGTTTATGATTATGTATTTAGGGCTTGACTCATCACTTCATTCATAGACTGATTTTTGTTAATCAGTACTTAAATGGCATGTGCCGCAGAAGTAAAGAAAGGGTGATCGGTACACATATTAGTCCTTAATTTATTATTATTTTCATTATGTAATGTGTGATATAATGCATAAAATAAAGCATAAATAAGCATAAAATTTGGGTTTATTTTACAAATAAATGGAAACAATGATTTTTTACTTGGTATGACTTGTTTCTTTTATTTAGTAGTGAATGATTGAGGCTGCAAGTGGAAAATAATACAAAAATAATACATTTGGGCATCAGACGGCTAACGCGTAGCGTCCAAGCCATGCTCAACATGAGATTTTAGAACCTAACACATAGCGTCAGTTGCAGCGTGTATCCTACCGACAGACTGTTTGCCACTTCGAAGATGTATGATTTTATATATAATGGACCAATCCACTATCAAGAATGGGCAGAAACTCACTAGGGGATAATGAGACACTTGTCTACGTACTATTCATGGATTATTGGGAATTATTGAAGAAAATCAGAGGAAAATAATGCATTGTCAGCAGGATCTTACGTGTAGTATCAACCCCACACCCAATGTGGGAGCTAAATTTCATAGCTGACATATAGCACCCAGCTGATGCGTAGCATCAGAATGGAACCTTTAGCTAGTCCTTCACTATAAATAGGGACCATTCCAAAGGTTTTAGGATACCTATGCACTGCAGAACACTTCCATATACTCGAAACCATCCTTAGGCACTTTTCCTTTTCACTTTTGAAGTTATTTCCAAGTTCAAGTTCTGTTTCATGTTGTTTCCATCATGTTTTCACTTGTAAGTTATGTTTTTACTTTCACCATGTGTAGCTAATTTGTTTATGTTGGGATTTGGTGAACCAATCTATTGATATGGCATTGTGATTCTGAACTCTGCATATTTATGATTCATGTTTTATGTTAGTACTTCAATCTTTTATTAGTATGAATTTCAAACGAGAGAATGATTTTCATGGTGTTAAAATTACTTTTTATAGAAGTAAAAAATACCCTTAAAATACCAATTACTAGGGATATAGTTGGTAGTTATTGTTGTGTTAAGGCCTGAACTTAAAGCAAGTTTTTACTGAGAAAGTATATAAGGGATCAGACTTTACGGTAACTATTTAGAATTTATTCACTGAGAGATCAGGTCTAATGATTTTAAGCTACAATAACATAAACTTGATGATTAAATATGCATGTCCAGAGTTACTTTGTTATATCTTTAGTGTGAGGATCTTAATTCCAACATAGTTTGTATACTATGTTTACCATCTCAAGTATTGTTTGTTGCTATTTAAAGTGTTGTCTTTGTGAAAGTATTTGTTTTGTACTTGTTTTCTGGATTGGACTTAATACTGCATAATTATTGTTTTATAATTACTTAAGTCATGAATCAATATCTAAATTTGTGAATATTATACAAAGCTGTATATAAAACATTGTGTTGTTAATAAGTTTTGACTTAATTTCTTACTATCAGTAAATAAAAATTACTATGACTTACTAAAGTTACTAAGATTAATCAATCCTTGTAGGAACAATATTTGAAAACTACAATGATAAATTGGTGCACTTGCCAAAGGTCCAACAATACATTGGATTATAGATCAACAAAGTAAACAAGTTAGCTTATCAAAATTGGAAGTAAGAGTGAGGTTAGAAAGATTCCAAAACAATTTTCTTAAGATACATGATTTATATAATTATATGCAACTTTTCAAACCAAAGCTTGTACCCAAATGCCTCTGCCTCATAAATTTATCAATATAGACGTGCAATAAATGCATGGTTTAAAAATTGGTTTGAACCAAGTGCAGTTTAAACTAGTTCAAAACTATTTTTTTACCACTTTAGTTTGAAACTAATAAAAAAATATTAACAAGAGTACAAGACTAATGAAAAATAATGCTTCCAAAATTTTGACCCTTTCCTTTAATTGGTTAACTCCATTGCGCAAGGCCTACACTTTATTCTTCATGAATGCAATTTAAGGTGCAGAACTAGAAGGAAGATCTATGTTAGCACCACCACCACCACCAAATGCTTCTCTAATGATGGGATGTTAAAACTTAATTGTGAAGACATCCAAAACTCTTATTTTAAAAAAATAAAAATTAATAAAATTAAAAACGAAAATTTATAAATTAATTAATAACTAGGTAGGGGAAAAGACCTTAGGAGTATCAAAGAGATGATCTATATTTTCTTTAAGAATTTTTTTTGTATGAGACCATTGTAAAAATTTAAGGAATTCCACTATCAAAGGCTTGGAAAATTTGAGAAAGCTCTCAAAAGCCCAAGCCTAGGTCTATTGCAAAAATAAAATAAAAAAATCATTAGAAATGAGATTAATAATTTAACATAGGATAAAGAGTAAATACATTAATATTTACCTGTAAAACAGCATAACCTTTGATACGAGGTTGGTAGGGTAATTTTTTCTTTGTCTTAGTATTGATTTTATTCATCCCATCGACCAAATAATTATACATGACTTTTCCCCAATTATATTTGTGTAGACAATTCAAATCATCAAGAAAGAAGGAATTTATCTATATTTGTAGTAGTGTTAGGAAAAAAATTACAAAACAAAATGTAATATATAGATGACAAAACTCATCCATACTATCATTCACACGATCTGCTCTCTGGAACACAGTAAGTGCACTCTAAACATCTCGTGTGATGGGTCCTTCAATTAAGTTAGAAACTATAGATAGGATGTAACCACCTTAATGATCTATATCTATCCCTCCTTGATAACGTAAGCGAAGGATCAAGCTTATATGTTTAGCTATGAAGGGATAATATGTATCTCCAATATGAAAGAAGTCTCGATCAAGCTTAACAAAAGTAGAAACCAAAATTAAATAGTATGTACAATGTACACTAAAATAATAAATATAAGAAATAATTTGATTTCTTACCAAATTACTATTCTATATAAAAGTCTACCATTAAATTCATTTTTCTAGGAATGTTCAACAAGAAGTTGAATAAGATGAGTTTGATCCCCTGGCAACATACCCTAAACTCTTCATTTTCTAAAGTTGTATTCATTATCTAAAGTTGTTGACTACTAATAACATGTTGTACTTGTAGTTAAAAAAACAAACTTAGTTATGAGTACTGATAAGGCGGGTCTGTGGCAAGTTATCCACTCCCCATTGTAGTATAATTAGATGTCGTTCCACTAGGATTGCTATAATTTAAATATTTAGTTTCAAATAATTTAGGCGGGAAAGTGATTTAAAAACATGGATATAATGCGGAAGTAAAATTTAAACTTAGAAACAAACATAAACAGTAATGTAAATATAAAAGGATTCGAGTGATGAAAAGTTAGGATTGAATTTCATCTATCTCGCCCAGTCATACGCTAGATATACATATATAAATAGCATTTGAAACAATTGATTTTTATTAAACAATTCGAAGTCATTTATATTGATTCCTCGATTATGAAATTTATAAGAAAACTCCTAAGATATTGATCCCTCAGTCATTTTAAGAAATTGTCTAGCATTATAATCAGTGGTTTAAAGCGTTCGATACGTCAGAAGCTATTTCTAACAGCCAATCGTATCGAGTATTTCATTCAGATCGATTTTCAAGAATCATTTTCCAATAACCCGAGAGAAACTGAATCAAGAGACTATTTAGCCAATAGAATCAAGTAATGAACACAAAATAAAATACCAAAATCAATAAAACGAAATACCATATATATATATATATATAAGTGATCCGGTCTGGATACCGGCCCCTAAAGTTGTGACTTCAGCATGGCTGTTCCAGAGGGGCAACCGGTATCCACAATCCGAGGTAACGTTTGAGAGACCGGATACTTCATCTGTTCTCGCTTCCTTGTTACATATAATTGACTACCTCAGTCATTCTGAGAGGTCGATCCGGACCGATCAACCAATTTCCATTCTATAACATACAGCCGGTGTTATTGGTATACATCCGGACTCTAATCCCGAGTCAGGAATTCTCCCTGCACCGGTTAGTCCGGATAACATCATGCACACCGGATGAGGCACCTGTTACAAGACAATACGTCTTTAACCATCCTCCAACGTGCAACCGGTGTCATCGGTATACATCCGAACTCTAATCCCGAGTCAGGCATTCTCCCTGCACCGGTTAGTCCGGATAACACCATGCACACCGGATAACATACACGTCACCTGACAGAAGACGATGGACATTGCTACAGGGACCGATCAATGATTCCATTCCCCACACTACGAGCCATACTCTGTTCCTGGAAATGATCAACTTGTCCCCTAAGTCTAGCCCATACTCCCTACGCTCAATATAAAATACCCACTTGCCTCAATCATGCTGGTGAGTGCGTATTAAACAATAATATACTTGCTTGATAGAGGTTGTGGTTCCCCACTAATAGTTCCTCATAAACCGAGCCAATCAGGTATAAGAACTCACTTTAGTTTACTGGAAAAGGGGGCTGGTTTGACACTTTCTCTCCCAAATGCATATATCTGATCCCTGTGATCATTTACATTCTATACTTGGAATATATCACTGATTTGAGCGTCGGAGAATCTTCGCAGGTGACACCACCTGTCGCCCACATCAATGCGGGAGGTCGGTGTGAAGGATCTCCAGGACGTCAAGACCATTCTCTACATACAGAGACACCAGATACACACTCCGGATACTCACAGGACCGGCCTTCAGACATTCACTTCTCTCACTATTTGTGACCGGCCCAACACCGGATCTCTTGGACCCTGGTGCTGGACAGATCATTGGCACGCCCAGTGGGACTCACTAAAGTCATTCCCACCTATCGTTTACAAAGCCTTGTCTTGCATCATGGAAGGCGATGGGAGAAACCGACCAGATGGGCACGTGGAAGAAATCACTACCCAAGAGCAACTAGCGAACAGACGCTTGGCTTTCGAGTCGCCTGTGGAAAGTTTAAGAAGGATGGTGTAGGTGTCTACACTAGATCCAAGGGATGAGATGATATGAAAGTTGATGGAGGAACGGATGGAATTGAAGCGTGAAAGAAAGAGCATGGAGGAGAGAGACACATCTCAGACCAAGGGGACACATCACACAACCGAGGGAGAAAAATCCTCAACTCCCCAGTATTCAAACATCCACACGTTTGAAGGGAAGGAACAGATCCATGATTCTGAAGAGAGAGTTGCTAAAGGGAAGAGGAAGCTGATGACAGCCTCTCCGGTAACTTATAAGCTCACAGTCCCTTTTTCAATGAGACTTATAAGTGTACACATCCCTAAGCACCTGCAGATTACTCAACCTCTCTCTATCGAAAAATTCAGTGGTGAAACTGATCCTACTAAGCATCTTAATGCTTATGCATTTGAAGCCATGTACCTGGGGGCAGATGAAGATGTCATGTGCAGGATTTTCCCTCGGACTCTTGTTGATGATGCCCTTAGTTGGTTCAAGGGGCTACCATCAGGTTCCATCGACTCATGGGAAGAAATGGCAACAGCGGTTGTGGACCACTTTGTTATTTCCAGAGATATTCCCAGAACATCTCATACTTTGGCCCAGATTAGGCAGGGGGAACATGAAACTCTCAAAGACTTCTTAAAGAGGTTTTACAAGGAAGCAGCTGCTATTCCAAACTTGGCAGAAGCATTACAGTTGCACATTGCAATAGAAGCTTTACAACTAAACTCTATTTTCGCCCTGTCATTGGCAAAAAGTCCTCCGGTGAGTCTTGATGAATTCAGGAGGAAAGCATCCAAGTATGTGGGTGTGACATCCCAGCACTGTTGAGGGTGGGGAGTGATCGCCGGTGCATGGACATGGACAAGGAGCGGCTCCTGGTAGGCTTCCAGCGGGGAATGTGACATCCTGGGCACTGTTGAGGGCGGGGAGTGATCGCCAGTGCATAGGCACGGACAAGGAGCGGCTCCTGGCAAGCTTCCAGTGGGAGGGACACATCAACGAACCGAATACATACCAGAATGAGAGGGATCCAAAGATTGTATAGGTATGAGACTATATAGTCCAGGATAGCTTAAAGGAATGAATTCGTACTACCTATACCAACAAATGCATCAGCCTTTTCGGTGGCCTATCACTTAAGAACTCCAAAGTTAAGCGTGCTTAACTTTGAGTAATTCTGGGATGGGTGACCTCCTGGGAAGTTCTCAGGAAATGTATGAGTGAGGACAAAAGCACATTGGAAAGGTCTCGTGTTAGTCTGTGGGGCGAGTCGTTCATTCCTAAAAAGCAGCCGGGGCATTACAGTGGGCATTGAAATGCACTTGGAAGAAAAAGTGGCGAGAGGGAAATCCCCAACGCCACATCAACAGCAACGGAGAGATAAGGACAAGCCTCAATCAGAACACATGGAGAGACCGTTGCGAGGTAACATCTTCGATAATCCTGTACCTCCGAGTCAGGAAGAACGGGTAAATGCATTTAGCAATTATGCTCCGTTAAATTCCAAGCGGTCACAGATTCTGAGAGAGATCGGATGGCCAACGCTTACTACATACGGGGTCAGGAAGCCGCCTCAGCTTCGTAAACATGGTGACCCTTGGAAATACTGTGAATTCCATGAGCAAAAGGGCCATTAGGCAAACAAATGTCAAGCCTTGAAAATACTATCGAGACCCTGACCCGAGAGGGTAAGCTCAAACAGTACCTTTTCAAAGAAAGGTCTTTTGATGAACCAGACCGGATTGAGAAAAAGGGAAGGGATTCCGAGGAAGGCGATGATCATCCCGCTCCGATCATAAGATTTACTGCTTCTGAAAAACAAAAGGGAGTTCTGGTTGGTGAGCCTGCACAGCAAAATGTTATGCCCCGACAACAACATCAGGGCCGTCGAGAGGTCATTGATTAGGGATCAGGCCATCAAAGTCAAAAAACGCTTTTCGCTATTACAGCTAGTCGGTAAGATGATGTGCACTCTTTCCTTACTTGGGTTTTTCTGATCGGGTTTTACCAAGAAGGTTTAACGAGGCATAACCCCGACTCGACTCTCTTTCTCTCTTTTGTAATTCATAATTAATGAAATACTCTATATGATTCACCCATTGTCTTTATGATTTTATTCGATCCAAAACACTGTTGTGACAAGATACTTTCAGGACGGACGATCCTAACAACGTATCTGTTGTTAGTGATGAACCTCTTCGAAGGTACAAAGGGGTGAACCATATTTCGAAGGCCCAGATTGTAGGATTAAACCAAACTCTGGGTACAGTTAGTAAGTTTGGCTGAACACCGGTGAAGACCTGGGTTGTAGGATAAAACCGAACCTCAGGAAATGGGTTGTAGGATTATACCGAACCCCATTCGAAGGCTCAGATTGTAGGATTAAACCGAACTCCGAGTACAACTAGTAGGTTTGGCAGAACGTCGGTTGACAGGGACCGCAAGCGCACGGGTTATGTCGCGTAATATAAAAGATTATCATTCTCCACAGGGACTGTGTTCAAAGTACCAGCATATTGAAATTTAATTATCCACACAATTGATTTTTAAGATTTTTATAAAATAAAGCACAAATTAAAATTGCACAGAATACGAATAAATATAAAAATAAAATTTACTTGACACTTAAAAATCAGAGTTGAGAATATCTTGGGATTTCGGGGGATTAAGACTCTATTTTATGTTAATGAATTTTAACTTTTCATAAATAAGAATCGAATTAAGTTTTCCAAGGCGAATTTTCCAAAAGCTAATTAATATGTTCCTTTCAGAATCCTATTAATGTACCTAACCTATGGAAAGCGCTGCTTAATCCTCAGAAAGGCCCATTATCGTTTTATGAAAATCCCTTTTATTTCCTCAAAAGAATTTTGATTACTTTCACGGTTTTACCGAGGTCACAAAAAGCATCTCAAAAATCTTAGGTTTAGTTCAAAGCTTTCCGGTAAAAATAAATCTCTCGATTCTATTTATTACCTAAACTTACTAATATACCCGTAAGTATACAATTTTATCATTTAGGTTCTTGTTAGGAATTACTAAAAGCATTAAGCATAATTGAACTAAATGGAAAACAGAAATTTATTTAATTCCAAGTCAAAATAACATTAAAATAAAATATTATCATACCCTCTTTATCCTAAGATAATTAATTTAGCTACTCATGAAATAATTTAAATTCATATAAATAATGGAAAAATAAAACATACAAGACATGGTAAAAATAAAGACTTACGGGTTTCTCCAAAAGCTCAGAATAATTTACCACTGTAATTCCTTGTTGCAATAATTTCTCCACCAATTACAAATTTAAATTCTCACTTTTACAGCCCTCACACTCTTACAAAATAAAAGAAAGAAAAGAAAATAAAAAGAAAGAGAAAAAAAAACGAACAGAGAAAGAAAAATGAAGAGAAGAAAGCTAAAGAGAAAAAGAGAGAAAAAGGAACGAAGAAATGAAGCTGGAGTGATTTTAGACTGGGAAGAAGTTATTATATTTTTGCTGATGGGTTGCTGCTGCTTTTATAGGCAAATGGATGGAGGATTCCAGCTATGAAAACGCGTTCAATTTGCAAGTGGAAGAAACTTTCGGTGCATGTGAGTTCCAACTGTCCCAAATTGCATTATTTTAATATTTCCAATAATTCGGTGCTTGGATTTATTCAGCTGGCCAAATTCTAAATAGACAAGTGCTGGAATTCCTCAAGACCGAGTGAAAGCTTGTTGTTTGGTATTGGTTGCTGGGCGGTGTTGGTTTGTATGTGGCAGGTAATATGGTATGAGGGACAGTGGAGTTGCTGGACGATGTGGTGGATGGAGCCGGTGTTGCTGGGCGGTGTTGGTAGGAGAGGAGTCTGGGCGGTGCGGATGACGGATTACTGGGCGGTGTCATGGATCAGGAGTCTGGGCGGTGTTGAGAGAGTATTGGAAAGGAGAGGACGGTGTTGTGGATGGAAAGGAGAGAACGGTGTTGTGAAGTGAGGACGGTTGGGCGGTGTTGGTTGGAGAGGAGTCTGGGCGGTGTTGGTTGGAGTTGTGGAGTGTAGGTCGGTTTTGAAAGGAGAGGGGACTCGGATCCAACTGAAACCATTTACTCGGCTCAGGTTCATGGAGTTCATTCGGAACTGATTGAAGACTCACTTGGTTCAGATTCAATCGGTTCCCAATCATTTTCACTCGGCTGTCTCTGAATTTGGACCACTCGGTTAAAGCTTTGCTTTGGAATTCATTCGGATTTGCTTTGAAATATTTCAGTCGGCCTTCATGCTTTTTACTCAGAATGGCCTTCAGTCGTCAATCAACTCACTCGGAATGGCCTTCGCTTTTACTCAGGAACTTGCACTTGAAGGGTTGGAATTTGACTGATTGAATTTCTTCTTATGTCCGAGCCTTGCTTTGCTCGGAAATGCATCTTTCTGACCTAACTCACTCGGAATGGCCTTTCCTTGGAGACTTCTCACTCGGGCTCAGTGTGAAACTTAAGAGTCTGCCCGAGTGTGATTCATTTCTGGTTGGATTTTTCCTTGTCCGATTAAGACACCACTCGGAAATGCCTTGTTCTCCGAATGAAACTACTCGGATTCTCCTTAGTCAGCATTTATTCATTCAATGGCATTCCTTCTGCTCGGAATCAATTCACTCGGAATCATCTTTTTGCCCAGAAAAGCACTTGTTCTTGGGTCAGACCTGCTTCAGTCAGCATTCTTCACTCGGATTCACTTCAATCAGCAAATTCCCACTCGGATTCACTTCAATCAGCAATCCTTTCACTCGGAAAATACCTTTGGGTAGCATTTATTAAAGCTCAGTTCCTTTTTTTACTCGGAATTGTTGCATTCGGACAGCTTCCAATCGGATTTTCCTAAAACCGAGACTTATTCCTTTTTAGCATTGATCCTTCACTCGAGTCAGCCATTTATCACTCGGAATGGCTTTGACAGGGAACTTTCCACTCGGATTTGGCTCCAACATTGAAGTATTCCACTCGGCAATGCTCCATTCTGAATCATTCCACTCGGAAAGGCTCCATTCTGAGCCATTCCAATCGGATTTACCTTCAACAGTGTAGTATTCCACTCGGAATTGCTCCATTCTGAGTAATTCTACTCGGATTTGGTCCTTTCTCAGTCATCCCACTCGGATTTGGTCATTTTAAGTCAGAATTCAGCAATTCTGAGTCGGATTTTAACATTTTGAGTCGGATTTCAGCATAAAAAGAGAGTTCTTTCTACTTTGGGCTTGTTCTTCTTGTTTCTTTATCATTTTATGGTCGTTTTTCTCTTGTTTTTGACCCTTTATTACCTTAATTCCTGCAAAATAACATACCCAAGTAGACTAGAGTGGAAAGAAAGCAAAAATCGCAATAAATAAAGGAAATACAGTGGATAATGACTAAAATCCTAAGCAATTTAGACCTAATTTATTGTATTATAAAGCACTTATCATCGGTGAAGAATGGTGAATGGGTAAAATCCAACACCAAGTATGAAGAACGGTGAATGGGTAAAATCCAACACCGATTGAGAAGGCCAGTGAATGGGTAAAATCCAACACCGAGTGATGAAGAATGGTGAATGGGTAAAATCCAACACCGATTGAAGGCTTGGGCTCAGTAAGCTGGTTCTTCTTCAAGACCACGCTGAACCCTGAGTAACAGGCACAGTAGGTTCAGGATTAGCCCTGATCTGAACCCCGTGTCGAAGGCTCGGATTGTAGGATTAAACCGAACTCCGAGTACGACTAGTAGGTTTGGCCGAACGTCGATGAAGGCTTGGGCGCAGTAAGCTGGTTTTTCTTCAAGACCACACTATACCCCGAGTAACGGGCACAATAGGTTCAGGATTAGCCCTGATCTGAACCCCGTTTCAAAGGCTCGGATTATAGGATTAAACCGAACTCCGAGTACGACTAGTAGGTTTGGCCGAACGTCGATGAAAGCTTGGGTACAGTAAGCTGGTCCTTCTTCAGGACCACGCTGAACCACGAGTAGATTGAAGACGACTGGTGAATGGGTAAAATCCAACACCGAGTGAAGAAAAATGGTGAATGGGTAAAATCCAACACCGAGTGAAGAAGAACGGTTAGTAGGATTAAACTGAACGCTATTGAAGATGGGTTGTAGGATCAAACCGAACCTCATTTGAAGGCTCGGATTGTAGGAATAAACCGAACTCCGAGTACGGTTAGTAGGATTAAACCGAATGCCATAGAAGACAGGTTGTAGGATCAAACCGAACCCCAGTCGAAAGCTTGGATTGTAGGATTAAACCTAGCTCCAAGCATGACTTTGAATTCACTCAGAAGTATTTCCCCTGGAAATTCTTCACTCGAAAACACTTCAAATTCGAAGTCAGACTCGAATTATTCACTCGGGAATATCTCTACCCGAAACGTACTCATTCAAAGTCATAACTTTCCTCTGACCAAAAGTACTTCCCCTGGAAATGGCCCACTCAGAAATCCTTCACTCGGTGCTATACCATGTGGAGATCGGAAATCCTTCACTCGGTGCCATACCACGTGGAGGTCAGAAATTCTTTACTCGGTGCCATACCAAGTGGAAGTCGAAAACGTATCACTCGGTGCAATCCCAATTAGAAGTGTCACACTCGGAGACACTCCACTCGGGAAAGTTGTACTCAGAAACTTCCCAACCGAATGAAAACTTGGATTATAGGAAAGAATCGAACTCCGAGTACGGCTAAGAGGATTAAACCGAACACCGTCGAAGAATTACTCGGAAATATCCCCTCGAGGGATTACTCGAAAATCCTCCTCCCGGAAGGATCAGTCGGAGATCTTCCACCCGGAAGCATCACTCGGAATTTTCAAGACAAAACACGAGTTCTCAACATAAAAAATAAAAGACTCGGATAAAACGTACATACTTTTACCGAGTAGCACGAGGAGGTTACAGGTAATGGAACTTCCCAGGTGAAACGGCCAGAACCTACCTCACTCGGAGTCACTCACTCAGAGTTGAATATTTGCTCGGAATCACTCACTCAGAGTCAAATGTTCACTCAGAACCGATCACTCAATAATGCTCGGGGATAATATTCAACGATTAACGGGTATTGCAAAGATATTTTTGCAAGTTATACCGGCATCCAGACCTCTCGCAGGTTGTATAGCTCATATGAGCAACTTCATAAGTCCCTCATACAAGCTAGGGGGCAAATGATCCAGTCTGGATACCAGCCCCTAAAGTTGTGACTTCAGCACGACTATTCCAGAGGGGCAACCGGTATCCACAATCCGAGATAACGTTTGAGAGACCGGATACTTCATCCGTTCTCGCTTCCTTGTTACATATAACTGACTCCCTCAGTCATTCCGAGAGGTCGATCTGGACCGATCAACCGGTTTTTATTCTATAACATACAGGTGGTATTATTGGTATACATCCAGACTCTAATCCCGAGTTAGGAATTCTCCCTGCATCGGTTAGTTCGGATAACATCATTCACACCGGATGAGGCACCTGTTACAAGACAATACGTCTCTAACCATCCTCCAACGTGCAACCGGTGTCATCGATATACATCCAGACTCTAATCCCGAGTCAGGCGTTCTCCCTGCACTGGTTAGTCCAGATAACACCATGCACACCGGATAACATACACGTCACCCGACAGAAGACGATGGGCATTGCTACAGGGACCGATCAATGATTCTATTCCCCACTCTACGAGCCATACTCTGCTCCTGAAAATGATCAACTTGTCCCCTAAGTCTAGCCCATACTCCCTACGCTCAATATAAAATACCCACTTGCCTCAATCATGCTGGTGAGTGCACATTAAACAATAATATACTTGCTTGATGGAGGTTGGTGGTTCCCCACTAACAGTTTCTCGTAAACCAAGCCAATCAGGTATAAGAACTCACTTTAATTTACTGGAAAAGGGGGCTGGTTCGACACTTTCTCTCCCAAATGCATATATCACTGATTTGAGCGTCGGAGAATCTTCGTAGGTGACACCACCTGTCGCCCACATCAACGCGGGAGGTCGGTATGAAGGATCTCCAGGACGTCAAGACTGTTCTCTACATACAGAGACACCGGATACACACTCCGGATACTCACAGGACCGGCCTTCAGACATACACTTTTCTCACTATTTGTGACCGACCCGACACCGGATCTCTTGGACCCCGGTGCTAGACGGATCAATAGGCAAAGTACGTCAGGTTCGAATCGACTACATCTAATCCCAAAAGAAAGTTTAGCTACACATGGTAGCCATTACAAAATGAGAAAATAAGGAAAATGAGAAGAAAAACAGCTTCCGTAACCTTCTACGTCACTTCCATAAAAGATGTAGATTGTCGTTCTTCTTCTGTTTGAAAAACAGCCCTTGTTTCTTCGTTGCAATTTTATTTATACATGTAATCTTGCTTAAGCAAGAACTGCTTGCTCTGCCCTTAAGTTGCTTTGTCAGCTGTTTAAATCTTCGCATGCTCGCTTAAGTAGGAGTTTCCTCACTTAAGCGAGATTGGACTTAATGCTAATGCCCTGTTATTGCTTAAGTGGGCTAAGCCTTGCTCAAGTGAATCAACATCTTGAAGTCTTTGTCTCTTTTTAGCTTGAGTGGGATGAGCCTCGCTCAAGCGAGTACACACTCCTTGCTCTCTGGACTTTTCTCACTTGAGCTGGATGAGCCTTGTTCAAGTGAGAAATCATTCTTTGCTCTCTAGACAATTTTCACTTTAGTTGGATGAACCTTGCTCAAGCAGATATACTTCCAATACTTTCTGTCCTTTTCTCACTTGAGTGAATGAAACCACACTCAAGCAAGTCACTCGCTCAAGCGAAATTGGTGATTATAGTTGATTGATTTGGGGCTACATTTGCTTAACGTTAATCCCAAAAGTACGTCAAGTGAGTTGCTCCAAATTTGCTTAACTTTTTGGCCACATCAATCTTCTTTCTCCATTTTTCCTTTTTTCCTATAAAATAAACAAAATAAGAGGGATTATACACTATCAAGCTCTCAAAACCTAAGCTGGGTCATTCAGATTCAAATTTTTACTGTTTTATCAATTAATTCTCATCCAAATGAATTAATTCTTATAAAATTTGTCTAATTAACATGTAAATTACTGCATAATAGATACTTATCAAGTACATAAGTAATCAAAAGATAAATTGTTAGTTGTACTTACTCAAAGATTTTGTTGTTCTTCATCTTGCCCCTGAAGTCTAGGTTGCTCGTTTTGTGTCATGTCAAATTACAACCAACTCTAAGCAACACATACAAATATTAATTTAGTTTAATGATTAAACATACTTATATTAGTTTTTCTTTTCATAGGAAGATTCAAATATGATGTAAGTTCTATTTCTAAATGTAAAATTTTCTTGCAAATAAATTATTAAAATTAAAATATTGTGATAATAATTTTTCATATATTTCCATATGCTAGCACTTTAACACTTAGGTCTTCTACAGTTTTGAAAACATTGATCTTACGATTTCTTTAATTGTGGTACTTGATAATTTAATATATATCATATATTTTTAATTTCATTATATATATATACACTACTACAAAAAAGGCCATTGTCAGCGGTTCTGTTATGACTATTGTCAGCGGTACAAGCGCAAAAAATAATGGCGCTGATAATAGCGCTAAAAACAATGTCAGCGCTCAAACCACTGACATTAGCTAAGTATTGTCAGCGGTTGTAGTGCAGAACCGCAGACAATAGTCACACAATGTCTGCGGTTGTAGTGCGGAACCGCAGACAATAGTCACACAATGTCTGCGGTTGTAGTGTAGAACCGCAGACAATAGTCAATATTTGCTTTTTTTATTTTAGTTTTTTTATTTACTAAACTTATATTAAATATTATAATAAACTAATTTTTACACTATAATAGTTTCAGAACTATAGATATAACAATATTAATAGCTAAAAAATTAAAACACCAACAAATCTCTTTTTAAAATGGGTTTAGTTTCATGTAGCTATATTATTATTATTATTATTATTATTATTATTATTATTATTATTATTATTATTAGAAAACCATATTGCCAAACTACATTAAGCCCAAACAGGAGGGAACAGAGGAAAACATATACCTTCATGTGCTTTGATTTTAATTAGTGGACATGGAAGTTGATACATTTACAATAAAATGATAAGGGACATACATTTACAATAAAAGCTACGTTCAGCATTTTGTAACACTGGGAAACATTACATGCCAAAATAGAGAGATGCCCAAAAAATAAAATAAAAAACTCACCTTGAAGAAAAGAGAGGAGTACACTCCAAAATATAGCTTGAAGAATAAAGAGGAGTACACTCCAAAATATAGCTTTCTATGGACCACCAACAGTAGCAACACACAAAACATAGAGGAGAAAGATTACATGCCAAAATAGAAAGAGATACCACAAAAATAAAAAAACTTACCTTGAAGAAAAGAGAAGAGAAAGATAGATCATAAAATGGAAGTAACACACAGGAGCAGAGAGAGAGAGGAAAGAAAAAGTTATTTTCTAGAAGCAACAAGAACTCTTAGAAAAGTCACTTTATAGGAAAAAGGCAAAATTTAAATTTTAAATTGACACATTCATCAAAAAGCGAATCCCGCGCGCGGAGCATTCTAATTTCATTATTGTCAGCGGTTGTGGTGCGGAACCGCAGACAAAAGTTATTTTCACAACACTATTGTCAGCGGTTGTGGTGTGGAACCGCTGACAAAAGTTATTTTCACAACACTATTGTCAGCGGTTACTATTGTCAGCGGTTGTGATGTGGAACCGCTGACAAAAGTTATTTTCATAACACTATTGTCAGCGGTTGTAGTGCGGAACCGCTGACAAAAGTTATTTTCGCAACACTATTGTCAGCGGTTGTGATGCGGAACCGCAGACAAAAGTTATTTTCTGCGTTTCATAGTGCAACCGCAGACAATAATCATAATTTTGCATTAATGTCTGCGGTTCCGTCCAACCGCAGACAAAACTAGCGCATTCTTTTTCAATTTTTGTTGTAGTGATATAAAAGATATTCCATCCTATAACGATCAACAAAACATTAAGAAAACAAAGTTGACAAAGTGAAATGGATGGATGCCTTAAATGTAAGGGACCTATTCATCCCTAAAATACTCGGAGACACTACTAAAGGGGCAGACATAAAGTCCAAAAATTAAATGCCATGACAACAAAACAGTAACAAAAGAAATACGCATATATTTTAGCAGTTAACATGAACGATATCAAAGGATCACCAGATAGGAGCAAAAGACTATTAAGAAAAATTAATCACCAATAAATCATTTGAACTATGCTTCTAATCATCACATGAACCTTCCATTACAATTAATCCACAAATTATATTGTCCAAATCAATCAACTATAAGAAATCATAAACATACAAAACACAACAACGAGTTAAATCATGAAAAGTAAAAACCCCAGGAAGAAGGCAGTAATGGTTATGTAATCATGAAAAAAATCATACATTACAAGTGGTGTTCACCAACTAGCTCAGCCCAAAACCCATCAAAGCCCACGCCGACCAAGTAATCATAATTAGAGAAACATAAATCAATGAGATAGAAAATGAAACAAATCAATAATATCAAAGTTGAATGGTAATCAATGAAAAATCAAATTTTGTTAGTAACAAGAAAAGAGATAAAGAAAAAATATTAAACCAACTTTTTTCTTCTCCAGTTTTGTGACCTAATAAGGGCATTGGTGCATGGAATTGTTGATTAGAAGTAGAGGAAGAGCTAATTTCTCCCTACTTTCACTAGGTCAACTTTCAGGTAAGTGAAAATTGTTGAAGATTGCATTTTCTCTCTAATTCCTAAGCTTCTGGGTTTTTGGGTACTAATGGTTATTTAGGATTTATAAGTTTTGAGGTTTTTGAGGAAAATGCAAATTACTTTAATTTTAAATTGTTGATTAGAGCTAAGAAAATGCCTTGATTCTTATAGGTGTGTCTCTCCAATTAGGTATGGAAGAGGGAGTTATAATTTGAGCACACATTTAGTGAGTAATGTACTTGTTGTATAATTAATAATGTGATTGTGTGATTTGAAGCTTGTATGGTGCGATATGATTTTATGTTGTGAATATTGAATGATATGATATGAATTATGAGTTGCGAGTGTTGAATTGATTGGAATCTAAATGAATTGTGTAAAGTGATATGATAGTGCAATTATGAGACAAGTATTGATATAGAATTAGTAGGATTGTGAATGATAATGTGTTGATAATTATTAAACTGAGATTATGGGATTAATGATGATTATGAACTATAAGATGGTGAATTACGAACATTGTTAGGCGACTATGCTTGGAGCATAATATGTGATGCGAGAATCTAGGCTTGGAGCCTATTATAAAGAATAGTTAATGAGATAGATATTGTTGTATGTTTCATCCATTATGTGCATAAAACCTTCCAAAGGAATGCAAGGGTTCCTTAAAAGGGAGCCTAGGTGGAGGGCGGCTCCCTGGACAAGCATGAATCCATTACTAGAAAACATGCTACAACTACAACAAATTTGCGATCGAAACTGGTCCGTCACTAATTGTGACCGTATTAGCAACGAAATTTCACTCAACAACCAAAATGTGCCCGGTGGGAGTGTCTATGACGTAAATTAGTGACCGAACACCTTCCGTTGCTACTTTTCCTAAAGAATGTGTCACTAATTACGTCGCTGTAAATGGATACGTAACAAGTGGTTGCTACTTTTGACGTTATATTTGAATATTTTATTTAAAAATATAAGTTTTTTGATAAATAACTCTAGTGACATATGACAGGGTGTCCTTAATCATTTATCCCATCATCGAAATTGGTTTATAACCTAAAAAGTTGTCGTTGCTGCCTCCGTCGCAAACATAGCGGGCTATTCTGAAAAAAAAGGGAAATTTAATGACTCAACAACAGAACAGACCATCAGTCACTACTAATGTAAGATCTTATTAGTTATTTTCAAATGGAGTGGGTTAGTATAGCATGTAGTTCGTTATTTTATCCAAAAATAAATAGTGTTTTACTCACTTGTGACCTCTGGAAGTATGACTTGAGTGAGAAGAACGAGTTGAGTTAATAAATCTAAAAATGGGTCATTTACTAACCAAGTAACTCATGACACAAATGTATTGGTCATTTCCAGATAGAGTCAATCAGTGTTAGATCAAAATGGTCATTTTCAAATAGAGTGGGTCAGTATAGCAACCAGTTGGTCATTTTATCCAAATACAAATGGTGTTTTACTTACTTGTGACCTCTAGAGGCCTTGAGTGAGAAGATTGAGTTGAGTTAGTGAAACTTAAGATGGTTCATTTACTTACCAAGTAAGTCATTACACCAATATATTGATCATTTTTAAAAATAGTCAATCAAGGTAAGATCGAGTTGGTAATTTTTAAATAGAGTGGGTTAGTGTAGCATCGAGATGGTCATTTTATCCTAAAAGAAATAATGTTTTACTCACTTGTGACCTCTGGAAGTATGCCTTGAGTTAGAAGACCGAGTTGGGCCAGTGAATCTTAAGATAGGTCATTTACTAACCAAATAAGCCATTACACCAATATATTGGTGTTTTTCAGATAGAGTCATTCATTGTAAGATCAAATTGGTCATTTTAAAAAAAAAATAGGTCAGTATAGCAACCAATTGGTCATTTTATCATAAAATATATAATGTTTTACTCACATATAACCTTTGGAGGTATGCCTTGTGTGAGAAGACTAGGTTAAGTTAGTTAATCTTATGATGGGTCATTTACTAACCAAGTAAAACATTACACAAATATATTGGTCATTTCCAGATAGAGTCAGTCAATGCTAGATCAAGTTGGTCATTTTCAAATAGAGTGGGTCAATATAGTAACTGGTTGGTCATTTTATCCTAAAACAAATAGTGTTTTATTCATCTGTGACCTCTGGAGTTATGCCTTAAGTGAAAAGACCAAGTTGAGTTAATGAATCTTAAGATGGGTCATTTACTAACCAAGTAAGTCATTACACCAATATATTGGTCATTTCTTGACAGTCAGTTAGTGCTAAATCAAGTTGTTCATTTTTGAATAAAGTGGGTCAGTATTGCAACCTGTTGTTCATTTTATGCTAAAATAAATAGTGTTTTACTCACTTGTGACCTCTGGAGGTATGCCTTAAGTAAGAAGAATGAGTTAAGTCAATGAATCCTGAGATGGGTGATTTACTAACCAAGTAACTTATTACACAAATACATTGGTCATTTCTAGATAAAGTTAGTTAGTGCTAGATTGAGTTAGTCATTTTCAAATAGAGTGGGTTAGTATAGCAATAATTTGATTATTTTATCCTAAAGTTTAAATCCTACATCCTAAACCCTAACCTTTAAAATATCTTTCTCTCATGATGAGGATTTGGAGCAACATCTTCCCTTTAACACTTCTTCTTCCCTATACATAAAAACCAACATCGTAACCCAAAAAGCTCTCATTCTCCTCCTAGATCCTTCACCTTTACTTAAGAGATATAATAAATAAGTGAAAGTTTTCAATCTTAACCTATTTATGCCCACAAGCCTACAAACCACATCCCAAGAAACCTAATAAATCTTATTCTTTAACTCACTCTCACCCCCACAAAAACTTTGTAAAAATAAAATGTAAAAGAGACAATACCTTTAGGCGTTTTGAAAAAGGACAATAAGTAAATTGCAGAGAGGACAAAAAAGACTTTAACAACACAAGCCTTGCTCCACCCACAAATATTTACTCTACCAAGTAAATAATGTTTGTTGAACTAATTTAACCTTCAGATCTTATATTCTACTTCTCATTGAATCACCATTAGGAATGCTAAGATACTTAAATAGTAAATGCTTCGATTTCAATTAATAACATGTGTAACCATCTTTATCCATTCTCCAAAATCATTGATACCCTTCCCTGAACTTTTTGCATGGTTTATCTTTAGGCTTGAATATAATTGAAACACTAAACACTAATCATTTGGGCACTATAGTGCTCTTAAGCTTAGCTTCATCAAAGACAATGGTGTCATCTACATATTATAAATGTGACACCATGCAACCTTTAATACCCATATGTACCTTTTAAATACATAAGCAGCCTCCATGGGTTATTTCATAATCAAGTTTAGACTTTTACCTACTTGTACAAACAAAAAAAAAGAGATGAAGGATCAACTTATCTCATCCTTTTTCTACAATAAATTCCTTAGATGGATTATCATTGACTAATATAGATATAGTTACAAATTGAAAGCATTCTCCAATCCATTTCCCCCACCTTGTTGGAAATCCTAATTACTACATCACTTGTTCCAAAAACCACCAACTAACATTATCTTAAGCCTTCTCTACATCTATTTTTAAAAATGAAACACCTAGTCTTCCTATTCTCTACATCGTTTACTAACTCATTGGCAATGAGAATATTATCTAATATCTATCACCTCTTAATAAGTTAAATTTACCATAGGAAACTAGATTTTGCAATACCCTCTAAAGTATATTTACACATTGGACATTCCTTCACTACCACTGGAAATAACTATTACTATGGTGATTCCTTTCTTTTATTATAGTTCTAACCACAATTACAAGATTTATTATAATAACCTATTATTGCAGTTGTAATGATTTATTACAACAGTTATTTCCCCTACTACTGCATTCTAAATATATTATTACATTTTTCCTTGAGAGTAGTAATATGTTGTGCTATAATAAGCTTATTTAGTTGTAGTGCTTCTTCAGTATCAACACTAGAAACAAGTTATTCACGCCTTTTAATGACCTTCCATTTGAATTAAACTCACAAAATGTTGAAAGTCATTTTTCATACAATGTTAAAATTGCTTTATAAAATGAAAAGTGTAGCCATATTGACCAGGACTCTTATCCCCAACTTAATCTCACATAGCTCGCTTAATTTATATTTTTGATAAAAGGACATATCAAGCTTTCCTTTTCTGATTCCCTTATCACATTGAATTTGAGCCCATCAATAACCACCTTTACCCCCTTATCTTCCTTCAAAAGTTCTGTAAAATAATTTATGATCCACTCTTTTATTTCTTTCACACCCTCTAATCTACCCCTTTTTACAACAATGCTGAGAATTTCATTTATTTTTTCCTTTTATTAATACAAGAGTGAAAAATGATGAATTATCATCTCCTTCCCGTCAACCACAAGACTCTTGCTTGTTGATGAAGTAAGCTAGATCTCATTTTGCTCATGGACCATAAAATCTTCCTCGCTTTCTTTTTCTTCATCACTTCTTTAACATTTAGCTCATTACTTTCACTTCTTCATCACTTCTACATGTTGCTACAATGTTTCCATTATATTAAACTTTTCTTTAGCTCCTCCAACTTTTTTTGTAACACAAAACCACCCCAACCTTCATACTACAATCTACTCCGCTACTGCTCAACAAAGGATTTCAAACTAGAAAACAATGTTCCAATATTTGAGTATACTCTTACTAGCTTAGTTCCCCAATTGTCCTATTTGTCTTTCAATATTACAGGGAAATGATATGATAATCCTCTCTATAAACCCTATTTTTTCAAATTTTCCCCATAACTTCAGCTATCAAGAATCTATCGAGTCTTTTTTATTTGAGTCATTTGGTCTATACCAAGTGGGTCATCTCCCACACATTGGCAAATCAATCACACTAGCTTCCAATAAAAACTCTTGAAACAATTATATTTCAGACTAAGTAGAATTAAAATCTCCTTTAATACACCATGAATCCTTTTCTCCCTACATTTTTAATTTTAATGGCTCATCCAATATTTATCTTTTCCCACTTAACTCACATGGGGCATATACGTTGATAAAATTACAATATACCGATTTGTATTTCCACACCCTTAAAATGCATAGGAAGTGTGTCCCTTCTTTATATGGTACCACCTCAAAGTTAGATTTATTCAAAAGCATAAGTAAACCTCTAAATCTTCCTGTTGACAATTTAAAGCGCCAATTAAACTCATCACTTGATAGTTGTATAGAAGTATAAATGTATTGAGGTTCCTAACTAACTAGTTAAGTATTAATTACTTAATTAGTTAGTGAATTAGTTGGAGTTAGTTATTCTGGCTCTATAAATAATAGATTGTAACCAGCCATGACTAATCCTCATTTATTCAATTCAGTGGCAACATTTTCATCTCTTTTTTCTCTCTATCTCTCTCTCTTTCTCTCTCTCTCTCTCTCTCTCTCTCTCTCTCTATCTCTCTCTCGGTTTTCCTTTCACTCTCAATTTTCTTTCTTTCATGGCCATCACCTTCCTTTGATGGTATCAGAGCCCTATCTAGGGCTCTGCCATTGTTGTTGTCATGGTTCGTGCTAGAAGTTCCAACGCTGTTAAGCCACCACAAGATCCAACTCTTAATCTATCATGCCCATTTTATGTCTATCTGAATGATTTGATGTCAACCTCACTCGTGAATCGCATGCTTGATGGCAGAAATTATCATGCCTGAGCGAGAGGAATGAAGAGAGCATTCATTTTAAAGAATAAATAGAAGTCCATGTGTGGTTTAATTCAATCTCCAGATCTCTTTGATTTGATGTACGAAGCGTGGGAGAGATGCAATAATTTGGTTCATGCGTGGATTGTGAGTTCTGTCTCACAATCCATAGGTCAATCCATCATGTTTACTGAAATTACGTTTGAAGCTTGGGAGGAACTCAAAGAGAGGTTTTATCAGGCTGATTTGGTATGCATCTCTAAATTGCAACCAGAAATTTATAGTTTCAAACAAGGTGAATCTTATGTTAGTGTGTACTTAATGAATCTGAAAGTTCTATGGGAAGAGCTTGAGAATTAAAAATTATTGCCTATGTGTACTTGCACAATGAGGTGCATGTGTGAAGTAGTGGAGAATACAAAGAAATACCAATTATAAAACTGTATCATACATTTTCTGATAGGACTCAATGATAGCTTCAGTGTTATTAAATCATAAATTTTGTTAATGGATCTTATGTCAAGCTTGCACAAGGTTTTCTCGTTGGTTTTGCAGCATGAGAGACAAGTCAATCCTTAGATCCTAAGTCAAAAAGATAATGCTGATGTTATTGTAAATGCTATGGAAGGAAGGAGAAGATTTGGTAGAGAAAGAGGATCTGGTTTTAATGGCAATGGTAAAGGCAAGATCTATTTATATTGAGGAAATACTGGACACACAGTCGACACATGCTATAGGAAGCATAGCTTTCCCTCAACTTTAAATTCACAAATGGTAATAAAACTAACCATACTTTTGTTGAACATTCTTAAATAGATACTGATGATAGACACTCGGTTAAAGTCGAGGCGAAGAGCCTTGGTGGAGCAGTTCCTTTCACAATTAAATAATACAAAAGCATTTTGACTCTAATTCAACACTTAGGTCCCCCAACTACTATAGCATTTGTGGCCAATCATGTTAGTTCAATTGGTGTTTCCTCCACTACATGTCATAGAATAGGTATTTCCTTGGTGATGTCTTGGTCAGCTTTTTATAAAAATTACACCACTAGCTCCTAGATCCTGGATTCAAGAGCAACTGATCACATACAAACACAAAAGAAGTTATTTCACTGCCTCAATCAAATTTCCCCTCTCTCAATACATTTTCTTGATAGAAGCAAAATGATCACAAAATTTAGTGGTTCAATTAAAATATCTAATGGTCTAATTTTGTACAATGTTCTATTCCTGCCTAGATTCAAGTTTAATCTCATATCTATTAGTAGGTTGGCTATGAATAATGATTGTAAGTTGGTTTTTTATCATGGGACATGTGGTATACAGGACCTTAAGAGCGGGAAAATGGTTAGTTTGATTGAAGCCAATGATGGCCTTTATAAGTTGGAGGCATAATTTTCTTTACGAGTTCTGCATAGCCATCTATACAATCATGATTCTGTTGTTAATTTTGTAAATGTCATTCCAGAAAGTGCCTTGTGGCATTATAGGCTAGGCCATCTGTCCCTAGCTAGAATACAATCCATGTTCAAAGATGATTCTTCTATACTTGTTAATGACAATCTCATTTGTGATTCTTGTTATGCTTCCAAACAAAAAAGGTTACCATTTTATTTAAGTAACAATAGATTTGTAGCATTATTTGATCTCATTCATGCAAATATTTGGGGACCATTCAATGTCCTTGGCATCCATAAGCATTGATATTTCTTCATTATTTTCGATAGTCATAGTAGATACACATGGACTACTTTGTTAAGGAACAAATCAGAGGCCACTACATGTATTTAGCATTTTGTGCAAATGGTTAGTGCACAGTTTAATGCACAAGTGAAGCAGATCCGCATTGATAATGGTGGATAGTTTCATATGCCAGCATTTTATGTATCCAAAGTAATCTTGTACCAGAGGAGTTGTGTTCAAACTCCTTAACAGAATGGTATAGTTGAAAGGAAACATAAGCATTTGCTTAATGTAGCCAGGGCCATCATGTTTCGTGCTTCCAAGAATCTTTGGACTTATGCAGTAAAACATGCTTGTTATTTGATCAACAAGATTTCTACAAAGATACCACAGGATAAGTCTTCTTTTAAGGTTCTACATGGGCAAAAGCCAGACTTAACAGACTTAGAGGTATTTGACCGTTTATATTATGTTTTCACCCTCAAAGCTCAAAGAGGAAAATTTGCCTCCATGACCAGAAAAGCTACTTTTCTGGGATACAAAGAGGGAACCGAGGGATATGTTGTTTAGGATTTGAGCAATTGTGAGCTTGTTGTAACTAGATATGTTCACTTCCATGAGAAGGTTATGGCTTTTACCATCAGGCAACCACAAGAACCATTGTACACTTGTCTTGGCCCTGTATGTACTGAGCAAATCACTCCTTCCTTCTAACCTAGTGACACCATACCTTTATCCTCTATCTCCAACCCTACAACACCAACATTGTCACCACAACCTAGCTTACCTGTCAATTCTCCCAATTCACCAAAAATCCAATCATATCCTATCAAAAAATCTACCCGAGTTAGACAGCCTCCATTGTACCTCACTGACTATGAATTCTCTACCATTCATCAATTCTCCACCAGGCATCCTCTTTACAACCATATTTCCTATTCCAAGATCCATCTTTCACATAGACAGTATGCCTTGGCCCTTAGTGTTGACACACTCAAACTTATGAGGAAGCCTCCTCTATTCTTGCGTAAAAACAAGCCATGTCAGATGAGCTCACTACCTTGCATAGGAATAAAACTTAGATTCTTGTTAATCTGCCTCCTAGAGTCAAACCAATTGGAAACAAATGGGTCTATAAGCTCAAGAGAAATCAGATGGCATAATTGCTAGGTACAAGGCTCGCCTAGTAGTTAAAGGGTACAATCAAGTGAAGGGAATTGAGGTGTGGCACAGTTGCCACAAGTCACAAATGTTGTGTTAAAATTTAGTGATGATTAGACATCATTTATGGAAGTTAGGGTGCGTAGAAGTTGGTTTGAAGGCCTTTTTACTACATAATCCTGCTATCTGGCTGTAATCAATTACTAGAATTCTGAGTTACAGGATTAGGCAGGAAACCTTCAGGTAATCAATCACCAAAAGGAAGCCTATTTAAAACCTACACAAGTTCTTGCAGGTAATTGATTATACTTATTATGTAATCGATTACCACCCTGTCAAGACGCCCTAAACTCAAGTTTTTAGCCATGTAATGGTGGGATTTGGATACCCTATTTTTAGGACGTGTATTTATGAATGTGTGGAATCATGGGAACACGTCTTCAGGCGGACGTGAAATTTTCAGAAAAATTTTCTTTAGGTTTTTAATTAATTGAGCATTAGGTGCTCACAGTTATCGTCAACTTAGCCAGTGTCAGTTAAGTTGACAATACTAATTATGCTAGGAATTAAATCATAGTTTTCTTTATCTATTATTTAGTTATGATTTATTTTTTATGATAAGAGATTGAGATTATGTTAATATATAAGATTGTAAAGATTAAATACCTCCCGATTTATATGAATAGCCTCTTTTGTATTGTATTTTTGTATTATTTCTCTTTACTTTCTCTTCCTTTACTCTATATATTTAGATTTTTTTTCATATTCGATAAGAATGCATTAAATTGTTAAACTTTTTTTAAAAGTTTGTAGACTTCAAATTTCTTAATTATCAACTAAAGTTTACTAGTATGTTTATTTATAGAATCATGTTAACTAGTCATCTAAAATAAAATTTTGTTTGTTGAGTATTATGTGGAAACTACTTATAAATTAAATAAATTTTAATAATAATTTTAATAAAAATATTTTACTTTTACTTCTTGGCTCGGAGTCAGAACACGGTTTGTTTAGCATTTTTCTTATTTATATGCCATCATTGCTCGCAATAATATAAATGTGTTATGTGCCTTGTAATCTTTCATTGTGCCCCATTCACTGACAACAAAATGCACAATTTACATTAAAAATTGACATAACGGTGACACAAATTTGCTTATGGAGCCATCATTCCAAAGTCACATGACCCAAAAACCATGGTAATTGTATGGTAATCAAATATAAGTGTTTTTTTACCAGGTAAGAAAATCTTACTATTAATTTGTTTCTATTTAATTTTTAGAAAGAAAAAAATTACATAAATATATTTAATTTGTTTTAATCACATATAAAATTTTTTGGTTTCTCTTTAATCTAAATATTACTGAGAAAAAAATATTAATAATTTGAAACACTAAGTAAATCGTTAAATAAAACAAAATTGATCTATTCTATTGAATAGAAACAAAGATAGTATTAATTAAAGGGTTTTACTTGGGTACCCTCTCTAAATTGAGGGTTTCAATACCCCTAGCCACATGTCATGCGTGAAAATTGTGTGTAATTTAAGTACCCTTAGCCACGTGTCATGCCACATGTCGAAATAAATTGTACGCATTAAAATATTTAAAATGCCAAAGTTTGATAGTGCTAAGACTTGATCCCACAACACATGGGAAAGAAACAAGTAGTCTTACCACTAAGCTACTTAACACATTTAAAAATTATAACGCAACTATATAGTTATATTATATTTGTAGAATGTATATCTGTTAATAAAATTTATTAACCAAATAGACATTTTTGTCTTTTTCATTTAGTATAACAATTAAAATTAAAATTAATGAACGAAAAAATGTAGGAATATTTATTTTGTAAATAAATTTTATTAACAGATATACATTTTATGAATATAATATAACAATATATGGTTATATTATATATCTTAAATGTAACCTAGTGGCGAGCCTACTCTTCCATCTTCTGCTCAAATCGAACGCTACAAATACTATTTTGGAATCCAAACAAAAATGATGACTTGCAAAAATATATGACATAGATTGAGTTGACACATGGCTAGAGACTAATACATGTGGCATAAATTCAATTGACACATGACTAGGGGCTAGGGGCATTAGAGCCCTCAATTAATGCGCTTAGCAACCGGTCAAACTAGTCAGTCGTAAATAGTCAACATTTTAAAATATTTATATTTCAAAATTTAAGTGTAACAAGATTTGATCCCCTAACGTATATATAAGAGATGGAAGATGAGCCTTAGCAAATTAAAGGCATATATCATTAGTTTTTTTAGGAATAGATGCCTATAGTCATGTGTGTGAAGCAACTAGAATGGATGCCTCTAGCCACATGTCAACTAAATTTATACCACATGTATTATTCTCTAGCTACATGTCAACTCTGTCTATGCCATATATTTTTTAAAACCATCATTTTTATTTAGATTCTAAGATAACATTTGAAGTGTTTGATTTGAGTAGGAGATGGAAGAAAAGCCTCACCACTAGGTTACATTTAAGAGATGTAATATAACCATATATTGTTATATTATATTTGTAGAATGTATATATATTAATAATATTTATTTGCAAAATAAATATTCTCGCCCTTTTTTTTGTTCATTAATTTTACTTTTTATACAAAATGAAAAAAGACAAAAATGTTTATTTCATAGATAGATTTTATTAACGGATATACATTCTACATATATAATATAACTATATATAGTTGCATCATATTTTCTAAATGTGTCAGATAGTTTAGTGGTAAGGTTCTTACTTTCTCTCCAATGTGTTGCAAGATCAAGCCTTGTTATATTCAAATTTTAACATATAAAATGTTTTAATGCATTGACTATTTATGAGTGATCGATTACTAGACACAATCATGTCCGTCCATGCTAGTTGCTTAAATCACACATGATTTCGACATGTGGCATGACACGTGGATAAGAGCATTAATTCTAATTGTTTAAATCACACATAATTTTCACATGTGGCATGACACATAGCTAAGGGTATTGAAACCCTCAATTTAGAGAGGGTATCCAAAAATTTCTCTTAATTAAAACACACTGCTACTCAATCCTAACATTAAAACAAATCCTTCAAGAGAAAGACTTATTGAGTTCGTACAAGAAAAACACAAAATATTTTACCTTCGCCCTTAATTAACCATGACCATAAAGCATTCATTAACCCTAGTCAAAAACATTTTTAACGGAAGAGAATTCATTTAAAGATATACTACTGCAATTCTAAATCCACTATGTTGAAGGAAATGATTCTTACAAGTATTTGGTAAAACAGACAAAAATTTATTTTAGTTTAATTTGAAAGGAACCTAATCAAAGGGTATTGTATAATGGAGAAACAGGACCCTTGGATTAACGTTTTTTTAATTTTAACAAAAAATATACAATCTAGATTATATATATACATACATTTTTTCATCTTTGGACGTCGTAAATAAACAAATATCATTCAAAATATTTCAATATTTTCATATTCTTTACTTGCAGTTTTGGTATGTGATATGAATATTTGGATATTATAGTCAGAGTGATCATGTGGTGCAGTTATTGTGGAAGATATCGTTCAAATTCTTAGACTGATATCAGTGACGCCGGGGGGAAGTAGCCCCTGAAAAGATGGAGTAAAATTTGGATTTTGCTGATGTTAAAGGAGACATGCATGCTGTTCGATAGCTATATAGGTTTCATTATATTATTCATTTAACAGTACAATTGTAATTGTAAATTCATTTACATATAGTTGGTTCAGTTCAGGCTGTATATATATAGTGAATTGAATGTGTGAACCAAAATCACTAAATTTGGCTATAACATACACGGGATCATTTGCAATAACTGACCCAAATCCAACCTATATGTTACCTTACAACTGCTCCGAAATTTATAATTTTAATTAGGGGTTAGATCCCCAATCCAAACAAAAGAAAATTAGCAAACCATGGATCTTGCCATAAAAAGAGACATAAATTCTAATGTACAGATATTGTAAAAACCATATATTATTATTAGTACTTTTTTGTTTGTTTGAAATAAGACATGAACTCCAATAATAATATAATAAATCATTCAAATAAGGTGAAGCAAAACAAACTAAAAATCATTAGAATAGTATAACCATCTAACTGATACTAATTAATATCTTGTGACTCAGTAAAAATTTGATTTTTTTAAAATATACTTTTTAAATAGGGATAAATAACTTTAACTGTGACATAGTCTCAACAATAATCTTTAATTGTATAGAAAATACATTTGAGTAAATTTTTCAACAAAATTGTTTGTAACTTTTTTTAAAAAATTTATCCTTTATGACAAAGTTTTAAATAAGATAATTACTTCCAGTTTTATGTAATATGTGGGTGCTTAACACCAAAAAAAAAAATTGTGATCATACACAACAATATATTAGTCTTTTCTCAACAAAATTATTTGTAAATATGAATTATATTTTTTATATAGTCGTAATATTTGTATTGATAATTTTTTAGTATAATAATAAATTGTAACAACCTAACTCCTTTAATATAATACTTCACCATTAATAATACAAATTAAATCAATAAATTGAATTTTTTACATAACTTTAAAATAATATTTTGGGAGGGTATCCATCCGTGATTTTTTACTTTTTTTTTCATTTTTGCTTATATCTCGCCTCAAACAATTAGAAAAACACCAAACTTAGTGTACACAGCTTATCATTTTCATACAAATACATAACACAAAAGATGTAAAAATCCAATAACATCACTTATCAGCATTTCGTATACTTGACACAAACATTGATTTAAGTGATAGAAATATGATACAAATAGTGCGTCTTTCCCCTTCTCTTTATGGTTATTAAAAAATAACATGCTACACAGAATATGCAGCAAACGTAGCATGTGATTGGAAAATATTATAATAAAATTTTTGTCTGGGGACTAGTCAGGAAAGAAGATTTTGCAGAATATAATATATGATGTGCCATAGATGTGTTGGCAACTCTCTCAGCTCAGTCTCAAGACAATGCTACAAAATTCACATCCAGATAAATAATGAATGAAGCAGACACTACCTACAGAAACAATAGACTATATGCACTTTTCTGTGGAAAACCAAACATGCAGGATAGGATAGTACAGTTCAACAACTACTACCACCTCATATGTGATTATGTGTTATCTTTTCCGTTCCTCCCACAACTCTCCAGGTTTTATTATTATACTGAATCTGAATGCAATCATTCTCTCTATATCACTAGCCCTCTGCTCTCAAGGTTACATTATCACCATTCTTCTATCAGTCAATTTCTGAAATTTTCATTCAGAAATTTAATTAATTATTGAATTCTTAAGCTAGCTATATATCATTCACTCAGGGCAATTTGGTCAAATTCGCATCTTCTTCTCTGTTTAAAGTGTTAACTTGGAGTACAGTATCACTGTTTTGTGCATGACACGCATTTCCTAATCATTTGCTTTCATCATGTTTCCCTCCTGGTATGTTATTTGTGTCCTTCGCCATATGTCAACATATGCATCAGCTCCTTTCTTTTTGTTTAACACTCACTCACTCACTATTCCATTGGTTTCGCAGTATTAGACCTGTATTATACTTCCGCCATAGCTAAATTGCTTGTCTTGGTCTCTTTGCTTACTAGTCAGTTTGAAAATCATGAATGAGCTTCAGCCATATTATGGTAGCGAGACTTTCATCTGGGTGAGAATCATATTTACTTCTGGTTTTTTCTTTTTCATCTATTTTGGGGTTTCTCAAGTTTTTGTTTAATATTGTTTTAAAATTTAGTCACGTATTTTGAATATTACAACCATGGGCCTTCGGTGCTGGCGAGCTTACTACTCAGTTGAATTCAAATTGCACATCTTCCTGGTAAGCTCCATCTGAAATCTTTCTTCACGCGCTAGCTACATTGTGATGTCTATTTGATGACTATGAACATAATTAATATCATGAACTTGATGATATCTATCTGATCATAGGTCCCATATTCTTTGATTAATTTACTAATTATCAAAACCTTCAAAACTTCTACAATCTCAATGATCCTCTATTGTTATTTAATTAGATTTTTGTTTGAATAGTTGCTTTGAACCAGAATGTAAAGACCTACAAGCATAAAATCAGAGAGTTCAGAACAAAACTAAAGCTCTTCTGTTATATGACAATTTAAAATTTTTAATACAAATATAAGAACTACAAGGCTAAGTATTAGAACGTACCAACCCAAGACACACTAAGCTTGTGTACTTAACATTGCAAGTCCCAAAGGAGTAAGCAGTTTGCATGGCCTATTTGTTCGTTTTGCTAAGGGAGGTAACACTAAGAAAATGAAAACTAATTTGTCACTATGTCTGTCCTGTCAAGACCGATAGTTTGATTAAAAAAAAAAGAACTAAACAAAATAGAGGTACTAATTAAAATTTCTTGCCGTTCCATAAGTTGTTGGACATGCTTGCCCAACTAGTACAGTATACAATATAGCATAAATAATACAAAATACATGTTGTATATATTTATTATTCCTCATGAAGCTATGTCTATTTTTTTCATGCTTAAGTGTTAATTAATTCTTATATCTTATTAATTATCCTCAGCCTATTGTGAACTGCATATGCATTATATAAATATATATATATATATATATATATATATATATATATATATATGTCTTCTCTGTGTATGTATATGTATATACACACAAGTATATGTCTCTGTATATATGTAGAAGTTTTTATACTTATTAACTGGTGTAAGGCATCAAAGAGTGTGAAAGGATATACTATTTATTTTTATTTTAAGAGGAAAAGGATGTTCAAACTTGGTAGTGTGAAAGGATAGGATTTTGAAACCAAATCAGCAGGCGGTTACCTCATCTACTCAAAAAGCTAAATAAGATACATAATCAGCTGCATTAATTACATGTGCGTTATGTCCGGTTTTCAGTTTAAATTAACTGAGAAGGGTGAGGAGCAAATCTTTATTCAGTTTGTTAAATATCAAATCAATATTAAAGATTTGATTCAAACTTAATTTCCGTAAGTAAATATAAAGCAACCACTTAGTGGACGTTGACTGTGAAGGATAATATAATGAATTATATATGTTGGTATACTGAAAATGAATGGACCATTGAAAATAAGTAAATTTGATGGATGACGTGAGTAGGGTCAGCGGGTTTTATGGAATACAATCATAACATGCATGTTATGGTGTGTGGTCGTGGATAAAGAATACGAGTCTCTTCTGCTTATTATATCAGGCCTCAACAGATATTTTGAATTGTCTCCCATTTCTTTTATATATAATTTTTCGTTCTTTTCCATTCTATGCTATCATTATATATATATATATATATATATATATATATATATATATATATATATAACTTTATTTTCTTTTTTCTTTTCATTTCACCGATTTAAATTGACATGTGGGTGTCGTCACAGAAATATTTCTCATCATTAGGAAATTTGTTAATTAAATATTTGATCTCTTGATCATCTCTGGTCCTTTTCCATTCGGTTTCTGCTTTGTGAATCTGTGCTTCGGGTGCAAACGTTAAATAAGTTACGCATTTTCTCATAATGTTCACGACAGAGATGATGCGGGTTGATTTGTAATTTAAATTTCTAATATAAAATTGAAACTAATGTGTTTTTTTTTTATTTTTGAAATTAATGTTATTTATTTTATGTAGACCGGATTGAATAATATCAAGACTCGGTTTGGTCCTTTTTTCTTAAATATTAGTTTAAACTAAATTTTAAATTAAGAAATTTCTAAAATAAAGCAAATTTGGTATTTTAAATCTTCAGCTAATTTTTTTTAGAATTTGAATATTATTGAATAGGTGTGACTTAAAGAGAAATTATTACAAATAATTACGTCAAACACAGACTAAGTATAAGATTAATTTTGAATTTAGCCAATAATTTTTCTTAATCTATGTAAATTGTATAAATTGTTAACACTTTGATTTAAGGGGAGAAAAGAATGAATGAGGTTAGCAGAGAAAAAAAGTTTGATTTTCCACTTAAAGGTTTGAGTAGAAAAAAGACAAGAAAAAAAGGAGATAATTAATTTGGCAGGTGTGATTATTTATTTTCAATGAATGGGAAATTTAGCATATCGTTGTGTCAAATAATAATGATATGGCATTTATCAATCTGCATATTTATTTCAAATTAAAAATTTTAAATGATTTAATACCAAATAAAAAGTCTATTCACTTTCAACTTGATAGAATGTTTACCTTTTAAGAATTAACTACAAGTGTAGTGAGTCAAAATCCATATAAATTAAAGCTTTAAAAAAAGACACTAAACTCATAAATCGAACAAACATATGATTAGATAAGACTCAGAGATATCCATGTAGTTGGTGATTATTACTGTAGCATCAGATTAGGTACCTCCCATTCTGGCACAAGATCATTCCTAGTTATTCAATGCCCATTTATGCTGCTAGGAACATGCCTTCAAGGTTTAATAATATTCACGTGAATAAAACTTCTCACACTTTCACCATTCTTTCGATGGTACATTTCCTAGGAGCATGGGCTAGTCTCAAAGACAACCTTGCGCAGACTCTTCATAAGCTTCCTTCTGTAATGTTCACTGTTCAAATGAAATCTATATGCCCCTTGATTTAACGACAAGAATCTTAATTTAAGATTGTCTTAAAACAATATTTTAATTAGCAACGCCCGGTTCAGTTTATAACATCAAATTTCACACCTCAATAATCTCACGAGAAAATGTTTTCTTGCCGAATCCAAGGATATCTATATAACTTTAACTAATTTTCTTACTGTTCAATGTTTTTTACTAGATTATTATTTTTTAAAATCTAACATTATCATTAGTTAAGGTAATTCGTAATTTATCGGCTGGAAGTTATTCAACCATATGTACCATAAACAATAATAAAGTGAAATTTAATGGCTGAAATCCCATAACATTATTTTAAGGTCACGCGTCTTAGGTAATTTAACCCATGATCAAAAATGGCTTTACTTTCGGCCTAAATACAAATTTTTTTCTTTATAATTTTGGTATGTTTTAAAAAATCCCACATAAAAAAAATACATTAAACTACAGAATTTGTAAGTATTGACTAGCCCTAATAAGATATTTTAAGTTTAGGAACTTTTACTTAATAAGTTTTTTTTTTGATAATTACCTAATAAGTTTATTCTCACTCCCTTTGCATTGGACCTGTTTGGTATCATAGCCCAAATGTTTCATAGGGTCTTTGAGGGTTTAGGGATTCTCATTCATAAACTTTCACTCTCATGACTTCCCCATCTCATACAATGGGTCCCAGAAAACAAAAAGAAATCACGTGGTTGTAAATGATTTATCCCTATAAGTTCAAGATTTGTTATTTTAGTTTTTCCAAAAAAGAATGTTCAAGGTTATAATAAGATGGTAATCAGTCAAATAATAACTAGCTAACAAGTTATATAAAATAAATTATTTTTAAGAAAATTCAAATCTCTTTAAATTCTTGAAAGCAACCTTTCTTGATCAGACATTAATGATCCAGAGAATTGAGTCTTCCCTGTTATTAAAAAGTGAGGTTACATGTTATTAATAACTAAGATTTAATAGCTCTATGTGGACGTTGGCTAGGGAGCAGGGTTATAAAGATTGCAAGGTGAACCAGGGACGTTCCAAGTGGGTGACATGGTCCCTTTTGGCCATATTTAATTTGCTTTAGGTATTAAAAGCTAGGCAAGTGACTAGCTCTAGTCTTTTTCTTGATGGCAGTTGCAATTAGATTATAAAACATGTCATTTTGGATGAATATGGGGCTCATCACTATCTATTGATGCAAGAGATCTTGGCAAAATATTGCTTAATTAAACCTCCTCAAAATGTACTGTCGGCAATAGGCATCATAGACTTTTTTTCCTATACTTAAAAGAATTGTGTAAAATTGTCCTTTCTTTCTTCCTCATTAGTTTCTGATTGAAAACTTCTGCTTTATGGGATTCATTGATGTGGATTAGGAGTCATAAAATAATTAACCAAATGCTATATGGGTAATTTTCCTTCGACTTCCATCTCCATATGGTTAAAACACTATATCTTCAACATGAACTTAGGGAATAGAGGCCAACATATATACTTTTAATCTATATATGCCACATTTGCCGAGAAGTGAACTAGGAAAATCAAACAAAACCAATACACTAGAACTGTTTAATGAGCTTAAAACTATATATGTATATTTTTTGTGTTTAGAACATAATATGTCAGGGAAAAAACCACTCAGCGAACATGAGCCACAGTATAGAGGAATAATCCCATGAGGGATTTGATAAACACACCGAATTAAGTTAAATGCAGCTGGCTGTGGCTTAGCTAGGGGAAATTGGAGGGGTTTACTTGTTCTTATTATGAGTGACAAAATCCTGTTATGCCATGAAATGTCTATAATCCGTCGTTTATGTGTAAAATCTGCAATCTGTGGTCAGTGGCATATGGGAAAATCTATAGTTTGCTTCATTAAGATACTGCTCAAACTTCTATGATGAACTATAACAATCAGTTGTTTTTGTGTGAGATTATATTCCTCATGCAATCCCTACACAAGAAATTTCATAGGCGTATATTGCGTGGAACTCCAACTCTTATGCAATAGTCAGGACGTGAGACATTGATGTCCTATTCTACAACCAATATCTTGTTGCATGAGACACTATATACAACAATTAGGTTTTTTTTAATTATTATTATTAACACGTGAGAAATAATTAAACATACAAAACTAAAAGTACATATATAATACAAAATTACATATTATTCAATATAGAAGAAGAAAAACTAAAATTAAAAATAAGAACAAGTTAGTGTCTATTGTAAGAGTGATAACAGGGTGCTCCTGTTATGCCAGGGAAAGACGGCTATTGCTTGGCCTTAGGGATGACAAGTTTGTTGTTGTTAAGCTTGGGGTTGACCGTAATGACAACAACACAGGTGTTGCTCCTGCTCCGCAAAGATAGACTAGTCGTTCGGTCTAGCATTATACCAAGGTTGATGGCTAATCTTGAATGACCCTCCTTGTTGTAGTCGCTAAAGTTAAGCCAATTATACTTGAATATGATCAAACTGCTCCATTCACACCTTTATCTGGTTGTAATATACCATCAACCTCTCATCTACTTCAACTCAGCTTGGAGTTGTGCACCTCTGGATTTGTTCATGATGATGGCAGATTGCTGGTGAAGGAAGGTTAACATATAGACCCTCGATCAATGTTGGAGGCCACGGAAGCGATGCCATAAAGATGACCATGTGATGCCCTAAACCCTGCCGCTTTGTGTCTAAATCATCTAGATAACCGACTTAACATGTCTATCAATAATAGTGACAGATTGAGAACGTGCAAGCACAAATCATCACGTGGAATCACCTTCTTCCCATAACCCCTATGAATCGATAGCTTTCTCTCTCTCCTAATCTCAACTTGATGATCATCTCCTCTATCACGACTAGTCATCTACTCCATTAAGGTTAACCATATAAAGAAAATCTTAACATTAATAAATAAATAAATTAGTATGATTGTAAATTAATTTTGAGACTACTTTTGTCTAATTTTTCTTGTAATATGGTTCCTTATTATTAACTAATTGTTGCTCAATATTGGGTCAACGTTATCTACAATTTATGATATAACAATTCTATACTTATCACCACTTTATGCTCTTGGTCCTAACCTAGTAGTTGAGTTTGAAACTAAACTTGTATAAATAAAATATAACCTCACTTAATTACTAAAAATCTTATGACATGTACATCTTACATATAAAGACACCTTACACCACCATCTAAATACTAATAGGGTTGTTATGTAGCCTTATTAATAAACTCTCTAATCGTTATAATAAAAATTCATTTTTTAAATCTCTCATATAAGGATAAACTCTATCATATATCTACAAACGGTTCATCATAAATTTGTATTAAAAAACATACTACTCAGTTACAACACATGTATTATTCACAATTGCGCACTAGACATAAATTAATTATGTAAAAATTGAGTATATATTTAATTTGTATATTTTTAATTTTTTTATTTTTTAAATTCTATTTTGAAAATTTCAAGTTTGTTTATTTTCTGAATTCTAATTTGATATTTCTATTTTTCTATTTTATAATACTTCTAACTTGAAATTTCTAATTTTTTATTTACTTAAACTCTTATTAGAAAATTTTAATTTATTTATTTTTAAGTTCTAATTTAAATTTTATAAATTTATTATTGTTCTAAATTTAATCAGAAATTTATAAATTCATTATTGCTCTAAATTCTAATTTCAAAGTTTAATTTTTAAATTTGTAAAGTCTTAAATTTCTAAAGACCTATAATTCTACACACTCACATATGAAATGTACCGTAATAAACAAACTTTATAGTAAATCATCTATGCTAAATTTTAAATGTCAATTTTTTTTTAAAGCATGATAATCTAAATCTATCCTAATGTTCTTATAATTATCATAATGAATCTTACAACATAAAATTAAAGAAATCAAATATGTTACTAACCTTTAACTTATTACAAATTCTCAATTGTTAGAAAATCTTTTTTTATGTCACAAACACAATGCCACATTGTGGAATGAAATTATTTCCTCTATACTTTGAATCACATAAAATAAATTGTAGGAAATTGAGAGAATTGGGGAGAAAGATTTGAAATGTTAAAGAAAAATAAAAGGGAAGAAAGTGGTTGTGCTCATATTTGACGTCCAACACACAAGATTTTAAAATTCTAATCTTTCATCCATCAAAAATCCAAACAATCTGGGGGCATTTAACTATTGGGTTAGACAGAGTCTCATGTGACAACACATTTTTTGTGTGGGACTTGTACCCCACACAACAATCAAGACTAGTGTGCCTTGTCAATTCTCAAACGTTGTTGTGTTGGACGTGTCCCACATAACATGTCATCTAAAAATATGGGTGGGAGTCATGCAAAATCTTAAACAAAAACTTAATTTTCTATACTGAAAAAAATACATATAATTAATTAAGATTTCGCCCTGGTTATAGAGTTTAATTTGTACCCATAGCAAATTAAAGATCTTAAAAACCTTAATATGTTGTCACATCTTTATTTGATACATGGACTTAGTGAGCATATAATTTCTATCTTCAATAACGCATCATTAGTTGCATCATACAATAGGTATTTTCAGGTTTGGCAGTACGATTCCTAAACCTAGCGAATCAATCTAATTTTATTTATAATATAACAATATAATAAAAGTACTTTAAAATATTTCTAATTTATTTCTATTTAAATCTCAGGATATTTATAAATTAATAAATATTTATAACATAATAAAAATTATAAATAAAACCAATTTTAAAAATTATTTACTTTTAAAACATCACGGTTAAAAAAATTCAATCTATATTTAAAAAGAAAGGAGATTAAAATAATTAATTTTATAAAATCTTGATAAATATGCCATATAAATATAAATATTTTATATCTTAACTAAATTATATAGAAAAGTGCTACTCGGGATGTGGGAATCCCTAGACAAGTGAGACACTTGCCTTTTCATTTTTTTAAAATGTATTGTTATATTTATTTATTTGTTAAAATAATCTAAAATAATAACATATATTATATTAAGTTTTTATTGTATTTAGGTAATATTTCACATGAGTTTTTAAGCATGCATTTACAGTGATACTTATATATAGTGTTATTAATTGAGGGACTAAAATGCTCATTTTCTTTGTATTTATTTTTCTAACAAATTTTCAACTCATTATTTTGAAACTTTCTCAATTTTTTATTTCATATTATTCCTCTTCCTTCTTCAAATTCTTTTGAAATGGAATCTCTAAATCGATTAACATTAAATTATTCTAGTAAATATATTATTAACCCAATTTAATAGATAAATTTCACTTTAAAGTTGTTCCAATTAGTATTTGCATTATATGATCTTTAATCCTGCCTAAGGCAATGTATGGTGGTACTTACATTTACATATAGATACGTAAAACGCTGCTTTCGTGCATATAGAAAAAAATTATATATAGATACGCTTAAATTTCATAAAATTAAGATTTTATATTTATATGATATATGTAAAACGCTACTTTCCTAAAACGGTATTCTATAACTTTTTTATATATCGATACGTTAAACGCTGCTTAGAATTTTTATTAATATGATAATATTTATTAACAATTTATAAAACTAAGCATGGATATCAAATTTATCAAATTACAAAATACAAATTTCAGGTTTTAAAATTTATATCCAACTTAGTTATTAGAAAAAGATTTGTATTCTTTTATTCACAAGCTAATTAGTTAAGTCGAATGACCATCCTGATAAAAGTTTTCTTATTTTTATATATCTTAATTCAAGCAAATGCTAATCAATCAGTGTCTTAGAACCCTTTTTAACTCAAACAAGTTTGGCATCCATGGAAAAGAGAAAGAGAAGAGAGTCATAGAGAAAGAAACAAAGTGAAATGAGAGTCTGAATTAAATGAATGTTCAATTAATGAGAGGTATTTACCATAATTCTATTTATACAAGAAGAGTTAGTTATTAGTAAATAATCTTTAACTCATCTCCAATTAATGCTAACTAACTAGCAACTAATATAAACTATCATTAACAAATCAGACACAACAAAGATTATTGAAAACAAAAACTATTATTAATAGATTTTTAACATGATTTTCAATACATTAAAAAATATATTTTTTAAATGCTTTAATACGGCTCTTTACTTAAAATTTGTTTTGGGAGCAGGGTTAAATAGTAGCCGGGTTTAAACCCAATCTTGTTGATCCGTCCTGAACCGGGGTCTAGGATCCAGTGTCGGGACGGTCTCAAGAGTTGAAGATTGAATGAGGTTGAAGACCGGCAGTGCGTATCCGGTCTCTGTGATTCGGTCTCTCGATGAGGAAAACCGGTCTTGTTGTCCTGGAGTTCCTTAACACCGGCCTTTCGCGTTGGTGTGGGCGACAGGTGGTGCTACCTGCAAAGATTCTCCGACGCTCAAGTTAGAAGAGTGTATGAACTCTGTTAATACTGAAGCAATATAATGAAGAGCATGAGAGTAAGGGCAACGTAACCTGGCACATGTATTGCAACATGTTATTTATAGTTAAGCGTGGAAGATGAATCATTGGGTGTTAGTGGGCCCACTGGTTCTGATAACGTGTATAAAGAGTCAATCCGAGTGGGCCAGCATTCAGAGTATGCCAAGAGAGTAGGTGAATTATCAGTGTACTTTTCTGTCACATGGATGGAGGATAATCATCTTTTCCGTAAATTACGCTGGTAATTGTACCCACTCCCGTCGAGGGATGAAAGGGACATATTCCACTGTGCTGAATACCTTCTTCATTATGATATTGAAGCTGTCGGTTATCAGTGACCCGGTGTAGGAGTACGGATACGTGACCCGGTGTCTCTGATGTCATCTCGGATGACCGGTGTAAGAGAGGTTTGCCTAGTGTGTTACAGCCCGGATAGGTATTCTGGACACCGGTTGAACTCTAGGACGACTATAACGACTTCACTTTAGGTGAGACCGGATCAACATGTTTACCGACTGGATCATTATCCTGGGATACCGATAGGTTTCCAGAACGGCTGAGACTGCCTCTTGCCTTCAGGACTGGTATCCAGACCGGATAACCTTGGAGCCGGTATCCAGACCGGATCACTTGTTATTTAGTCTCCTTCTTGTTTTCCTTTACCATTATTCTAATAGGAAAAAGAAAATTATCTATGTAAGTATACTTTAAACATGAAAAATTTTAAGTTTATCAAGCTATTAGGGTTAAGCAACATATCAAATTTATTTTTTTAATCTAATCATCTGAATTAAACTAATTAAATCGTAATAACCAATCCTATCAATTGAGAACCAGTTGCAACAAATCAGATATCAAATTTCAGGCTCGTAAATTTGAGTAGTCAATTACCATCTGACCTAATTTTATATTATTTATTATTATTATTTTATACCTTCTTCACACTAAACTAACCTATATGTTAGTCCATGTAGAATGGAAAGGGAACCCCACCATTTATTTTTAAAAGCTAAACTTGGTAGCAGTTTTTTATTTCAAGACTTTAGTTTGTATTTCATAACGTTGGTTGATCATGAATTTGTAATGTTTGATAATAAATCTAAGTTTTAAAATAAATTGTTTGATCATGGATTCTAACGGTTATAATTTTAAATGTTTCTATTTTCTTAAAATTTGTAAGAAGTTATAAATTAATTAGATATTTAATCATCCGATACAAATCAAACTAACTTAGATCAGATTGGATTTTAAAAAATACATAAATTCTGAGTGAGGAATAAGGAGGGATCATTATGGGCAGGGTGGTAACCATATGTAGCCAAGGTCTGAGTGAGAGTTTCATACCATTGTCTACTAGCCTACTTTAGGTTGTGCTTTACTAGCTTGCGTACCTGGTTAGGATCGGTGACAATGAACCCTGCAGGGAGGTCCATGTAGACATCTTCATGTAGTTGCCCACGCAAGAAGGCATTGTCCACAACCAACTGATGTAGGTACCAACCTTGTACTGTAACCAAGGCCAAGAGCAATCTCACTGTGGTAATCTTGATGTTACTATGTAAAAATACCAAACAAAATATCAAATCTTGACATTTGCTTTAAGTCTAAGTCAACAAATTGAAGTCATGAACTTGCCACTTGAGTTTGGTCCCTTCCATTCCTTTTTATGACATGAACATTAACATTATGTTACATAATATGAAACAAAAACATAAAAATACATAATAATAATAACAATAATAAATAATGCAAAATTAGGTGGATACTAATCGAGTATTTGAATTTTTATCGGTAAAACAAATTAGTTTTATTAAATTTTGGTACAAGAGAGACTCAAATCATACAATCTAAATGATCATAACAAGTATCTTTACAATTTAACCATCTCAACAAAGATCAAAATTATAATGAATTCAAAAAGATTCTTGGTTGTGAAGACCAATATGAAAAGGAAAATAAACAACCTCTTATTCTTAATCTTAGTCAAGACTATGTTCTAGCCTTTACAAGCTTAAACATAGAGTTGATACAACATTCTTCATTAGAGAACACAATTTTGTTTCTTTGAAGCCATATTATCCAAATTATACCATACCAGATAGCCATCCAGACCACTTTCTTATGTTTTCCACTAAAACACAACAAATAGTAATTAAAGTGTTACAAAATATCACCTGAGAAGAAATCTATTACTTGATTTTATAAGCCTTAAATCTGATATGAGATCCAATTATAATCAATTTTTGGTTGAATTGGATCAGCTCTAATTCAAGTATAACAAAACCCAACCCAACCTTAGTTGGATTAGATTAAATAAACAAATTAATAGGTAAATTCAACCCATTATTCAAGCATATTTCCTAGGATATATGACCTTTTGAAAGGGCTGCTAGGTTTGACCGGCAGATAACAAATTCCCGGAGGTCTTACTATAATTCATGTCAAAATCTTATAGCAAAATATAGAACGATCATTTTGCAGCTTTAAATTCATTTGTTTTTATCTATCTAAAATTAGGATATGATCCACTTTCTAAACACCATGTTAAACTCGAAACCGTGCTACCATGTGTAATTAATCTATTGTTGTGTAACTGTTGAATTGTGTTTTTATCAACAAAGAAAGACAAACATTAGGATTACACACATGGGTAAAAGGGTACTCCAACCCTTTTACAAAGAATCAAAACAGACAGCACAAAACCAAGAAATCAGCACCTGTACTAGTTATTATAGGGATTACAGAGATATTAATGGTTCCCTTTCCCATTCCACATAAGAAAAATAGAACTCATCTACTCTTGCTCTAAGCCAACTCCAGCTTCTAACTCTTTCGTATGGTACCCTCTTTAATAAGCTTTCTTTTGGCTGATAGAAAAAAAAAACTGTGTATTTGTAATCAAGTACCTACCTTGTTTTTTAAGCCAACTTTTCAATAGGTGGATTCTTGTACTTCATTATTTCCTTTCAAGGTTTTCCCTCTTGTTGGGATGCATATCCTCCACGAAATAGTCATCAAAATATATAAGTTGGACACTGTAGTCTTTTAAATTTTAGAACCTTAAATTTAATCTCTAATCTTGTAAAATAATATTTAGTTTCATCATATATATTATAAAATGAAAGTATAACATAAAATATAAAACAACTAAAATGAATGAATTCATATAAAATAAAAAAACTAAATCAAAGTTTTTAAAATCTCAAAACAAACTAAAATGTTTGATCCATCCAGCTTTAAGAACTAACATGAGTGGATTTACTTAAAATATTATATAATTTGGGACTATCAATCCTAATTAATCACAAAGTGACTCATTAATAAATATAATATTATATTTTTATTTCTTTTAAATCTTTATCAATTTCACCATAAACGTGTGATTCAACTAGTTATGTGTTGAAAGTATCACATCGCCTGCTTTGTGATATTTCGCATGACTTAAATACCTGTTGGGCAACTCTAACCATTGTCAATTGGTTTTGAGATGGAATCTTTAACACTATGTCAGCATTGCTCTTCAAAATAATGTATTTAATTTCTAGAATTTTTACTAAGTCATTAATTATGAAGTACACAGTATAAATTAAAATTGTTCTCGATTGATGGAAAAATGAAAAGGAAAAACTCACGAATTATAGCTAGGTGTAAGGTGTAACATGGATGCACAGCTCTGATTTAACTATGGTTGGATATTTTGGTTGTATGAAACATTTAGACCACGATAGTACATATATTTTGCTTGGTCTTCACAAAGCAATGGATAGGGTAGGTAAACTCGAACCACTCCACCTGTGCCTGTCCTATGTGGACTGTCTTACTTAATGCTTGACTGTGTTTTGGGGACAAACTGTGAGACGAATTTATAGTATTCAATTCAGGTTCAGTTCAAAAAGTCCATCTCAATACCCGCGTTCAACCCACCTTTCCTCTCTCACATTCGCAAAGTAATTCATAATTAGTATTAGTATTTGAAAATGAAAATATAATAAAAATATATAACTATAAAATGTTGATTTGATTGCTTTTATTGTGAGAGAAAAATACCCCGGTTAAACCAAAAATACCGTGAGTGTTTGTTATTACCAAATTAGTCTGTGGGGTTGGGGAGAATGTAAGGGAAGAAATTTCCTTTGGAAATGGGGCATACATGGATGGGGCTAAAGAATAAGCTTGGACTACCTTCTGTTCTGAAGGGGAAGCAAAATAGAAGAAATCCTGTAAAAGATGATAAATGGCATAGGTACTTTGGGTCAGGTTTCCAATTTCTTCCACTACATTTTTTCTTTCTTTTTTAGTTAAAAGTGCCCAATTTTCTTCAATTTTAGAAGTATCTAATTGACTTTATTGCTAAATATGATCCAACTTGGAGGTTTGAGGTTACACATAATTAATCAGATACATCATGTATAGATAGGTGACTTCTGTTCAAAAAAATATATAGGTGATTTGGTTCCACTTCCTTCTATGGATGAGACAAAAAAATGTTTTCATATAAGAACTAATGAATATATATAGCATTGATATATATATTTGATAAATATAGAATTAATCATTTTATCAAACAAACAGCGCTTGGTTCTAGTGTGGGAGGACCCGGGTTAGGATGAGTAGACATCAGAGGAAGGAGGAGCATATTAGTAGAGATAGTGATTTTAGGAAAGAAGCCATTTTGTTGTAAGAGAAGTGAGTCAAATTGATCTTATTGCACAGCACGAGTTCACCACTGTCGACGTACGTAACAGGGAACTCACCCTATTTCTCCTAAAAACATTTATAGCTTATTTCTCCTTCCAGTCAAAAGGTTGCTGTGTGTTGGTGATATCTCAGGAACTCAAGAATAGAAGGACACTAGGATTAAACCATACACATATCGAGATAAGACCATATTCATCATAGATTGATATATATCTTATTCAATGCATAGACCTTTTTAATTTAACTGTTGTATGTTGTTTGTTATTTAGAAGGGGTTTTTGTTTTTGTCTCTAGAAAGCATAAAGGTCTTGTTAATCCAGTGCGTAGGGTTGAATTTAAACCTCTGAAAATGGTATATCTATTACACTTTTATTTGCATGCATGCAATACAATAAAAAAATTCTTTTAGAAAACATAAATTTATTTTATTATTAGAGTAATTTAGTTTGTTTATAAAACATAAAAAAATATTTTATTTGTCTTATTTATAAAAAAAATTCTATCTATTTTAAAATATTTAATATTTTTTCTTATATTTATCCTCATTCTAAAAAATGTTACAGTGTATATAAAAATTAATACATTAACATATTTTTAATATGTGTGTTTTGATATAAATTTTCTTATAAATAGAAATAAAGGGAGAATAATAATTATTTGAAAAATTATATATCAGGTGATTTTTAATATTTAGTTGAAATTATAATTTTTTTTAAAAGTATGTGAAATTCAAACTGTACATTCAACCCGTATTAATAAATTTTTGGCTGATTAAGAATATTACTATGTTCTTTTTATTGACTTTCCCACTCGGCAAAAGAATAGTTATAGTATACTTTTAATCCTTCTGTATTTTTGCCTTCTTTTTGTGCGAGTGAATCTTTTTACCCTTATTATTCTGGGTTTAGTTCTTTTATAAAGTATTTTTATTTTGAACTAATACAATATGCTAGTCTTATACAATATACATATAAATATAAAAGAAGGACGAAACTATAAAGCCTGAAACTAACTTCTAGGAAATCTTAAGGCACAACCAGAAAGTACTCTACCTAGAAAATAGAAAGTTCCAAATGTAGTGAGGAAATAGAACCAATTTTGCCCCAAAAATAAAATTCAACAACTACCACTTGTTATGTATTTGTACGCATGCATAATAATAGTTATTTTTACCAAAATGCTAAGTTGACTCTTACGAATTTCAAAGATTTACATATGCACTTATTATTTCAAATTAGCATATTACGTTGATTCACAATTAATTCTTAACTATTTCAACTAATTTTTGTTGGCAGCTAAGAAATAGGTTGGAGATAACTACCGGACTTTTTTTTTAATAAATTTATAAATTTAAGTGAAATACATAATTTTGATTGTTATATAAACAAAAATTATTGATTAATTTCTAAAATAATCAATTTAAAAATAATATCTATGATGATTTCTAATTATAATTTGTAATGTATTTTTCATTAGACTCTTAAATTAACACTCATGTACCTCACATTCCAAATATAATGATAGTGAATTTGAAAAAAAAAAATTAGGGTTTCGTTAACCTTAGCCGTAGGGTTGAAGTTAAGTGTATTTACATTAGTTTTAATATATATGATAAGATTCTCCTTAATTTCTACTATGTATTAATTGCTTATATTTTTTAGAATAATAACATTAGTTATTAATATTTACTGTATTCAAAAATTCTTTTTCATAAATTGATTGATTTTTCAACTTTTATATATTTTATATAATAATCATATTATTTCCACTCTAATTACCTATCTTGTGTCATAAATTTAAATTGAAAATCAATATTTATAAATTCATTGTCAAATTACCTTCTGTCATAAATTTAAATTGATTTTTAATGGCCAAAGTTAAAAAAAAATTGTTGAACAACTATTATTTAGTTTTAACATGATAAAAGAAGATAATTTGATAATTTTTCATATTTGGATGCCATAGTATTCTTTTATTACGTACTCTTGTCTGTTAGGGGGGAAATTTTTCCGACTTTGCGATCCCAACATGGTTGCTCAGATATCCCAAAAACACTTATTAAATCAACCTAAAAAGGTTAAGCGAAAGCTGAGAAAGAAGCTAACATTTTTCTAAAAAATATGGAGGCCCAAAATTACTGTGTAATTGATTAGATCACCTATGTAATCGATTATCAGTAACAATCCACGTGTCAGGGTGTATTTTTGTAATCGATTATCAAACTGTGAAATCGATTTCTTGAGTTTGTGTAATCGATTACCATATTCGATTACTCGTGGGTAAGTTGTGTAGTTTTCAGGTTTGGTCTCTGATTGCCAGACACCTGAACTACATAATTAGGCAGAATATTAGCCCTTGGGCTAACTTTCATGCACCCTATCTTATCAATTTGACCTCTAAATCTTACCAAATTTTAACACAATCTAATTCACACCAAATATGATTTATTGATCCTATCCACACCTAAAAATCCCTAAAAACGAGGAAGATATGTAGAAAAATACATTTAGACCATTTTGGGTCATTTCCATCAATTTGACCTACCAAATCTCACCCAAATTGGATCATTCTAATTCTCATACATTTCAAATACTGTATATAAGCTACAAAGCCTATATAGAGGTTCCAAAACCTTACAAATTAAAATCTAACCCACCCAGGTTCTTATATACGCATAAGCTTCAACTAAAGACAAGTGAACTATTTCATTCACAAGGCTATTATACATTTACCAATACACTTATTCATCTCATGTACAATCTAACATATACAAAACCTACCCATATCATGGATTCAACATTATCATCATTAACTCATCCCTTCTTGGGTATATCAACATTAATTCATCAACAATAGGCATATGATCACTAAATCATTTTCAATTTCCACAATTAGGTATCAAAATATATACTAAACACATCTAGTAAGGTTATCAGATACTTAATCCACTATACAAATATATACATCAATTAAAAGAGTCGCGCAAGACTTATAACATTAAAACTATACAAGCATGTACATAATACATTAATCCTTCTCAAGGATTAACATGACATTCATAATGGTCATTCATCATTCTTCTCCTCGATCTAAGTTCACCTGAAATAAAAATGGTTAGGGGGTGAACATATATATGTTAAATGAGAACACTACCACATTTTGTAGTTTAGGCCACAACTTAAAAACACCGTCTAAAGTAGAAAAACTGCGGCCTTTAGTTTAGGCTATGGTTTGGCCACATTTTCCATGTCGTGGTCTAGGTATTCGTGGTCTAAAACAAAAGGCCACAGTTTTCTTTAAGGCCACAATTTTTTGCATTAATTTTGGGCTATAGTTTCTCAAATGTAGCCACATATTAAAGATAATGGTTTGTTGAACTAGTATTAGGAAACAATTTTTTGTTATAGTTAAAATTATGGTTTTACAAATGTGGCCTTAAAGACTATGATTTTTGAAACTTATCTTTAGACCATGTTTTTTTGTTATAGTTTAGATCATACTTTTACAAGTATGGCAATATGTTTAAACCACATTTTTTAAGCTTTATGTGAGGCCACATTTTCCTCATGGTATTTTGGGTCATGCTTTTTTGTTTTAAAGTATATATTATAAAATATAAAGATATCACGATCAAATGTGTAAGGTCAAGACTAATACAATTTTGCACGAAAGAAAAAAATAAGTCTAAAAAATATGTCATTTCCATATGAATTAATACGATGACATCTCTATTATCAACAAGTTATAAGACAATTTCCTATAAGTAATAGCAACTAACTAGTAAGTACAAGACAGAAAAACTTAATTATATTTAATTATGGTACACCAATTTATATATGTACGTCCATCATTCCAATGATCCCCATCCAAACATTTTGATGACTTATCTCACACTATACTCTTTCTTTTCTCATATTCCTGCAAAGCTGAATAAACATGTTAATTATACATCCATGTGACTAACAAGCAAGAAATTTCATGAACTGAAATAAATTCCATGGACACTACTATGCTGCCAATCTAACATTAGAGTGGAAACTAACAAGTAAGAAATAATGATACAATACTAAATTGAGACACCGTGCCAACATTACTAAATTGAGATACAATAATTACATGCACATGTATTTACAGGAGAATGATGCAACACTTACAATGCTATATTTATGAAAGTGTTGCTTAATATATGATCTATTCAAGAATAGACCATATTTCTCACATTTCAAACCACCACAATTTCTAAAGTGGGGTCTTTTACTAGTATTAATTTTAAAAGTGTGGCCTCTCTTTTAATAAACTATGGTTTCACTTCAAATGTGGGGAACTTGATACATTTCTAACCACATCTAAAAAATCACAGTCTGTTGTATAATAAGACCACAATTTTCTAACCATAGACACAAAAATATGGTTTAAACCACAAAATATTATAGTGTAATACAGAATCAGATTTGTCATAATATACAAATATAAATCCAATTCAAGTACAAATTAATCCATCATCATCATAATCATCACATTTCATTCATTTATCAATTCATCTTCGTCAACATCACCATTTAACATATCTAACTATTATCATATCATCACAATTACATCGTTCACAATCACAATCATCATCAATAGCTGCCTCATAGCATTTCTAACTCAATCATTATATGCAAATGCATATGTATACAGATCCAACTTTATTGATGAGATTAATATTGCAGTATTAAAATTTTCTCAATATATATCTTTAATGTTTTTACTGGTACCAAACCGTTCTCCTATTTGTAACACCAGTCACTCCAAGTGACAGGGGCACCTCAATTCTGATGTTGTGAAACAACCTTGAGTTCAACTCGAAGGCGATTGTGGAATCTGAAGAAACCACCACAAGGTTTATGCCTATCCAAAGACTGCTCTCTTATCTGGGCCGATATCATAAGCCCCCTATAGTCTTGTGTGCGTCCTTTATGTAATGCTATGAATCACAACAACAATGATCATCTCACACTTTTTGATTACCATCACCATGGGCCACCACTTGGTTACCATCACTAAGGGTCCACATCCAAACCAATAATCAATCATAACATACATCCAATCATTCAAATACAATCATTCACATTCTCAATTCACATCATTTATCATCATCAAGCTTCCTAGCGTTTCATTAACAAACTCATGCAATATTAATCATATCATCAGTCCATCAAACAACAATATATGAACGGAATCCATATCATTTCATATCCTAGCTTGAGGTTATTTGTTTAAACCGCAGCTTAATTTCCTTGTACAAAAAATGATATATTCATTACATTTTAGTATCAGTAACTTGCAATAATTCATCATTAATATCTTTAACACATACTGTCTTTGATTTTTTATGTGTCTTTTTAAAATGATGGATTTGTTTTTAAATATCTATTATTATTTTTAAGATTTTAAAAATAAAATTAAATGTTTCTCTTTTAAGTATACTCTTATCTTTTTTGAAAAATAATAAGGTATTAATTAAGAAAATATAGTTCTACATTAAGTTTATAAAGAGAAAAGAAACCGTTTTTTTAACAGCAAAATAATTTCAATATATAATGGGTACACCTTTGTACCTAAATCAATCATTAATGATCACATCTCAAGAATCCATCCAACAAACAGGAGAAATGATTATTACACATTCAAACATTAAATCACAGAAACCTTCACATAATAAGATAATCAAAACCAGAAATTCAATTTTACTATGTCTATGATTTGGTCGCATGAATCAATTAATCCTACTATTTCTTTTCAGTCATATTTGCTCAAACTAGTGCCCACTAAACAGATCTCTATGCTTTTAGAGACAAAAAATGTTATGTGAAAAACCTTTAAAAATATATATATAACAGAGGGAGTAGCTTTTGTCCATGAACATTAGAAAATTCAATCACTATATGTCATAACATTTTTTAAAACTTTTTTTAATAGCGTTCAACAATGTAAACCTCTGTCGCTAATTGTTATTATAAATAATTAGTTTTTCAGAAAAATAAAATAAACCCCCAACTAACATCTGGACCCAAGAAATACAAGTACCCTTAAATAAGAAGTATTTTTTACTTACATTTTATAATGACCCAAACTAAAAATCATAAGTTAAATTAGCATAGCATCATGCAAGAGTTTATATATAGATATATACACATGGCGATTTATGAAGTAATATTATGAGCATAAAAAGTCACTCTCCTTTTACAGCAGTTTTATTCTTCATTTTTTGTTTTATAAGGAAAAATGTAAAACCTTAAATTTAAATATGACTTAGTTAACTACCTATATACCCTCACTACTAGGTCAATCCTTAAAAAGGTACACCATAGTTTTAATGTAGTGCGATTACAACAAATTTATCAATGCGCTTACTAATAAAAAATATTTAAATTTAGATTATTATACATGCGAGCAATCATTTACTCCACTTACTTTATATCTATGGTTGTTTCAGATATGTTATATAATAAGAAATAATTAAATGTATAGTTATTTAAGAAAATATATAAATTAAAATATCATTATTTAATTATATAATAAATTATATTTCAATATTTATTGATTAAAATGAGAAGTGATAGGAGATATATGAAATACAATTAAAAAATAATTAATTACATATTATAATTTTAGAAAAATTCAAATCCAAAACCTCAATAGAAATGAAGATAGATAAAGAATAATACATGCATAAACGAGAATTTTGAAGATTATATATAATACAAACTAGGAATGAATATTAAAAGCCGCTGTACCCTTTTATAGCAACTTTTGGTTTTAGGTTACGACTGGAAACCCTTTATCTTATCCCTCGATCTTTACATCCGGTTTTTGGTTGTGACTTTCATATATGTTGGATCAAAGAAAGTTTTGAAGCTTTTTCTCTTTCTAGCATATATTTTTGTAAATAAAAATTGAGAGTATATAAATCATTGTCACAAATATATGCAGTGACTAACATGTTTGATCGTATCAAACTCTTTTTATCAACCTTTCATTTTTTCGTTATCAGTTAACTGTAGCTATATATTCACAAGTCAATTAAGTTAAACTAGAATTTCACCGTTACTTTGTACAACAGAAAAACTAGAAGCTTTTGTGAACTTGATGATTCATAGCTCCAGTAGTATATCAAACAAAAAACAATGATTGCTTTCTTTCTTTGGTAAATGAAAATCTTATCCATGGGAATGCATAGAAAAAGGATGGGAAGTGAAAACTGAGGCATAACAACGCTTTTAATCATCAAGACAGAAAGAACTCCTACATATTAGCAGAATAAGAGAGAAAACAGGCAGCAACAAAACAAGCCAATACCAAAACTGCCACTCAAAAAAACCATAGGTCATTTGTTCCATATATTATTGGCATAACCTTTCATATCTCAGTTTCATTCCTCTACATAGTTAGGCTCTCAGGTGTCATTGTTCTCCGTGAAGATAATATTAAAATATGTGAAACCCCAAAAGGATTTCCTGTCAAAATGAAGAAAGGTCAAATATTGTACACCACATTATGCCCAGAATTCTGCTGTGCTTTCTCATGATCTTTAATCTCATCACATTACAATTAGTTTCTGTAACTTAAAATAAGCTCTCGTTGAGCTATATATAGGTTCAAAGACACTTCTATTGTATCAATTCCATTGTAAAACATAAGCCCCAATACCCTGTATATGTTGTACCATTAAAGCCGTAGAAGATAGACCAGATTCAAAACACAAGAAGAAAATGTATCAATTGCGACAATACTGAACAAATATAACACCTGTTTGTACAGGAAAGGCATAGATCAATCAAAAATGATATTTCCACCCACTTGGGCACATGCATATAGCTAAAGTGATATTGAGATAGATGTTATATATAGGAGTTCAAGTAAGTAACAACTCATTTGATACATCAAAAAAATAATTGCAAAGCAAAGGATATCAAATTCTTAAAAAACAATCGAATATTTCATCATCAGATCGACTTTTTGAATAATTAAGCTTAAAATAGTAGTATCAGTCAAGCTCTAATCAGGACATCAGTAATATGCTGATCCAAGTTCCATTTCTTGTAAAATAAATTAACCTAATATAAAGATAGAGGCGTAAAAAGGAAAAGGGAAACAGAATTTCAGTGCATGAATTCTTAAGCCCTAATTACCATCCATTTTGTTGTTGTTCAGAAACTAGAAAATGAAACTTACCAATGTATGGAAAGCCCTCAAGCTGATTCATTACTTTAACTTTTGTTTGGAAACAAATGATTTTCATATTACTTTTACTCTTATTATCTCTCTCTCTCTCTCTCTATATATATATATATATAACTTGTCATATTCTTTGTTTTTCGTTTTCTTTTATTTTCTTCTTATCTCCCTTCTCAAAGACTAAAAGATATCAATAGAAGTAAGGTGCCCTTATCATTTTCTTTTCTAAATATATAGCTGAATTAGTATAGATAAGTGATATGAGTACTAGGCAAAACATTCATATCAACATGAGTAACAGAGTATCACACCCTCGTAACACTCTTGATAACTGGTATCAGTAACGAACCAGTATCAAATAGAGGTCGAGCGGCATACTAGAGATATATTGGTCAACACCTGTAAATGTATGTCTATATTAGTACCAACTTTCTTCGTATTTTGCGGGGAAGCACTGACACAAGTCATATACGTAAGACAATATCCTAACACAATTCCTATAAATTTCATTCATTTACTAATATTTGAGGTATGTTTAACAACCCTAACGCTTGAGCTCTTATATTAAATATTGTATTGAATTGAGCATCAGAGTGTCTTTGTAGGTGATTTCCTATTTTGTCACACGTCACGGGATACTAGAGTCTTGGACGAAAATAAAAAATCTTGAACTTCCCACTAAACTTTAGGTGACAATGTTAGGTTCTTAGGGGACTGATGTAAAAGATAGAATACATATGCTTGGTATTCATACCGGAAGTCTATCTCCTTACACTAGACAGATCAATAAAAAAACTTGATCCAAGCTATTGCTAATAATACTAAGAGTGTGTTTGGGTACATTGTTTATTAAGCCTCTACATGAAGGGTTGTTGTAGAACTTCAACCATAGAACTTTCTCAAATAAGTTGGAAAGAGGTTTTTTTTTATTTAACCACATGTGTGCTCTATTGAAAGTAATTCTGCACTAACTAAGATCATCCACATTATATAAGATAAGGCTTCTCCAAATTATTATTTTTTTCATTTCTATATAAGACTCAAATTTAAAACCTTACTTTAGTGGAATAAAATATATACCACATAAATCATAAAACAAGTTTATTTTGATAAATTATTGTAAGAAAGTTATTAAAATTAATAGGTTAAAAAAATACTTATAAGATTCATATAGCCATTCATATAAATTCTTCTAAATACATTCTAAGGGCTTATTTTTAGTTTGATGATATGTGATTTTATTTTTCTGTTTTGGTTCTATTTTCAGATGTTTCTATAAAAAAATTATTGAAAATTATATATTTTTTGTTTCAACGGCTTTTGAACAACTTTTCAAGACACACTCTAAATTAATAATCTCATAGTATAATGTCTTTGCTCTCACCATATGAAAACATCCCGGCTGAGGTCTAATGGATTGTAGCCATTTGCACATGGCCTCTGAAGAGAGATCAAGATCCGTCCCTTTGAATAAAAGAACTTGCCAAGGAAATACAATGCAAGGTTAAATGTTAATCATGTAAACATCACAAAACTAAAATTTCAAACATGAATAATTAAATGGTTCAAAGGAATCATTATATGCTTTGCTTGCTAATATATATTACTACATAATTGATATAGTTATTCCTGTGTTATGCATGTAATAGTTAAAATTTTTATTAGTTTTTCCCCCAAAAAGATCAATATTTAAAAACCTTCAATATATGCTCTGTGTTTAGAAATAGTTAGCATTTTACACAGCAAACCCTCGCCTTTAATACATAATGTTTATGATTATCAATTTTACTTGAGAGAAAATATGAAAATAAGGTTTTAACTTCAAATTTTCATTTTGAAACTATTTTTTTTAATTTTTTTTGGTTACAGAAAGTAAAATTTCTGTTTGAAGCAAAACAAAACCTAGGGAGAATCTTTGTATGATTGATCCCGGAGCTCTTGTGAAATACTGACCTAGGCTTGAATTTAAACTTGCTAAAATGGTGTAAATTAGCAAATCCCCAACACCTAAATGCTTAACTGCAAACAAAAGCTGATCCTTGAAAACCCTTGCTCCAAAAGTAGATCCACACTGCTTTTCACCATTGAAAACCAACAAATTATATAAAATATATAAAAAAAACCCAAAAGCTTAAAGCTGAAAGCTAGTGGCAATTCAGTACTTTTGATAACACTAGTTGAATCAAACTTTAGATATATATTGGACAGAAATAATACACGCAGGACGTAGCAAACCTTTATGCGAACTTTCATATGCCATTGGCTGATTATCAGCAAGAATCAGTACAAAACATTGTAAACTGAGAATATATAGGGCAGAAAAAGTTACTGATAGAGAGAAGAACACAGAACTATTCTTTGATGATTACAAGGCAAAGCTAGCACTTGAGGATTTCATTCTGATCAGATATTACCGGAAACTAGCAAATTAGTGTGTCGACTCTGATTGATGCACTCCTCCCAAGAATTTCCAAGGATTGATTTGAATGAAAGCTCTACAAATCAGGAGCAAAAAAAAACAACTGAAAATTACATCTTCTTGACAAGTTAAACATAATCCATTCGAGAATAATTTTAAAAAAATAAAAAATGTTAAAGTTCAAGACTTACCACACTACTGGTTCATGAAACATGTAGATAGACTCATGGAGCCTATTCCACAAAAGTTGGAGCGTCCATTAACAGCCCCGTTATAATTAGTATCCCAGTTAGGAGTGGAATAGGGGAATAAAGGGCACTCATTGTTAATGTTGAAACTTGCATTATCCCTAGGGATCACGAGGTTTTGTTGATTATTAGAGGAAGACATGGACATCAAAGATGATGGCTTCATGTTTCTTTTTATATTCATGATGGATTCATCAATGGCGTTGAAGCCATGATCTCTTGGGCCTTCACTATCTATGAGATAAGGGTTATAAGACTGAACCCATCTGGCACAAGAAGCCTCAGGTTCAGGCTGAATCAATTGGTGCAGCATTTGAGTGTTTGATGAGGTTGCAGCTGCAGGGCACCTTATAATTTCATCAAAGTCTTGTTGTTGGTGCACCCAGTTTCCAGTGCTACACATTTTGTAACAGGTCCTTTCTCTTGCTCTTGCTCTTGCCCTTTCCCTTGACTCTTTCTTTGTGAGAACACATGAACCGTCATCTCTCTGTGCCCATTTCAACCTATTGTTATTGTTCCTCCCTTTAGAACCATCACCCACCAAAGATTTGTTGTTGTTGTGTGAGGAATCCACAGAAGGGTAGTCGCAGGAACACTTGTCACCACCACCACCACTAGTACTACTACAGCTATGCTTGCTTCTTGCAAGTTCCTTGATTGCATTCTCGGATTTCGTGAAGAGCCATTCAAGGGTGTTGCTTGGTTTGTCAAACTCCAACATGTCCTGAAGATCAAAGAACTTGCGGGCTATTTCGCTTGATAACCTCACCCTTCGGTCCCTCAAACCCTGAGAGGTGTGAATCTTGCTGTGCCTGTCTTTCTTGGCTATGGCTGGTTTTTGGGTGAGAAAATTGGGATTCATGGCATTGGAACCATAGTGATGAGAACCATAGTTTGTGTTTGCGTCCTGTTCAAGCATGAGAGTGCAGTCGGCAACTGCCAAATTGGCGACGGTTTCTTCAGGGAATGGACTAGGGTCATTGTGTGAAGAGGGTATGAAGGGAACAACAAGAGGGTCATCAAGAAGAGTGGTGCTTGCAAAATCATTCTCAGGATCAATGAGGAAAGGGAGGGTAGGGTAAGAGGATGATGAGGGGAAGGAAGGGAAAAGGTTGGAGTCAAATGTGGAAGAGAACATCTGATGAATTGGAAACCAATTTCAGTGGGTGAAAACCCTAGCTATTGTGCAATGAGTAAAAAGATCACAATTATAACACAGAGGTAGCTTCTCTGCTCCTACTTAACGGTCCAAGTACAGTCCTATACTCTCTTATATAATCATTTTCTGAGATTCCCCATCTCTATCTTTGAAACGAGACTAGATACTAATGTACTAAGTACTAACCATCATGACCATTAAAGAGTTAATTTCTCTATTTATTAAGAGAGAGAGAGAGAGAGAGAGAAGTGTGTGTTGTTGTGGAAAGTGAGGACAACCAAAGGGGAGATTTAGGCCAATGAAAGTACTTTTGATCATATCTTCATTTATTTAGAGAATAATATTGCAATATCTACATATTATTACCAATATGGGTTGGGGCAGAGGGAGAAAATGTAGTTCGAGTATCAAGACAGCACACATCGATCAAAAGGACACAAATAATTTTCGGGTTTGTGCCGTATTCAAATAACATATGCATGGCATCAACTTCGAAAAGAATAATGCCACACAAATTAAGTGACATACATAAACATATAGAGGTTTAATTAAAGATATATAAATTCAATACCACATAAAAGAATACCAATATAATTAGAGGAGGTGAGAAAGACGAGATTAGTTGGAGTATAGAAAAGTTCTTTTTTATTTAAAAAATATAAAATAGGTTACTTAAGGATGATTTGATTAAGCTGTTGGATTAGAGTGAGGTTATGCAAGCTCTTAAAGAAAATATGTAATAAGGAATTAAGGATATTTGTATGATTATAGATTGTATAGCCCTAACCTTGTGGATCCAGATTTGATGGGTTTTATCCAAAAGGCAATGAACTTTCGAAGTTGAAGTCGTACAAGAAGTGTAAAAGGTAGGTGAGAGGGTGTAATAGCTGCTTACCTGTTTCTTCTGTGTAAAGATCAAACCGCAAATATACAAACTAGTCAGAAAAAAATTATATTTTTCATTTTCTGAAAAGCTGAAAATAGTACAAATTGGTAACTACAAACTTAGTGTTCTTTTTGAATGCGCCCACATACTTCATTTCAATCCCGAAAAAAGCTCATTCATCTCTGACAGTGATTGCAGCCTCCCTGGGATACTCTGTATGTACTTGTTCTTAGTATATAGTATAGTATATAAATACGTATGTGCTTAATTTGATATTATGATGTTTATCTATCACTTTATTCGCATCAATTCATGAAAACGAGTTTAACATGTTAAGGCTTCTGATTGATATTGTAATGTTGTAAAATATTTTAATTTAGCATGAAAAGCCAAATAATGTAAATAAAAAAATAATACTTTTGATACGTAATCTAGTTTGACAAATGAAGATTATAAATTGAAAGTACTTTTTTTAAATTACAAATGTATATTATTCTACTGAAAGTGAATCATGCAGTGCTACTTCAGCGTATCAAAGTTGGATCGTTAATGAAAAAAAAAAAAGAAGTTGGATTGTTAGATATTTTATGTATGGTAGGAGGAGGTCTTGCATAAACACGGCATTGTCATTGGTTTTTTTTGGGCCAAACATATGAACATGTGATATTGTTGTGTTGTTGTAGATTCAAGGGCAAAACCTAAAATTAGCATCATTTACTCAAGAACTTGCATGTTTGTGGTTAGTTGAAAATGAGAGCTCAAAACAATGGTAGTAAGGTTCTCTACTTTTCATTGCCTCCCAAATTGTTTCCAAAATGCTAATTAATTAAGTGCATATGCCTATTGACGTATTAGAACACACTTAGCAAGTACGAGAAATGAAACAAATAATATAAATTACTTATTTGAATAGTCAAAATTAAAAGAAAAATATACATGGCATTTTAAAGTGTTTATATAATCTTTTATTTTTAAATATATATTTTCTCCTTAAAATTAATTCGTGTTACATTTGAATATTTTAACGTAAATTAGGTTTCCTGGAAGATAATTTTCTTCTTATAATAATTATTGACAATATTAATTAATAGCTAATTTTAAAAGCTGCTATCAATTTTCGTAACCTCAAATAAAAGTTTGAAGTCAATAATGGACATGTTTAAAATTTCATCATATATATATATATATGTATATATTCTAAAACATTACAATGGATGATAAATATTTATTTATAGTTAATTGTTAATGACACTACAATTGTTGAAAAAAATTGAAATATCAGTCTTTTTAAAGACATTTAATATCATTTTTATTTGATACACTCTGTTAGAAACCAAACAGGACTAACATTCAGAATTATTTACCATTATTAGATGTCAATTTTTAATTGAAAAAGTATTATATAAACGTAGCCAATTGAAGTGCACATTTAAAAATAAGAGAGGTAGGGAAATGTAATTTAAACATATCTCACAGGAAGATATATTAATAAATAAATTAAAAAATAAAAAATAAGTTTGGTATTGAAATTAACGGGGTAGGTCCATCGCTAATTCCGTTATAAAGGCCTTTCTATAAACTCATCCGTGATGGAAATTGATGATTGTCACCCATAAAGAAAAATGAAAAGTTTTTTAGGCGATTTGATGACGAATGCAATAGTTCGTCACTAATTAAGAGATATGAATGGTTAATTTTTTTTTTATTAATGCTTTGGCAACAGGTTCCATGTTCCGTATGTAGGGATGGAAATGGGTCAGGGCAGACCGGACTTTGAAAGACCTGAGCCTGACCTATATTAAATTTTCAAGGCCTGAGTCTGACCTATTAGCCTGTCATAAGCCTTTTTTAAGACTTGTTTGAAGGTCTGACCTGTTTAAAAGGCCTGTTTATAGTGAAACTTTTAAAATGTCAAAACTAACATAAAAAAAATTTGTGTTCCATTCTCTCCTAATTTTTTTAATTGTAAATTTGTAATATTAATTTATATTATATATATATATATTATTTTATGTTATAAATATATTATATATATATAACTAATTAACAATTAATCTAATTAAATAGGCCGGCCTGTTGGGCTTCAAAGGCTTTTTAGAAAGCCTGTGGCCTGACCTGTTTAGTTAAAAAGACCTTTTTAAAAGCTAAGTCTGGCCGTTTAGCCTGATAAGCCTGGCCTATGTAGGCTTTAAACGAGTCGGGCCATAGGCCCCAGACGGACAACCTGACCCATTTCCATCCCTATTCGTATGTCAGAAATTAAAGACAATTGAGATATGTGAAGAGCACATTGGGATTAAGGGTTTGTTAGTGTAACGTGTGACCCCTATGATGCAACAGTTCTTCAGAGAGAATTTGGGAACAGAACTAGCAATAGATGTGATTGAAAGTAAATCGCGGAAAGAATCAATGGAAAACTAAATACGATTTGGTTTATAAAAGGAAATATATGATAATCAGAAAATAAACACTAACTCAAAATAATTCTTTATTAAACCTGTATTAATGATACGCTACAAAACGGGTAAGAAAGCATTAGCCGTATAAAGAAAAATTAAATGGGTATAATTAGAATTATTACCGGTAAGATATTTTCCTTTCAAATACAAATTGTAACGTTCCAAAATTAAATGTCCCAAGTAATGACTTTCTTATATATGCTTTCAAAATTCAAATAAATTAAAAAAGAATTTAATTAATAAAAAGGTGCGCCGCATATCATCGTGCGCGCAGGGGGGCAAATTATCAGATTTACACATGAAACTGATATTTCAACCCAAACTTGTTTACGTGCGAGCCCGCTTCCTTTCTACCTTGTTTACCACCTTAAATTTTATTTCTATATATAAAACCTTTAAGGAAGTGAGAACCAAGTAATGTGGGACAAAAACTTTTAAAATATATCAATTTTCTAACAATCCCCCATATATTTCAAAAGTTATATATATATATATATATATATATATAAATTGGGTTTACATTATAGTGCAAATGCATCAGATCTGGTGTCTTCTGGACTGTGAACCAGACCCTAGACAGATAAACTTATCTTACTGTGAATTGGTGAAGCAAGCTTCTATGAACCAAAAATCACTTTAATGTAAGATAGCGGTCTACCTATCACATTTCACTTCTTGACTCTTTTTGCTGTTTTCACCGTTTTACGTAAATATGCCCTGCGCGTGCCTAGTAATTCATGAGTGCTCTAAAGATTTGCCTAAAATCTCATGCAAGCGGCCTCACTTGACACTCATGTAGGTGATTTCATCAAGTGTATCCTGTATTTTATACACCACCCATAAGGGATATGAAGATCATTAAAATTTAATAATTAACCTCTCATTTTTTGTAGCCTAGCACTTCACACATCATAGGAATAAAGGAAGAAATAGTGCTAGAGGATTAACAACGACTTGTTATTACCTATATGAACCTTCTTCATGGGATCTCCAATCACAAAGGTTGGGTTCCCATCGTTGTTAATTTTATTATAGGCTTAAGTGTCATTCCCCTTGATGTTTCATAAACAACCTTTCTTTCCAAAGGTTTTGTCAGAGGATCGGCTAAATTCACTTCTGACTTCACATACTCTATGGAAATTGTTCCATTATTTAACAGTTGTTTTACCACATTGTGTCTCAAACGAATATGTCTATTCTTACCATTTTAAGATTTATTTTTAGCAATGACTATCACCGATTGACTATCACAATGCATAGATATTGAAGGTGTTGGTTTTATTCCTAATGGAATATCTACTCAGAAGTTTTTCAACCACTCAGCCTCACTACCAGCCAATTCTAGAGCAATAAACTCTAACTCCATAGTGGATGTAGCAATAATATTTTGTTTGACTGATCTCCAAGTAATAACACCTCCACCTAGTGTAAACATATAACCACTAGTAGATTTTGTCTCATCTAAATCTGAGATCCAGTTGGCATCATAATATCCTTCTAATACTGCGGGATATCCATTATATAATATACCATAATTTATGGTACCTCTCAAATATTTCATTAGTCTTGCTAATGCAGCCCAATGCTCATTATTGGGATTATGAGTATATCTACTCAATCTGCCCACAACATATGTTATGTCAGGTCTTGAATAATTCATTAAATGTAATAAGCTCCCAATAATTTAAACATATTTGGATTGAGACACAGGTTCTCCTCTATTTTTCTTTAATTGAGTGTTGCCATCATAAGGAGTATTCACTGGTTTTGACTTAAAATATTCAAACTTTCTAAGAAGTTTCTCAATATAATGTTCTTAAGAGAGCATTATATTATTATCTTTCCTTGTGATTTTAACACCCAAGATAACACTGGCCTCACCCATGTCTTTCATATCAAAATTATTAGCAAGAAAAAGTTTTGTATTAAATACAATATCATCATTGGTACCAAAAATAAGCATATCGTCTACCTATAAGCATACAATCACACATTCACCATTTTCTACTTTTGTATATGAAATTGTCAACTTCAGAATAGGAGAACCCATTTCCAGTTAATACACTATCAAATTTTTCATGCCACTGTTTCAGTGCTTGTTTTAAATCATATAAAGATTTGAGAAGTTTACAAACTTTAGTTTCTTGACCAGAAACCACACAACCTTCTGATTGAACCATATAAATTTCTTCTTCTAAATCACCATTTAAAAAAACAGTTTTTACATCCATTTGATGAGTAACAAGATTATAAATGGATGCCAAAGCGATTAAAACTCTTATTGAAGCAATCCTGGTTACGGGAGCAAAAGTATCAAAATAATCAATATTTTGTTTTTGAGTAAAACCTTTAGCTACTAAACAGACTTTATATTTATCAACAGATCCATCAGGTAAATATTTTTGTTTAAAAATCCATTTACAGCCAATAGGTTTGGCTCCAGGAGGTAAATCTACTAAAGCCCAGGTTTTAATTTTTAAAATAGAGTCTAATTCAATTTTAGTCACTTCTTTCTAAAACACGGCATTAGTAGAAGAAATTGCTTCATGAAAATTTAATCGTTCATTGTCAACTAGATAGGTATAAAAATCATTTTCAAAAGATGTTTCTTTTCTTTGTCTTTTACTTCTTCTCAAATTTTCATAAGGTTTTTCAGAGGCATCACACAACGGTTCACTAGAAATATTACCGGGTTCATTCATTTGTGAACTAGAAATATTTTCAGTATCAACAACAAGTTCACAAGAAACACGATCAACATACATAGGAAATACATGTTCAAAAAACTCAGCATTTTTGGTCTCAATGATTGTATTGCATTCAATAATGTCGTTTTTTATAACAAGAAAACGATAGGCAGCACTTTTTAAAACATAACCAATAAACATACAATCACATGTCTTAGAACCTATCTTTCTCTTTTTAGGATCAGGCAACATTACTTTAGCTAAACACCCCTACACTTTTAGATAATCTAGATTAGGCTTATAATCTTTCCATAATTCATAAGGTGTTTTACCTGAATGTTTGTAAGGGATCCTATTTTGTATATGACATGCAGACAATAAGGCTTCTCCCTAAATATTATTAGGTGCAGACGAAGAAACAAGTAAAGCATCATCATTTCTTTTAGAGTCCTATTTTTTTTCAGCTACACCATTAGACTCGGGTGAATAAGGTAGAATCATTTCATGTATAATATCTTCTTTTTCATAAAAATCATTAAAAAGAATATATTCACCTCCTCTATCAGACCTTACTCTTTTAATTTTTTTATTTAATTGATTTTCTACTTCGACTTTATAAATTAAAAACATCAAACGCTTCATCTTTATTTTTAAGTAAATAAACCTTAGTGTATCTAGAAAAATCATCAATAAAGGTCACATAATATTTTTTACCACCTTTAGTTATTGCTTGTTTTAAATCACCTAAATCGGAATGAATTAACGAAAGTAACTCAGATTCACGGTTCACAGAAAAACATGATTTTTTTGTAATTTTTGATTCAACACATATGTCACATTTGTTTAAATTCGCTTTTTGAAAACCAGAAATCATGCCATCATCACACAATTTTTTCAAATATTTAAAACTAACATGTCCTAGTCTAGCATGCCATAAATCATACAAATCAACAATATAAGCAGAAGATAAAGCATTATTATTATCAGTAGAAATGTTCAAAACAAAGAGTCCATGATCACAATATCCCTTTCCAACAAAAACATCATTTGGTCATGATAATTTTATTAGACTCAAAAGAAACCTTAATTCTCACTTTTCTCAAAAGAGCAACAGAAATTAAATTTGCTCTAATTCTAGGTACATGAAGCACATCATTAAATGCCAAGGTCTTTCCAGATGTGAGTTTGAGAAGAACTTTCCCTTTACCAAGGACATCAGCCTTTCGAGAATCACTGAGATACATAAATTCTTCTCTTTCCCCCATAATTTTATAAAAGGTACACATATCACGATTTACACATATGTGCTTGGTAGCCCCAGAGTCTACCACACATTTACTCACATTGACCACAATTAAGGCTTGAGAAACAACTGCAGCAATTACATCATCATCATCTCCTTTAGCCAAATGAACTTTTGGCTTAGGAGGAATATCGTTTCTCTTCCTGTATCAACATGCTGGAGCATGGTGACCTGGCTTACCACAAACAAAGCAAAAGCTCTTCTTTTTTAAGGCAGTGAGATTAGTGGAATTAAGTTGTCTAGCAGGAAAATGACCAAAGGACTTTTTGTTATCATACCTCTTATTTTTGTTCCTGACTTATACCATATTTTCTCTTGTAGCTAATGCTCTACCTCTTTCTGCCTTTTCTTCTTTACGCTTGGTGTCCTTAATAATTATGTGAGTGATCAATTTTGAAACAAAGAGCTTACTCAATTTGTGCTTGAGTTGTTTGTAATCGTTCCATGATTTTATTAATTTTCAATTAAAAAACCTGCAACTAATTCATCCTACATGGTAATGTTTTCAAACTTGAGGTCCTCTAACAGCTTATGGTACTCGTTAATTTAGATATTTATATCCTTGTTGGCAGTCATTTTCCATTGGTAGAAATTACCAACCAAAAACTTTTCTTTCCCAGCATCCTCAATAGTGTATTTTAATTTAATTGATTCCCAAATAGCCTTCGCTTCCTTGTAAGAACAGTAGACATCGAAAAGCTCATTAGATAATGTACTAAGAATAGTATGATGACATACCTTATTAGCATTGACCTAATATTCAAGAGTGTTAGGGTCAGTGGGCTTGTCATCAGTAACCGTGAACCCAACCCCGTGGATGCCCAGAACGGAGAAGACCTGTTCCCGCCAACGACGGTAGCTTTGGCCTTCGAAGACTTTGATTTTGGAGACGTCATGAAAAGGTTTCGCAAGGGAGATAGGGGCAGGGGGCAACGGTGGTGGAACAGAGAGACCGTTGCCATTGTTTCCAGCATTGTTGGTCATACCGTCAGCCATAGCAAACCCTTAAGATTGTCAGAAATTAAAGATGATTGAGGCGTGTGAAGAGCACACTGGGCTTAAGGGTTTGTTCGCATATTGCGTGACCCCCAAGATACAACAGTCCTTTAGAGAGAATCTGGGAATAGAACTAGCAATAGGTTTGATTGAAAGTAAATCGTAGAAAGAATCAATTGAAAACTAAATACAATTTGGTTTATAAAAGGAAATATATGATAATCAGAAAATAAACGTTAACTCAGAATAATTCTCTATTAAACCCGTATTAATGATACGTTACAAAACGGGTAAGAAATCATTAGCTGCATAAAGAAAAATTAAACGGGTATAATCAGAATTATTAATGGGTAAGATATTTTCCTTTCAAATACAAATCGTAACGTTCCAAAATTAAATGTCCTAATTAATGACTTTCTCAGATAGGCTTTCAAAATTCAAATAAATTAAAAAATAATTTATGTAATGAAAAGGTGTGTCGTATATCATCGTGCGCGCGGGAGGGTAAACCGTCAGATTTACACATGAAACTGATATTTCAGCCCAAACTCATTTACGCGTGAGCCCACCTCTTTTCTACCTTGTTTACCACCTTAAATTCTATTTCTATATATAAAGCCTTTAAGGAAGTGAGAACCAAGCAATGTGAGACAAAAACTTTAGAAATATATCAATTTTCTAACATTGTCGCCATTCAAAAACATTTTGGATCTAACTCCTAGTAAAAGGACGACTAGGTGAAAATTGTTTGGTGGTGAACACAAAATTTCATTACCAAAGGAGACATTTGAAGAGTTTTTATCAACGGTTTGGCGATGGGTTTCATCGTCCATCACCACTAAATGAGCCATGTGCCAGGGTGTATTTAATATTCGTTGATGGATGCCATTTAGAAACATTTTGGCTCTGATTCCTAGTCCAAAGATGTGTAGGTGAAAAACATTTGGTGATGGATTCAAAAATTCATTGCTAAAGAAGGGATTTGAAGAGTTTTTTTATTAATGGTTTGGTGACAGTTGAATGCATCAATCACCCATTACTGAACCACGTGTCATGGTGCATTTAATATATGGTGAGGTGATAGATATTAAGACCTATCACCAACTAAGAGATTTGAAAGGTTTTTGTATAAACACGTTGCCATGTTCCGTCGCTAATAAATGAATCATATGTTAGGATGCATTTAATATTTGGTAATGATGTACTAGTTGTTGTCACTAAATGTGTTAATTTAGTGACAACATGTTGACTACTATCGCCAAATACAATGCACATGGCATTTTTAACACAGATTTGGTGACATGTATGAGTTTGTCACTAAAACTCAATCCATAAATCGAACCTAGCCTTCTCCTCCCCTACTTTCACACAGAACCACATTTTATTCTTTTCTCTCCCATCCCCCATCCTCTTCAACGCCACATTTTTTATCATTGCCTCGTCACTGTCGACAATGGTCATCCTTATCACTCGCTCGTGGTCTTCCTTACCATCGGTAAATGTCTTGTTTCCCCTTCACTATCCCTCTTCCTCTTCTTCTCTAATCCCTTTCCTTATCCTCATCCCTTTATCTCGTTGTCATGTCAATTTTTTTTGTTATTCTGGGGATCTTACTGTCCCTATCTCTCATTTTCAGACATCGCATAAATACATAAAATTAAAAGAGGGAATAACATTGAGAATACATTGTGAGTTGTATTGGGGAAGTTTTTTTTATTATTTTCAAGGTTAAAAAAATTTGAAAATATCCTTATTTCATGGGAAACTCTAGGGAAATTTGTTAAAACTTCAAAATGGGGTGGTTTAAAGTGAGTGAAGCATTAACATATTTCATTCAAGATTGAACACGACAATATGAAAGTGTTGTTGTATTCAATCTTGAATTTCCCATATTGGACAATTTAGGAATAATGAATTTCATTCAATGGAGCGTTCTAGGGGACATCAATTCTTAAAAGCGAAAAAGTTTCATTCTTTGACTGTTACAAAAAGATTTTGCCATGTGATGATCCTTATAGGAGAAATTTTTTACTTTTCCTTATATCCAATTTAGGAAGTACTCCATGTTTTTGTAGAGAACTTAAGCCTGGAATTACAGGTAGAGTTAAATCAAACAATAATTTCCTGACTTGGTTGAAAAATATGTATGTATCTAGATAAATCAATTTCAAGATAATTAATTTGAACTTTGTAACATGTGTTATGTTGTACTAGGTTCAGGTTTTGACAAATGAAATCTATGATCCTCTACTTATGTCATTCTGTTAGGGCCTAAAGGAAGAGTGACAAAATGACCAATCTACCATATCAATAGTTATAAGTTTAATAAGCATAGCTAGAACAAGGGGGATAAGAACTACAAACTGGAGTATGCGTACGTGGAGTGAACGACTAACTAGAAGATGATTTCTATAGAATGTTGATTGACAATACTAAATTACATTATAGTGGGGAGCCAATGAAAAAGTTGACATTCTTTAAGTGTGAGTGGTTGGATAATACGCTTGGTCACATGACTAAAGTTGATAATTAGTTTTGTTTGGTTGGGGTCAAAAAGTGTCGATGTTATTCTAATTATGACCCATTTAGTTTTGCACAATAAGTTAAGTTTACTACACGCAATTCCCTGAAGGCTATAGAGATTGGTTACCTGTTGCCAAAACTAAAGCACATAATGCAATTATAGATAATGTAATGGGTACTATTGATGCTCCTTACCAAGATATCCAAGAAAGCATTCATGACTTTCATGTGTTGTTGCAAATCGAAGGAGATGTGTACACAGGTAGACAAGTAGATGTTAGGGCTGAACAAGTTGATCAAGTTATAGTTATAAAAAATATAGAATCGTACAATGAAAATATTGAACACAATGATTTAGATACTAAATCAACAAGCGAGGGTGAATTTGTTTACACTAATACTAATTGGTTATTTTATTAATAATTTGTTCCTAAATGTTAATGATTTGTTAGCATTTATTTCGTTATTCATGATTTTGTCGGGCCATGGTACCATCCTTGCCCAATCACCCTCCCTAGCCAGACAAGCATCCCTACCCAAACACTCATTCTTACCTAGACACCTACCCTTATTGTTGCCCAAAGACTATTTCTTCTTAAGTTGATGTTCAGCTTATTCCTTTAGGAACCTCTCCCACCCACATACTATTATTTGTTGCCAAGCTATATGCCCCTCATGTGGGGCCACAATTAGTCCCAGGAATTACCAATCCCACCGACAAAAAGATGTGGATTGCCTCTAGAGTAATATCAAATTAATGTTGATAAATTTAAAATGTTGTTGCTAACTTTTTTTATATTTGATTACATATTGGAGTGATAAGGATGAGGATACACAAGAGATGTGGTGAAATGAGATCACTATAAGTCCATTTTAATGGATCGTTAAATAATTAATAGTTGGTAATTGGATAGTTGACTAGTTGATAATTGATAGTTAATAGTTAGATTTATATTGTAAACTATACTAAGAATTTTCTGGTTGTTTTACAGGGTTACAAAAATTTTGAAATCTCATATTTACAACAGAGACTCTGTTTGTTGTTTTTAAATGAATACTTGGAATAGATTTTCATTGTTGTAGACCTACTTCAGGTGGTTTTCTGAGCACTAACAAAGGATAAAGGCTATCTTTTCCTATAAAGCATCAAATAGCACTGGGAATGCATTGAATAAATTCAAAGAGGGAAAGCACAAAGGTCATTGGATTCCACCTAAGGTCCTAAAGGGGTTGAAAGCAAAGTGCGATGATGAGAAGCGGAAGGATAAAAGCGGGAAGGGAAGGAGGAACCGAGCATCAAATGATAGTGTGATCTCTTTATACATTGATGGCTCGATTTTTGATGTGTGTCATTGTTAGAGATTGGTAATTTCTTTGGGTGGTAAAATCATTTGTTTGAAAAAAATTTAAGGTGCTTAAAGGATGTGAACCAAAACAACAAGATGATGATTATTGATTGTGGGAACCAAATGCAGCTGCTTAATATTTGGTATGATCAGTTTATTAATTTTTACAAAATATAAACCTTAACAGGGATAAATATTTTTTTAATCTATTTTGGTCCAACATTGTTCTCTCAAAAGTTGTAATTTTTGGGTGGAAAGCATTACTAGGAATAATACAAACTAAATCAAACTTTATGCAAAAAGGTGTTTTCTTGTAAGGTATTGGCCTACAATGTCCTTTAAGCGGCAAAAAAAAAAGAAACAACATCATATATAATGTCCACGTGTGATTTTTCATACAAAGTCTTGCAAGGCTGTTATGAGTGGCCTAACATTTAAAGTGTTATTCATCAAGATTACAATACAAGTTTTTTACATTATGTAGGCCTAATGGCATGGAAAATTAGAGATGGCTTCATTGTGTTATGTATGTCTTGAATAGAAGTTCATTATTTAGTAAATAGTTATTATCCATTAATTGAATTAATGGTTTAGTTTATATTAACCATTTATAATAAAAGGCTTATATTGCCCATATTCTAGTACAAATAAGTGTAAAAAGATTGCTACAAAGCATAAGAAAAATAGAGAAAACACAAAAGAAATTATATCCTTTAGGGAGCATCTTTAGATAAAGGTTGTAATTATATTCGTCTCATATAAAAGAGATTCTTCTTTAACTTAGATTTTTAATGTCAAAGGAAATTTTTCACAATAAATTGATATAAGAGTTATGGCATCTATAAAGTTAGACATTGAGAAATTTACTAGAAAAATAACTTCACCTTATGGTGGGTGAAGATGCTAGCTCTCCTTACACAACAAGAATGTGAGTTGGAGTTGGAATGGGAAGCAAAGTTACTGGTTGATCTTACATTTGTATAGAGAGTGCGATAATGAAGGTGCATAACGTAACATTGTTATTGCTAGGTGATGAAGTTTTATGAATAGTCTCTCTAAAGAAAAGATTGTCAATGAGCTTTGGGTAAAGCTTGAAGGTTGGTACGTGACAAAGTCTCTACATAATCATCTTTGTCTAAAGAAACAATTATATTCCATACAAATACATTAAAAGTGAGTATATTCATAAACATATTGGTACTTTCAATCATACTATTTTTAGTTTAAAAACATTAATGTTGTGGTGGATGACGAGGAGAAAATTGTTGTTCTTCTTAGTTCTTTGCCAATAACTTATGACAATTTTGTAGATACAATAATTTTTGGTAGAAGTATATTTTCTATGGGGGAAGTGAAAATGACTTTATAATCTTTGGATTGAAAAAAATAATTACCAATTCATTTGAAGGTATAACTTAGGTAAGGGTTTGATGGTAAAAGGAAGAATAAAGGAAAAGAAGAGAAGTTTCCAAAGAGGACAATCTAAATCATGCAATAAAAAGAAAAACAACGAATCATGTCATGACTGTCAAAGAGAAAGGAACTAGAAGAGAAATTTCCTAGAACTCAAGAAAGATAAAGTAGGTACTCCAGAGTTTGGTGGAATAGTTATGACCTCAGAATAATAAGATGGTGAAAATGTTTTATTTGTCTCATTCATTGTCAATGATGTATGGATTTTTTATTCAACATGTACTTTCCATATGACATCTGAAAAAGATTAGTTTGTTGTGCTTCAAGAGATTAATGATTTCAAAGTTCTGATGGGAAATGATTGTGTGTGTAGCTTAGTTGGTAAAGGTACGTTGCAAATTGGGGTGGATGATGGTATTGTGAGGACATTAACTGATGCGAGCTATATTCTTGAACTTCACAAGAATTTAATTTCATTAAGCACTTTAAACTCTCTTGGTTGTACATATTAAGTAAAAGGTGGAATCTTAAAAGTTTCTAGAGGTGCCTTAATAATTATGAAGGGAAAGTTAAAAAATGAATTATATTTCCTACAAGAAAATACTATGATAGATGTTGTCGTAGTTTCTTCTATTAGGAATATGGAATGAATGGGCTAGGCCAAAAAGGCTTGCTTGGTGGACACAAAATTAGGAAGCTAATATTTTGTGAGCATTACGTTTATGGAAAATAATGTAGAATAAAATTTATCATTGGAGTTCACTAATTATGAAGGACTCTTGACTATATCCATTAACCTGGAGCCCGTCAAGAGTTCCTTCCCATAGTGAAGCTAGGTATATGTTAACTTTCATTAGTGACTATTCACAAAAAGTTTGGATCAGTGTCTTGAAACAGAAGAGTGATGGATTCCTCAAGTTCAAGCAATTGAAATCTCTAATGGAGAAATAGACGAAGAAGAAGGTTAAATGACTTAGCTCGCTATAGAACCCTTAAGACATACACAATAAAAAAATGACATACAAAATGAATGAGTAGAATATTGTTTGAGAGAGCTCGTTACATGCTCCTAAATACAGGTACGCCTAAGCAATTTTTACCAAAGGCAGTTAATACCACTTGTTATTTGGTGAACAAGTCACCTTCTACAGTTATTGATTGTAAGACCTACTAGAGGAAATGTGGTCAGGCTTTACACCAAATTATTCAATTCAATGTGTATTTGGGTGTATAACTTATGCTCATGTTAATGATGGGAAAATGGAGTCAATAGCCAAGAAATGCATATTTTTGAGTTATTAAGATGGTGTAAAAGGGTATATGTTTTAGGACCCTAAGGAATCAAAACTCATGATTATTAGAAATGTGACCTTTGATGAGAAAGTCATACTTAATCCAAGACCACATGAGGACCATGATAATAAAGTTAAAGTTCATGGTGCTAGCGAAAAGGTAGAGTTTTAAGTAGATTCTCTTAAACAATACCCAAGGGAGACAAATGAAGATATTCCATCAATAGAGTCTTAGCATGTATTAGCTAGAGATAGGCTAAGAAGGCAGACTAGACCACCTTAGTGGTATGTAGATTTTCTTACTTTTCCATTAAATATGACATGAAGTATTAAAGAAAAGGAACCTAGTTTATTCCATGAGGCAATTAATTGTAAAGAACTCCATAAGAATCAAACTTGGGAGCTTGTTGAGAAATAAATCAATCAGAAGCTTGTAAGTTGTAAGTGGATATTCAAGAAGAAAGATGAAATAAGATTCAAAGCAAGGGTTGTAGCAAAAGACTTTACACAAAGACAAGGTATTAACTTTAATGAAGTTTTTTTCTCATGTTATGGAATATAATTCCATTTAAGTGTTTCTTGCTTCGGTAGATCTGCATGAGATGAAGTTGGAACAAATTGATATGAAGACTATATTTCTCCATGGTGATTTGGAGGAAAGGATTTAAATGCAACAACCAGAGGGGTTTGACATACTTGAAAACAAGACCATGTATATCCATTGAAGAATCTTTATATGGGTTGAAGTAGTCACCCAAACAAGGCATACACAATCCGACTCATTTATAATGAATGTTAGGTGTATAAGAACTGAGTATGATAGTTGTGTTTATCATAAAAAAAATTGATGGCTATTATATTTACTTCTTTATGTTGGTAACATGCTAATTGCATGTAAATACTTACCTGAGATAAATAAGGTGAAAACACAATTAAGTGGTGAATTTAAGATGAAAGATTTGGGTTCAACAAGTAAATCCTTAGCATGGAGGTCATTCAAGATTGGGGACCTCAAAGGTTCTGCTTATCTTAAAAAAGCTATATTGAAAAAAGTTCTATAAAAATTTGGAATGAACAATGCAAAACTAGTTAGTACATCCTTTACAGTTCATTTTAAGCTATCAATAAAAATATCACCACAAACAAAGGAGGAAAAGTTATATATAGAGTGCCTTACTCTAATGCGGTTGGAATATGATGTATGCATGCCATGGTCTATACTATACCAGATATTGCACATGTAGTGAATGTCGTTAGTTGTTATATGGCTAATCCAAGGAAGACTTATTGGCAAGTTATAGAGTGGATTCTTTGATACTTGAAGGGTTCAACTAACATGGGATTGATATTTGGTAGGAAAATAAATAAACTTGATAGTCATATTATTAGATTTTGTGATTCAGATTATGCTAGTGTTCTTGGTCACTAGAGATCCTTAACTAGTTATATTTTCACAGCTAGAGGTTGTGCTATAAGTTGGCGTGTAACTTTATAGTCGCTGTTGCTTTGTCAACAGCAGAGGCTAAATATATGGTTATAAAAGTTGTGAATGAATCTTTATGGCTTAAAGGACTTGTCCATGATCTCGGTGTTAAACATATGGATATTATTGTGTAGTGTGATAGTCAAAGCGCAATTCATTTTACCAAGAATGAGATGTGCCATGAAAGGACAAAGCATATAGATATTAGAATACATTTTTTCAATGATGACATGACACAAGGTGAAATGTAACTAAAGAAGATTGACACATGTCATAATCTCATAGATGTGATGACAAAACCTCTTCCATTGATTAAATTCATTAATACTATTGAGACTTAGTTGGAATTATAAGTACCACTTGACACTCTAAGTAGTGGAGCAACATTGGGAGGCTTTGAAAGTTAAATTCAAACTTAGGTGGAGATATTTGTTATGTATGGCTTGAATAGGATTTCATTGGTGGTAACCATTCACAATGAAACTTAAATTTGCATATATTCTAGTACAAATAATGAAAAAAAATACAAAAGGACTCATATATACTTTAGAGAACACTCTTAGATGGTGATTGTAATAATGTTCGCCCCTTGTAACATAAATTCTTCTCTAACTTAAATTTTCTACCTTAAAGGCAATTTGGTCCCTCTGAATTTTCCAGAATAATTGTGTTTTTAAAAAAGAGGCGATATGTTTTGATTCAGCTATGATTGATCAAGTATATAGAAGTTAGTTTTTGATGAGAGTAAGCTTACAAGATTGTTTTCTTTTATAGAGTAGGAGAGAACTTTGTATACTACTATTATGTCTCCGGTTATGTAATTCCTTGTAACTTTCGCGTGAGTTTGGGTATCCTGTACCCTTTTTAATTATCCTTGTTGATACAACAAGATCGCTGCACTTCATGTTACTCAATTACGTGAAACTTCATGTAAGTTATCTCCTACGATTGAATTTTGCGTTTGTAATAATTCTTAAATCAATTGCGCTAAACTATGAGCCTGTTTGGTGTGGGGTTCTGTTGAATGGAACGTAGTTGGGAAAAGTAAAATATTAATTCTGGTAAGTTTTGATTATCTCAAATATAATATAAAAAATTAATATTAATTTTAAATTTTTCTATTTTCATAACTCTGTTTCCCCAACTACAAATCAAATATCCACTGTGTTTCTTTCCGAGGAATAATGGCACAACTAATTAACCGTACAATAATTTACTTTCAATTATACAACATGAAATAGGAAAGTACCGATAAGTGTCTTAAGTATACTGCTTAAAAAGGTAAAAGCAATTTTTTTGTCATGCTAATTAATGTTCTAAAAATATTGTTTAAGGAAACAAAAGAAATATTTTTATTGGAAATTTATGAAAATTGCTTAAAAATTAAGGTTGATGAATTATAATAATATTTTTAAATGAAAATTTTTTAATTTTCTTAATCAATGTCTTAAAGAAATTGATTAATATTTTCCAAAGTATTCAGAAACATCATTAAAATTTAAATACACTAATTTTAAGTAATTTTCATGTAATCTTTTAATAAAAAATTAACTTTTATTTTTTTAAACAATATTTTTAGAATATGAAATTAATGAGATCACTAATCCGTTTGCACTAAACTTGTACAGAATCTACATTAGATATAATGGGTATTTAATTAAAAGATTGAGGAGATGTAAAAGATAATACTCTTTTAAGATTTTGTTAAGTTTTCTATATGGGGAATGAGTGGACCATGTTGGGTGATAGAAACCCCAGAATATGAGGTATGCACCCTACGGCTTCATAGTGGACCGGCTAGTTAGCATAGCAATAATGGCATTGATAGCTAAGCAACAGTTGTCATCAAATCCACCAACCAAGAAACTCATTGGTGGATGCTTAGTTTTACAGTGGCCTGTTTCTTTTTTCTAAAACATTGAAGGGTCTTTTTTTTTCGCTCTCAAACAAAAGCGTGATACGTTGACTCGAAAGATTTAGGAAAGAAACGAAAAAACAAAAGCTTGATATTAAGGGAAATATTAGTCTTACGATTCTTTATGATTGATGTTAAGTCAGATTACGTCTTCTATATATTTTTAATCAAGAAGGTTTTTAACGGGTTTTAAATTAGTTTGTTAAATTAGTTAACCTAATTAATAGAAACTTTATGCGAGATGCATATGTGATACCGATGAGTGTTATCTCATTGTTGATGTGATATAAAAAAATAAAAAATATATAATTTGTGGTGGTTAAAACTATTTTTTTTTTGTTTTTTAACCCCATAATTCATAAACAATAATTAAACAAATATTTAACCAATAGAACAATCTTAATAGAACTATCAACACTCAACATTAAACAAATTAATAGACTTAATCCACAAACTTAGTATTGAATAACAAAACAATCTCAAATGTCAAACAAAAACTATGAATCTGCAGTCCCTAAATCTCATATCTTAAATCTAAACCTTAAAACCTAGAGCTTCAACTTTCAACCCAGATCTACCACCTCTTCACCTTTCTCTTCATCCTTGCTTGTCGGATCTTCCACCACCACTCCCTCATCAACTTTATCCCATTGCACCACACTACTGCCACGTGCTAGTGCCGCAACATGAAGTTTGATGGATGCAAATGAAGGTGTCTTCAAGCAAGTAAAGCATCATAGATAACCTCAAAGGTGGTCCTATTCTTGCCCTTCTGCATAGCCCAAGGCGGGTTTGTTCTCGTTTTTCTGTAAAGCTCAAGATGAGCCCATGGACTTTAGACCTAACAAATCGAAATTCCAAGAGGTTTTGAAGATCAGTGTGACATTCTTTTCTTGTGCTGTAAAACCCTTTTGGCGAGGATGGTGGCAGGGAAAGCTAAGGTGTTGTTATTTTCTTACATGGCTTCAGAGTTTGTGGAATTATTTATGGGTGTTGATGTGTCGAGGGTGGAGGCTTTGTTTAAGAAAACGAAGTCAAAGGAACTTGTAGGCCCTAATGTGGTTGTCACTAGTGAAGGTGACAACCTCGAGCTTGTGGCCGTAGTAGTGGAGGGAGACTATGGCGGAATAGAGCTAGGGAAAGAGATATATGGGGAAAAGATATGGAAAGGAGGTTAGGGTTATGAATAAATATTTTTTGTTTGTTTTTCATTCTTTCCCATGTAATATTCATTTTTTAATTTGTTTTCTAAAAATATTGTTCAGGTGGAATTGACATATTGTAATTTTTTAACATGTGTCAATATTTTTGCTAAGTCAATTGCCATTAATGATCCACGTCAATTTTTTTTTGTTAACTAGGTTAAACATTTTGACGGAAAGAACTAAAACGAACAAACTTAAACAATGTAAGGGATTAGTTGGAGTAAAAAAATAAGAGACTTACTCAAACCTAACCTCAAACATTAGAGATCGGAGGTCTAATTTTTTCTTAGTTAGATTTGATTCATTAGTACATAAAGGGTCTATTTTCTTCCATTTTATCAACTTTAGGATAAGTCTTCAATGAATTGAAAACTAATTACATCCGCCCGAAATGCATTTCAATAGGTATAATAATCATATAAACTCAGTCTCTGCAACCTTCATTAAAGCAAACCGGTCGAGAGACTTCCTCAAAGATAGCAATAAGATTCAAGTTCATAATAGTCAACTTGATTAAAGAAATAAACAAAGAGATACTTAATTAATTAGTCTTTTTTTTCAGGTGTAATCCAAGGTATCTGTAACATCCTAGGTCTATTTACCTTTTTAAATTACACCCGACTAATTGTTTTCGTGATAAATTTTTCGCGTTAAATAAATATCTAAGTCTTAATATAAAATAATATTCACTACCCTTAGAGCTACTGAAAGTAATAACTGATTGGAAATACGTCAATTAACCAAGTATGATTGGAAACAGCGGAGGAGGAAGAAGGAAGAAAGAAAGGAGAAGAAGGAGAAGAAGATGAAGAAGGAGGAAAAGAAGAAGACAAGGATCAATTGCTTAAGCGAGTGTCAATTCGCTTGAGCGAATACCACCTTGAAGACTGAATGGACAAAACGCATCGGCGGCTCATGTGGGGTTTCACTCGGTAAAATAGTTTACTCGGAAAGGGTTTCACACGGGAAAAACACTCGACTCCCTTTCACTCAAAAAACTTCGCTCGGTCACAACTCCCTCGGGGATAAAGCACCCTCTTTTACTCGTTTATTGCCTCTCAGTGTATCCTCGCTCGGTGAATACTCTATCCTTACTTCCCTCGGAAGGAACTCAAATTTCCACTTGGTACGTCCAATTCCTCTTCATTCGGAATCTTTATACACTCCTTCACTCGGAACTCTCTCCCAGCCAATCTCACTCGGAACATCCTAACCTCCCGTCCGGAGGGAGATCTCTCGATTACTCCTCACTCGAAAATAATTCCTTTAGTCAACGCTCCGTCAAATCTTAAAATCCATTTGTTTCCCTGGGTTTCCTCTTCATTAATCAAGGTCATGATGTCCTCATTAGGAAACTCAAATTGTAAGGGTTGATAGTCATCCACAGGTTGGTGCGCTAAATAATCTGCTAGAGCACTTCCTTTTATGGCTTTCTGGGTGACATATGTTATGTCATATTCAGTCAACAGAACTTGCCAGCGAGCAATCCTCCCGGTCAAGGCGGGTTTTTCAAAGATGTATTTGACTGGATCCATTTTGGATACAAGCCAAGTAGTATGAAACAACATGTATTGTCTTAAACGTCGAGCGGCCCATGCCAATGCACAACAAGTACGCTCTAATGCGGAATATTTTGACTCGCATTCTGTGAACCTCTTGCTTAGATAATAAATAGCATGCTCTTTCTTTCCTGTCTCATCATGCTGCCCTAGTACGCAACCCATGGATTCATCCAACACCGTCAAGTAAAGAATGAGAGGCCTCTTAGGGGTCGAAGGTAACAGGATAGGTGGTTCCTGTAAGTATTATTTTATCTTGTCAAAGGCTAGTTGACAATATTCGTTCCATTGTCCTGGTTGATTCTTGCGGAGTAGCTTGAAAATAGGCTCGCAAGTTGCTGTTAGTTGCGAAATGAATCGAGCGATATAATTTAACCTTCCTAAGAATCCCCGGACCTCCTTTTCTGTACTGGGTGGAGGCATTTCAAGAATTGCTTTGACTTTATCAGGATCAACTTCTATTCCTTTTTTACTCACCACAAATCCTAGCAATTTGCCAGATCTCGCACCAAAAGTGCACTTAGCCGGATTTAGCTTGAGTCTAAACTTTCTCAGTCGCTTAAAAAGTTTTCTTAAGTCACGAATATGCCCTTCCTCACTTCGGGATTTAGCAATGATGTCATCTACATAGACTTCTATCTCTTTATGTATCATGTCATGAAACAGGGTCACCATTGCTCTCTAATAAGTTGCCCCAACATTTTTTAAACCAAAGGACATCACTTTGTAGCAAAAGGTTCCCCACAAGGTGATAAAGGTAGTTTTCTCCATGTCTTCAGGCACCATTTTAATTTAGTTATACCCAGAGAAACCGTCCATGAATGAGAAGATGGAATTCCGAGCTGTATTATCGACTAGGACATCAATCTGTGGCAAGGGAAAGTCATCCTTGGGATTGGCTCTATTCAGATCTCGATAATCCACACACATCCGTAGCTTTCCATCTTTCTTTGGGACGGGGACAATGTTGGCCACCCATTGAGGGTATTTTGCAACATCTAGAAATCCAGCATCGAATTGCTTCTTTACTTCATCTTTGATCTTTAAGAGCATCTCGGGCTTTATTCGGCGTAATTTCTGCTTAACCGGGAGACATTCAGGCTTTAAGGGTAGTTTATGTTCCACGATGTTGTTATCTAACCCAGGCATATCTTGGTAGGACCAAGCAAAGATATCTCGAAACTCTATTAATAACTTAATCAGTTCTTCCCGTTGTTCTTGGCTCAAGGAGGTGCCAATTTTAACCTCTTTTTTATCTTCTTCATTCCCCAAATTGATGACCTCAATCGCTTCCTAATAGGGTTGAGTTTCTCTGTCCTCTTGTTCCAACATTCTAGTTAATTCGGGCGAGAGACCATAATCTTCCTCACTATCCCCGTCAGCGTAATCAACCGGATACTCAGAATCCTGAAATGGGGTCGCGATCTTACTGTTTTCGATTGAATCTTTTTTAGGTCTGCATTTAGGTGAATAACAAAAATACTCAAATGAAGGAAAAGGGAAAGGGAATTTGAGAAAGATGTAAAGAAAGAGATATTGAAATTCAAATATGCATTTATTAATGTAAATTTCAAAACATGACAAAACTTGTTCTGCCCTTATTGTAAAAGTAAACCCCAAAGCCTTGGGCATAGCAATGGGGAAATTAAGTCATTAAGGCAATTACAAATTACTTTGAATCAAAAATTAAACTCGTGGGGAGTTCAATGGCCTCCCAGTTACAAAGTTCTGTGCCCGGTGAACAGAGGCGCACAAAGCTTGCATCATCATAAGAGTCGTCCTCAATAGCAGCCACTTGATCTGGATATATTAGGCCTGCGCTCCGAAAACTCTGATAAAGGTCACAGATAGGGATTCTTTTGATGCGAGGTTCGCGGCCTTCCAGGCGAGCTTTCCTTCTCTCCTTCTTCTCCTCTATAACCCTCCTTTTGTCGGCTTCAGAGGGTCTGTATCCTAAGCCAAATCCACCCTTATTCTCTAGTAATTGTACCACTTTCAATTCTTCTTTTAGTCCATGTCCCAAACCTTTCCCTAGTTGATACCCATTTCGCAATATCATTTTCGCTATCATCAAGGACGTATTTGACATATGAGCTTTCATCATTGAGGCTCCTTCCCCTATGTAAGAAGCATTGGCGATTACTAGTGCTTGAAAGGATGTCTCAAGAGCTTCTTCTGCTGCTTCGATGTAAGGAGTGGATGAAGGTTTGCTAACCATGAAATCTTCCTCTCCTGAAACAATTACTAGCTTGTTACCTATGATGAACTTCAGCTTTTGATGTAATATGGATGGGACCACTCCAGCAGAATGGATCCATGACCGACCCAATAAACAACTATATGCTGGTACGATATCCATGACTTAAAAAAGAACTGCAAAAGTACACAGACCTACTTGGATAGGAATCTCAATTTCCCCCATTACCTCTCTTCGAGTCCCATCAAAGGCTCGCACTATCATGGTACTTGGTTTCATATGGGTCCCGTCAAAAGGTAATTTGGCAAGCGTAGATTTGGGCATAACATTAAGAGATGACCCATTATCCACGAGCACTTTTGTCAGAATATGGTCTTGGCATTTGACTGAGATATAGAGGGCTTTGTTGTGCCCCATTCCCTTTGCTGGTATCTCATCATCGGTGAAAGTCAGATAGTTATTAGCGACAATGTGCCCCACTATCCCTTGGAATTTGTTAACAGAAATGTCACGGGTAACATGGGCTTCATTCAAAACTTTCATAAGTGTTTTCCTATGAGGTTCTGAATTAAGCAATAACGACAAAAGAGAAATTTTTGCAGGCATACGATTCAACTGGTTTACCACTTGGTACTCACTTTGACGAATGAATTTTAGAAATTCGTGGGCTTCTTCATCAGATACAGTACTTTTAACCTCCTCAGTATCTTTTTCATCAGCTTTAGCTTTTCCACTGCTAGCGTTTCTGATAGCGAACCTAGGGTCTTTTCTTAACTCTGGCGGAGTAAAAATTCTACCGCTTTGGGTAACTCTTCCTATTCTAGATATATTTATTACATCAGAGGAGGATGGTCCATCTGCTTTAGAGCTTTTGGAAATTACATTCATATCGTATTTCCATGGCACAGCGTGAGAGTCCTTGAATGAAAAAGGAGTAGGTGTTTCGATAGTTACTGTTTGAGGCATTAGAGTATCAATTGGTGCAGAGCTCTTGGTATAGTAAATCACTAATGGTACGGGAGTTGGAACCTTCGGTTTCCCTTGGATCATATTTACGCCATCGGTATGGTGCTTATAGATTTGTACGAAATGACTATCCATCAACCTTTGAAGGGTTTCATGAAAACTAAGGTCCCAAGATGCCTCTATCAATCCTGCCTTAATTAAATGACCATGAATTTCTTTCAATGGTGTTTTGATGTCACAGACGTTTTTCACATATTCCTCTATTTCTTCTATGACATTAACCCCAGAATCTTCATGATTAGGAAAGGGATTTATAGCCACATTCGGATTTCCTTCCCAGAAATTAAGCCACTTGGCTTTAATCAAGTCTTGTACTTTACGTTTCAAAGCCAAATAGTTTTCTGTTGAGTGCCCTGGTGCCCCAGCATGATAGTCACATTGAGCATTTGGATCATATCCTTTGGGATAAGGTGGTCCAAGAATTGTGGAAGGACAAGGCACCACAAGGGATTTTTGGATAAGGTGCGGTAACAGTTCAGTGTAACTCATAGGGATTAGGTCAAACTGAACATGATTGCGACCATCGTTTATCCTTCTCTGATTTTGATTAGGGTTTGGTGGCCGAGTCCATTGTTGCGGTGGTTGTACTGGCATGTGATGATAATTGTGTGGTGGTATGGGTGACTGATAACGAGGTGGTTGATGGGAAGGCTGAGAATGGTTATTGGCAGTAGCAGCTACTTGAGGATATAACGTGGATTTATAGGGGTCATTCTGGGGAAGAGATATAGGGTGGTACGGTCTTTGAGGAAAGTTCCTTAAATCATAGGTGACAGCATTAGCCCCACCTTCCTTTCTTTTTCCAGTTTGCACATGTTTTTTCATGGAAGGTTCCCCTGATGCAGTTTGGGCAATTTTCCCTGTCCTTACCCTACTTTCCACTCTTTCTCCAATGGTAACAATGTCAGAGAAATTTGATGATACACTCCCAATCATTCTGTCATAAAAAGGAGCTTGGAGTGTATCGATGAACATTGCCACAACCTCCTTCTCTAGCAGCGAGGGGTCCACTTGTGCAGCCACTTCTCGCCAACGCTGGGCATACTCTTTGAAAGACTCATTATCTTTCTTAGTCATATTTTGTAATTGCATCCTGTCTGGTGCCATGTCTAGGTTGTACTTGTTTTGTTTCAAGAAGGCATCAGCTAGATCTCTCCAGCAGTGTATGCGAGCACGTTCTAGATGCATGTACCAAGTCAGGGCAGCTCCCGCCAAACTATCTTGGAAACAGTGAGTAAGCAGTTTATCATCGAGGGCATGAGAAGCCATCTTTCGACAATACATGGTCAGATGATTCTGAGGACAAGTCATACCCTGATATTTATCAAACTCGGGCATTTTAAATTTGGGGGGTATCACCACATCTGGAACTAGGCAAAGTTCAGATGCGTCTATTGGTCCAAAACCTCCCACACCTTCCATGACGTGAACGCGTTCCTCAAGAATTTCCATCTTTCCCTTAGGCTCAGCGTTTGCAATAGCAGGATTGGTGGTTTGCACGACGACAGGGCGAGGTACCATATACCCATAAGGATAATTATGTTGTGATTGGAGGTGAGGAAATTGTTGTGTTTGATATGCCAGATTTGACTGTGTCGTCCTTTGTGGGTTCGTAGTAAGTGTAGTTGCCTGAATTGTAGGCGGCTGAGTGTTTCGAAGCTCAGAGGTCTGTGGGCTCGGGACTTGATTCTGAGCCTGTGGGTTTAACGGGGGTACTACATTCCCATCTTATGGACCCAAGATTACAGGAGGAAAATAACTAGGTGGTAAACCATACAACGGAAAGGGTATGAGGTTACCATCTTGATCAGTGAAGGTTTGAGGAGGCATGTATCCATATGGCATGCCATAAAATGGTGGTTGCATGGTGAGGGGTTCAGCAGTTTTGCCCTGGTTTCTGATATCGTTAGCAGGTGGCGTATCCTGGCCAAGAGCAAAACCAGGAGGGTACACCAGAGAAGTTGGTTGACGCTCGCTGTTCGAGGATGGGCCCTCCTCCGTGACCTTCTTTTCTAGAAGCTTGGTCAACTCAGTTATCTGCTCCCTTAAATAGTTGACCTCATTCCTTAAGTTCTCAGTCTCGTTATCCGTTTCAGCCATGAGTCTTGTCTGAAGCCGGGTTCTATAAGGATGTCTCCCCGTGATTTCTTTCTTTCTTTCTTGTTTTTTTTTAAATAAAAAAATGTATTAGTGAAAAGAAAAAAGAAAAGAAAGAGACCAAAAAAAATAAAAAAATAAAGAAATAAATAATAAAAAAATAAAAATAAAAATGATTGAAGCGATCATGAGCCTTGGCGAGCATCCTTTTACCGTTCCTCAGAACGTCTCGTTTAAAAGTACTAAGTTAAGCAATGTGGAAACTAATATGGTATCATTGTGGACGTGAAGCAATCATTTTATTACTTTAATAAAAGCAGTCATTACATCCAGCAGAAATAATCAGTCTCTCCTAGCTCGGGCAATCGTAGCCTTCATTTTATTAAGCCGATTTTTACAATATTCTAGGAAAACTATAATCTCCTTGGGGTAGTGAGGGGATTTGTCATTCCATCGGCCTTTCTCAGCAGCTGTGGGATGTCTTCCAAAGTTCCGTTTGCCAGATACGCTAGCTGGTGGAAGCGGCGCATCCATGAGTGAATGATTTCATCCTGATTTGCTACTTCGGCTCTCATAGACTGTATTATCTCCTGACATCTGTTCTCTATCTCGTATGCACGCCATTTCTCATCATTTATTTCTTGTCGAGACGTTTCTGTCATATCTTTGATTTGTTGCTCCATGATAGTGATTTGAGATTGCAGAAAATCTTTTTCTGCCACGGCCTTCTATTCATTTTCTCTTGCTCTCTCCATCATCTGTTTCAATAGCTGTTTGTCTGCAAGAATAACATCTCTTTCTTCGTTCTTGGCTTTTAGCTGGGAGTTAGCTGCTCAGAGGCATTGATCTATCTTCTGCCTATGAATCATTTCGGCCTTTCACTTTCTACTAATGTCCTCATAGGCTTGTTCTTTTTCATGATTTTCCCTCTTCAAAAGAGCACAATCTTGATAGGCTTTTGTCAAGTCATCTTCTAACTTCTTGTTCTTGGCTTTCAACTCCTCTATTTCTCTGGCCCTTTCATCTTCAAAAAGGGGTCCAGTAGATGACTCATACCTCGGGGGGGGGGGGGATCGAATGTCCTGAATGGCAGCTTGATGATAGAGACCCGATTTAGGATCCACTGATAGTATTCTTCTTTAATACCATGACTTCTGACACCTAACTTTTTCCCTTTCTTGCAAACTTTCTGCCAGGCACCCTTTATATGCTTGATGGTAGAAGCGTATTCCCCGTTTGTGTAGTAGAGGACAAAGGGGGTCAATGACTCTTCACTTGGTGGTCCGAGCAAAGGGTAAGCCAATTGGCGCTTGGCTATGACTGGATTATAATTGATGCATCCGTGAGTGCCTATGAGAGGGACATTCAGATAACTTCCACAATGATGAATGATGGTGTCAACCTTTAGCCATTGTGGATACCATCTTACCTTTTCAGCAGTGAGCCCAATAAGATGGCTGGCCCATTCACGCCCGCTCTTCACAGTCAACTAGCACCATTTTAGGTCTGATATAGGGCATTCAACCTTGCCCATTTGGCTGAAGACATGTGATGTAAGCCACACATACAAAGCAGGTGAGCAACAAAGGATTCTTTTCCCCCCTTGAGTATGGCAATAGTCCATGGTACATTAAACATCTGCCAAAAGTGCAGTAATAGGATTTTCACGATGAAGTTTACGGGCCAGGAAAACATCTATAGCATCATAGTCTACATAATTCTCAATTCGAGGAAACAAGATGATACCATAAAGGGTAAGTGCTAAGGTATCCATGAAAGTTTCCCAATCTTTATTTTCAGCCAAACTATTCATGTGTTTTTCCAAATATGCCCTGGTAAACCCTGGTATCTGATTCCTGCATAGTCGCGCTTCTTCTAGCTCGGTCGGACTAATCTTCAGTATTGAAGAAAGAGAGGTGACGTTAGCATACTGCCCAAGTCGTCTGTAAGGTACCTGCCCCTCTAATGGTAATCCCAAAATCTGCTTGAACTCTTCCACTGATGGCGCTAACTGGAAGTCTCGAAATGTGAAGTATCGAAGAGGTGGGTCGTAAAATTGGGCAAAAGCAGTGAGTGCTTCGACCTGTACTTCCACTTCCAAAAGCTTTAGGATCCTCCCATATTTCCTTGAGAAGGTCATCCTTTGGGTCAGATTCAGCTTCTTTCCCAAAACCTACAGGCTAGCAGTGTCAATTTTCCCAACCTTGACATGTAGTAACTTCCTCAGTTTGGTCTTGTTGGTCCCACATTCATCTAAATCCACATTAGTTTCCATTTTTGTTGGATACTCGCCAAGTTCCGATTACTTTCTGGAAGAGGAAAAAAAATCAACTTATGGGCTTGTTATCATTATTTCTTAAAAATATTTTCTGTGTGAATAAATTACAGACATCTCAGATCATCCACTTTTTGGAAAACTTTACATAAAAACTTACGATCCAAAAGGCCTATAATTTAAAGCACAAAATTGAACGGGCTTGAACTATTTGCCCCATGTCAAAGTATTGGGCTTTTTTTTTAAGAAAATATTTATTGGAAAAGGAGTCTTTTAATTTAGAGAGAGAAAAAAAAGAAGGTAAAATACCATTGCCCCTTGTGTTCTCTATACAGGGTTTGTCTGAAGGCCTCTTATCGGTTCTAAGGTTCCTCTAATAGTGTCCTCTCACATTGGGTGGCTATTTTAAATTACTAAAGGCCACTAGAGCTTAGACTCTACCCATGATGTGGACCACAACGATAGGAAATCTACCAGGTGTGGGCACCACGAGAAAGTCACACTCTAGCTGAGGCTCTCACGATGTCAGATGGAGACGAATGTCCCAAATGACACCGCTACACAACCTCCCCTAAAGTTAATGGTTTATTCAGACCCTTGGGTGTAGGGTCCCACTCAGAATGTGTACAAAAAAGTGTAAGTGTAGTGTGTGAGGGGCATACATGCAATTTACCCTTCCTTCGCAAGAAACAAACACAGAGCAAATAATAATAAAAAATCATCTACCCTAAGGTTCAATAATACAAAATATAACATCTTTTACCCTAAGGTTCAATAATAACATATATCAACAGAACACATGGCATAAACATAGGCAAGAAAACATGTAGGATAATTCAAATATACTTAAACAAATTAAACGGGCTTGACTCTCTAAAATCCCCAGTGGAGTCGCCATCTGTCGCGACCTAGATCGCGGTGGGAGGCCGACCGTAAAAAGAAAATAAAGTTTCCCGAGTTCCCTCCGGAAACTGTGGAGTTGCCACTAATGTTTTTAAGGTAAAACATCAGAAAAAACCTAAAGTGAAGGTACTAGTCCTAAATTAAGATTTTAAGTTCGGGAGTCTAATTACAGGTAGGGAAGGTATTAGCACCCCACACTGTCCGTTTTAAACGGTTACCCTAAATTGCTTAAGTTTGAATAATCCTACTACTTTATAATTTAAACCTCTTAGAGATGCCTTATGGATATGTTGTTGATTTAATGATTTTTAAAATTATAAATTTTACGTTTAACAGGACGTCTCGTCCAAATTAGTCCAGTTATCATTAAAAGCGTGATGATTTTATTTTTACTAGTAAAAGGGATATATATTTTTAAAATTTGGGCCCGACAGGAATAATTGTTCCTGCTCCTACGTATTCCCCAAGCGTTAGGGGAAATCAGGGTTACGTAGTTCTTTGTGTTATTTTAGAAAATTCGAAGTAGATTGAAAAACGTCAAGATTTAAAAAATATTAATCAATAGGACGTCTCGTCCAAATTGATTTCAAGTGGTGTATTATTTTTTAGAAAAAAAAACCTTGGGTTTTATTGATTATATTTTTAGAAAGAACCTTAAAATTATTTTAAGAATGAAAAGCTTGGCTAGGGACCTAGATTAATAGGACGTCTCGTCCAAAGAATCTATAAAGATATTTGATTTGTAAAAAAATATTTCTTATGGTCTGAAATTAATTCTGAGAGAATTAAAGACTTATTTTATTTGAAAACTTAGGCCAACAGGGCGTCTCGTCCAAATTGATCCCTAACGTGAATATATTAATTTTTGTTACCTATTGGTATTACTAACAATACTTTATACTCTAGTAATTAAGTATAGGTTAACGGGACGTCTTGTCTAGACCAATCCTAGCATAAAGATTTTAATTTTAGGCACATACCAATATTAATTTATTTCTCTATTTTACAAATGAAATACTCTAAACTTGGTAAGTACAAACATTAACAGGTACTATATCATACTAATTATTAGAATATTTCTAAAGGGGAAAGGATTTTATAATTTAATTCTCTAAGAGGCTAGGATTAGAATTACTATGACAAGCGACGGAAGCCATTAGAATTTGAAGAAGGTGACCATGTATTTCTTAAAGTTACCCCTACCACTGGAGTAGGAAGAGCTTTGAAGGCCAAGAAGTTAAGCCCCAGATACGTAGGACCCTATCAGATTTTGCAAAAGATAGGAACTCATGCGTACCACATTGCTCTGCCACCTGAGCTGACAAACCTTCACAATGTATTTCATGTCTCTCAACTCCGTAAATATGTACCAAGCCCTGATCATGTTCTAAGTCCCGATCAATTTGTTCTGAAAGAAAATCTTACCTTTGAAGCATCGCCAGTTAAGATTGCTGACCGACGTCTCAAACAGCTAAGAGGCAAAGAAATTCCTTTGGTCAAGGTAGTTTGGAGTCAGACAGATGATGGGGATGCTACTTGGGAAATTGAGGAGAAAATGAGAGAATTGTACCCTCAATTGTTTTAACTTTAAATTTCGGGACGAAATTTCTAAAAGGAGGGGAGAATGTAACATCCCTGTTTTTAGAAACAATTTTATCCTTGTAAATTTTAATTATAGAGGGTTTGTAAGCAAGAATAAGTCAATATATACCTTGTTGATGGTCTGTAATACCTCAAAAATGTCATTTTTGCACATAATAATAGAGTTTATATGGAATATTGGTGAAATTATGCAAAAACCGAGTGAAAAGGGCTCTTTTCCGAGTGACAGAGAAGAATTCCGAGTGAAAGATTAGAAATTCCAAGTGAAGAAGAGAATTCTGAGTCAGTATCATGTTTTCCGAGTAAAACATGACTGAGAAGGCTACCACCGAGTGGAGTCCTGACTTGAGAAGCAATTCTGAGTGAAGAATGGTCAAAAGAATCAATTCTGGGTGAAAATCCGAGTCAAAACACCCTTGAAAGGCTCGGTTCCGAGTTGAATGTTTCCTTTCTGAAGGAAATTACTATGGTTGGAGCATTCCGAGTGAAAGAATGTGAGAAAGCTTCTATTTATGTTGATTTGATGCTTCCTTTCTGATTGAAGTATGTTGTAGAAATAATTAGGAAGGTTTCCGAATGGTTTTGCTTAGGAAACCGAGTGGAAATAATAGAGGGAGCCAATTCCGAGTGAGATACACTCCACTGGACCAAAACCGAGTGAGAGAAGTATGAGTGGGTATTGGTCCGAGAGGTAATGGTCTAAACCGAGTGAATTGAGTGAAGGAAGACTCGGATTTCCGAGTGAAGATTCTGAGAAAGGGAGGACTCGGAAGTGGGAATTTACACTCGGAAGTGGGAATTCCAGTCGGAATTCACTGTCAGAAGTGTTAACCGAGTGTAATTTCACTCGGTATTCACTGACAGAAGTGCGTTTTGACTTCAATTTTGTCTTTTCATGATATTTAAATCCAATCGTGCGCATTAAGGATGGTGGACGACCAGGAATGGACACTGACTCAGTATATATAATTGTTTAATCTCCACTGACCCTTCTGACTCAGCTTATCACTCACAAATGGGAACTGACTCAGCTTATCACTCAGAAATGGGCACTGACTCAGCAACCCACTCGGAAAAGGCTGTCTCCCACTTGTCTTCCACTCATTTCCTCTCTATTTAAACGAGCTGAAGGTCCTCATACCTCACACCACACACACGAACCAAACACTTCATCACTCTTCTTCCCAGCAAGCTCTTTTCCTCTCTTTTCCCCTCTGTTTCACTCGGATTCCAGGCAGGACAGTAAAGGGAGTCTCTTTCTTCTCCTCCAGGAGCTTCATTCGAGGTAAGGGGGTATATTCTTGGGTTCCTTGTGGGAAAACCGAGTGAGGATAGGTCCAGTATGTATGAAATGCTTGAAATTATTGTATGTATATGCATGTATATATATATATATATATATATATATATATATCTGTTACCGAGTGAATTGTGATATGACATGTATTGATTGCACTGAAATTACTAAGAAAGCATGGGTACCGTGTGGATTCCAGTGAAATAAATATGATAACATGTTATTCTACTCGGTTTTTATGATAATCCGACTGGTTTTGCTTATTTATACTCGGATTTGCTTACTTATACTCAGATATTAGCCTTTCATTTGATTTCACCCGGACAACATAGTATTTCACTCGGTAAACACTATATTTCTCTCGGACAGCAACTCCCAAGTTATATTTCACTCGGATTTTGACTTAATACCACTCAGAAAATATATTTACCTTTACTCAGAACCCCTTATTAGTAAATGCACTCAGAAACATCATTATTTAACTCGGACAGTAGCTTTCTATTCATTTCACTCGGCCAAAACAATTATTTCACTCAGCAAATTGTTATTTTTCACTAAAGATAGTCCTTCCACTTGATGCAACTCGATTTATAAAGACAACTCACCAGAAAACCCTTCCAAACCTGATTTCACTCGGAATCAGGATTATCTTACTCGGTTTTCACTTTATCCGCATGATTCTTATTCAGACAGAGCCCTCTTAATTAATATAACTCGGTAAACTCATAATTCCACTCAGAAAATACCTTATTTCACTCAGAAATCATTTTATTCTCACTCAGGAGAACCCATTCAGTGATTTTACTTGGTTAATGATTCATTTCACTCAGCAAAGATGTTATTTTACTCGGAGGATTCCTTTTAATTCAATTTCACTCGGCATTCAACTCATTCCACTCGGAAAACTTAATTTTTCACTCAATATTAAACCTTTCTTTTGGAAATCAATATTTCTACTCAGATTTAACTCATTTTTACTCGGATTTAAGTTATTTCAGTCGGAAAACAGTTTTTCCAGTGTCATTTCACTCGAATTTTGAACCAGATCGCTTGGAGAACCCCTCTCTGTATGATTCCACTCGGAATCATACATATTTCACTCGGATTTACCTATGTTTCACTCGGAAAACTCTATTTTAGTGTTTTTCACTTGAAATCTCAATTGGAAACCTATTTTTAATATTTATTTAAGTTATTGGTAAGCTATAAATGATATTCTTATTCCTTTATTATCATTATTTCTTGTCAAACTTAATATTGTTATCCTTATTATTATTTTTATCATCATTATACTTTGTTAAACATCTAAATTATGTATAAATACATAAAGTATACATTATTTTACTCTTTATGAAAGAATATGTATATAATAGATATATTTCTAAAATAATAAACGAATATCTTACGAGGTTTAAATGATTGAGGATATTCAAAGAACTTGAGAATGTTATGATGAAACTGGAAACACATAAGATACCAGTAATCAATTGATAAGATAAATGCATTCCGCATCATGAAAATATTTTTTGAAGAAGAAAAACCTCTAGAGCATACACTTGGTACAGTGGAGGACACTCACGTTCGATCTCCATGAAGAATCTTGGGAGTACAACTGGAACGACAACCCAATGGCATTAGAGTCGCGCCTGATAGCCGGGTGAGACGATGCAATTCTAGTGTACTTTGACTAAATGACGGAGTGTAACTATGATCGTAGGGATCCAAGTTCTAAAAATATTTAAATTAATAATGAAAACCAATGAGTTCATTTTGTACCACATGGAACTTGGGCGGACCCTGATCGCTCTAGATGATTGGAATGGTGATATTCCAAAGAATGAGAAGAAGATGAAACGATTTATCGGGCCCACATGCATCATGAGACTTAATCAAAGATAAATCATAATAAATCCGCACTCATGCATTCATTTGTTATAATTGTGAATATATTATATGTATGATTTATTTCATGATTGTTATAATTGTGAACATGACGATTATGTGATGATAACATGCTTGATTGTTACAAACATGCTAAATGTATGATCTATGTGACATTGTATGTTAACTGGATTACGTTCGCACCGGAGGAACCAATCAAGGTCTTGGGTTATACTCACCCTTACTGTTGAACATTTTCAGAGGAATTAGAAACTCAAGAACTCGAGTGTGAAGATCAGCAGTACGCTGAACCCAGTGAGAATAATCACTAGGAATAGAACGTTTATAATTAGACATCGGATGACTGTATAATATTTAAGGGTGCCTGCGTGCCCCATTCTATTAAGAGTACATTTATTTACAGTTTGTGAATGACTATGTGATATATACAATATTACTTCCGCTGATCTGCCACGTATTTATTTTTTTTAAAAAAAAAATATTCACTTTTTTCTAAAAACTGTTAACACTCTCAGTTAAATGGGATGAACCTACAGAAGGATTTGTCTTATCTAACCGAGGGTGTTACAAAGGTGGTATCAGAGCATAGTCGATTCATTAAGCTTGTGGAGTGGACCATTAGGTTTCCACGTACTCTGATAGAAATATTGAACAGTCCATAACACTCCTAAGACTAAATATCCTATGTGGAACACTCCACATAACGCATACCCTGAATCTATTTGTTGATATTCTTTCAGCAAATTCCCAATGGCACGCCAAAATAATAATCACGTGATGGAGAATCTTCTTACCAGAATTGTGGAGGTAATAGAAAGGCAAGAGTTACCTCATGCTTCTGCCAGGCAAGGATTAGCTGATTTTCAAAGGAACAATCCTACGCAGTTCAAAGGAGGCTTCAATCCAGAAGGAGCACAGCTATGGATTGAACATCTTGAAAAGATTTTTGTCGCTATGCGATGTTCTGATGAGGATTGTGTAACCTTTGTTGTCTTCATGCTGGTTGGAGAAGCAGAACACTGGTGGACTCATGCTAGAGTCAGACTAGCTACTGATGGGCATATCATTACTTGGGGACGATTTAAGACAGAATTTCTCGCTAAATATTTCCCCGAAGACATAAGGAGGCAAAAGGAGCAGGAATTCTTCAATCTAAAACAAGGCAATATGACTGTTGGGGAGTATACTGCTAAGTTTGACGAACTGGCAAAATGTTGTCCCTACTACACTCATATGGGAGAAGCATCAAGATGTGCAAAGTTCGAAGCAGGGCTACGACATGAGATTCGTCAAGCCATATGTTGTCAACAAATTACCCAATTCACTACTTTGGTTGACAGATGCCGCATATTTGAGAACACCTCTAATTTTCGACGACCTGGAACGTCTAATCATGGGCCAGAGCGACGTATGTCGGATCGACAACAAAGAAGGGATTTTCGAGGAGATCGACCATATTTCCGATCTTTCAACTCAGCCAACCGAATTCCTCCTAAAGGTCAGGAGAACCAAAGTAGTAGAAACTGCACAATTTGTGGACGGATCGGGCATCGTGATGTTGACTGTTGGTACAGGAATAAAAATAACCAACAACAAGTAACTCAAAGACAGGCAGTACGACCAACAGGTCAAGGAAGTGGAGGATCTACTGCAAATGTCTCTACCAACAATGCCCCGAGAATACAAAATGTTCCCCGTAATAACAACTTCAGACAGAACAATAATCCTGGAAGGCCCGGAAACAACTCAACCGGAAGGCCAGGGGGAAATGCCAGAGTTTTTACCATGAATGGTGCAGAAGTATCACAAGAGAACGATCTTGTGCAAGGTACATGCTTTATAGGAAGTACTCTATTAAATGTATTATATGATTCTGGAGCCACTCATTCTTTCATATCTGAGAATTGTGTAAAACATTTAAAGCTTCCTACAACCTCTCTGCCTATCAAATGATTGTCACAACTGCCGCCAATAAGCCCATTTGCTCTACTTGCATATGCCTAGAATGTCCTCTTAACATCGAAGGGAAAGCTTATCAGGTAGATCTGATATGTTTACCTTTGATTGATCTAGACATTGTTCTAGGGATGAATTGGCTTGCTGCCAATCATATTTTGATTGACTGTCATAATAGATCCATCTCTCATGGGTCTACTACCTCTGAATGTGATCAAGTCACAGATTCTTGCCTTGTTAACTCAGAAAAGGTAAGTTCAAAAGAAATCCAACTGTACATGATTCTTACTGAAACTGAAAGTAAGGCCACTCCTCAACTTGGACAGATTCCTGTTGTTCAAGAATTTCCAGAAGTATTCCCTGAGGATATAAGCGAGTTACCTCCAGAGCGAGAAGTCGAATTCAGTATTGATATTATACCGGGCGTGGGACCAATTTCTATTGCTCCTTACCAAATGTCACCCAAGGAACTCAGCGAACTTAAAGAGCAATTAGAAGAACTTCTGGAGAAAGGTATGATTAGACCCAGTGTCTCACCTTGGGGAGCACCAGTTCTTCTAGTCAAAAAGAAGGATGGCAGTATGCGATTATGTGTTGACTATCGTCAGTTAAATAAAGCTACGATCAAGAATCGATACCCTCTCCCAAGAATTGATGATTTGATGGACTAACTACGAGGAGCCGCTATCTTCTCGAAGATTGATCTGCGATCAGGCTATCATCAAATCAGGGTAAAGAAAGACGATGTACCCAAAACGACATTCAGAACACGATATGGGCACTATGAGTACCTTGTTATGCCCTTTGGAGTTACAAACGCACCTGCAGTCTTTATGGGATACATGAACCGAATCTTCCATGAGTACTTGGACAAATTCGTGGTCGTATTCATTGACGATATTCTCATTTACTCCAAGAGCCATGAGGAACACGAGGAGCATCTTCGAATTGTTCTGAACACTTTGCGTGCAAGACAATTGTACGCTAAGTTTTCAAAATGTGAATTCTGGTTGACGGAAGTGAAATTCTTAGGACATGTCATTTCTAAGGAAGGAATTGTTGTGGACCCTACAAAGGTAGAAGCTGTACTAAGTTGGGAACGACCTAAGAATGTGACGGAAATCCGCAGTTTCCTTGGACTGGCTGGATATTATCGTCGATTCATCGAGAATTTCTCTCGAATTGCAACACCTTTAACTAAGCTGACTCGTAAAGATCAACCATTCGAATGGACTGATAAGTGTGAAAGCAGTTTTACGGAGTTACGCCAACGACTCACTAGCGCACCTGTATTGATTTTGCCAGACCCTGCCAAGCCATATGAAGTGTACTGTGATGCGTCAAAACAAGGACTAGGATGTGTCCTAATGCAAGAAAGGAAAGTTGTTGCCTATGCTTCAAGACAGCTGAGAGCGCATGAAGTTAATTATCCCACACATGATTTGGAATTAGCTGCTGTTGTGTTTGCCTTGAAAATCTGGAGACACTACCTGTATGGTACATACTTCGAAGTCTTCAGTGATTACAAGAGCTTGAAGTATCTATTTGATCAGAAGGAGTTGAATATATGACAACGTAGATGGATGGAGTTTATCAAAGATTACGATTTTGAACTCCGATACCATCCTGGGAAAGCTAATGTTGTGGCTGATGCACTCAGTAGAAAGGCTTTACGTCTCTCATACATGATGACGAAAGAGTTAGAATTGATTGAACAGTTTCGCGATTTGAATCTAGCAGTAATACCAAAAGGAGGAAGCCTTATGGTTGGAATACTAAGGATTTCCAATGATTTCTTGGAACAAATCAAAGAAGCTCAAGCCAATGATCAAGAATTACAAGATCTAGCAGAAAAGACAAAAGAAGGAGTCTCAGAGTTTACCAAAGATGAATATGGAGTGATCAAGTATCAACAGAGGTTCTGTATTCCAGTCAACGCAGATCTTAAGAGATCTATCCTGGATGAAGCACACAAGAGTAAGTACAGTATCCACCCAGGATCAACCAAGATGTACCAGGACTTGAAGAAATTATTCTGGTGGTAAGGAATGAAAAGGGATATCGCTGAATACGTAACAGCTTGCCTGATGTGTCAGAAGGTAAAGGCGGAACAACAACGACCAAGTGGGACCCTTCGTCCTCTGGATATTCCAGAATGGAAATGGGATGAGATTGCAATGGACTTCGTGAGTGGATTTCCCAGAACATCAGCTGGATGTGATGCTATTTGGGTAATCGTGGATCGATTAACAAAGACCGCTCACTTCATTCCTGTCAATATGAAGTATTCCCTAGGAAAACTCACCCAGATCTATATCAAGGAGATTGTACGATTACATGGAATTCCCACTGCGATTGTATCTGATCGAGATCCTCGTTTCACATCTCAGTTTTGGAAGAGCCTGCAACAAGCTCTAGGAACTCGTCTGAAGTTAAGTTCTGCATACCACCCACAGACAGACGGACAATCAGAAAGAACGATCAAGACTCTTGAAGATTTGTTACATCTTTGTGTATTGGAACATGGTGGAAGTTGGCAAGAATATCTCTCACTTATTGAATTCACTTACAACAACAGTTATCATGCAAGCATTGGAATGGCCCCATATGAAGCTTTGTATGGAAGAAAGTGCCGTACACCTTTATGTTGGTATGAAACTGGTGAAAAGACAATAATTGGACCAGAGATTGTTCAGAAGACAACAGAACAAGTTCAGAGGATTCAAATGGCAATGAAGGCTTCGCAAGATAGACAAAAGAGTTACTATGACAAGCGACGGAAGCCATTAGAATTTGAAGAAGGTGACCATGTATTTCTTAAAGTTACCCCTACCACTGGAGTAGGAAGAGCTTTGAAGGCCAAGAAGTTAAGCCCCAGATACGTAGGACCCTATCAGATTTTGCAAAAGATAGGAACTCATGCGTACCGCATTGCTCTGCCACCTGAGCTGACAAACCTTCACAATGTATTTCATGTCTCTCAACTCCGCAAATATGTACCAAGCCCTGATCATGTTCTAAGTCCCGATCAATTTGTTCTGAAAGAAAATCTTACCTTTGAAGCATCGCCAGTTAAGATTGCTGACCGACGTCTCAAACAGCTAAGAGGCAAAGAAATTCCTTTGGTCAAGGTAGTTTGGAGTCAGACAGATGATGGGGATGCTACTTGGGAAATTGAGGAGAAAATGAGAGAATTGTACCCTCAATTGTTTTAACTTTAAATTTCGGGATGAAATTTCTAAAAGGAGGGGAGAATGTAACATCCCTGTTTTTAGAAACAATTTTATCCTTGTAAATTTTAATTATGGAGGGTTTGTAAGCAAGAATAAGTCAATATATACCTTGTTGATGGTCTGTAGTACCTCAAAAATGTCATTTTTGCACATAATAATAGAGTTTATATGGAATATTGGTGAAATTATGCAAAAACCGAGTGAAAAGGGCTCTTTTTCGAGTGACAGAGAAGAATTCCGAGTGAAAGATTAGAAATTCCAAGTGAAGAAGAGAATTCCGAGTCAGTATCATGTTTTCCGAGTAAAACATGACTGAGAAGGCTACCACCGAGTGGAGTCCTGACTTGAGAAGCAATTCTGAGTGAAGAATGGTCAAAAGAATCAATTCTGGGTGAAAATCCGAGTCAAAACACCCTTGAAAGGCTCGGTTCCGAGTTGAATGTTTCCTTTCTGAAGGAAATTACTATGGTTGGAGCATTCTGAGTGAAAGAATGTGAGAAAGCTTCTATTTATGTTGATTTGATGCTTCCTTTCTGATTGAAGTATGTTGTAGAAATAATTAGGAAGGTTTCCGAATGGTTTTGCTTAGGAAACCGAGTGGAAATGATAGAGGGAGCCAATTCCGAGTGAGATACACTCCACTGGACCAAAACCGAGTGAGAGAAGTATGAGTGGGTATTGGTCCGAGAGGTAATGGTCTAAACCGAGTGAATTGAGTGAAGGAAGACTCGGATTTCCGAGTGAAGATTCTGAGAAAGGGAGGACTCAGAAGTGGGAATTTACACTCGGAAGTAGGAATTCCAGTCGGAATTCACTGTCAGAAGTGTTAACCGAGTGTAATTTCACTCGGTATTCACTGACAGAAGTGCGTTTTGACTTCAATTTTGTCTTTTCATGATATTTAAATCCAATCGTGCGCATTAAGGATGGTGGACGACTAGGAATGGACACTGACTCAGTATATATAATTGTTTAATCTCCACTGACCCTTCTGACTCAGCTTATCACTCACAAATGGGAACTGACTCAGCTTATCACTCAGAAATGGGCACTGACTCAGCAGCCCACTCGGAAAAGGCTGTCTCCCACTTGTCTTCCACTCATTTCCTCTCTATTTAAACAAGCTGAAGGTCCTCATACCTCACACCACACACACGAACCAAACACTTCATCACTCTTCTTCCCAGCAAGCTCTTTTCCTCTCTTTTCCCCTCTGTTTCACTCGGATTCCAGGCAGGACAGTAAAAGGAGTCTCTTTCTTCTCCTCCAGGAGCTTCATTCGAGGTAAGGGGGTATATTCTTGGGTGCCTTGTGGGAAAACCGAGTGAGGATAGGTCCAGTATGTATGAAATGCTTGAAATTATTGTATGTATATGCATGTATATATATATATATATATATATATATCTGTTACCGAGTGAATTGTGATATGACATGTATTGATTGCACTGAAATTACTAAGAAAGCATGGGTACCGTGTGGATTCCAGTGAAATAAATATGATAACATGTTATTCTACTCGGTTTTTATGATAATCCGACTGGTTTTGCTTATTTATACTCGGATTTGCTTACTTATACTCAGATATTAGCCTTTCATTTGATTTCACCCGGACAACATAGTATTTCACTCGGTAAACACTATATTTCTCTCGGACAGCAACTCCCAAGTTATATTTCACTCGGATTTTGACTTAATACCACTCAGAAAATATATTTACCTTTACTCAGAACCCCTTATTAGTAAATGCACTCAGAAACATCATTATTTAACTCGGACAGTAGCTTTCTATTCATTTCACTCGGCCAAAACAATTATTTCACTCAGCAAATTGTTATTTTTCACTAAAGATAGTCCTTCCACTTGATGCAACTCGGTTTATAAAGACAACTCACCAGAAAACCCTTCCAAACCTGATTTCACTCGGAATCAGGATTATCTTACTCGGTTTTCACTTTATCCGCATGATTCTTATTCAGACAGAGCCCTCTTAATTAATATAACTCGGTAAACTCATAATTCCACTCGGAAAATACCTTATTTCACTCAGAAATCATTTTATTCTCACTCAGGAGAACCCATTCAGTGATTTTACTTGGTTAATGATTCATTTCACTCAGCAAAGATGTTATTTTACTCGGAGGATTCCTTTTAATTCAATTTCACTTGTCATTCAACTCATTCCACTCGGAAAACTCAATTTTTCACTCAATATTAAACCTTTCTTTTGGAAATCAATATTTCTACTCGGATTTAACTCATTTCTATTCAGATTTAAGTTATTTCAGTCAGAAAACAGTTTTTCCAGTGTCATTTCACTCGAATTTTGAACCAGATCGCTTGGAGAACCCCTCTCTGTATGATTCCACTCGGAATCATACATATTTTACTCGGATTTACCTATGTTTCACTCGGAAAACTCTATTTTAGTGTTTTTCACTTGAAATCTCAATTGGAAACCTATTTTTAATATTTATTTAAGTTATTGGTAAGCTATAAATGATATTCTTATTCCTTTATTATCATTATTTCTTGTCAAACTTAATATTGTTATCCTTATTATTATTTTTATCATCATTATACTTTGTTAAACATCTAAATTATGTATAAATACATAAAGTATACATTATTTTACTCTTTATGAAAGAATATGTATATAATAGATATATTTCTAAAATAATAAACGAATATCTTACGAGGTTTAAATGATTGAGGATATTCAAAGAACTTGAGAATGTTATGATGAAACTGGAAACACATAAGATACCAGTAATCAATTGATAAGATAAATGCATTCCGCATCATGAAAATATTTTTTGAAGAAGAAAAACCTCTAGAGCATACACTTGGTACAGTGGAGGACACTCACGTTCGATCTCCATGAAGAATCTTGGGAGTACAACTGGAACGACAACCCAATGGCATTAGAGTCGCGCCTGATAGCCGGGTGAGACGATGCAATTCTAGTGTACTTTGACTAAATGACGGAGTGTAACTATGATCGTAGGGATCCAAGTTCTAAAAATATTTAAATTAATAATGAAAACCAATGAGTTCATTTTGTACCACATGGAACTTGGGCGGACCCTGATCGCTCTAGATGATTGGAATGGTGATATTCCAAAGAATGAGAAGAAGATGAAATGATTTATCGGGCCCACATGCATCATGAGACTTAATCAAAGATAAATCATAATAAATCCGCACTCATGCATTCATTTGTTATAATTGTGAATATATTATATGTATGATTTATTTCATGATTGTTATAATTGTGAACATGACGATTATGTGATGATAACATGCTTGATTGTTACAAACATGCTAAATGTATGATCTATGTGACATTGTATGTTAACTGGATTACGTTCGCACCGGAGGAACCAATCAAGGTCTTGGGTTATACTCACCCTTACTGTTGAACATTTTCAGAGGAATTAGAAACTCAAGAACTCGAGTGTGAAGATCAGCAGTACACTGAACCCAGTGAGAATAATCACTAGGAATAGAACGTTTATAATTAGACATCGGATGACTGTATAATATTTAAGGGTGCCTGCGTGCCCCATTCTATTAAGAGTACATTTATTTACAGTTTGTGAATGACTATGTGATATATACAATATTACTTCCGCTGATCTGTCACGTATTTATTTTTTTTTAAAAAAAAAAATATTCACTTTTTTCTAAAAACTGTTAACACTCTCAGTTAAATGGGATGAACCTACAGAAGGATTTGTCTTATCTAACCGAGGGTGTTACACACACCCCACTACTCGATAACATTTTCTTACTCTGCTCATACTATTCAGTGACTCGGATAGGAATAAATCCTATTCTAATTAATCATAACCCAAACACCCCCTTACCTCTGTTCCAAGCTTCGTCAATCTGCTCTTGGTGTCGGTTATGCCCTCTTATCGTTGGGTTCACAGTCTCAGCTCCGTCACTCAGCCTTGCGTTGCTTAACCTTCTTCCTACGGGTCAAAAGATAAAGCCTGTTAACTTCAATGCCCTTAGTTCTTAGGCCATATTTGAGCTCACACTCACCAAAGGAGTGGAAAACGGACTCGAGTACAGTCATCATAATAAGTTGATCCGGACCATAGCTCCTAGTTAGGTATCCTGCTCACACCGGACAAACTAATATCACATTAGGCACACCGAATAATCACAAGACAATACGTCTGTGACCGTTCTCCCCTGAACAACTGATCTTCAATGCTATTTGGTCTTCATATCTGAGACCGGTCTAACACTGGGTTTCTTGACCCCGTTTCATGCAGATTAAATACTAAATAATTCTCTAAAACATTTACTAATATTTTCCATTCTTCATAATTTTTATTAAAATACCTGGGATGTTACATTCACCCCCCCCTAAAAGGGGATTTCGTCCCCGAAATCAGTGTTCCGCTTGAAAAAGATGGGAATACATCTATCTCATATCCGACTATAATTCCCAAGTGTAGGTTATCCAATCCAAATTCTGCCACTTCACTTTCACCAGTGGCACTTCCTTGTTCCTTAGTCGTTTCGTTTGATACTCCTCAATACTGATTGGTACCGCTTCCACTGTCAGGTCTTCCTTAACATCCTTCAATTCGATGGAGTCTCTTGGTACAATCATGGTGTCACAAGGAATGTAAGCTCGAAGTTGTGATACATGAAACACGTTGTGGATGTTGGTCAACGACTGAGGAAGATCCAGTCGGTATGCAACCTCACCAATCCGTTCTAGTATTTGGTAGGGTCCAATGTATCTTGGATTCAACTTTTGGCTCTTCAAAATCCGACCTACACCTTTGGTTGGTGAAATCCTCAGGAACACCCAGTCACCCACTTGAAATTTGAGTGGCCTATATCGATTGTCATAATAGCTCTTTTGTCGGTCTTGGGCAATTTTTATCTTCTCTCGGATTAAAGTAACTTGTTTGTTCATCTCTTGAATCATCTCAGGCCCCAGATGAATGGCATCGCCATTCTTATTCCAACACAATGGAGTACGACATTTCCGACCATAAAGAGCTTCATATGGAGCCATCCCAATGCTTCTATGATAACTATTATTATATGCAAACTCCACCAAGGGCAAGTATTTCTCCCATGACCCGCCCTGTTCCAGCACACATGCCCTTAACATATCCTCAAGAGTCTGTATTGTCCGTTCTGATTGGCCATCGGTCTGGGGATGGTAAGCCGAGATCAGTTTGAGCTCAGTACCCAGTTGTTGTTGCAAACTCCCCCAAAATCTTGAAGTGAATCAGGGATCCCGATCGGAAATAATGCTTGAAAGTACACCATGCAGTCGTATAATCTCAGCAACATACAACTTAGCTAATCGGTCCAGCGACCATTTCATATTTATTGCCAGGAAGTAGGCACTTTTGGTTAGTCGATCGGCAATCACCCAAATCGCGTTGCATTTTGAGTGCGAGGCAGTCCGGACATGAAGTCCATGGTGATACTTTCCCACTTCCAGATCGGAATTTCTGGGGGTCGAAGCAAACCTGGGGGTCGTTGATGCTCGACTTTACACTTCTGGCATATCACACAGGATTTCACATACTCGATTATTGCCTTCTTCATGCTTGGCCACCAGAATTCCTTCTTTAAGTCATGATACATTTTCGTTACACCCGGATGTATACTCAGAGAGCTCTTTGTGCCTCCGCTAGCACGGCTTGCCTGAAACCCCCATGTGCAGGCACCACCACTCGGTTCCTGAATCTCCATATCCTATCGTTACCCCAAGTTAACTCCATATTTTTGCCTCGGGCCTGAGTGTCAATCAGCCTCTGCAACTCCTCATCGTCTTTCTGTGCAGCAATAACAGACTCCAGAAATTCGTTGGAGATTTTCAACATTCTAACCGTCATTCGGTTTGGAGCGTCCATAACAACCCCAATATTCATATTCCTAAAGCTTTCTAGCAATTCCTGTTCTCTGCCCATTAGGTAAGCCACGTGTAATACCTTCCTGCTTAGTGCATCAGCAACAACATTCGCCTTGCCCGGGTGATACTTCAAGTCGAAGTCATAGTCCTTCAGGTACTCCACCCATCTCCTCTGCCTCATATTTAGCTCTTTTTGATCAAATAAATACTTTAAACTTTTGTGGTCACTAAATACCACAAAGCGAGCTCCATACAGATAATGGCGCCAAATCTTTAGTGCATACACCACTGCTGCCAGTTCCAGATCATGAGTCGGGTAATTTTCCTCATGTGGCCTCAATTGCCTGGAAGCATAGGCAATTGCCCGATCGGATTGCATCAACACACACCCTAATCCAAATTTGGATGCATCACAATACACTTCAAATTCCTGTGTTACATCGGGCAATGCAAGTACAGGGGCAGTCGTTAAACACCGCTTGAGAGTTTGGAAGCTTAATTCACATTTTTCCGACCACACGAAGGGGCTTTCTTTCCTCGTTAACCGAGTCAGAGGGAATGCTATCCGAGAGAACCCCTCAATGAAACATCGATAGTATCCAGCTAATCCGAGGAAACTCCTAATTTCTGTTACTGACTTTGGCCTTTCCCAAGCCATAACTGCCTTAATTTTAGTCGGATCAACCGAGACTCCCTCTCGGGAAATCACATGTCCCAAGAATTGTACGCTACTCTCCCAGAAATCACACTTAGATAGTTTAGCATACAACTTCTTCTCTCGGAGTACTTGTAAAACAATCTGAAGGTGTTGAGCATGCTCTTCAACCGACCTCGAATACACCAAAATGTCATCAATGAATACCACCACAAACTGGTCCAAGTACGGTTGAAAAATCCGATTCATATAGTCCATAAAGATGGCAGGGGCATTCGTCACTCCAAAGGGCATTACAATGTACTCGAAGTGCCCATACCGAGTCCGAAACGCTGTCTTTGGAATATCCTCCGACTTCACTCGGATTTGGTGGTACCCCGACCTCAAGTCGATCTTAGAGAACACAACGGCGCCTCTCAACTGGTCCAGTAAATCGTCAATCCGAGGCAATGAATATTTATTTTTGATCGTCAGTTTGTTCAGTTGTCAGTAATCAATGCACATTCGCATGCTACCATCCTTCTTCTTTACCAGTAACACTGGAGCGCCCCATGGCGAGGCACTTCATCGGATAAAGCCTTTTTCCAGTAGTTCGTTTACTTGTTTCTTTACTTCGGCCTATTCCACCGAAGACATTCTATATGGCGCTCGGGACACAGGTTCTGCCCCGAGAATCAAGTAAATAGAGAAATCAATCTCCCGACTGGGAGGTAGCTCCAAAATTTCTTTCGGAAAAACATCAGGAAATTCGTAAACAATTGGGATATCACTCGGCAGAAGGTTATACCGACCCTTCGAAGCAAATAAAATAACATATGTGGCTAGAGCATCACTCACCACGTCCTTCGTGTCGAGTTCCTGAGAGAAAACAGTACTCTTCCGATAGCAGTCGACCAGCACATGATTAGCAGCGAGCCAATCGAGACCTAGAATAACATCTAAGTTCCTCAACGGCATACAGATAAAATTCACTCGGAAAGTACGGTCATTGATTTGCATTGGTATTTCTCTACACACTGTGGTTGCATGCAAAGTGGAACCGGTTGGAGTGGAAACAGTAAGAGCATTCTCCATTAAATCGATTGGCAAACCAAGCCGTCGCACACAACTCTCAGAAATAAATGAATGGGTTGCACCCGAATCATAAATTACATCAACAAGATAGCCACAGATGAGACACTTATCCTGTACCAAATTGTCATTCCTCGTGGCTTCCGAGGCATCAAACACAAATACTCGCCCAGTCATGGCATTCTGGGCACCACTGGACTGGGCATCAGATCTTCCCGATTGTTGGCTCCCTCTACCAGCCCCATTCCTGCCTCCTCTCAGAAAGTTGGCACCCCGAGTTCCAGAAGAGTTAGCTCGGTTACCCTGCCTGCCCTGCTGCTGCCTCTGAGGGAAATCAGGCCTGAAGTGTCCCGACTGTCCACACTGGAAGCATACAATCTGATTGGACGGACAGTGTTTTGAAATATGGCCCTCCTGACCACAATTGTAGCACGCATGGCTACCAGACAGATGAACCGATTGGCCAATAAAACCCCGACCGGAAGAGGATGAAGAGGTGGCGGAGGACTTGCTGCCCCGAAAGAATTGGCCCACCCTCTTGAAGCTGAACCCCTTTGCTTTAAATGGCTTTTTATCTCTCGGCTGAGACGTCCTTTGTAACTGTACCTCTTCAGTCAATCTTGCTTTGTTCACCAGAGTCGGGTAGTCCCGAATCTCCATTGGTACAATTACACTACGGAGTTTAATTCGTAGTCCAGCCTCATATTTAGCACACTTGCTGCCCTCAGTCCCTTCTAACGAGAAAGGATGGTAAAAATCGCATAGCTCATCGAACTTGCTGGTGTACTCGGCCACAGACAGTCGGCCTTGCTTTAATTTTAAGAATTCCATTTCCTTCCGGATTTTGTAGTTATCCGGGAAGTACTTAACAAGGAACCTCCTTCGGAAATTTACCCATACTAACGGCTCATTTGCTGCGTTCATCTGCACCTTCACTCGAGACCACCATACTCTAGCCTCATCTTTTAGTTGGTAAGTGGCAAATAAAACCTTTTGCTCTTCTGAGCACTCAAAATACTCAAAGACCTGCTTAATATCCTTGATCCAAATGTATGCCCCGTCATAATCGTGTCCCCCTTTGTAGGCCAGAGGATTCCTTTTCAGGAATTTATCCAGAGTGGGACCAGACTCGGTCCTACTCATCAGCTGAGTAAATTTGGAGAAGAAATCGTCTCCTCCCCCGGAACTAGTTCCTTCGGCCATTTTATAATTCTACAATGAGCAAACACATCACCATTAATAACCAAGGTCAGCCAGGGAGTCGGAAATTTACCTTAGATACATAAAATACTACGCCAGTGGAGTGCCAAGGGAACGATGCTAAGCTGCACAAACAAAACACAATACAATTGAATGCAATCAGCCCTCATAAGACTCATACAATCACTAGATCGACCCATACACCTGGCTCTAGAAAGAACCGCTCTGATACCAACTGTAACATCCTAGGTCTATTTACCTTTTTAAATTACACCTGACTAATTGTTTTCGTGATAAATTTTTCACGTTAAATAAATATCTAAGTCTTAATATAAAATAATATTCACTACTCTTAGAGCTACTGAAAGTAATAACTGATTGGAAATACGTCAATTAACCAAGTATGATTGGAAACAGCGAAGGAGGAAGAAGGAAGAAAGAAAGGAGAAGAAGGAGAAGAAGACGAAGAAGGAGGAAAAGAAGAAGACAAGGATCAATTGCTTAAGCGAGTGTCAATTCGCTTGAGCGAATACCACCTTGAAGACTGAATGGACAAAACGCATCGGCGGCTCATGTGAGGTTTCACTCGGTAAAATAGTTTACTCGGAAAGGGTTTCACTCAGAAAAAAACACTCGACTCCCTTTCACTCAGAAAACTTCGCTCGGTCACAACTCCCTCGGGGATAAAGCACCCTCTTTTACTCGTTTATTGCCTCTCAGTGTATCCTCGCTCGGTGAATACTCTATCCTTACTTCCCTCGGAAGGAACTCAAATTTCCACTCGGTACATCCAATTCCTCTTCATTCGGAATCTTTATACACTCCTTCACTCGGAACTCTCTCCCAGCCAATCTCACTCGGAACATCCTAACCTCCCGTCCGGAGGGAGATCTCTCGATTACTCCTCACTCGGAAATAATTCCTTTAGTCAACGAGTCGTCATAGCAACCATGAAAACATATAGATAGATAGCAATGTATTTTTAAAATATAAATTCACACCCGATTCAATTCCAGTTAATACACAGCTAATAATAAACGCTCGGAGATTATTGATACACACATATAACTCAACTAAATCACTCAAAGTCACTCGGGCCTTGGCATCGTTCTCCCCCTTGGCGCGACTCCATGGCTCCTACCTCCTCCCTGTCACTGGTTACTAAATTGAAACAACAGTAAGGGTGAGTGTTTGGCATTATAATTAATATAGAACAAAATTTAACAAGTCATATATATACATAAAGTACACCCAATTGCATTTTCTTCACTCGGCAATCACGACACATCATACTCGGTAATTAATTCATACTTTGGCCAATAGAATAAACTTCACTCAGAAAATATAAGAAATGTCACTCGGCAAATATACACATCACAACCTTTCAATTATCACAACTGACTCTCAGATAAAATCTGACACCTAGTATCCGGATACTAAAAGGATCGACCTTCAGCTGGGAGTCCGACTTGACATCCCATGAACCCGACTTGGTTCACCGAGCCCGACTTGGCTCCCCCTCAACCACTGGGTCAAAGACCTCTGGGTAGCTTAACTGGGTCCGACTTGACCACTAAAGCCAAAAACATGGTAATTCATATAGTTGGTCGTCCTCCACCACATAATCAAATTTCATTATATAAACATAAACATATCATTCCGATTACTGCTTGCAACCGACATAAACTGTCCTGTGCTCACAGTGTAGGGTGACCGACTCGTCAAACCCCTCAACATAACATACTGATTATCTCAATCATCACGTATTTCATGCTATTATAAGTTATCTACACATGCATTTACATACAACATGTCCACATCACTTCAGCATTAAATAATTTAAGTTTCGTAACAAGATTAATTCCAGCACACACCCGATCTTCAGTTGACCGATGCACGCAATGACACATGCACAAACATAAGCACACCCCACTACTCGATAACATTTTCTTACTCTGCTCATACTATTTAGTGACTCGGATAGGAATAAATCCTATTCTAATTAATCATAACCCAAACACCCCCTTACCTCTGTTTCAAGCTTCGTCAATCTGCTCTTGGTGTCGGTTATGCCCTCTTATCGTTGGGTTCACAGTCTCAGCTCTGTCACTCAGCCTTGCGTTGCTTAACCCTCTTCCTACGGGTCAAAAGATAAAGCCCGTTAACTTCAATGCCCTCAGTTCTTAGGCCATATTTGAGCTCACACTCACCAAAGGACTGGAGAACGAACTCGAGTACAGCCATGCATGGCCCTTGGTTACTCAAGAAAGGAAAAGAATGAGGGACCACAAATAAAAGGGGTCAGTGAACTCACCTTGAGGCCACGATCACAGAAATGGAGTTCGATTAAAGTTTTGAAACGAACGAAGTCTTCCTCCAGAGCATGCAATTCAGCAATGAGAGAGATGAAGACGAAGAAGAGGGAGAACATACCAAGAAGAAGAAGTGGTTTATGAATAACGAAGAGAGGAGAAAGAGAATTTCCTTTTATATAAAGCTTAGGGGCATGATCGCCTTTTCCCCTTATTTTATTTGTATTCTCGTTAAAATTTTAATCAATTTCACCACATTGAACTCTTTTATAGTTATCAAATCAACTACACTTATTTATTCCCACAACGTTTAATTATTCACAATTCTCTAATACTTTGTAAGAGTATTGGCCCAGTCTGAATACCGGTCAACCGGTATTCTAACATAGTGCCCACACCTCGGAAATCCGAGCTACTGCTTGAGAGGTTGGATATTGCATCCGTTCTCACATCATGGTTACGTTTATCCGTTGTCTTAGTCATCATAATAAGTTGATCCGGACCATAGCTCCTAGTTAGGTATCCTGCTCACACCGGACAAACTAATATCACATCAGGCACACCGAATAATCACAAGACAGTACGTCTGTGACCGTTCTCCCCTGAACAACCGATCTTCAATGCTGTTTGGTCTTCATATCTGAGACCGGTCCAACACTGGGTTTCTTGACCCCGTTTCATGCAGATTAAATATTAAATAATTCTCTAAAACATTTACTAATATTTTCCATTCTTCATAATTTTTATTAAAATACCTGGGATGTTACAGTATCAATCATGGTAACTAATCTCTTCTCGATCACAATAACTAATATCTTCTCTAGTATGTAGGCACCATGATGAGGGGGACTAAGCCTAAGTAGTGCATTAGATTACCTATTTAACCTAATCATCCAAACCAAATCAATTAAGTTGGATTGGATTTTTCTAGTAATCGGATCAAAATGGATCTAATCAAATTAAGAATTAATTATAATCAAATCAAATATCAAATTTCAAGAGCGTAAATCCTTGTAATCAATTATAACTCAATCTATATTTATTATTATTATTATTATTATTATTATTATTATTATATTTTTTACTCTCTAATCTAACCAAAGAGTAAGTTTCAAATTTCATATTGCCCACTTATCCTTGAATAGTTAAACTTAATAACATTACTTTCCCATTTCTTGAGTTTCTTCATTTCCTAAACGCGCCATTACATGCCAACCAAACCCTGTTTCGTGTGATCCCTTTACCCTCACTCTTAATGTGTTTTGTGCGTGAAATCCTCATCTCTTGATATATTTCATGCACTCAGTTCCCTCCCTAAACAACAAAGTAAGTTATTGATCCCTCTCTCTTTCTCTCTCTCAATTGTTCACTTTTACCGCACTTAATTCCTTTTCTTTCATCCTTTTAGATTATCCATTTTTTTCACTTTACTATACTCATGCCACTCTTCCTAGTTCCTATAGATTTTATTTTATTTTATTTTAATGTTGCCCCTAAATTCATTTCACATCCTTTACGCCACATGACAAGCCAATTTCCTTCTAGATCTCAAAAAATAGAAAAGTAAAGAATAGGACTTTGGTTCCCAAGGTTCTAAGTGTATCTTGGCTCCCTCGTACCACCCTTAAGCAAGCTTATTTATAGATTTCACCTTCTTGTTGTCCAAGTTAGGGCAAATCTAGCTACCTCATTTAGTTCACTAAGTGAGCATTGCTTGATTAAGCACACCCATTATTGTTGACTTAGGTTAGATTAAGTGAATTTTCCTTGGCTTAAGTGAAACTAACACCCTTAGCTGTTGTCCAGAAAGTGGTAGGTTAATTTTTAAACGCCCTACGCTTTTAAACTGATCACTTACCTGATTTGTCAGTTATTAAAGCACATCTTCCTCATTGAATCGAGGGACTCATGATTTGAACATTGAGACTTTTCACTTCCCATTCAGTTTCTATTCAGTTTATTATTTCATTTGTTAGGTTAATTATTTAATTCCTCATTTTACTTCTAGTATAAGACTTGATCAACCTTATTCTATCACTAGTTAATGAACATGCAGGTGACTGTACTGGTGTTTGTTCATGGATTTACAAATTAATATGAGTGTTAAAGGTGGTAGCCATATAGATTCTTGATATTATCTCTTACACTTCTAGTTAGTTATTGAGTTCATAAGCGTAATTGGTTCTTTATGAGATATGACTTAGTTTTGATCTTTAGGGTAGACTATTGGTCATGAATGGCCAAACGATGTTATTAGTATCAACATTGGTGACCGATAATTGACTTAACATAACTAAATTGGAAACTTTAAAAAGGAATAACTGAAAGAAATTATAGTAGGATCCAAAGCTCCCAACTTGTAAATCAAAGACTCCTCATTTTCATAATACCTTTATTTCATTTTGTCTTCTTAATTTTCTATATTTTCAATTATTTAATTATTTTAAAATTATTTTGATTCATTTGACATTCAAAAAGCTCTAGTAGTAGGTGAGTGCAATTATACTCTTTGCGGGTTCGACACTTAAGGTCTATAAGACTTCTTGTGCTATAATGACAGGTGTGCTTGCCCATGGGTGTGAAAGCTTGTCCTAGTTAAAATGCTCATCGTAAGGACACTAATAGTAACTACTTTACCTTTATTTGAATTCTCATGTAATCTTAATGCATGACAAGAGCATTTTTTATCAACACTTAGCTTAAACATATCAAAATTATCGATAATCTCCATTATAAAATTGTTTAATCCAACACCTCTAATTAGTTCCCCTTGTTTGAATTTATCATGCTCAATCCAAACCCAATATTTGTTTTTTTATAATATAAACTTAAATAGGTGAAACTGGACGTCACATTTTCTCAACAACTTCATGCATTTACACTTAATGTGTAAACATCTAATATCTCTCCTTGACAACGATGAGTAAGGTTGTTCCATAGCCATAACTAATTTATAATGATCCTATATAGCTATACACATGTAGGTTTTTAAATAATGGGTAGCATAACAGTTGTAACATGAAACTTTCTAAAATTTTTACACTATGTGACAACAACTAGAGACATTCAACATCAAACAACATTAATAATATACCTTAATATTGTCCTAAATCATCAAATATATATCCTATCTTGCCTACATATATGTTTTACAAAAATTGAGCACCATAACAATTATAATACAAAACATTTTTAAATTTTGTAGCTACCTAACAACAACCAATTTACTTTCAACCCCAAACAACATTAGTAATCTATCCTAAATCATTAAATTGATATCCTATATAAGCTACTCAAGCATTTTTAAAAAATTGATTAACATAACGAGTATAATATGAAACTTCTCATAATTTCTACATGACCTAACTGCAACCAATTACATATATTGCATCAAACAACATTAATATTCTATCCTAAAATTGAATAAACTCTAAATAGATTATTTAGAAAGGAGAATACTTGTGGTTAGCACCAAAAAAATAATCTCCACTATTAAAGTTCTTAAAGCATCAAATTTATATCCTATATAAAATTGAGTAACATAATGACTATAATATGGAACTTTAATTCCAAAATTTCTATGAGAAACTAACTAACAAAACAAAATGAGGAAACTAATCTGGATGGTAATAAAAAAAAAAACGAAATAGTTTCCTCTTTTCATCACAATTACAATGGTTCCACAAACTAATAATGGTATCCCCGATTCCTCAAACTAATCGCATGGTTATGTTAGCTTGAGACTAGCACTTAAGTTGGACCAACTATACTTAGCGTTAATGTTGAGGGGCAACAGAAACCTGGAATGCTAATCACAGCATTCTTGTATTGAATTGATCTAAAAGAGTTAGACATAGATCCAAAATCATGTTCCTATATATTTCCAAGTGCAATATGAAATCAACGTAATAAATTTCTTTGAATTTAATTAAAATAAGTTGGATTTGATGATTATTAAAAAAGTGCTTTTGATTTTTTTAAATTACATTTGGTTGATGGTTTTAATTAGGAAAATTTGTTTTGATATGGTTGATTTTGATTTATTTTAAAAAAGATATTTTTCATTTTTCAATTATAAATATTTTTTGATTTTTTGTTGAAATTTTAATTTTGAAATGAGACTTTCCGTCAAAGGATACAATATAAAATTATGAAAAAAATATATATTTGGTTATTTAAGTTTTATATCTTTTTCTTTAGTATTTTAAGTATTTTTTTTGTGAATTTAACCTTTTAAGTTTTCAAATATTAAAAAATTTATCTTAAAATCGTTAAATAGTTAACATCAATGAAAGGTCCAACACTTGTGTCTAACTCATGCCATTCTATGAGAGACATTAAAATCAACATAACCTCACTCTTCCTCCTCCTTCTTCCTCGACCCTTCTTTCCCCTTTCCATTCTCATTCTTTTCCTCTTTTTTTTTTCTCCTCACCCGCCACCACTATTTCATTTAGACGAAAATTCATTCATACAAGTCTTCTTACCACGTAGAGAACTCTGGAATATGGATACCTCAACGGATGAAAATAAGAGATGGACTAACAAGTTTGTAATAACAGATAAGGGTTGGAAATGTTGGGACAAAGGTGTATTTTGTGTAGTAAAATAAACATACTGCATAAGTGACAACTAAAAAAATCAATGGTTTAACAGTATAACAATCTCGTGTTTTTGAAATGGGTGGGCGTGGACAGGTTTATACCCAAATTTATTTCAAAAAGAAGAAAAATATTTTTTAATTTTTATTTTAGACGCTATAAAATATATTTTTTTATTTAGAATACCTAAAACAAAATATAAAAATAAAACAGCACTTAAAATCGTAAAATAATGATAATAAATGAAGCAACACCAAGAAAATACACACACCTAATTGATTTGTGTCATGTTTAGATGAAGAATAAGCTTCCATTATCAAAAGAAAAAATAGAAAATAAACTTCAGCTAACAAAACTGAAAATAAAAATGGGCCTCCATATACACCTAATTGGCCCATTGCATAAAAGTCCATGAACAGATGTAAAAAAAACATAACTCGTGGCTGGGCTTCTTTCCCCATGGAATTCCACGGGGAATTCTTTTAACACTCACATTTTCTCTAATTTTACTCTCTTCCTCCTTCTCCTCTTCTTCATTCCCCTACTGTCAAGATTCTTCAAATTCTTACTCAAAATAACCGTACTCAAAATAAGCCACTTATTTTCTATAGTTCCATCGTTAATTTAATTACATTTAATAACCATCACTCCACTTCTTGTTTCCATTCTCGTCAGAGCAAAAATCAATCCCTGTATGCTTCATTATCTGCCCACAAAAAACAGTAACCGAAAAAATATCCGTACAGCCAGAGAAGAAATTGAATGCAAAAACAACTGAATTCAAAAACAGAAATGAGAAGTTTTCGAACAAAAGAAAAATTAAAAAGAAGGAAAAAGAATTATCCGGTTGCATGTGGCAACGATGATTTAGAGAGTACTGATGACACCACGTCACTTGCATGAGCATAACAGCGCCGTTGACTTCGGGAAAACCCTACAATCTCACGACTTCATCACCATGCTTCACTTGAGGTCCTCTATTCCCACCCATTACGCCAACACCACTCATCACCATCATCGACCTCCCATCAGTGCCATCTCACCCAACACTGTTCACTACACTCCCATACTTCCCTCACCGTTGAAGTCCTGATATGCTTGCGCGTTCTAGGAACTTTTTAGTGTTGGAAAAAAAGGGAGAGTATATTCAGCTAAAAAAAAGGGAGCTTGTAGGGAAAAGATTCATGGAATGTTTGACGAATTTAATTAACTGATAAATTGGTTCAAAGTTAAAAATTCTTAAAAAATATAAGTGAAAATAAAAGTATATACAATAAGATAAGTTTTGAACTTATAGACTGAAACGTTAATTTAAGTGGTTTTTTTTATAAAAATACTACAAGTTATTAAAATAAACTTATTTAACAAACATAATTATTTTATTTTAAACTTTTAAATTAGTAAAATATATTATAAGTTAGTTTAAATTATAACTCTTGATATTATCAAACATAATTTTAAAGGTAAGGGAGTTCAAAAATTGAGATCTTCTTGGAATAAAATGTATGATGAAAATAGATAAAATAAGGAGTTTCAAAAGAATTGCCTGAATTACATGCCAAACAAAAATAAATTTGGGGCAAAGCCGAATTTTGTCTCCTGACTTAGAAGTAAAGCAAAAAGAGGGACAAATCAAATTCTAAGTAATGTTTTGCAAAACAGAAACGATGCAATCTTTGGTGATCAAATAAGAATACTGTATCAGAAGAAAAAGTTGCAGGGGAACGAGGTAGTTTGTGATGGTGTTCATGAACATTGATCAAAGATCATGGTCGGAGGTGGCGGTGGTGCTCCAGAGCAGAGATGGAAGCAGCGACAAAAGGTGAAAGAGGTTGCCAAACTCGTCGAATGGTGGAAGGTGAGGGGTCACGAAGGCTGAATTCACCCTGTCGATGGGAGGTGGTGTGTGATAGTAGGATTTATTTCTATAAAGCTTTTTGTTTTGGAAGGATTTGAAGAGGTGATAGGGGTGAATGGTTCTTTTTGATGAGAAGGGATAAGAGAAATTTTCTTTGGAAAAATCAAAAACCAAAAATTAATAAAAAATCATTAGCAATGGATTGAGCCTGCTACTAATGTGTTGGCATAAAATGACAGGTGTCACTCATCGAGGAGAATTTCTACTACCTGAAAGGGGTGCTATTCGACATATCAAGCGATGTCGAGTTTGTCTAAAAGTCAGAATACATGATTAACATGCCCCTGCCCATTCTAGAAGCACATTAGGAAGATGTTAGTATAACTTTGTCCTTAGAGTACCCCCATATAATGACATAAAGATTCTATAATTGTAGTTGTAAAAAGATGCTTAAAGATGGCTAATTTCATTCCTTGTCAATAGACAATGACATTGTTCAAGTTACAAATTTGCATTTCAAAGAAATTGTTCTACTTAATGGCATCCCAAAAGTTGTCACTTTTGATGAAGACGTAAGTTTCCGAGCCATTTTTAGAGAAATCTATGGAAAAAGATGGGAACTAAACTACAATTTAGTAGTGCTAGTCGTCCTCAAACTGATGAACAAATAGAAGCAATTGGAAGACTTATTTTGGTAATATGTTACACTTTGTTGGGAAAATCTTCGCCAATAGGATCCAATTATCGTTGAAGTGATATTGGCCAATAAGAAAAATCAACAACCTCTTAGTCACTTGAACACAGTTCCTTCTACCACTAAGGATCCATATAGTGTTGATGTTGATGAGAAAGCAAAAGAAATGAAGAAACTTCATGAGTAGGTGCAAGTGATAGTTGAGAAATAGAAATTCAATTATAAAGCTCAGTGAGACAAGCATTGAAAAAAACAAGTGTTCAAAGAAGAAGACTTGGGTTTATTTGCAAAAAGAAAGATTTTTGAAAGCAACCCAATGCCAAGTTATCCTAAAGAGCCGATGAACCATTTCGTGTAGTTCAGAGAATCAATGATAATGCTTATAGTATTGAGCTACTAGAATCCAATGGTGTATTAGCTATATTCAACGTTGCAGAACTTTACTTTGAGGAAGAAGATCTTACACTCAATGATGAGTCTTTTCTAACATCGGGAGAATGAACTAGTATGCCTCATCTAAAAGTCAACAAAATAGGTTATGCAAGCTAAGTAAAAAGAATGGTTCCTTTTCCATGAAGTAAAGGTTACCATGCTTTCAAGCAAAGGTCACCCCTTAGCATAGCCATGAAAATGTTCACATTAAGTTTCCTTCATATTATTTTTTTAAATCCTTTTGATGCCTATTTTAACATCCTGATTTTTAAATGACATATTTATATTTTTTTTTGGAAAAATTCATTGTAAAACAATTAATTTTAAATTTTCACTTAGATTTGAATGGTCAAAAATAAAACAAATTAAATACATTGCAACTTTGAAACTTTATCTTAAATAAATTACATTTAAAACTAAAAGAAACTTTCTCTAATATATATCAGATGACCGATCTGGTAAGACTAACTCGTAACTCCTTACCATTAGGTCCCAATTAGAAATCCAAAGGCCTTCTTCTATCAATCTAGATATGTCGATAAAATCCTAAAGTAAAACAATAATGAGTAAAACTTAGTTACAATAGTAATATTAAAACATTTTAAATTATGTCAAATCCCACCATAACTCAGTTGAAATTTATGGAAAACTCTCCCTTAACATTCTTGGATATAACATTTACAATCTATTCAAATGAAATGAAAGTATTATTGTTATTACTACTATTTGTCTTCCACTTGTCCTTTCAGTGTGGCTAGACCTTATAGTCATAGCAAGGAATGACCCCCTGCAGCCACTAGACTTGTCTTTACTTATTATGTCTTATTTGTTTATGGTCTCATTGACCTCGTTCCTAAGATAAAACTTAACCTTTTATCTTTTAGTCGCATTGACCCCATCCTCTAAGAGAAAGCTTGGTCTTTTATCTTTTGGTCACATTGACCCCTTTGTTCCAAGATAAAACTTAGTCTTTTATCTTTAGGTTGCATTGACCCCGTCCTCCAAGAGAAAGCTTGGTCTTTCATCTCTTGGTCATACTGGCCCCTTTATTCCAAGATAAAACTTAGTCTTTTATCTTTTGGTCGCATTGACCCCGTACTTCAAGAGAAAGAGTAAGCTTGACCTTTTATCTATGGTCTCATTGACCTTGTCCTGCAAGAAAAAGCTTGACCTTTTATCTTTTGGTCGTAATGACCTTATAATTCAAGATAAAGAGAAAGCTTGACCTTTTATCTTTGGTCATATTGACCTCGTCTTCCAAGAAAAAGCTTGACCTTTTATCTTTCGGTCACATTTACTCCGTGCTCTAACAAAAAGTTTTGTCTTTTATCTTTTAGTCGCATTAACCTCGTCCTCTAAGAGAAAGCTTGGCCTTTTATTTATTATGAATCATGATATATATATATATATATATATATAATATTATAATATAATTCTAAATTGGCAGCATATAGATAGGTATATATAGAAACTAATGGAACATATATATTATTTGAAATCATACATCATGCACACTTATAATTACACTTAAGATATATATGTACGTACTTGAAATCCAATTATAATTTTGCTATTTATAATCATTGACACAACATATATAATCAATAGGGAATATGTATGGGCCATTTCGTATGTATCATTAAAATAATAGAAGCAATCAACAACAACTATATAATATAATAACAAGATAAACGTTTATTGAAAAACCTAAACATGAATACATTCTAAGAGTTTTTATTGGGAATATATTGTCACCTTAGAGTTTCTTAAACTTTGATCCAATGAGATTTCATGAAATCCTCATGGTTGGCTTTGAAGCTCTAGGATCCTTAAACTATTATCATTACTCTTGTTATTTTATAATAACTATAATCTCCTTTAATTATCTTAAGATCCCCATATCTTAAAAATTATTAATTATCTCATGCTAAACTCCTTATTTATTGTAATCTTGAAGGTCTTAGTTTAAACCTTTTGTTATACTTTCACTTCCTAATCTTAATCATAGGATATGTATAGAAATCTAATAATGTATTCTCATCTTAAATGTCTATACTTTTAACTTATTAAATACTAATCATTTTATGTCACTTACATATTATTAATTACCTTTAATTATCTAGTATGTCCATAGAAAATTACTTATAGCTCTATATTATGTATTAGTTAATTACTTAAAACTTAGGATGTTATAATTATCTCCCTCTTACAAATATTTTTTCTTTAAAATTTGACTTGTAACCTTTCCTATATCTATAACTTTTACTAGGATTAAATTTATAACTTTAAATTGACATTACTTGTCTCTAACATATACTTCAATAAAAATAAAAATAAATAAATTATAGTTGTTAACCTATAAATTGCAATCTTTGAACACCCATATAATTCAATATTTTATTTAACTAGAATTCTTACATTGCACTATTAAGAGATATCTAACTTAATTGGTAATGAGTCATGCACTTGATAAGTATAGTTATATTTTTACAATTTGATATTAATTTTACTAATATTTCCCTTGAGGTTTATATTGAATTTGCAAGTCATAAGAGGAATAGAATCAAGAAATATTGATCATGAAATCTTAATTATTTTAACTAAATGATTATCATACTCATTCTCAAGTTTTTCAAAGCACATTCGTTTATTAATTTCCTATAAGTAATCAAATCAATCCCAATACCATTTTATTTGACACCTCATTTATATATAGTCTTAATAAGGTAACACAAAACATCTGAGACTTCACTACATGTTCCATTTTAGTTAGTACTCACTTTTTCTATCTCATCTAACTTATAGTTTTGACTCTACCCATTAAGCCCCTAAACCTTTCTCATCTACTTAGCTCATTAATAATTGCCTAGGTGGGTCACTCAATTATGCAGCAAGAAAGGTCATATATCATGATACACCAAGAGCAATTTCAAATAATTTATCACACAACCAAACTTCACTCAATTGCTTAATCATACCTCTTGTTTGATCTTAATTTTCTGTGGTCACTTTACTTTAAAAGAACAATATATAATCTATGTTTATCAAAAACAAATTTTAGCTCACATAATTAAATGTGTAGATTTAAGAACTATTTGTGTCCGCCTGTCAATAGCAAGTATAAGTGACTCAACCAAGGATTAATATTCCTTAACAGACTCAAACCTATTTTAAAAAAAATCAAGAAAACTAATGAATTTTCATATAACCATATAGCTAGAACTTGGTAATGTAAATATACATTATCATAAAGCAATTTCTATTTCATGTGCATATCTCACATCTTCAAAACTCATATAGTCCTAACTCTATTCCCAATTTTACTATGGTAATAATAACACAAGATTTATATGAATTTTGTGATTCAACAAGACACTCTAATTACTCATTTGGCCACCAACCTGTTATACTAAGCCTTTCCTTAAGTAATTTTCATGGTTCTACAATTAATCATCTTAACCAAAATCTAATATACAAGCCTGTGATGCGAAACCATCGGAGGAAAAAATTCTTGGCAAACGCACCAATCGTTAAAAAGTAGTATATTTGTATCATCCCATGAGAATTGCGTTAAGTACCACAATCTAGGGAAGTCTCTAGCTGAACCTTATAACCAAAGTCATTCTATTTTTATATTTTCTGAATTTATATTGTGTTTTTATGATTTTCCAATAGTATTGTCACAAGTAGAATTATGTCAAAATGTAGAATATACTACACAGACAAATTGGATTGACATCAGCAGACCATTTTTCCTAAATTCACATGATAATTACATCAGACTTAATCAAGGCAGAATTTAATTTCACAGATGAATAATTCCTAATCCCTTAGGTAATTATCACTAACCTAACTTAAACTAACCCTAATATCTTAGGTGTTAGCTTCAATTGAATTTAATTGCAAAATTAAGGGGAACCCTAGCCATTCTCCTAATTCCTTATGCATGAAGCAACTAGGCCAGCAATGTGCAAACAAGAAGTTCTTACTATGATTTCTCTCTAGTGATTACTTCAAAATAGGCCTTGGGTTTCCCAATCCGAGAGTGAATACAAGACTTGCTATGTTTAGAACTTGCATCAACTGAATCTTCAACTTTAATCACTTGAACTTTAGATTCATGGAGGCTTCAATCAATCCCAATCCTAGGGACTTAAGTACTCATAGAGGGAAAACAAAAATGAAACACAGAGGATGAAGGTGAGAAATGAGAGAATTTAGAGAAAGAAAATAAAATCTGAAAATAAGTTAGTGTATTAAAAGTGATGTGTAATCACAGAGCATTTTGCATTTATATAGCAACTGAAATAAACTAATAACTGATAACTAATTAATTTGCTAACAAGCCCTTTAGGGGTTTACAAATAAATAAGGCAACTTAAATTAACTAAATTTACAAGGTAACATTAATTCAGCATATGAATGTGCCTAATTCCTTCACAAGTACGCGTATGGATATTGGGGAATGTGGAAGTTATGCTGGCTTCATCATGTATATGCACCACGGGTCCAGAATGTAGGCGTATGCATGTTGGCATGCAGCGTATAGACGCTGGCATGTTGGACTGGGTCTGATGGTGATGAAGTGTGGGCATAGAGCTTGGCGTACGTTTAGTGTTGGCATACATGGAGTCTGGAAATGACCCGAGGCTTGCTCTGTGACCCAGCGTAAGCTCACGCCAAGGGGCGTGACTAAGCATGAGTGCTTGGATGTGACTTGAGGATGCACGTATGTGTGGGCGTGGCTAGGCGTAAGCACGCCTAACTTCTAGATGGTCGTTAGTATGCCTGAAGTCCTAACGTGGGCTTACGCTAGGGAGAGTAGCCATGTGTGGGTTCCTGGGATGACCTGATGTTCAGCGTGAGACTTGAGCATGTAAAGGAACGTATGGACGCTAGTTCTCTGGAAAGACAATGGAGCTGGTGAGCGTGGTCACGCATGGGTGATAATGAAGAACTTGATGTATGGCGTAGATTATTGGTTTAGGAACGTGAGTCATGCATGCCAACACCTGAAACATGCAACAGCAAACAGAGACCTAGCGTAGAAACGCTGGTAACTAATGTAAGCACGCTGGGTTAGCATTCATCAATTTGAACCCATTTTCATATGTCTTTAATTCAATACAAAAATAGCATAATTAATCCTTAAATTTTAATATTTATGAAATTTTGAAAATTCCTTAAATGAATAATTACTCACTAAATTTCTTCTAAGTTAATTATTTAGAGACTTAAACTATACCATTTATGCATAAAATAATGTCAGATAAATAAGTCTTTTCAAGACTTATCACATCCCCAAACCTAAAGCTTGATTGTGCTCAAGCAATATCCGAGGAATTAAATTTTTCACTCTACACCAAAAACACTTGACCACTCATTACTCTTGCATAAATCCTAATTACAACACATAAATGACATGTTTTTCAATGATCCACACAATTATTAAATGCAATGCATCTTTGAGTTGGAAACATGATGGTGATATAACCTCATAAGTTAAGTGTTTCACTCTGCACTTAGTGTATAGGTTTCAAATGTATTCACTCTTTACTTACAAAATTGACAGATCAATATAGGCTTGTAACAATTCTCAACATCATACCTATACATGCACATATATGGATCAGCAAAGGTTTTTCAGGCTTGTAATGGGCTAGGCTACAGGTTCCATTTTTATTTTTCTGGTCAATATTGGGAAATTGATGTATCAATGAGATTGTCTTGCCTTGACCCCTATTTACTTCCTCTGTTCCTTGCCCAATTACATATTTCAGAGACATTTTTTCTTCAAGGGAGAAGTAAAAGGTAGATTTTACTTTGGTACTTTTGACACATTTTATTTACTTTTTCAGAGCTTTGCTCTTTACATTTTTCCTTTTCTAGTCCTTTGGACTTTGTTTTTTTTCATTGCACTTTTTTCATTTAGATCCTTCTCCTCTCCTTTTTCCAAAATTTTTTCAAAACCCATTTTTCAAAATATACATATTCTAGAGTGTGCCTTTTTATTTACTGTGGGTTATACTCTACATGCTCAAACTTAGAGGTTTCTAGTCCCTAGCAACTAATCAAAACAAGACAAGCCTCACCGATACATCTAAGGTAAATCACATGGTTTCTTCGTATTTCATCAAAGGCTTGTAATGTTGGTTGATATATTATGGAAGAAAATAACTTAGGCTCAAATCATTAGGTCAATGGATAAATATAGAGGGATAGCTTATTTGGCCCTTGTTAACAACAGAAACATGGCCCTCATCATTTCTGATCCGGTCTGGATACCGGTCCCTAAAGTTATGACGTCAGAATGACCTCTTAGAGGAGCAACCGGTGTTACAGGAAGACAGTGCCACATCGGTTATCCACTGTCACCTCATCCGTTCTCACTTCGTTGAATGCTTCATCCGTCCTCATCACGATGGATGCTTCATCCGTTCTCATTTCCACGTCGTGTGTAACCGTTTGTTTTAGAATTACTATGAGATAAGAATTCATTATAACTTATCAGCGAAGATACCCTGCATAGCGGAATGTGTCTATGTCGATTATCGCAGAGAGTAAGTATAATCATCAGCAAAATATACGGAAAAGTGATTATCCTCCATCCCTGTCTCAGAATCATACTCTGATAATTGACCTACCCCCCTGACACACTCTGAGTATTGAGTCATCTTGATTGACACACTATACACTCTATCAGAACCAAGGGGCCCATTTGCATCCAACAATTCATTTCCTATGTTCAACTATAAATAGCATATTCCAATACACATGCAAGGTTACGTTGTTCTATCTCATATATTTACTATTTCATTGCTTGAGTATTCACTGAGTTTCATACACTCTTCTAACTTGAGCGTCGGAGAATCTTCGCAGGTGGCACCACCTTTCGCCCCCATCAATGTGAAACTCTGGTGTGAAGGATCTCTAGGACAACAAGACCGGTTTCTCCCACTGAGAGGCCAGACTACAATACCGGATACCCACTGTACCAGTGTACAAACCCTAAAACACCTATACTTTTGTGGCTGGTCCCACACCGGATCCTAGACCCCGGTTCTGACCAATTCATTGGCACGCCCAGTGGGACAAGTTAGAGTTATTCCCACTTTTCGCAGAAGTTTGGTAGTCAGAATGGAAGGTGATGGACGTGATTTTGTTGATGGTCATGTGGAGGATGTGACCCACCAGCAAACTGGGAGGAGACTTGTCTTTGAATCTCCTATCACCAACACTAGAAGGATGGTACCAGTGGCGACCCCTGACCCTCGTGACGAAGTTATAAGGCAGCTCAGGGAGGAGTTGATGGAGTTGAAGTGGGAGAAGAGAGGAGCTGGGGACAGAGCAATGTCCCAAGCAGAAAAGGCACATCATGCATCCACGAGGGAAAGATCCACGACCCTCCAGTACTCGAGGATCCCTACGTATGAGGAGAAGGAACAGACTCAGGACTCTGGTGATAGAGTCAGTATCAGGAGGAGGGAGCAAGCAATGGTGACCTCTGGGACATATAGACTCAACGTTCCTTTCTCGAGGAGACTCATGAGTATCGTCATCCCCAAGCACTTGCAGACAACTCAGCCACTGTCGATCGGGAAATATAATGGAGAAACTGATCCCACTAAGCACCTCGATGCTTATGTGTATGAGGCCATGTATCTGGGAGCTGATGAAGATGTCATGTGTCAAATGTTCCCAAGAACACTGACGGAGGAAGCTTTTAGCTGGTTCAAGAACCTACCCTCAGGATCCATAGATTCTTGGGAAGAGATGGTAGCTCCTTTTGAGAGCCACTTCGTTATTTCCAGGGATATTCCAAGGACTTCTCACACCTTGGCCCAGATAAGGCAAGGAGAGACTAAAACTCTTAAGGAGTTTCTGAAAAGATTCTACAAGGAGGCTGCGTTGGTCCCTAACCTTACGAAGGTAATACAGTTCCATATTGTGGTGGAGGCTTTGCAACCTGGTTTTGCTTTTTCCCTATCATTGGCAAAAAGCCCCCCAATAACCTTCGAGGAGTTTCGAAGGAAAAGCTTCCAAATATGTTGGCATAGAAATGCACCTAGAGGCCACAGCAGCTAGAATGAAGCCACCAGCGCCCTCTCAGCAGCCACGGAGAGATAAGGAGAGGATAAGGCCAGAAAAGCATGCCTTCAAGGAAGACTTTGCAAACACTCGAACTCATCAACGAGACAGGCGCGTCTCATCTTTCAGCAACTATGCCCCTCTGAACGCCAGACATTCCCAAATTTTGAGGGAAGTGGGTTGGCCAACACTCAGTGTCTTTGGGATAAGGAAGCCACCTCCAGTGAAAAGACCTGGGAACCCACGTAAATATTATGCTTTTCATGAACAGGCGGGTCATCACACAAATAAGTGCAAAACATTAAAGAATACTGTGGAGACCCTTATTAAAGAAGGAAAGCTGAAACAATATTTGTTCAGGGAAAGATCCTTAGACGAGCCTAACAGGATGGACAAGAGGGAAAGAGACCCAGATGACGAGGGTGATAACAGTCGTAACCCAGTCAGGAGGTTTACTGCTGCCGAAAAACAAAAAGGAGTGGTGATCGCTGGAGGAGCCCAACAAGACAATATGCCTCAGCAGCAAAGGCAAGGCAGGCGCGAAGTGATCAAGATGATCGCTGGAGGGTTTGCAGGAGGAGGAGCATCGATCATAGCCGGGAAAAATCACCACAGGATGATCCTATCAGTACAGGGCAAACCCCGAGACAACCGCCCTTTCAGAGATGGTGTGGCAGCGCCGGCGGTGTCATTCACTGATGATGACTTCGTCCCAACGATCCTAAGAGGAGACGACACAGTGGTGATCATCGCTGTTATAGCTAACAAAGATATTAAGAGGATCCTCGTCGATCAGGGAAGTTCTTGCGATGTAATTTTTTATAACTGTTTCAAAAGAATGAGTTTTAATGATGCAGATTTACAACCGTACACGCAAGAACTCACAACGTTTAATGGAGCGAAGCAACCCACCAAAGGGTATCTTGATACCCTCATTTCCTTTGAAGGTGAACCTGGCGTGAGAACGGTGAAGTCCAGAATCTTGGTGATTGATGTGGAATCCCCTTACAACGGGATCATTGGCCGCCCTACACTGAACGCGATGGAGGAAATTGTGTCTACTCCCCACTTCCTTATCAAATTCATTGACAAGGACAATGGCGTGTCTTCCCTCTGCGGAGATCAAGAGATGGCTCGATATTATTATAACCTGAGCCTCAACATGGTTAAGTTGGAAGCGTTCAATAAGAAGAGGAAGCTGAATGATGGAGGAACAGCGGCTGGGTATTTCAGTCTGATTGACTTAGACCCCAGGGCGGAACTGAAGATTGATCCTCTCAATCCCTCAAAGCCCACACCAGATGGTGGTTTTAGGGACATCGTCTTGGGAGATTCCCCAGAGAAGGTCATGCACATTAATGATAATCTAGAGTCAGGCATGGAGCAGCGCTTGCTGGCACTCCTATAGGAGTTTAAAGACCTTTTTGCATGGACTACAGCAGACATGCCTGGGATGGACCCTGATTTCTATTGCCATAAATTAGCTGTATATCCAGAGACGAGACCGGTTGCCCAAAAGAAGAGGAGGTTGGGACCGGAGAAGCAGAAAGCAGCATGTGAGCAAACAGAGGAGTTATTAAAAGCTGGCTTCATAAGGGAGATCCGTTATTCATCGTGGCTTTCTAACGTAGTTATGGTGTAGAAAGCAAATGGCAAATGGAGAATGTGTACAGATTACGTGGATCTTAAACGATGTTGCCCCAAGGATCCATATCCATTCCCTAACATCGATCGTATGGTTGATGATTCATCTGGTTATCAATACCTCAGTTTCATGGATGCTTATTCGGGGTATAATCAGATTCCGATGTGGGAGGAAGATCAAGAAAAAACGGCTTTTGTTAATGACCGTGGTGTCTTCTGCTACACCGTCATGCCGTTTGGGTTGAAGAACGCCGGTGCTACTTACCAGCGCATGATCAATCAAGTATTTGAGGGCATGCACACCAAGTTGGTAGAGGTGTATATTGATGATATCATAGCTAAGACTCCCGCTGGAGGTGACCACGTTGAAGATTTACGCCAAGTGTTCACTCGACTGCGACAATACAACATGAGGTTGAACCCATTAAAGTGCACCTTTGTAGTTCCAGCTGGGAAGTTTTTGGGTTTCATGTTAACCCAGCGGGGCATCGAGGCCAACCCTGGTAAATGTCAGGCGATACTAGATATGCAAAGCCCCAAGAGCTTAAGGGAGGTGCAGTCGTTGAATGGAAAGGTGGCCACTTTGGCTCGGTTCATGCCCAAAATGGCACATAGGTCCCTTCCTTTGTACAAGGCGTTGAAGAAGCACAAGAACTTTGAGTGGGGAGAAGAGCAAGAGCAGGCTTTCCAACAGCTCAAGGTCGTGCTCTCAAGTCCACCAATATTGGTAAAGCCTGACCCTGGTGAAACTCTCATCCTATACTCAGAAATTTCTGATGAAGCCTTAGGCGTAGCTTTGGTCAAAGAAACTTCAGAAGGATAGAGGCCAGTATACTTCACTAGCAAGACATTCCAGGGGGCAGAGGGCAGATACCAGAAGATAGAGAAGGCCGCTCTAGCAGTCGTATGGGCTTCACGATGGTTGAGGCCGTATTTTCACGTGCATCCAGTACTTGTGAGAACGGATCTACCTCTTCGTTCAGTGCTTAGTAAACCAGACCTCGCTGGAAGGATGATTAAGTGGTCCATCGAACTTTCTGAGTTTGAAATTTCCTATGAGCCTCGAGGAGCTATTAAAGCCAAAGTTTTGGCGGATTTCGTTGTGGAAATGACTGGGTCAGATCCAGCCACACCTCGAGCACATTGGACCGTTTATGTTGATGGGTCATCAAACAGTAAAGGTTGTGGAGCTGGTGTTGTAGTGGAAAGTAATGACGGTGTGCATTTAGAGATTTCCCTACAATTCAATTTTAAAACTTCCAACAATCAAGCTGAGTATGAGGCATGCTTGGCCGGCCTCCGAGCGACGATCGACATTGGAGCATCAGAAGTTACATTGTGCAGTGACTCACAGCTGGTGATTTCACAAATCCAGGGAAAATATCAGGTCCGTGAGCCACAACTTCAATTGTACTTGAATTGTGTGAATGAGTTGAAGGGGAGATTTGACGTGCTGGAATTTAAGCATGTGCCAAGAGAGGAGAATACCAGAGCGGACATCTTATCGAGGCTTGCAAGCATAAAACAGCCTGGTAGCACAATGACAGTGGTTCAGAGTACGCTGACATCACCTAGCATTCCTCTGTTCCCTTCTCTGAATGCTGTAATGGTCAATTAGCCTTACGAGAATTCTTAGGTCATCCCCTACATCCGTTATCTAGAGGACAGACAGCTTCCCACTGATGATAAAGAAAGAAGACGAGTGAAAAGGGAACTGTCATACTTCACCATGGTCGATGGTGTTCTATACAAAAGAGGATTCTCAGTCCCATATCTCCTTTGTTTGAAAGAAAATAAAGTACAAGGAGTATTGGAGGAAGTACATGAGGGGCAGTGTGGGCACCATGCTGGGGGAAGAAGCTTAATGAGAAAAGTCCTCAAGGCTGGATATTGGTGGCCCACGGTGAAGCAAGACTCAGCTGATTTTGTGAAGAAATATGATGCTTGCCAGAGATTTTCTAATCTCCATCACACACCGGCCCAAGAACTCTCTTCATCTGCTGTGCCATGGCCTTTTTACCAGTGGGGCCTTGATATCCTGGGTCCATTCCCTACCACTCCAGGAGGCATTAAATATTTGATTGTGGGGGTTGATTACTTCACCAAATGGATCGAGGCTGAGCTAGTAGTACATATCACCTCCGCGCGAACAAGGTGTTTTATATATGAAAACATCATAGCCCGATTCGGTGTCCCAGGGCGGATTGTGACTGACAATGGCACCCAGTTCACAGATAAGAGGTTCACAGATTTGCTTGAAGAACTAGGGATAGTCCAAATATTTTTGTCTGTTGAGCACCCCCAAACAAACGGCCAAGCGGAAGTAGCTAATCGAGAGGTGCTAAAGGGGTTGAAGAAGCGCCTTGGGGAAGCAAAGGGAGGATGGACTGATCAACTATGCCATGTTCTGTGGGCATATCATACTACGCCACACTCTTCCACTAACGAATCCCCATATCGGCTGACTTATGGGGTCGAGGCGATGATCTCGGTAGAGCTTCAGACCAGATCGGCTCAAGTGGAGTATTTTTCAGCTGAAGACAATAACGCCAATCTGGCATCAGAGCTGGACGTTCTCCATGAGCTGAGGGAAGGAGCTTTTATTAGAGACCAGGCAATAAAGGCGAAGGCAGCTCTCCGGTACAATAAGCGTGTCCAATACAGAGCGTTTAACACTAGAGATCTTGTTCTAAGGAAGGCGAGTGTGGGGAATAAATTCGCTTATCAAGGAAAACTGGCGCCAACATGGGAAGGCCCCTACAGAGTTTCTGAGGTGACTGGAAAGGGATCATACCGGCTTGAGGAGCTTGATGGAACTCCAATCCGCAATAAATAGAACACCCAGAATTTACGTATTTATTACAGCTAGCTGGTAAGATGGCATGTACTCTTTTTCCTTGAGTTTTTTCCCATTGGGTTTTCTCAAGAAGGTTTTAACGAGGCATGACCCCAACTACGCTCCCTTTGTAATATACATTCAGTTTAATGAGAATGCAGTTCATGACTCTTTCACTCTCACCCTTTCCTTTGTATGTTGTGATTTATAGCTATAGGCTCTCACATATAAAGACCCTCAGGACGGATGATCTCAATCACCTATTCTGTGTATTGACGATGAAACTCCTCGAGGGAAGAAATGGGTTGTAGGATTAAACCGAACCCCATTTGAAGACCCAGATTATAGGATCAAACCGAACTCTGGGTACGGTTAGTAAGTTTGGCTGAACACCGTTTGAAGGCTTGGATTGTAGGAATAAACCGAACTCCAAGTATAGTTAGTAGGATCGAACCAAACATCATTTGAAGGCCCAGATTGTAGGATTAAACCGAACTCTGGGTACGGTTAGTAGGAGTAGACCGAACCCCGTTGGAAGACTTGAGTTGTAGGATTAAACCGAACCTCAAGAGATGGGTTGTAGGATCTAACCTTTTTCAAGGTTATACCGAACCCCACATGAAGACTTGGATTGTAGGATTGAATCGAACTCCAAGTGTAATCGCTGTCCTCATCTCTGAAATAATCATCATAGGGCAGTTGAATACAAATATTGCGATTCCACATCTTTGAGATCGAATGAACTTTTTCAATTTCCAAGGAGTTAAAGGTAACACTTCACAACAGATATTTCCTTCCCAAAATACTTATACTTGGGGACAGGGCATACTTCAACATAGTGTTGCATATCTGTTACGATTTTTGTTATTTCCTCCAGGGTAAAAACTACGCTTTAAACGACAATATAGTTAAACAGAGCGGATTTACAACGAATAAAAAGGTAAAAGTATAGCGTATACATCTAAGTTACTTGGCAATCATACACTTGTCACAAATGATAGAAGAAAAATGAAAGCAAATTTTATTGATGTGAAGAAAAGTTTTATAAGTGTTGGTCCATAGAAACTGGAGCTGATCCCAGTACACAGCTATGAAATAAAGATGCAAAAATTAAGGAGCAGGTGTTTGATTCTCCGTTGTGGGCACATCTGTTCCTCCCTCCTTAGCTCCTTCAACTCTGGTCTCCTGGCCAGATTGGACATTCTCTTGAATAACATTTTCAGGGCCATGATTAACCAGTGGAGGTTCCATGCTTTGGCCCTCTGGAAGTGGGGGCAGTTCATAAAGAGTATCAGGAGGATCCTCATGCGAGCCATCACTCTTCACTTCAACGAGTCTCCCTCCGTGGAACTCATAGAACGGATCCAGTCCGTACAAATCGAGCTTCACATCGGGGTTGCGGTAGAAGACTTGACGAAGGGCCAGGCCGAAGGATTCAAAAGCGACCTTCTTATATATCTCCAAGGCCTTGGCAGCCTTGGCCTTAGAAGCAGCCAACTTCTTTTGAAGTTTGGTAAATTCTTCCTCCGACGGCCCAGTGCCCACACTCCCCTTCTTTAGCTCTTCAATTTGAGTCTGCATTTCTTTCCGAAGGGCCTCCCACTCTCCTAAGTTTTTATTATGGCCGGCCTCCACTGCTACCAGATCGTCAGCCAGCTTCACAGATTTCTTCTTCTCCAGTTGGAGCTCTTCTTCAAGGAGGGGAATGGACTTATTCTGCTGTTGAAGTTCAGTAACCTGCCGCTCCAAAGATTTGTTGGTGAAGTGGAGTTGACTTATTTCTTCAGTCTTCTTCTGCAGCATCTCCTTAGCTTTAATCAGTTCTGACTCCACCCCTTTATGAGTCTCCGCTTGCTTGGCCGCCCAGGCCTCCTTTACAGCGATATCGGCTTCAAGCTTTTCAACTTGCTCCATATAGTCTGCCTTATTGCTTAGGGAGTCCAGAAGGCCGGAGAGTTCATCCAGCTGCCAGCGACTGGCCCTGCATGCACCTCGAACTTCTGCAGCTTCGAGAGAGGGACAGAGGTAGTACTTGGCCTTCAGAAGTGTGAGGGGCATGGACCCCTGGAACCAAGGGTATGGAGAAAGAAAGGATTCCTTTGGAGGATCAATCACAGGTGGAGGTCCGCTCTCAGATTCCGGTTCGGAGCCGGTGTGTGAAGGAGGGGCAGAGGAAGCAAGAACGAGTTTCTTCCCCTTATCTTTTTTCAGCCTGGACTCTTCGAGAGTTTTCTGGCGTTTCCTTGCAGGATCACCAGTAGAAGACTTCTTCGCATCTGTGGCTTTGACCAGGTGTCTCTTTTTCTTCTTCTTCTTCTCTGGTGTAGCTTTTTCCGAACCTTCCCCTGCAGCCTCAGTCTGTTCTTCACGCTCTTTCTCATCAAGCAGAGGATCATCGTCCCCCACAGCGGATGTGAGGGGGATTATGGGAGCTGCAGCCTTAAAGGAATTCCTCTTGGCTTAGATTTCATTCTCCTCAGAAGAGGAATCGCCATCCGCCAACATGGAATTTAGGGACAACATATCGAGAGAGACTTTTTCGATTTGCTCTGCAAAATAAAGAAAATTGAGTTAAAACATTGAAGAAAAGACAATAAGTACAGAATGAATATGTGGCATAACACAGTTCAAGGGCGGTTATTACGGAGGTATGTGTTTCGGACATCGGCACTTCCTAGGAGAAGCCTGCAGGAGACTCCCTTGAGGGCTTTTGAGGCCGATTGCATGGCACTCAACACCTCTACGGAATGAGCAGAAAGTTCGCTCTCCTCCGTGTAGTAAGCACAGCTTAATAACAGAAAGTGCTCGTGCGACCAACTGGTAGGGAATTTTGTGAACCCCTCCTTATTGAGCCAGAAGGCCAGCTTATTCGACTGAACACGAATCTGCGTATAGTAATGCTTGAAAGAACGCCCTTCGACCTTTGCGGATTCGGTGTAGGACTTGAATTTCACTACCTTTGAGTCACAACGGAGTGTTATGAACCCAAGGCCGCCTTTCTTGTTGGCACGGCGGACCACTTGGCAGTAGTAGAAAAGCTTAGCCACAGTGGCAGTGAAATTGAAATGCTCCCTAAGAATTTTAAGAGCACGCACTAGGCCCCAGCCATTGGGATGCAGCTGTGTAGGGGCGCAGTCAAAGAAATGGAGAACGGCCATCTGAAACTCTGTCATTGGAAAACGGACTCCTAAGTTTTGGAAGACGAAGTCGTACATGTAGACCGACCTCTCATCTGGGACCCGATGGCAAACCCTTTCCATTGGACGGGGGGCAAGGATAAGAAAACGGCCCTTATACTTCTTGTCGAAGTAGATTTTGCAGCGAAGTGTAACTGGGTTTCCCTCTTTATTTGCATGATGTGAAGGGATGTTCAAGAACTCCTCTTCGACCCAGCAGTATGGTTTTTCTTTGTTTAATCTTTCCTAGTTAAGCCGGTGTGCCACAACATTGACACACCCTTCAGCCGTTTGTAGAATCAGCATTTTCCCAGACCCAGGAATTTCCATGATACTCGATGTACGATGGAACGCCTGTGTACTATGGTAGAAGGCAACATCGTCAGAGAGGTAACCTTCATCGCTTGACCCATCGTCAGAGCAGCTGGTAGCCCTCGAGTCAAGGGGACCCCCAGGGCGGCGCTGAACAACTGGCACTCACGAGGAGGAAGTTTTAACCCTCTCTGAGCGAGGAGGCCCAGCCACAGGAAGATTCACAGGAATCCTTCCACCACGGTGGCTAGAGGGGGCACGAGAACTCAAACTCCCCCTGTTTGAGGTACCAGCGCTACTTGGCCTAGGGCGCATGGTGGAAGTTAAATAACTAAAAATGATATGGAGGTAAGGGATAGGGAGGTTACCTAAGGAAGGAAGAGCTTTGTGAAGAGAAAGGGCAGCAACGAAATCTTCAGAATTTGAGCAGAGGTTCACTAAGCTTGAAGGCAAAAGTAAACTCCGAACTTGATAAGTGACCCTTTTATAGGTAATGAAGAGGCACAGTGTTTCACCAAGGGTCGTGACGCATACCTCAAAACGTAACCTTTCGGATTCAAACGACTTCGTCATTTCATAACTTAAAGCGCAAAGATAGTAACGCTTCAGGAAAAGTTTCAAACAAAACGGGCATGTGGAAGTTAAAATCCAGGCCCAATAAGCCCAATCGACGGTTACACTCTTAGGTAATGATGGTTCACATGTTAAAAAGGGGCATTTAATGTCCAATCATTTCAGACGCATTTAATGCACCTCAACAACTATTCGAATACCAAGAGTTACAATTTTCAAAAACTCTTGGGATTTCCATCGCCACGAATCCTTGTCTGAATCCGTTGTGAAGGCATCAAAAGAACGGCCACTTAATCTATAGAGCGGATGCATTGGCACAAAACTAAACGTATGTTTGGCAAAGAGTTTTTAGAAGGTACTTCTGGAGTGACTTACCGGCATCCAGACTTCTCGAAGACTGTATAGCTCATATGAGCAACTTAATAGTCCCTCACATAAGCTAAGGGAAAATGATCCGGTCTGGATACTGGTCCCTAAAGTTATGATGTCAGAATGACCTCTTAGAGGAGCAACCAGTGTTACAGGAAGACAGTGCCACATCGGTTATCCGCTGTCACCTCATCCGTTCTCATTTCGTTGAATGCTTCATCCGTCCTCATCACGATGGATGCTTCATCCGTTCTCATTTCCACGTCGTGTGTAACCATTTGTTTCAGAATCACTATGAGATAAGAGTTCATTATAACTTATCAGCGAAGATACCCTACTGATCTGTCCTGAACCGGGGTCTGGAGATCCGGACTCAAGTCAATCACAAATAGTATGCAAAGACTATGTAGAAGACCGGATGTATGAGTATCCGGTGTAATATCCGTTGTCCTTGAGTGAGGAGAGCGGATTGGGCGTCCTAGAGATCCTTCACACCGACCTAACGCGTTGAAGTGGGCGAATGGTGGTGTCACCTGCAAAGATTCTCCGATGCTCAAGTCAGTGATAATATTCCAAGTAAGGAATATATTTTAGAGAGAAATCGTTCATCGATTCAGTTGAAGATCCCCCACTTCATTAATGAAATGAGTTCATATACCTGATTGGCTCGTTTTACGAGGACTCGTTAGTGGGGAACCACTAACTCCCATTAGCATTATTTTATTGCGCACTTACCAGCATGATTGGGTCAAGTGGCTATTTTATATTGAGCATGGAGAATATAGACTAGGATTAGGGAACAAGTTGACCATCCCCGTGAGCAGAATTTGGCTCGTAGTGCAGGGAATTATTGATCGATCCCTGTAGCAATAATCCTTGTCTTTAGCACAGTGACGTGTGTGTTGTCCGGTGTCATGGTGTTATCCTGAACAACCGGTATAGGGAGAACGCCTGATACGGAATTACAGTCCGGATGTTTACCGATGACACCGGTTACACGTAGATGTCTTGACAAAGACGTTGAAATATGTCTTGCAGATCGGATACCGGTATTGAGACCGGATCATATGTCCCCTAGCTTGTGTGAGGGACTGAGTGGTTGTTCACAAAAGCTACTCAACCTGCGAGAGGTTTGAATATCGGTAAGCTTACGCGTATAACAGTTCCTTCGCATTTGTTATCATTCGTAAAGAACCGTTATCAAATTAAGAGATCTGACCTGTTGATGTCGTCAGAACGGATTCAGACAAAAATTCGTTGTACGAGAATTTCAAGAGTTTATTGGAATTGAAAAGCTCTTGAAGTTCGTGTAACGGCTGTAAAGCGCGAATTGCGTTGCATGATTAGACATTAATACTTTTAATCACGTGGGCAAGCAATTATTGCGTCTGAGATGGAAATCTCATTAACCGTCGTTTTGGGCTCAATGGGCCTGAAGTTTTCGAAACTTTTGGGCCTAGTAGATAGGCCCTTCGTCGAATTGCTATTGTTTTGGCGCCCATGAATTTGGAACGGTTGTGTCGTTTCGCTTGTGAACCAATACGTTTAATCGAGAACGACACAACTTCTAGAGTGGGTAACCGAACCTCTTCGTTTCTTATAAAAGAAACACTTAGTGGATTCTGAGTTCCACCTGCTTCTGTTTTCTTAACAAAACCCTGCAAAAATCTCGCAAGGAAGTTTGTTGCTTGCTCTACGGGGCCTTTTTCATTCTTCATCTCCATCATCATTACCTGAGGTAATTATTTCTTCTTCTTCCCCTGTAAACCTCGTCTTATTTTGGGTCTGTTATTTTTGCTTGAAGAGAATGTGGTTCATTTAGGGGGAGAATAATTTCCTGCAACCCTAATAGTCATGGGGAAGAATCCTTGTGATTCTTCCTAGGGCTGAGTCATGTCACTCAGAAAGGGGATCTTACTCACTGTGGAAAGTGACTTTTCCCTTCTCAGAGTCGTCCTCTGATTGTAGTCGCTTTTAAAATGAAGTGAGTAATGATTATCAACTTTCTGACGACATAATTTCTCATCGTAGATTAAAGAATTTGGTCTAGACAATCCAAATGGCTACTGGAGAAGGAACTTCCGGAGATAATGCTATTGTGAAGACAACAGAAGGTCTTTATAGCGTCGCTGCTTCCAGGCTGAATTGGGAAGAGCTTCAGGCCAAATGGCCTTTCTGTTGGGTGTCCAGTGAATTCAAGGACTTGGCTTCCCGTCATGCAGACGAGGATGGAGCCCGGATTCAGCCAAGGTTCACGCTCCATGCGGAAGAGGAAACGAAGAGGTGGTTTAGGGTTTACACACCGCTCCCCACAGAACGGATATGCCACGTCGTACCAAACGACCGTTCTGTGTATATGTATGATTTTATCTTTCATTACTTGGGAGTTCGTTTCCCTCTAACCGAGCTTCAGATGGGAGTGTTGAGGTTTTTAAACTGTGCACCCTCCCAACTTCATCCCAATGGTTGTGGCCTCATCCGTGCTTTGGAGGTTTTGGGTGAACATTTCAACTTCACACCTACTGTAGCAATGCTATTTTACTACACTCAGGTAGTTCGGAGGACTAACAAGCAGGGCGGTGTTGGCCTAGTGACACTCCGGACTCTTTGTTCTTTTGTAAACTTTGAGTCTTACACTGATTCGGCCAAGGTTGATGGGAAATCGTTTAAGACCTATTTCACCCGGATCTCCATTAAGAAGAGTAAACCGATATTTTGGAAGGATGAAGAGGGTGTCAACAAATTTCCATTGAGTTGGACTCATAAACATTTTCTCTTGAGCTCCCACGCGTATTGTACTGATCAATCCGTCATGTCTCCTGAAACGTCGAAAGTGCTGTTCGCACTTGAATCACACACTACACGACGCCACGTCTTTTCGTGTAGGCGTTTGTTAAGTAGTTCAAGCGGAGTCCGGGATGAATATCTACGTAATACTCATTTTATTTCACTTTTTCTCCTTTGTCAATTATATTGAATATTTTGTAGTTGCTAATATCTTGTGTTTGTTCATGCAGGTGAAATAGAACAAGAGACTCCGGAAATGAACAAGTTGAAGGGATTCAAGGCGGCGGGTAAATCCATTGCTCGCGAAAATGAAATCAAGCCCAGACCCTCCACCAAGGATCGTCCTGAGTTAATCATCCTGACCTCGGATGCTGAAGGGGACATTCCGCTGGTTGAGGGTGGTTCCTCCGATGTTGGTGCAGCCATGGGTCAGCCCCCAGTCACTGAGAGAAGGAGAAAAATTAAGAATGACTCTTTGGGGGGTCCATCCAAGAAGCGTAGAACTTCGGAGGATAAACCTGTTGAAACCTCGGAAGCAGCTGGTGCTTCCTCCGGACTTAATAAAGGAATGGTTGCCGGGGTTTCTGGGTCGAAGCCGACCTCCTACCCAATCACCTCGTTTCTCACCCCCTTCCTCTCATACCGGGGATCTACTCCAGCTATTCTTCCACAGCCGATGTACGAACTCCGGCCTACGCTCAGCACTAAAGAAATTAAAGAAGCATGTGAGGCCGGAAGGTGGCAGTTAGCCGAACTGGCTGGAATGCTTTATTCATTCAGCGAGTTGGCTGACAACGTCGATAAGGTTGATGAACTGAGTGACAAATTGGAACAACTCAACCTTTCATCGGGGAAAGACAAAGCCACCATCAAGCTAATGGAAGATCGTCTTGCCAAGTCTAAGGAGTTCGGAGATATCATGAACAGAGAGAACCTTAAGCTTAAAGGTGACTTCAAAGACTTGGAAGGCAAGCTGACAGAGAAGGAGGAAGTCCTCAACAAAGCAAAGGAAGAACTCCGCAACAGCCAGGATAAAAGCAAAGCTGCTGCTGAGGAGTGGTCCCAAAGGGAGAAGAAGCTCCTTCTTGATATCGAAGGACTGAAGGCTGGGAGAGCGGAGTCTGAAGGATTGAGTGGGGAGCTGTCGAAGTTGCGGGAAGAATTGGCTATAGCGAAAGCTGAGAAAGAAGAAGCAATTGACATATGCAGCCAGGCTGTTGAAGAATCCTTCGGCCTAGCTATACGCCAAGTTTTCTACCGCAACCCCACTGTGAAATTTAATCTCTATGGAATGAGTCCGTACTATGAATTCCATGGAGGAAAGTTAGTCACAGTGGTTGATGGTCGTCACGAAGATCCTCCGACGTCCCTGTATGGTTTGCCTCCTCTTCCTGAGGGTCAAACCATGGGACCGGATTTCGTCCTTCCTGCGTCTGAGGTTCCTTCGTCTGAAGAAAGAACTGAGGCTCCCGGAGGGGAGATTCCTGTAAAAGTCCCGAAGGAAGGGACACAAGAGCCTGGTGCTGAGGAGGCATAGAAAATTGAAGAACAGATTCCTTCTCCATAGCTTTGTTTTCCTTTAAATGTATAGTTGTGTGCCGGGATCAACTCCGGCTTTAAACTATTATGTGTAATCTCGTTTTCAATGAATGAATTTCATTTAAGAAATTTGTCTTCAGCATTTCATGTATATTTAAATCGTTGCTAATCCGTTTTGTATGATTAACCTTGAGGTCGGATTGAAATAACTGCCTCGGAAGATTAAACAACAAATGAATTTAGAACGGATAAATATATACATGTCCCCAAGTGCGTGTTAAGAAGAAGGTGCCTGTCTTTAGGGCATGATCCTTAATTCTTTTGGGGAAAAGAGGAGATGATCCGTTGTTTAGTAAAATAGTGTAACGGGACGGATGATTGTTCTTTATTCATGTTATTCTCACTGGAGAAAACAATGTCGTCCATTGTAAGAATATTGTTCCAAGTTTGGGGAACTACACAGGTGTAAGAAAGTGGTGTTTGAGTCTTCCATCATAAGGATGATGATGGGAGTTTGTCTATGCCAGGAGTTATGTCGTTGTATCACAGAATAGGTGATAAAGAATATCCGTCCTGGGAGAATACCACTTGAGAGCGAAAGTGCGGATTAACTTTCAAAATCTTCCATCATAAGAATGATGATGGGGATTGTTTATATCAGGAGTTACATCATCGAATCACTTTATAGGTGATTGAGATCGCCCGTCTTGGGGATGTGTACGGCTCCAGGAGTTATATCGTCAGATCACATAATAGGTGATTGAGATCATCCGTCCTTGGGATGTGTACGGCGCCAGGAGTTACATCGTCAGATCACAGAATAGGTGATTGAGATCATCCGTCCTGGACAAGTACACAACGTCAGGAGTTACATCGTCAGATCACGTACTGAGTGATTGAGATTATCCGTTCTGGAAAAGTACACAATGCCAAGAGTTACATCGTCAGACCACAGATTAAGTGATTGAGATAATCCGTCCTGGATACATTTTTTCAATCGTAGGAGTACGGATTGTGTGAATGCTTCTTAATTTTCAAAAGCGTCCATCATAAGTATGATGATGGGAATTGTTCGTACCACGAGTTACATCATCGAATCACGGAATAGGTGATTGAGATCATCCGTCCTGGAATGATGATTGGAATTGTTCGTACCAGGAGTTACATCATCGAATCACAGAATAGGTGATTGAGATCATCCGTCCTGGAGAAATTTTTCCAATCGTAGAAGTACGGATTGAGGTGGATGCTTCTCAATCGTATGAATTGAGCGTTCAATTTTTGTATCCGAAATCAGATATCAGTAGTACTCTACTAGCCCCCTAGCTGATGTGAGGAATTAGTAGGTTCGCTCATATGAGCTATATCGATCATAGTACGTTTGGATTTCGGAATTGTACTGGTGTGTAAATATCCGCTCTGGGAACAAGGTTCCGTTATGATGGAACGCTTGAGGGTGGATTAGAACAATGAGAATCTCAGAGGTTTATCGAATTTTACAACCCTTGGTATTCGGGTAATGGTGGCCACGTTTCTCATGATTGGACATTTAATGCCTGTAATCACGTGGGCGAGCCATTATTATGTTAAATGCGCATGTCTTAATAACCGTCACATAGGAACTTAGTGGGCCTAGGATTTGGGTTTAATAGGCCCATTTAGAAGGCTCTGTGACGAAACGATGGCATTTTTGCGCCTTTGGGTTCAAAACGACAATTTTGATCCACTAAACGGAGAGTCGTTTGAAAGTAAACGGCAGGTTGCTTGAATTGGTATTTGAGAGTTTTGATGCCCTGAAAAAGGCATATTTGGCAATTCTAGTAGTCACTTCTTCTTGCTCCCTCGACGAACCTCTGCAAAAGTTTCGAGAAGATTTTCGTGTCAGCCTCTGTGAATCTTAATTCACTATCCTCATTTATCCTTAGGTAACCACTTTCCTCCCATTTTTTGTATCTTGTTTCAATATCTGAAAATGTCTAGGAAAGGTTTTAGTTCCAGTGGTGTTAGCCCTAGAGGGAGAGGAGGAAGGGCGTTAACTCGAAACCCTACAGTTCGTGGTGGGAGGATCCCAGTGATCTTCCAATCGAAGCCACAATACCCAGAGAGGGAGGCATCGCCGTATCAGAGGCGAAGGGTGATAATACCCTCCTCAGAATCCTCCTCTAGTGGAAGTGTCGAGAGTGGTGATTTGTATCTCTCTGACGATGTGGATTTTTACTGCAGCGTAAAAGCTTTCACAATGGCGGTGAAGAAAACATATGGGGGAAGGTCATCTGGTGGGGAAGCATCCTCTCAGCAGTATATAATGAAGACAGCTTCTGGCCTGTGCAATGTAGTTGCACACCGGATTGACTGGGTGAAATTCCAACGGAAGCGCCCATTCAGCTGGGTGGCTGAGGAATTTCGCGAAACAACATCTGTCCACGCTCGAGAGGACGGAGCGGAGCTGGAACCACGTTTTACGGTCTTCAAGAAGGATGAGGACAGGTTTCGGTTTATGGTGCTTGCTCCGCTTCTGTCAGAACGGATATGTCATACGCCGGACGAGAGGTCTTTGTATATGTATGACTTTCTGTTTTTTGAATCTTGGCGTGCGCTTTCCCCTCACCGATTTTCAGATGGGGGTTTTAAGATTTCTGGATTGTGCTCCTTCGCAGCTTCACCCCAACGGATGGGGGTTGATCCGTTCTCTTGAAGTGCTTGGGGAGCACTTCAACTTCCAACCGACGGTAGCTATGTTGTTCTATTTTTCCCAAGTAATCCGTCGTGCAAATAAGGAGAAGGGGGGAGTGAGTTTGATATCGCTCCGGACTCTCTCCAAGATTATCAACTTTGAGGCGTATACCGACTCAGCCAAAGTTGATGGTCATTCTTTTAAGTCTTACTTCACAAAGATCAGCGCCCGTCCTGACGAACCAATTTTTTGGTTGACTGAAGATGGGATTCCGAAATTCCCAGTGGCTTGGACGCATGAGCATTTCTTATTGACCTCCCAGGCGTACTACACTGAGGAGGATGAACTGAGCCCATCTTCAGTTTCTGTTCTTTCAGCCCTTCAATCCTACACCGCCTCACACCAATTTTTCTCTTGCAGGCGTTTATTAGGATCGTGGTCCACCCGCGAGGAGTATTTGCGTAATTTTCCAGCCATTTTTCATGCTTTATTGTATCATGCCTTGAAATCTTTGATCTCTAACCGTGTTATTTGATTTTGCAGTTGAAATTGAAACTGTGTCACCAGAGATGGAAAAGCTGAAAGGACTCAAAGCTGGAGTGAATTCCGTAGTAGCTGAGAATGACATCCAAGCAAAACGGAATTCGAAGAAAGCTACAGCTGAGACTATAATTTTGACTTCATCTGCTGGTGACGATATCCCCTTGCTTAAGGGCGGATCCGAGAAACCGGCCTCTGAGGGTGCGGTTGTGAAGGTTGGAGAGAAAAAGAAAAGGACAAAACGTGATTCCTCCCAGACCTCGGACCGTCAACCTTCTCCCAAGAAACCAAAAACTTCAAGAGGGGCTGCTGATCCGGAGCTTTCTAAGGGAAAGAAAGTTGAAGGGCCCACTCCGGATGCCCCAGGTGATGCGGTCACTTATGGTGCAAAGCCAATAACGACTTATTTTGCACCCAAAGTTTCTCGCCCTCTTGAAAGTAGCTCCGGTCTTGCTCAATACCTGGTATACGAGGGTTCCGTTCCTGAGGGCGTCCCTGAAACTCCGTACAAGCTGAAGCCTTCATTGAAGAGTGAAGAAGTAACCAAGGCTTGCGATGCCGGACAGAAGCAACTGGCAGAATTATCTGGTCTTCTGAGATCGGTTCGCGAGCTTTCAGAAGAGAATGAGAGGCTCAGCTTGTTGGTTGGCAAGGTTAGCGATCTTAGCGTTGCTGCTGCTAAGGATAAGGCAAACATCCTCCGTTTAGAAGGTAGATTAGAAGCTTCCAGAGAGGAAGGATATAAGAAGGATGAAGAAATTGCCAGACTGAAGTATCTTGCCAAGGAGTTGGAGGTCCAAGTACTTGACCAAAAGAAAATCAATTCCGACCTCCATGCCGGTCTTTGTACGGAGAAGGAACGCTCTTCAAAGCTGGAAGAGGAGCTTAAGGAAGCCAAGATTGTCTACTCTCAAGGAGCAGAAGATTGGTCGTGTAAGGAGAAGGAGCTGCTCTTAAAGTTGGCGGATTCGAAAGCAGAATTGGATGAAGCTGTAGATATGTGTGATCAAGCAGTCAAGGAATCTTTCGGGTTGGCTGTTCGTCAAGTTCAATACCGGAATCCTAAGGTGAAACTTAATTTGAATGGTATTGATCCGTTCTATGAGTTTCACCAAGGGAAACTGGTGGCCATTATTGAAAATGTTGTTCAAGTGGCCTCAATACTCAAGAGGGGGGGTGAATTGAGTTATAAAACTTTTGCTTGGAATGCCTTTGAAATTGATTTCTATAACCAAGTTTATGAGATTGTGCAAGTGAAAGCAAGTGACAATGATATGCAATGCACTACAAGAGGTATGTATTGTTGAAGCAATTTAGCAAACACTTGGTGTGCAATATCTAGAGTAAAGCAAGTTAAGCAAGTTCAAGAGTGTTCTTCTCAACCAAACAATATGAATCAGCAAATAAGCAATATATGGAAGTAAAAGAGTAAGGAGGAGAAGCTTGCAAACCGATATAACGAGTTCCACCCAATCCGGTGTACGTCTCGCCTCTAAGCAACCCACTTAGAGGATTTTCCACTATTGTAGACTAGAGATACAACTTTGAGCAATTGCGGCTTCCTAGTGTCCCACACTCAAGAACCCAATCCTCACAAGTATAAGGGCAACCCACCCAATCTCTCAATCTCACAATATCCCAAAGGTTGAGTCCACAACCTTTGTAACCACTCAATCCTAGAGTGAACAACCACTCAACCTAGAGTGAATAACTTTGTGTGTTTGGAGTTTGTGTTTACAATCAATACACTCTCTCAATAGAGCAAATATACAAATGAAAAGCTCTCCCAAATTCTAACTCTCAACAAGAGAGAATATGCAAATTTGAGCTCAACAATCTAACAACTTTTAGATGTATGCAAATTTAGAAACTAGAGTTGCAGAATATACAAGAGAAAAAATGAATTAGAAAGACTCTTAGAGGAAGAATATTTTTGCCTTGTTTTGTGCCTTTCTCTCTTATGTTCTTCTTGCTTGAATTGATACTTCATTTATAGCCATTCTTGAGCTTCTAGCCGTTGCAAGTCATGTCTCTGCGTATAGTGGGATTTGAGTGTATGTTTTCCACTTAAGTCTGTCTGTTTAGTGGTGTTTCCCACTATGTGAATCGATTCATAGATCCTTGAATCGATTCAGAGTATTCTGTTTTATGCATTTTGGAGTTTCAGAGTCGAATGAATCGATTCGAGCCTTGTTTGAATCGATTCAGAGCATTCTGTTTTGGGTTCCTGGTCTGTCAGCATCGTGTGAATCGATTCAAGGTCCTTGTGAATCGATTCAGGACATACTGTTTGCAATCTTAGTGACTTCCAGGGCTGTGAATCGATTCAGGGTCATGGTGAATCGATTCAACCCATTCTGTTTCTCATTTTTATGACCTCCAGGGCTGTGAATCGATTCACTCGTGCTTGAATCGATTCAGGCTCTTCATTTTGACATTTTCTCATGCCTGTTGGTCATCCATTTGAATCTAATGATACATGGTTGCTTTCCTTTTGTTTGATTCATTGGTTTCTTCATCTCTTGAACCTTTGTGAGACCATTTTCTTCTTTCATATGAAATCACTAATTGTTTTTGATTCTTTGAAGACTTCCCATTGCTTGTTTCCATTGTCATTATCAAAACCTGTTATCACATGTAAATACATTCTCCCCCTTTTTGATGATGACAACCAAAGGCCATCTCTTGGGGTATTTATTAGCCAATAGCAAGTTATGAAAACTAATGTCTCTTGTTTTAAGTGATTATTTCTTTTAAGAAAATAGGTCTCCCCCTTTGTTTTTCAATAAAACCATCAAATGGTTTCAAGCGTTGAAATAATGTCGCACATGTATCACATGAATATATATCGCATAATATCGCACATATATCTCTCTATCTCTCTATCGCACATATATTTCTTTATCTCTCTATCTCTCCCCCTTTGTCATTATCAAAAACAAAAGTTGGGAATAAGCAGTAAATCGAGTAATAATCTCTGGCAAATGCAATTTAGAAAAACCAAAATAATTAACCAAACGAGATAATTGTTCAACCGACATAGCAAAGTAAGAAACTAAGACGAGATAGTGTGCAAATAATTAACCAAAACAGAAACCAAAACAACCAAGTCTGAAAGTGAAAAATAAAAGGAATAAAGAAAAGTAAAGATCAGTCATGGATGCGGGAAGTGAATGCTGGATATCTGGGTGGCAAGCTCCGTGTATCGCTCTTCGATGTTGGCTTCAATCCTGTCCAGTCGAGTGTGGATGTTTGCTTCCATGGAGTTGAGGCGCTGGTCCAGGTGAGCAGTGAGTCTTGTGAAAAGATCATCAGTAGCAGTGGGTGGAGGAGGAGGAGGAGGAGGAGGAGGAGCGTCATCTTCAACTTCATGTCGGGGACGCCTAAGAAATTGCCACATGCCTTGGTATTCCACAATATTCATCTTAGTGAGATGAGATTTGCCAATAGGGGCCTTGGGACCGACCACTTCCTTGATCTCATTTTTCAAGTCCACTTTAAAATGGTGGAGCAATTTGGTAATGAGTATGGCATATGGAAGATGGGCGAGGTTTTGGGCTTCAACCATGTGATGCCTAACCAAGTCAATCCAATTTATGTCTTTCTCATTGACAATTGCCCAGAGCAGCAAGATTTGGGCCTCATTTAGCCTTGCATAATTTCCACCGGAGGGGAGGAGAATTTTGACAAGGACAAAGTGCAAGAGGCGGTGATGGAGACTTAGGGTGCCAACCGTGCTTGAGGGACCTGCAAGATTAAAGAAAGCTCTTGCCTCCAACGGATTATAATTCCATGCAAGAGGAGGTTCTTTGCCATGGAAGGAAGCGTTGCTAAGAGGGAGTAAGCCAACTTGATTCATTACCTCATTATCAAGAATGATAGTCTTACCTTTCACTCGGGCAATATAGCGAGCATCTTGAAGACGTAAAGTGGAGTAGAATACACGAATGAGTTCGGGGTAGATTGCTACTTCCTCAAGAGCCATGAAGCCAACTAGCTCTTGTTGATGTAAGGTGGTGAGTAGAGGAAGTCCAGATGCTTCAAAGAATGGGAGATCAAGCCAATGGGGAGAAATGAGATGTTTCTCAGAGAATGAAGATTGGTACCTATCAAGATCCTTTTGGGTAGTGAATAATCTAGATAAATCAGAGTGTTGAGGCATGGAGGCTGCAGCGGTGTTTGCACGTTGTTTCTTGCGAGGTTGAGAGGAGGAAGCCATGGAAGATGAAGGATTTGAGTGGAAGGTTTGGAGAAGAAGTTGAAGAGATTAGAAGTTGAGGATTTTGAGAAGAGAGAGTGGGAGATAGTGGAAGAGTTAAATGAGGGAGTGTGTGAATTAATCAGCGTGAATATGCAGTAACTGACGCGTGAATCGATTCGAGGAATGCTGTGAATCGATTCGTACGTTACTGATTTGAGAAAAATGAAAGGATCAGACGCGTGAATCGATTCGAGTATGCTGTGAATCGATTCGAACCTCTCTGTTTGAGGGAATATGGATCATCAGGTGTTTGAATCGATTCAAGGGGAGTGTGAATCGATTCGAACGATACTGTTTTGAGGATTTTTGAATCAACAGGTCTTTGAATCGATTCGAGGGGGTGCTGAATCGATTCGAAGGGCTGTTTCACTCCAAAATTCATTTCTTTTCATTCCAATATATTCAAGGCATGAGGATTTCCATATAGGATCATTGAATCTCCATTTCCATGGGGTTCTTTTGCATTAATCACTAGTAAAGATGTCATGCAATCAATACACAAGATGAAGTGATCACTTTAAATACAATTTGTCATATCAAGAATACCCAATTCTCTTCTAATGTAAATAAATTGCTCTCTAGCCAAGGGTTTTGTGAAAATATCTGCTAGTTGCCTAGAGGTTTCAACATGTTCAAGCACACAATCCCCTTTTAACACATGATCTCTAATAAAGTGATGCCTAATCTCAATGTGTTTGGTCCTAGAGTGCATTACTGGATTTTTCGAGATATTAATGGCACTAGTGTTATCACATTTAATGGGGACTTTGTTCAAGGAAATGCCAAAATCAAGAAGTTGTTGTCTCATCCAAAGAATTTGAGCACAACAACTACCAGCTGCTACATATTCTGCCTCAGCTGTTGACAATGCAACACTTGCTTGTTTCTTGCTATGCCAAGAAACAAGGGAACTACCAAGCAAATGGCATGTACCACTAGTGCTTTTTCTATCAAGCTTACACCCCGCAAAGTCGGAATCAGAATATCCTAAAAGATTACATTCAACGCCTTTGGGATACCATAAACCAACATTTTGAGTACCCACAAGATATTTCAAAATTCTTTTTACGGCAGTCAAGTGTGATTCTTTAGGACATGCTTGATATCTAGCACACATGCATACCGCAAACATAATATCAGGTCTACTCGCAGTTAAATACAGTAAGGATCCAATCATACCTCGATATTTGGTGATTTCAATGTCCTTACCCTTTTCATCTTTGTCTAGATAGCAGGATGTGCTCATAGGTGTAGCTATCTCGTTTGCCTTGTCCATTCCAAACCTTTTAAGTAGTTCCTTGCAGTATTTGGTTTGGCTAATGAACGTTCCATCAATGGCTTGTTTTATTTGTAGTCCGAGGAAGAAGGTGAGTTCTCCCATCAAGGACATTTCAAACTCTTTCTGCATAATCTTGGCAAATTCTTGACAAAGATTTTCATTAGTAGCACCAAATATTATGTCATCTACATAAATTTGTACCAAGAGGATGTCATTGTGTTTGCGTTTTATAAACAATGTAGTATCAACCTTTCCTCTTTCAAAGTTGTGTTCTAAAAGGAATTTGCTTAATCTTTCATACCAAGCTCTTGGAGCTTGCTTCAAACCATATAAGGCTTTTCTCAATTTGAAGACATGATTTGGAAATATATGATTTTCAAAACCGGGAGGTTGATCTACATAGACTTCTTCTTGAATGTAGCCGTTTAAGAACGCACTTTTGACATCCATTTGATACAGTTTGAAATCCATACAACATGCAAAAGCTAGCAATAATCTAATGGCTTCTAACCTAGCTACGGGAGCATATGTTTCTTCATAGTCTATTCCTTCTTCTTGGTTGTATCCCTTTGCAACTAGTCTAGCTTTGTTCCTAGTTATTATTCCGTTTTCATCTAGCTTATTTCTAAACACCCATTTGGTGCCTATTATTAGATGATCATTGGGTCTTGGCACAAGTTCCCAAACTTCATTTCTTTCAAATTGGTTCAACTCTTCTTGCATGGCCAACATCCAATGTTCATCAATAATGGCTTCGTCAATATTCTTGGGTTCTATTTGGGATACAAAAGCCAAGTGATTGCATGCATTTCTAATGGCGTTGCGAGTACTTACCCCTTTGGTTATTTCTCCAATGATCTTGTCCAAGGGATGATCCTTCAAAGTTATCCAATCTTGTTGTTTCTCAACTTGTGCTGCACCTCCATCATGGTTGACTTCTTCTTCTTTGTCTTGTAAGTTCATTTCTTGAAAGGTACCTACAAGATCATCAACATCTTCCTTTCTCGGAGGGTTATGGCTATTTTCATCAAATTTGACATGAATAGATTCCTCAATAGTATTTGTTTGTTTGTTGAAAATTCTATAACATTTACTTGATTGAGAATATCCTAGGAAGATTGCCTCATCAGATTTTGCATCAAACTTCCCTAGATTATCCTTTCTATTGTTGAGCACAAAACATTTACATCCAAAGATATGAAAGTATGCAATGTTGGGTTTTCTACCCTTGTAAAGCTCATAGGGGGTTTTCTTTAAAATAGGCCTTATCAAACATCTATTCATAACATAACACGCGGTGTTTACCGCATCGGCCCAAAAGTGTTTTGCAACATTGTTTTCATTTAGCATGGTTCTAGCAAGCTCCACTAAAGATCTATTCTTTCTTTCAACTACTCCATTTTGTTGTGGAGTTCTAGGAGCTGAGAAGTTGTGATTAATACCATGTTTTTCGCAAAACTTTTCAAAAGATTGATTTTCAAATTCTCCCCCATGATCGGTTCTAATGGATGCAATTTTTGAGTTTTGCTCATTTTGGATAATCTTTGCAAGTTTCTTGAATGCATGATAAGCTTCATTTTTATGAGCAAGAAACAGTGTCCATGTATATCTTGAATAGTCATCTACTATTACTAGACCATAGTAATTACCTCCAAAGCTTTTGATTTTGGATGGTCCAAATAAATCCATGTGCAAAAGTTGTAAAGGCCTTTGAGTAGAAACAATATTTTTGGATTGAAAAGATGCCTTTACTTGTTTTCCCTTTTGACATGCATCACAAAATCTATTTTCAAATTTAAGCTTTGGTAGACCAATTACTAAATCTTTAGAAACAAGTTTGTTCAAGTGGTCTACATGTATATGAGCTATTCTTCTATGCCATAGCCATGTTTCATCCTCTTTTGAAATAAAGCATTGTTCATCATTTGTAGACAAACTATCCATATCAATCATGTAAATATTATCAATTCTTTGGCCTACAAACTTGATTTCCTTATTAGTCTTATGCTCAATTATGCAACAATTTGATTCAAATAAGACTCTATATCCTTTGTCACATAATTGACTTATACTAAGTAAATTATGTTTGAGGCCTTCAACATACAATACATCACTTATGGATGTGGAAGAGTTCTTACCAATATTTCCAATGCCTAGGATTCTTCCCTTAGTGTTGTCTCCATATGTGACGCTTCCTTTTCGTTTGGGAGTGAATGATGTAAATTTGGTTATATCTCCCGTCATATGCTTCGAACACCCGCTATCCAAGTACCAATGGGTGTTGCTTGTCTTGAAGCATACCTGCAAAACAAAATCATTTTAGAGAACTAGGTACCCATTTTATGTTGGGTCCTTTAAGGTTAGCTTGTGGGAACGTTCCTTTGGGAACCCACACCTTTCTTAAGACCTTTGGTCCTAGTTTCCTAACACTACACTTATATGCACTATGTCCTTTGGTACCACAATGATTGCATTTCATAAAAGGTGAGGAGGACTTGCTTGGTGGTGCAAAGAAGTTTTTGTAGTGCTTTTCCATTTTATGATTACTATGTTCTTGGTCATATCCTAGACCGGTTTTACTAAACATGCATTTTTGTTGCCCAAGTAGGATATTCAAATTATCTCTTCCATTAGTGAATTTTTCTAGTGTCCTATTTAGGTCTTCAACCTTGGTTTCTAACACTATGCACTTCTTTGCAAAATCACAAGGTTTATCCCTAGAGCATGTTTGAACTTTCTCTAGTTCTTCTTTTAAGCTCTCATTTTCTTTACATGCTTCCATGAGATGCAATTCAAGAGTATCACTAGTTTTTCTAGATGCTTTGAGTTTACTAGAGATTTTTGTAAACTTATCATATAATTCCTCAAATGCATCTAACAGCTCATTTTTATCTAGGTCAAGAAGATTTACCTCATTTTCCTCTTCTTGATGATTTGCCATTAAGCAAAGATTGGCTTGCTCATCTTCCGAGTCGTCGGAGCTGCTCACGTCATTCTCGTCCCAAGCAATATAGGCTCTTCTTCTTCTTTGTTTGTCCTTGCCCTTCTTTTTGAGGTTTGGACAATCGGCTTTGAAGTGCCCTTCCTTGCCACATTCAAAACAGCTTGGTGAAGATGAAGTTTCATTAGAGGTAGATTTCTTACCTTGGGGCTTAAAGTTCTTTTGGAACTTTTTGTTCTTCATAAATCTTCCAAATCTTTTTACGAACAGCCCAAACTCTTCTTCTTCATCTAAGTCACTGCATGATTCTTCCTCATGCATGGAGGTGGCTTTGAGGGCTAGCCCTTTCTTCTTGGTGGATTTCTCCTCTTCCTCGGCTAGCTTCAATGCTTTAAGTTCTTGCTCTTGTTCTTGCAATTTTCCAAAGAGTGTTGCAAGAGACATTTCATTGATGCTAGGAGATTGTTTTATTGCTGTGACAAGAGGTTGCCATTCCCTGCTGAGACTTTTCAAAATTTTGTGCACAAGCTCTTTGTTAGTGTACACTTTGCCAAGAGTAATAAGATGGTTAATAATAAGTGTAAACCTTTTCTGCATATCAACAATAGATTCTCCTGAATTTATCCTAAAGCATTCATATTGGCTAGTAAGGGTACTAATCTTTGAGTCCTTTACATCATTAGTACCTTCATGGGTTACTTGAAGAGTATCCCACATTTCTTTAGCGGTTTGGCATGTCATTATTCTAAAAAATTCGTCTTGTCCTAAAGCCATAGTAATGAGATTTTTGGCCTTGTAGCCATATTGGACTTTCTTTTCTTCCTCGCTAGTCCATTCATCTATGGGTTTTTCAACATTCTTGCTATCTATGGTATGCATTGGTATATAGGGACCATTTTCAATGGCATTCCATATTCTCAAGTCAATTGATTGAATGAAGATTTTCATTCTCTCTTTCCAAAAGGCATACCCTTCCCCATTGAAAGCGGGAGGTCTATTTATCGCACCACCCTCGGGAAAAACATTTTGAGAACTTGAGGCCATTTAATCTCTTGAAGCTGTTAAGCTTGATCTACCAAGAGTCAAGCTCTGATACCACTTGTTGTTCAAGTGGCCTCAATACTCAAGAGGGGGGGTGAATTGAGTTATAAAACTTTTGCTTGGAATGCCTTTGAAATTGATTTCTATAACCAAGTTTATGAGATTGTGCAAGTGAAAGCAAGTGACAATGATATGCAATGCACTACAAGAGGTATGTATTGTTGAAGCAATTTAGCAAACACTTGGTGTGCAATATCTAGAGTAAAGCAAGTTAAGCAAGTTCAAGAGTGTTCTTCTCAACCAAACAATATGAATCAGCAAATAAGCAATATATGGAAGTAAAAGAGTAAGGAGGAGAAGCTTGCAAACCGATATAACGAGTTCCACCCAATCCGGTGTACGTCTCGCCTTTAAGCAACCCACTTAGAGGATTTTCCACTATTGTAGACTAGAGATACAACTTTGAGCAATTGCGGCTTCCTAGTGTCCCACACTCAAGAACCCAATCCTCACAAGTATAAGGGCAACCCACCCAATCTCTCAATCTCACAATATCCCAAAGGTTGAGTCCACAACCTTTGTAACCACTCAATCCTAGAGTGAACAACCACTCAACCTAGAGTGAATAACTTTGTGTGTTTGGAGTTTGTGTTTACAATCAATACACTCTCTCAATAGAGCAAATATACAAATGAAAAGCTCTCCCAAATTCTAACTCTCAACAAGAGAGAATATGCAAATTTGAGCTCAACAATCTAACAACTTTTAGATGTATGCAAATTTAGAAACTAGAGTTGCAGAATATACAAGAGAAAAAATGAATTAGAAAGACTCTTAGAGGAAGAATATTTTTGCCTTGTTTTGTGCCTTTCTCTCTTATGTTCTTCTTGCTTGAATTGATACTTCATTTATAGCCATTCTTGAGCTTCTAGCCGTTGCAAGTCATGTCTCTGCGTATAGTGGGATTTGAGTGTATGTTTTCCACTTAAGTCTGTCTGTTTAGTGGTGTTTCCCACTATGTGAATCGATTCATAGATCCTTGAATCGATTCAGAGTATTCTGTTTTATGCATTTTGGAGTTTCAGAGTCGAATGAATCGATTCGAGCCTTGTTTGAATCGATTCAGAGCATTCTGTTTTGGGTTCCTGGTCTGTCAGCATCGTGTGAATCGATTCAAGGTCCTTGTGAATCGATTCAGGACATACTGTTTGCAATCTTAGTGACTTCCAGGGCTGTGAATCGATTCAGGGTCATGGTGAATCGATTCAACCCATTCTGTTTCTCATTTTTATGACCTCCAGGGCTGTGAATCGATTCACTCGTGCTTGAATCGATTCAGGCTCTTCATTTTGACATTTTCTCATGCCTGTTGGTCATCCATTTGAATCTAATGATACATGGTTGCTTTCCTTTTGTTTGATTCATTGGTTTCTTCATCTCTTGAACCTTTGTGAGACCATTTTCTTCTTTCATATGAAATCACTAATTGTTTTTGATTCTTTGAAGACTTCCCATTGCTTGTTTCCATTGTCATTATCAAAACCTGTTATCACATGTAAATACAGAAAACCGTCATGAGAGTCCGCCTGACATGCCATACGAGTTTGCTCCTTTACCTGAAGGCCAATCAATGGGACCTTCTCTCCTGAAGCTCAGAAGTACAGGAACAAGCTCTAGCGTTAACGAAGGCAAGACCGGAGATAAAGGCAAAGGGAAGGAAGGAGATACAAGTCAGAAGAACTAATGCCTTCCCTGTTTCTTTTTCTTTTTATTGATTCAAATTCGCTGTGTTCCGGGATCAGCTCCGGATTATTAAACGAATTTTTTCATGTAATTTCCATTTAATCAATAAAAGAGACATTTGCCTTTATATGCTTGTTTAGTAGAAAACAGCTTTAATAGAGGGATTGCATGTGTATTGAATCATTCCGGATTTACGTAATGAAGATCGGATAATAATATAAAATCTTCATTCCGGACTTGTACATGCGAGATGAAGAACGGATAGGAGTATATAACTGTCATTTTTCATGTATAGGCGTTTTGATAGCCAAAGACTTGATTTGACAGGAAAGATAGAGTATCTTTTTGTCAAGTATGAGTAATTTGATATATAAAAGCCTGGTAGAAAGCGTATCTTGCCTCTTGAAAGTCAGGCCTTTTGGTCGTAAATATCATAATAGGATTGCCGTTGTGAGCGAACATGTTATTGTCATGAGAACGACTTATAATGTTAATCTTGAGGGGGAATGATTGTGAGAACGTTTCATCAAGAGTTCATTCCTCAAGATATTCGTTAAACCGTTGATGCTGTCCCCCAGTATCATTGGGTGATCAGTACCTTGAACAAACTCTGAGTGAGACTTTCACGTGAGAGTTCTTAAGAGTGAGGATTTAAAATAGAAATTCCTCTTCAAATATTTCCGACCGAGAGGTTTCGGGTGAATATGCCTCAGATTGTGGCGTACCTGAATGAATTATTTTTGTGTCGGAGTTTATGAGTCAGGTTTCAATTGAAGAATTGATGACTCAGAATTTAAAGCTATAAAACTTCCAAATAAAAAACTTCAAAAGAGAGTATTAATTTGGAGTTCAGTATAACTTACTTGTTGTGTTTGGAGTTCGGTTTGATCCTACAATCCATGTCGTATTTGGTGTTCGGTTTAATCCTACTAACCGTTCTCCAATCGGTCTTTGGTTTTACCCAATGACGATTCTTCACCGACGTTCGGTCAATCCTACTAGTCGTACTCAGAGTTCGGTTTAATCCTACAATCCGAGCCTTCAACACAGGGTTCAGATCAGGGCTAATCCTGAACCTACTGCGCCCGTTACAAGGGGTTCAGCGTGGTCTTCAAGAAGAACCAGCTTACTGCGCCCAAGCCTTCAATACGGTGTTGGGTTCTACCCTTTTACCATTCTTAGAATGGGGTTCGGTTCAATCCTACAACCCATTTCCTGAGGTTCGGTTGAATCCTACAGCCCAGGTCTTCACCGGTGTTCAGCCAAACTTACTAACCGTACCCAGAGTTCGGTTTAATCCTACAATCCGGGCCTTCTATTACTCAGACACACTCGAGGAGTTACATCGTCAATTACAGAATGGGTAATTGAGATCATCCGTCCTGAGTATGCTCTTGTGCGCTGCACATATTCGAGGAGTTACATCGTCAACTACAGAATAAGTAGTTGAGATCATCCGTCCTAAATATGCTTCTGTACGCCGGATAAACTGAAAATCACAGCATAAGAAAAACTCGAAAGAGTTAAATTGTTGTGAGAGGTTCTTATTAAATCAAAAATAAGAATTACAATGAAAGCGTGGCTGGGAAAATAATTTCTCCAGTATTCAATCCAAAATGAGGATAGGAGAATATGTATTGCTCCAACAGCTAGCTATAGTAGATGCGCAAGTTTTGGGTGTTCCACTTATTTCGGATTGGAGTGCCATCAAGGTTCTCAAGGCGGTAAGAGCCTTTGCCAGCAACCTTGGATACCCTGTATGGGCCTTCCCAGTTTGGGGCTAGTTTGCCTTGATGAGCAAATTTGTTCCCTATACTTGCTTTTCTCAAAACCAAATCTCCGACATTGAAAGTCCTTGATTGAACTCGCTTGTTGTATCGGAGAGCAACTTTGGCTTTGATAGCTTGATCTCTGACGAATGCATCTTCTCTGAGTTCTTGTATGACATCCATTTCTGACGCCAAATTAGCATTATTAGTCTCTTCAGAGAAGTATTTGACCCTTGTGGAAGCAATCTGCAGTTCCACGGGTATCATTGCCTCTACCCCGTATATTAGGCGATATGGGGATTCGTTAGTAGATGAATGAGGCGTTGTCCGGTATGCCCACAGGACATGGCACAGCTGGTCTGTCCATCCGCCCTTGGCTTCACCAAGGCGTTTCTTTAGTCCTTTCAGCACTTCCCTGTTGGCCACTTCAGCTTGGCCGTTAGTTTGGGGATGTTCGACGGATGAGAATATCTGGGTTATTCCTAACCCTTCGAGTAAATCTGTGAATTTTCTATCCGTGAAGTGCCATTATCTGTGACAATCCGTGCTGGGACCCCGAACCGTGTTATAATGTTTTCATACATGAAACGACGAGTTCGGGCTGAAGTAATATGTACCACCGGCTCTGCTTGTATCCACTTAGTGAAATAGTCGACCCCTACAATGAGATATTTGATGCCCCCAGGAGCAGTTGGAAAGGGGCCCAGAATATCCAATCCCCATTGGTAGAAGGGCCATGGAATAGCGGATGTGAAGAGTTCTTCCGCCGGTGTGTGGTGAAGATTAGAGAATTTTTGGCAAGCGTCGCATTTTTTGACGAAGTCAATGGAGTCTTGCTTCATCGTGGGCCACCAGTATCCAGCCCTGAGGATTTTTCGCATTAAGCTTCTTCCTCCGGCGTGGTGTCCACATTGTCCTTCATGCACTTCCTCCATTACGTCTTGCACCTCATTCTCTTTGAGACAGATCAAGTAGGGCACGGAGAGCGCCCTTCTGTAAAGATTACCATCGATCATGGTGAAATATGGTAATTCCCTCCTTATCCTTGTCTTTTCCTTCTCATCTGTAGGCAGCTGTCCATCAGCCAAAAAACGGATGTAGGGGGCCATCCATGTGTCTCCATATAGGGAGTTTGTCATTATGGCATTTAGAGAAGGGAAAAGAGGAATGCTGGGCGACGTTAGTGTGCTTTGAACCAGCGTAGTGGTGCTACCTGGTCGTTTGGTGCTTGCTAATCTGGAGAGTATATCCGCTCTAGTATTCTCTTTGCGTGGAACATGTTTGAATTCCATTTTCGAGAATTTCTCTCTCAACTCCTTGACACAGTTCAAGTATAATTGGAGTTGAGGTTCGCGAGCCTGATAATCTCCTAAGATTTGTGAAATCACCAGTTGTGAATCGCTGTAGAGCGTCGCCTCAGAAGCTCCGATGTCAATTGCAGCTCTCAGTCCGGCCAAACAAGCTTCGTACTTAGCTTGGTTATTGGATGTTTTGAAATTAAAGCGAAGGGAGATTTCCAGGTGTACTCCGTCATCACTTTCTAGAACTACACCTACTCCAGAGCCTCTTTGGTTCGATGAACCATCAACGTAAATGGTCCAATGGACACGAGGGGAATCTGGATCAGTCCCTGTCATTTCCACAATAAAATCAGCCAGGACTTGAGCTTTAATAGCGCTTCGGGGTTCATAGGATATATCAAACTCAGAGAGTTCAATAGACCATTTGATCATCCTCCCAGCGAGATCAGGCTTGATTAATACAGAGCGGAGTGGTAAATCCGTTCTCACTATGATTGGATGGGTGTGAAAGTACGGACGCAGCCGTCGAGAGGCCCAAACAACAGCGAGGGCGGCCTTTTCGATTTTTTGATACCGGATCTCAGCACCTTGTAATGTCTTGCTAGTGAAATAGACCGGTCTCTGTCCATCAGGAGTTTCTTTTATCAAGGCAACGCCCAAAGCTTCATCTGAAATAGCCAAGTATAGGATGAGTGTGTCTTCGGGGTCAGGCTTCGTGAGAATGGGAGGTTTGGACAACACCTCCTTAAGCTCTTGGAATGCTTTCTCTTGTTCCTGTCCCCACTCGAACTTCTTGGACTTTTTCAGTATTTTATATAAAGGGAGTGATCTATGAGCCATTTTAGGCATGAACCGTGCCAAAGCTGCTACTTTGCCATTCAGGGATTGGACTTCTCTGAGATTCTTTGGACTCTGCATGTCTAGAATTGTTTGGCACTTCCCTGGATTGGCTTCAATACCACGTTGAGTTAACATGAAACCCAAGAACTTCCCAGCAGGGACAGCGAAGGTGCATTTCATTGGGTTTAGCTTCATGTTAAATTCTCTCAAATGGGTGAATACTTGGCGTAGGTCTTCAATATGATCACCTCTAACCGGTGTCTTGGCTATTATATCATCAATGTACACTTCAACAAGCTTGGTATGCATACCTTCAAAAACCTTGTTGATCATGCGCTGATATGTTGCCCCAGCATTTTTCAGGCCAAAGGGCATAACGGTATAGCAAAAGACACCACGATCATTTATGAAAGCTGTCTTTTCTTGATCCTCTTCGCACATCGGAATCTGGTTGTAACCTGAATAAGCATCCATGAAGCTCAGGTATTGATAACCAGAGGAATCATCTACCATCCGATCTATATTAGGAAGAGGATAAGGATTCTTTGGACAGCAGCGGTTGAGGTCCACATAATCAATACACATTCTCCATTTACCATTGGATTTACGGACCATCACCACGTTTGATAGCCAAGAGGAATAACGGATTTCTTTGATAAATCCGGCCTTCAGCAATTCCTCAGTTTGCTGGCAAGCTGCCTTTTGTTTCTCTGGGCCCAATCTCCTTTTCTTTTGGGCAACCGGTCTCGTCTCTGGATAGACGGATAGTTTATGACAGCAGAAAGCAGGGTCTATGCCAGGCATATCGGTTGCGGTCCATGCAAAAAGGTCTTTAAATTCTTGCAGGAGCGTCAGTAGTCGCTATTCCATTTCTGTATCTAGCTTGTCATTAATATGGGTGATCTTTTCTGGAGAATCTCCCAAGACGATGTCCCTGGAACTTCCATCCGGTGTGGGCTTTAATGGGTTGGACGGATCAATGTTCAAATCCGCCCTAGGGTCCAGGTCGACAAGGCTTACAGATCCAGCGGCTGCTCCAGCATCATTGAGTTTCCTCTTTTTATTGGAGGTGTCCAGCTTTGTCATGTTGAGGCTTAGGTTGTAGCAGTACCTAGCCATCTCTTGATCACCCCGGATAGATGAAACAGAATTATCCTTGTCAATGAACTTGATAAAAAGATGTGGGGTTGATACAACTGCCTCCATTGCATTTAGTGTGGGGCGGCCTATGATGCCATTAAATGGTAATTTGACATTAATCACTAGCACTCGGGATTTAACCGTTCTGGCCCCTGGTTCGCCTTCAAACGAAATAAGGGTATCAAGATACCCTTTAGTCGATTGCTTTGCTCCGTTGAAAGCTGTTAGTTCCTGCGTATAAGGCTGTAAGTCTGAGTCTTTAAAACCCATTCTTTCAAAGCAATTATAGAAAATAACATCGCAGGAACTTCCCTGGTCAACAAGGATTCTTCAGACGTCCTTGTTGGCTATCACTGCAGTGATGACCACAGCATCGTCACCACCAGGAATGGTTGGGCCAAAATCCTCATCGGAGAAAGAGATTGTTGGAGCCTCAATCCCACCTCTGTAAGGGCGATTGTCTTTGACTTTCCCTTGCACAGATAGAATCATTCTATGATGATTCTTACGAGCTATAATTGAAGCTCCTCCTCCAGCGAATCCTCCAGCAATCATGTCAATGACTTCACACCGGCCTTGACGCTGTTACTGAGGCATGTCGTCTTTGTGTGTTATTTCATCAGTCATCACATCCTTTTGTTTCTCCGAAGCAGAGAATTTTCTAACCAGATTACGGTTATTGTCATCCCCGTCATCTGGATCCCTTTCTCTTTTCTCATTCCGCTCTACTCTGTCAAAGGATTTCTCTTTGAACAGGTATTGCTTTAATTTGCCTTCTCTAATTAGCGTCTCAACCGCGTTCTTTAGGGCTTGGTATTCATCAGTGGAATGACCATTCTGTTCATGAAAATCGCAGTACTTACGGGGATTTCCTGGTCTTTTCATGGGAGCTGGTCTTCTGATGCCATATATACTGAAAGCTGGCCATCCGACCTCTCTCAAAATCTGAGATGGTTTGGCAGATAGTTGTGCATAATGGCTGAAGGAATTAACATGCCTTTCTCGAGGTCGAGGAGAGTGGTTATTAACTTTAGGATTGGTGAATGGCCTCTCCATGCGTTCTGACCTCATTTTCTCCTTACCCTTCTGGGTTTGTGAAGGTGGTGTTGATGGCTTTTTCTTTGCAGCTATGGCTTCCAAGTGTATCTCTATACTCACGTACTTTGAGGCTTTTTTCCTGAACTCCTCAAAAGTTAATGGAGGGCTTTTTGCCAATGAGAGAGCAAAAGCTGATCCTGGCTGCAGCGCCTCGATAACGATATGCAGCTTAATAGACTCTATGAGGTTAGGAACCAGGGCTGCTTCCTTGTAGAACCTCTTCAAGAAATCTTTTAAGCCTTCGTTTTCACCTTGCTTAATCTGAGCCAAGGTATGAGATGTCCTGGGCACATCTCTAGAGATGACAAAGTGAGTCTCAAAAGTAGCTGCCATTTCAGCCCAAGAATCTATGGATCCAGAAGGTAAACCTTTAAACCATCCGAGGGCCTCCTCAGATAATGTTCGAGGGAACATTTGACACATCACATCTTCATCAGCCCCCAAGTACATGGCTTCAAACACGTAAGCATCAAGGTGCTTAGTAGGATCAGTTTCACCATTGTATTTTCCGATGGAAAGTGGCTGAGTAGTTTGAAGGTGCTTGGGGATGTGGATGCTCATAAGTCTCCTTGAAAAAGGAACTTTTAGCTTGTAAGACACTAGGGGTGTTGTCGTTAACTCTTTCTTCCTTCGGGAAGCTTCATCTTCAGAATCGCGAGTCTGTTCTCCCCCATCAAATGTAGGGATATTTGAGTATTGGAGAGTGGTGGACTTTTCACCATCAGTTGCGTGGGGAGTGTTTCGTGTGCGAGATGATTCTTTATCCTCGCTTTGCCTTCTTTCTCTTCGCAATTCAGCGAGTTCCCTTTGGAGTTGACTGATCAGCTCATCACGAGGATCACGATTAGATACTGTTACTATCTTTTTTGAGCTGCCCCCATGAGAATCAAAGTTGAGCTTCCTGAAGACATTGGGGTTGGTTCTGCCTTCAGGTTAATTCTCCACGATTTCTTGTGCTTCGCCTTCCATTATGGATTACTTGCTCTTTCAATGGATATGGGAATAACTTTATCGGGTCCCACTGGGCGTGCCAATGATCTGTCCTGAACCGGGGTCTGGAGATCCAGACTCAAGTCAATCACAAATAGTATGCAAAGACTGTGTAGAAGACCGGATGTATGAGTATCCGGTGTAATATCCGTTGTCCTTGAGTGAGGAGAGCGGATTGGGCGTCCTAGAGATCCTTCACACCGACCTAACGCGTTGAAGTGGGCGAATGGTGGTGTCACCTGCAAAGATTCTCTGACGCTCAAGTCAATGATAATATTCCAAGTAAGGAATATATTTTAGAGAGAAATCGTTCATCGATTCAGTTGAAGATCCCCCACTTCATTAATGAAATGAGTTCATATACCTGATTGGCTCGTTTTACGAGGACTCGTTAGTGGGGAACCACTAACTCCCATTAGCATTATTTTATTGCGCACTTACCAGCATGATTGGGTCAAGTGGCTATTTTATATTGAGCATGGAGAATATAGACTAGGATTAGGGAACAAGTTGACCATCCCCGTGAGCAGAATTTGGCTCGTAGTGCAGGGAATTATTGATCGATCCTTGTAGCAATAATCCTTGTCTTTAGCACAGTGACGTGTGTATTGTCCGGTGTCATGGTGTTATCCTGAACAACCGGTATAGGGAGAACACCTGATACGGAATTACAGTCCGGATGTTTACCGATGACACCGGTTACACGTAGATGTCTTGACAAAGACGTTGAAATATGTCTTGCAGATCGGATACCGGTATTGAGACCGGATCACCTACATAGCGGAATGTGTCTATGTCGATTATTGTAGAGAGTAAGTATAATCATCAGCGAAATATACAGAAAGGTGATTATCCTCCATCCCTGTCTCAGAATCGTACTCTGATAATTGACCTACCCCCCCTGACACACTCTGAGTACTGAGTCATCTTGATTGAAACACTATACACGCTATCAGAACCAAGGGGCCCACTTGCATCCAACGATTCATTTCCTACGTTCAACTATAAATAGCATATTCCAATACACATGTAAGGTTACGTTGTTCTATCTCACATATTTACTATTGCATTGCTTGAGTATTCACTGAGTTTCATACACTCTTATAACTTGAGTGTCGGAGAATCTTCACAGGTGGTACCATCTTTCGCCCCCATCAACACGAAACTCTGGTGTGAAGGATCTCCAGGACAACAAGACCGGTTTCTCCCACTGAGAGGCCGGACTACAATACCGGATACCCACTGTACCGGTGTACAAACCCTAAAACACTTATACTTTTGTGGCTGGTCCCACACTGGATCCTAGACCCCGGTTCTGACCAGTTCAATTTCCTTATCTTACCATATACAAGCATAAGCAAAGAACGAAAACAAGTTTTATCTTACTACCAAGATGTAGGCACACTCAACAAAAATAATTAAGCCCAAAATCTCATAATTATACCAGAGTTAACCAATTACATCCCCAAACTTAGAATGAAAACATAATTTCATATTGTTATTCTAGGCATGTCATACATATATTAACAATTAATCAATGGCAATCATAACAAAATACTCTTATGCAATCAGCACAATGTCAAACCAATTCACTTAAATGATTTGGGATATGAAGTCTATCCTTCTTATTTATCAGACCCAAGCATTTTCTCATATATGTATATTTTTTTTTAGTTTTCATGCTATTTAATTTTCAGAAGCAACAACAAGATGAAGGGAAAAAACGCTTCCCTTTCTACCTATTTGAATGGTTGGTGTAGTGTGACGTGTGGATAAATATACGATTTACAATGGAAAAACGAAATGAACATAATGGAAATGAAATATGGATACAGTACAAGGGAAAGAAATACAAAACAGACACACTAAATTTTTGTTTCCTTTTTCTTTACTACTGGAATTGAAATTACAAAATTCAAAGTACAAGAATTGAAATAACAGAATTTAAAAGACATAATTTAAATGACTGAAAACAAAACAATAGAACATCAAATTAAACTTCCTAAACTAAGCATTCGCCTCTTCATTGTCCTTTTTCTTCTGCCTCAGCCATGACTTGATCCGCAAGGGGTGGCATTTTGGCATATTGGGAAGACTCCATTAGAGGGATGGTGAATCCTATAGAAGCAAGCCATAGGGACCCCTATATCAGTAGTTATGTTAAGGTTCAAGGTAGTAGCCATTCTCCTCAGTAGCATATCATGGTTCATCATCATGTCATAAGTACCCAACTGCATTCTTTTGATGGCTTGTAGTTCATTCATCACATTGGTGAGAGTTGGCACTAATGATTGGTAAGGTTGGGGTCTAGCTGGTCTTGGCTCCCTCACCAGAGCATAATCAATTCGATCATGGACCCACAAATTGTCAAGGGCCCTCTCAAACTTCACCCTTAGACAACCCTCCTCATGTATCTTAACTTTTTGCTTCTTTGCAAGCAAGGAAACAATAGAGCAGTAAGAGTTGGATTTTCCTATACCCAACACGTACCATTTCAGAAAAAATTAACTCACCAAGGTCTACATACAAATCCTCAATCAAACAGTAAATTAAGACCATTCTTCTCACTACAATCTTAGTGGAGTGAGCCATAGGTTACAGGAAGGAGAGAAGATATTGGCACCAAATCATGGGGATATCAAGTAAAGAGTTTTTCCTTATAAACTTTAGAACCTCACAGTAGTTTCAAAGCTTGTGCCCTTCTTGCAGCATACCTCCAAAACATGATTCACCAAATCTTTATTATTTGGGTGTATTCACACCCGGCCCCCTTTACAATGGGTAATTTCAGTGGCTTCCTATTTATCTCAGCAGAAAGGGGAATGATAGCATCCTTTACATAGGATGAATAAGGAACATCTTCTTGAGACCCCTCATCACCACTGCGTCTGAAATTAACATAAAACTCCCTAGTGAGTTCTTGATAGCCCTGCCCAAGAGATTTGTTAAAGTATTGTCATCCCCTAGACAACATTTCTGCTCTAATGTCTAGATGCGGATAATCCTCCTCTCCTAGTAGCATAATACGATAACTCTCTTTGCTTGAATTGGGACTTAAAGTCCTACTCCACTATAGGGTTATAGAATCTTCGCCAACTATAGTCATGATTGTGCTTAGAACACCTTTCCCCTTTGTCATTCTTGCTCTTTTTGGGACGAGGAGAAGTTAGGGTACTGGAAATAGCACCCCCATTTCCCTTATCCTTCCTTGAAACTCTCTCCTCTTCCATTGCTCAAAGCTTTTTAGTCTTCACTATGTTTCTAGAGGGTCTTGATGCCATTTGCTTAGAAAATAAAGGTATTTATAGAGTGGGTTGGAAAATAAAAAGGTGAGATGAAGGGTAGAGATAAAGAGATGTAATAAGGGGGTTACAATGATTAAATGATGAAATTAAATAGGTATTGGAGCAATTAAATGGCCAAGGAACGTTACCTTTGGGAGGATTCAGATGGTTGTAGCTCTTAGGCTTCAGAGGGACATGAATTTAGGCATAAAATTGAGGCTCTAGGGTTTGGGTATGCTAGGGTGGTTATTTATGACCAAAACCCTATCGTCGGTACGCTGCATTAGAGCATTAGTATACTCACTCTCTGATTTAGCACATGGACATAGTCAACAACTCAGCGTGAATATATTGGAAATTGAGCGTGGTAACGCATGAAGGCTAAGTTGTGTGCCCTACAAATCGAGCAAGCTAGTGTAGACACGCTGCCCACCCAGCATATTCATGTTGGGTCTCTAACTTGTGTGTGCCAATTTCCAGATTCTCAACGTGAGGACACTGGCTTCCTTGCGTGGAGACGCGCAAAGGGTGTCTTAGTCAGGTCTGCAACCGAGGCTTAGCATAGGCATGTTACTCCACCAACGTACACATGCTATCTCACAGGTATGATTGCTTAGCCTAGCGTACGCCCACGCTACCTATCATGCGTACGCGTGTTGCAAACAAGGCGCATGGGCTAGCTACTACATTAGGCATAGGCATGAGCATGACCGAGAGTACAAAGGACACTGACATGACATCATCCACCAGGATCCCATTGCGTATGACCCTGGAATCTTGGCCTTTTTACATAAGCTTTTTATGTACTTTTTTCTTTCTTTTGCTTTTTATATTCTTTCTATTTTTCTCTTTTTTCTATTTTCTTTTTTGTATTGGTTGTCCTCTATTTTTGCCACAGGTGAAATAACTCCTCCGGATATGATGTTTCTCATTTCTCAATCATTTCCACTACTTTAATAGTTATAAGGGATAGGTTGAGTAAAAAGTACAACTTTTGATAAGTTAATACAAACTCTTGAGACGTATCTATGTGGAGTTGTTCAAGGGGTCCTTTTAAAGTTATATGATCTATTAATCCAGCAAAAAAAAAACTATAGCCTTGGGAATCTGGCTCTAAATGACCCTGTTTACCAGTTTATAAGTAAACTAAATGGGTAGTAAAAACCTCAACTTATTAAAGGTGTTTAAGTCATTACTAGACACAACCAGAGGAAGATGTAAGCCATAATCATAACTACTGTACATATTTACTATTATTTTCACTGCTTTACTTTTCTATATTTACTTTAACTTTTAATAATTACGTGTTTTTAATTTTTACAATCACGTCTTTTTGATTTTCTTTAGTATAGTCATTTCTTTTTATATCATAATAATTATGTAAACCTTTTCTCTATCATCAATTACTTCATCCCAGCCTTCATCTATATAAGGGTGTATAACTCTATGTAGAAGAATAAAAAATGAAAAAATAAAATCCATTTGTGTGTTTGGTGGATCTAACAATGGGAATGAGAGGAATACCTAAAGGTGGCTCTTGAGTTAGGGAAAATATTAGCTGCAAAGAAAATAAATGTCTTGTATATAGGAGGCATCCATGGTTTGAGAGGTTCTATGGCATTATCTGCTCTAATTAGAGGAAGCAATATCTTCTGTATTGTCCTAAAACATGCTGAAAATGCATCAAGTGTTTCTGTAGAAACTAAGATAGATGTCATAAGCATCCATCAATGAATGACCCAAATGCGTTTTGGTGCTAAAGCCTTTATTGCACTTCCTGGAGGTTTTGGTACTTTTAAGGAGATATTTTGCATTTTATCATGGTGTAAAATGAACCTTCATAAGAACCCATTATGATTATTAAATATTGATGGTTTTTATGATGGTTTATTACTTTTCTTAGATAAAGTTTCCGAATAGGGCTTTATAACCTAAACAGATTGTTCACTCATTCATACTTCTTCAAATATAGATCAACTGATTGATATTTTGTAGGCCTTTTTACCTCTACCTCAAATATTTCTGAAGCAGGGTGAGGATCACATGCGGAAGCGCAAGAATCAAGAACCAGACACCAGTCTTTAGTTATAATTTCTTTCTTATTTGTATCTCTATTAAAAATGAAAACAAAACAAAACAAATAAAAAAAGAGAAATTGTGGATAAGACAATAAAGACAATGTCTTGAATAAGTATGTGTGTTGGGGGGGGGGGTCTATTGATTTATATATTTGATAGGTAGAGTAAATATTAACTTGGACAGGTTGCATCTAAAGTCATAAAATGCATCTTTGAGAACCAAAGTCTTGAGACGTTTCCTTTACAATATAATTTCATTGTCTCTTTTAAAAAAAGAAAAAAATAGAAATTATGTTTTGAATAATCTTATTTAATTTTAGGGTTTGTAAAAGTTATGAGGATGATCTAGTAAAGAACTGAAGCTCTTGAGATGCATCCTTACAACAAATTTCATCTAATATTTTTTTTATTTCTTAATAAAAATAAAATTTGTGTGATTTTGTGCTATGTAATTTTTAATTTTTATTATTTAAAAAAATCTATAATTCCCTAGCCACCATCATTATCATATATAAAACCACTACCATGTCACTTTCTTCAAACTGCCCATCCCCATAAAAAAACATTATCTCATTTTTCCAATAATCACGCATTCTTCTTCTTTAACTTTACCTTTGCCAACAACCTTTTTTATGTCCATTTGATATCACCGTAGTGGCCCAAACACGACTAAACCACCACTACAACACTTAAACTAAACCTCCAATCTTTTCTTTCAGATCGAAGCCATACCTCACCACCAACTAATCATTAGGATCTATATTTATTATTATTATTACACTGAATGATTTAGTAGATTCTTTCTATAGGCATACGAATGAGTTGAGATGTATGTTATTGATCCTAATGCTGCTCATATTTTTATTGATGTTGTTTCTTTTTCTGGGCTCTCATATAAAACTTATGAAATAGGATCAAATGATGTTAACCAAGTGGCCTCAATTACTCAAGAGGGTGAGTGAATTGGGTGTTAAAAATTTTACTTGGAATGCTTTTGAAATTAATTCTTTAATAAGTATACTCGATGAAAATGATAAATTTAATTACAAGTAATAACAATTTGTACACAAGACAAAATAAGCACTTAATAAATGGCAAGTAAATTCACTTAAAGAGTTTAAGTAATATTCAAGTTAACAATTGATATCATCAAATTAATCGTTGCACTATTTTGAACACTTAGAAAAAGTAATAATTAATTTTAACACAATTAATTCAAGAATATTACTTATATAACTTCAACAAATTTAATCTAAGTGATTTACAAATTTTATCAAGCTAATAGAGCATGCACTTTAATTTTAACAAGGAGAGGTATCTTAAATGATTAAGTTGTAAACACAAATATTTAGCAAGTAATTCTAAGTGCACAAATTTAAATGAGTGAAGGGGAGAGAGATTTACAAACCGATATATACGAGTTTCACTACACCGGTGTACGTCTCGCCTCCAAGCAACCCACTTGGAGGATTTCCACTATTAGAGATTAGAGATACAACTTTGAGCAATCGCGGCTTCCTAGTGTCCCACACTCAAGAACCCCATTCTCACAAGTACAAGGGCACCCCACCTAATCTCTCAATCTCACAATTTTACAAGGTTGAACCCCAACCCAAAACTCTAGGATTTTTGGTGTTTAAGTGTACAAGGATAACTCTCCAATAGAGTGGATATACAAGTTAAAACTTTCACAAAATGATAACTCTCAAAGAGAGGATATGCAAATTTTAGCACTTAAAAATTATTTTTCTCTCTTAAGAAATAATGTGCAAGTTTATCTCTTAAAATAATTTTGCTCACAAAATTCACTCTTAAAATAATTTTCCAAAGAAAAGGAACGGAGAGCTTATTAAGTTAAAAGAAAAAGAGCAACGTGAGAGAAAAAGGAAAATGCAGAAGGAATGCTTCACTGCTTGGTGTGTTTTACTGCTTCTTCTCTTTCTCTATTTATAGAAATTTCATGGCATGGCTCATGTAATTTTAAAATCCATCAGAGGATGGTGCCTTGCATTAATAAATTCCCACGTGAGATGGTGGAGCATGGAATGGCATAATGGAGTCAGGCATCTCTCAGTTTCTGTTGGGAGCATCTTGGGCATTGCATGGTGGAGCATGGAGTGTTCAATTTATGCTCAGAGGATGATGAAACATTGCAATTGTTAATTCATAGTGCAGCATGGAGAGTGCATGTGATGGAGCATTTCAGAAATTGTTTGCACTTGAGCTTCTGAGACTTCAATCAAGCTTCCAGAGCAATTTATACTGAATGAATCGCTTCATGAATGGATTCACTGTGTAATTTGGTTCCAAACAGGCATTTGAATCAATTCCTGTAGGCAATGAATCGATTCCCAACTAATTTCAAGGAGCATGAATCGATTCCTATAACTGTGAATCGATTCCCAGGTGATTACAAAGGCAATGAATTGATTCTTTGTGTGGTGAATCAATTCCCTATGTTGTTCAAGAGGCATGAATCGATTCTTCTTCTTAGTGAATCAATTCCTATGTTAGTTTTGCACCATGAATCGATTCCTTTAGCCATTACTTGTGCTATGAATCAATTCCTCTCATTAATTTGTAAATTCCAGCCCTTGTCAACTTATGAATTGATTCATATGGCCTTGTGTTGCTGTATGAATCGATTCACGTACCCGATACATGAATTTTGATGCTTTGTTTTGCCTATTTTGATATTTGATTGCATACGGTTTGGTTCCTTTGATTCTTTGGCACTTGGTTGATCATTTTTCTCTTGTTTTGATTCTTGTAAATGCTTTGACTCAAATCCTTGGTTGTTCATCAAATTCAAACATCAAACATAATTAATTTGTCCATAATTATATATTTTTGATCTTGTCTCTTCATTTGTTGTCTCATTATCAAAACCTATATCAACATATAAATACATTCTCCCCCTTTTTGATGATGACAACAAATGTTCATCTTTTGGGGTGTTAGTATCATAACAGTTTAAATACATGGCATAAATGACTCCCCCTTTCATATATACTTTGATACTATATGTTATACATATATTATACATATAATTGGATACCAGTTGGTCATTTACACATGTATTTAGATATCACTTGTTATGAAGAAATATTGTAAAGCTCCCCCTTAATCATGCAATTTCAACAAGGATAGATATAGATGTTGATTCTAGATGTTATCTCCCCCTTAATCATTCAATAGATACCATTATAACATCATGATATTCTCTCCCCCTTTGACATCATCAAAAAAGTTAAGAATATATACTGCTTTAAAATAGATACATTTGTTATTATTGAAGCTAGATACCATTTGTATATAAAACCCCCTAAAACATGCAACATATATCATAGAGTAATTCATATAATGTACATATTATAAGAACATCGTGATAGGGTAAGCAAGTAAGCATAATGATATTCTCTCCTCCTTTTGGCTAAACAATGTCTCGTGGGAATCGATTCACCTATATATGAATCGATTCATCTAGTTATTTTTGTGCAGGTTTGAAGAATGTCACTAAAAAGGCGTTTTGTGAGGGGTTGTACAAGGATTTAAAATTTTACAATTGCCAATGATTTTATTGCACGAGAGAATCAAGAAAATCAAAGGTTATTTGACACTTCTTTTTGAGACCCATGTGGTGCATAAAAGATTATTTTATTCAAAAATATGTTTAATTAAGTAGTTGCTCACTGGGGACTCAAAATAAGACAAGAGATTTATGGAACATTAACATGATTATTGAAAATGTGGTTATTTTTTTAATAAAAAGATTGTATATATATCATAAAGTAAATCACTATGTTTAAGGAAATAAGGATTTTGCAAAACTATGTTCAAAGAGTAAAAATATTTTTAACTGTGATGAAAATAAAGCAATTAGACAATTTCCAAAATACCCAATTCTAATATTTATAAATTGTTCTTTCGGAAGGGGTTTGGTAAAAATGTCTGCCAATTATTTGGAGGTTTCAACATATTCAAGAACACAATCTCCTTTCAAAACATGATCTCTAATAAAGTGATGATATATTTTAATGTGTTTAGTCCTAAAGTATATGACAAGATTTTTGGAGATATTTATGGCGCTAGTATTATCACATTTAATAGGCACTTTATCTAAAACAACACCAAAGTCAAGAAATTGTTGTCCCATCTAAAGAATTTGAGCACAACAACTGCCAGCTGCTACATATTCTGCCTCAGCTGTTGATAAAGCAACACTTACTTGTTTCTTGCTATGCCAAGAAACAAGGGAACTACCAAGTAAATGACATGTGCCACTAGTACTCTTTCTATCAAGTTTACAACCAGCAAAGTCAGAATCAGAATATCCTACAAGAATGCATTTAACACCTTTGGGATACCATAAACCAACATTTTGAGTACCCACAAGATATTTCAATTTTTTTTTATGGCAGTGAGATGTGATTCTTTAAGACATGCTTGATATCTAGCACACATACATACAACAAACATAATATCGGGTCTACTAGCTATTAAGTAAAGTAAGGATCTAATCATACCTCGGTATTTAGTTATTTCAACGTCCTTACCCTTCTCATCTTTGTCTATGTAGCAAGATGTACTCATGGGTGTTGCTATTTCGTTTGCCTTGTCCATTTTGAACCTTTTGAGTAGTTCTTTGCAATATTACGTTTGACTAAGGAAAGTTCCTTCTTTAGTTTGCTTAATTTGTAGCCCAAGGAAGAATGTAAGTTATCCCATCATCGACATTTTGAATTCATCTTGCATAATCTTAGTAAACTCTTGACAAAGAATTTCATTAGTAGCACCAAATATTATATCAACAACATCAACTTGTACCAAAAGAATGTCATTATTTTTACGTTTTATAAACAGTATAGTATCAACTTTTCCTCTTTCAAAATTATTTTCTAAAAGAAATTTACTAAGTCTTTCATACCAAGCTCTTGGAGCTTGTTTCAAACCGTATAAAGTTTTTCTCAATTTAAAAACATGGTTTGAAAATTTGTGATTTTCAAAACTAGGAGGTTGATCTACATAAATTTCTTCTTGAATATAACCATTTAGAAAAGCGCTTTTGACATCCATTTGATAAAGCTTAAAATCCATACAACAAGCAAAAGCTAACAATAATCTTATAGCTTCTAACCTAGCTACGGGAGCATACGTTTTTTCATAGTCTATTGCTTCTTCTTGATTATATACTTTAGCAACTAATCTAGCTTTATTTCTTGCTATTATTCCATTTTCATCTAGCTTATTTCTAAAAACCCATTTAGTACCTATTATTTGATGATTATTGGGTTTTGGCACAAGTTCCCAAACTTCATTTCTTTCAAATTGATTTAATTCCTCTTGCATGGCCAACATCCAATGCTCATCAATAATAGCCTCATCAATATTTTTGGGTTCAATTTATGATACAAAGGCTAAGTGATTACATGTATTTCTAATGGCATTTCGAGTACTTACACCTTTTGTTAATTCACCTATGACATTATCCAAGGGATGGTCCTTTAAGGTGATCCACTCTTGTTGAGGTTCCTCATTTTGTTTTGTATCTCCTTCATTGTTGACTTTTTTTTATCATCCAAGTTCATCTCTTGGAAGTTGCCTACAAGATCATCAACTTCCTTTCTCGGAGGATTTTGGTTAAGTTCATCAAATTTGACATGTATAGACTCTTCAATTGTACAAGTTTGTTTGTTAAAGAGTTGATATGCTTTACTATGTAGATGAATAACCTAAGAATATTGCTTCAATAGATTTTGCATCGAATTTACCGAGATTATCCTTTCCATTGTTTAAAACAAAGCATTTGCATCCAAATACATAAAAATAAGAAATATTTGGTTTTCTTCCTTTATAAAGCTCATAGGGAGTTTTCTTTAAAATTGGTCTTATCAAACATCGATTCATAACATGGCAAGCAGTATTTACCGCATCGGCCAAAAAATGTGTCGCAATATTACTTTCATTCAACATAGTTCTTGCGAGCTCCGCTAAAGATCAATTTTTCCTTTCAACCACTCCATTTTATTCTGGAGTTCTTGGAGACGAAAAATTATGTTCAATGCCAAATTTTTCACAAAATTTTTCAAAAGATTGGTTTTTAAATTTATCGCCATGATCCGTTCGAATTGATGCTATTTTCAAATTTTGTTCGTTTTGGATGATCTTGACAAGTTTCTTAAATGCTTGATATGCTTCATTTTTATGAGTAAGAAACAATGTCCATGTATATCTAGAATAATCATCCACAATCATAAGACCATAATAGTTTCCACCAAAACTTTTAATTTTTGAAGGTCCAAATAAATCCATATGTAAAAGTTGTAAAGGTCTGTTTGTTGAAACAACATTTTTTGCTTGAAAAAAAACCTTTACTTGTTTTCCCTTTTGACATGCATCATAAAACTTGTTTTCAAATTTCAATTTTGGTAAACCAATCACTAAATCTTTCGAAACAAGTTTGTTTAAATGGTCTATATGAATATGAGCAATTCTTCTATGCCGCAGCCATGATTCATCCTTTTTAGTTATAAAGCATTGCACATCACTTAAAGCAAGACAATCAAGACTAATCATATAAATATTATCAACTCTTTGACCAACGAATTTTATTTCCTTGTTTAGCTTATTTTCAATTATGCAATAGTTTGATTCAAAAATAATTTTATAGCCTTTATCACATAATTGACTAATAAGCCTAAATTAGTAACATTGTGACAACTATGAAAATAAGGTAGAAGAGTAACGACTCATTGTTGGCAATCCTATATTTCACCCATGGCAAATCATGACATATGCGAAAAATAGCAATGGTTGACATGTTTAACTAATAAGATAATCAATAAACCAATCAAGTAACTAGTTTTAATAAACACATATGGATAATAATTTGGAGTACTAACTTATCATCCTTGTACCTGGATCAAATTTACAATATGAGAATTAAATTGGCTAGCCATAGACATAAATAAGAAATGCAATTGGATTAATCCTAGGTTTAAAATTCACAAAATTAAATAAATAGCACACAAAAATAATGACAAATCAAACATGGCAATCATAATTGGCTCATAATCCTAAATAATTACTATAAGATAGAACAAGAATTAAATTAAAACAATAGCCACACAAAATTTTTTTCATTAACACAAATAGTATACCACATACCCAATAATTATTATAAGACAAAGAAACTATATCTACCTGTCAAATACAAAAACTAAGGCATATGAAGACTTACTGTTATGGAACAATAGTGGTCTAGTGGTGATCCAAACCTTATCGAAGGGAAACACACAATTGTGGTTAAATTTTGTTGAGGGGAGGGGAGAAAGATAGTGAGTGATGGAGAGAAAAACCTAAATGAGCAGTGGTAGGGGGAACATGTCATGAAGGAGGGAAGCTAGGAGAAAATCATTGCACAACTTACAACACTGTCATCAAATGAGGAGAGGAGAAAAACGTAGCTCTGAGTTAGATCATTGTTGCTGTTGAGACACAACCAATGAAGATGTACAAAGTGGAGAGGCTCGAGGTTAAAGAATAAAAAGGGGAGGACAAGAGGCTGAGAGGCATGACAGGAAGAATGAGAGAATCCTTAGAGTATAGGGTGGCTAGAGAGAGAGATTGGTGAAAGAGAAAGGGGTTAGGGCTTGAAGAGGGGTGAAGAGATGGGGGAAGGACTAGACTCGGTTAAGTGTTTTTAGTTTAGCAATGGACACACACCCATCACTATACAAGTAACTATCTTAAAAAACATGACATGTGACATAAATTAACTAGTAACTTATCCACGTGTTCATACTTGGTGACGACAATCAATGCTTGTTGCTATAGTATAGCAATTTAGTGACAAGATTAGTCATGTTGTCCCTTAGTCTTCAATGTCTACTGTATAACGATAGGGTCAACGATGAGGGATTGCAACTTCGTATTCTCTACTAAAGTTAGTGACTGTCTTGGCAATGATGTATGGGAGAGATAATAACAATGGGTATCACGCCTATCACTAACTTTTGCACTTCTCTTTTTCTTATTTAATGTGCCCACCAAACATAGCAATGTTTTCAATGATAGACATCTTTTCATATTCTATACTAAAGTTATCAATAGGCGTAACGATGATATATGGAAAAATAACAACGATAGGAATCAAACCTGTCGATAACTTTTTCATTTTTCTCTTTCTTATTTAATGTTCCCACCAAATGAAGTGACATATTTAACGATGAACATATTTTCATATTCGCTACTAAAGTTAGCGACAGACATGACAATAGAGTATGGAAAAGATAACAACACGGGAGTCACACCTATCATTAACTTTTGCATTTCCCTCTTTTTTATTTAATGTGCTCACCAAATGTAACAACGAGGTTAGCTACGAAACTTTTTTTACATGCCTAATACATGGTAGCAACAGGGTTAGTGGCAAGTGTTTGTAAATTACAAAGCGGTGAAGCTCAATTCTGTCGCTATGTCATTAATTTTTCCTTTAATTCTTTTTGTGGCGCGCCAAATCTAGCTGCGGGGTTAGCCATGTGATCTCCAAATCGCTTAGCGAGAGGCAGGTCACAGTATCTATTATTTTCTTTTTCTTGTAGTTGACAACGTGAGTGATGGATGAAGTCAAATCTTTAGTGATAGGTGGAGTCTCGTCTTTAGTTAACAATACAGTGATGACCTTTGAGACGGAATCTATCTAGCAAATATATATCCAACGACCACAATAGAGGTAGTGATGCTCTACCAATAAATATTATTGACGATTTTTGTTTTTGTCACTAAAATAAGTCATAAACCTTCAGTAAAAGTGAATCTTAGTCGTTATTCTTCTGTCATCTCTAAAGCAATCACTATTAATGACAAATTTTTTGGTGGCTAAATTCCAATAGTTAAAACGGTATTTTCTAGTAGTAAATGGTACATTCTTTTATAGAATTTCACATTTTTTAAGTTATAGAATAAGTATTGTTTGATTACTTATTGTTTTACTGTGATTGTTACTTATAACAACAAAAGGGTGGAATACTATGTAATAATCTAAATTTGCATGTTGAAGCCTCCTTATGAATTTGAAGTATTGATTTGATCATTAATTTCTAGGCAGTTCGATGGAGTGTCTTCTTAATTTTTTTGTAACATGTGCTATCCATAATTTTAGTAATCTCATAATATTGTAACTCACCGGGTGTGGTTGAGTGGGGGAGGTTAGTTCCCCTAAATAAAAAAAGTATTGATGGTTTAATCTCTGCATTAAGTATAAAATAATTTTAAAACCTTAGGTTAGTTATTTTATCCATTAAGGTCTATCTTAGAAGATTGTAATGGTATTGAATATAGAATATTTACAAGGTGATTTTTGTTAATACATGCCTAAATTCCTAACTAACTACACTATTTTGATATATTTACATTACTAGAAAACAAATATATATAACTTCCCATGACGCAAAGAAATAAAGGTTAGTTTACACATTCTAAATCCAATCATGGTGAATTTGCATCAACCATCTGGACATCATCAGGTAATAATGAATTTTGATAGCAAGATATTGCATAAGTTGATTGGTTCATTCATGAAGGAACATTTAACGATTATTCTGTACTTTATGTAATGTGGTCAACTTTGAAATGAGACCTTATGGGGCCAAACTTTATTTAGAAGGTTTTGAGCTTATCTTGACTTTGTCTTTACATATTCCGATGGTAGGATATTACATAAGTTGATTGGTTCATTCATGAAAGAAAATTTTAACGATTATTATATTCTATATAATGTGGTCAACTTTGGAATGAGATCTTATGGGGCCAGACTTTATTTAGGAGGTTTTGAGCTCATCTTTGCATATTATTTCATAAAAATAAGTAATTTTATACGATTTTCTATTATTTTAGAACTTTAGTTATATGATTAGATCTTTCATGGGAAGTTATATAGATTTTTGTGACATAAATTGATACAATTAGGCAATGTTTGATAGACACAATTCTTTGTGTTGACGCCAATTGTATTTTTGCGATGCCCACAATTACATTGGATTGTACTATTAATCTGATTAATCAAATAAATGAAAGAAATTTTCACGATTGAACCTACGTAAGTTAAATTCCAAATTAGTCCCTGCTATACTACTTTCCTTCTAATTCTATTTTTCATTATGCAGATTGTGTAGGAAGTCATATCATGTTTATTTTTCAACGACTACAGTGGTTTGGTTAGTCAAGCACGTGAATTGGGCCCTTCACCTACGTACATAAGTAACTGAGTGCATAATCTTAAGTCATCTACACCACTTACTGAATAACATATCATGCATGAAATAATTAAGGTGCCAATGTTTTCTTTGTATCCTAAGATTTTAATCCTAAAGTTTAAAACCTTTTATAATCTTTTTTTTTCTATTGAGAATTTTGAGCTGCTTACTAACATTGAAGATTCATCAAACTGAGTAAGGTATTGTATTATGTCTTCTACAATCCTAGTTTTTGGTTGATTGTTTGAAAAACTTATTCGTTGTTGCTGGATAGGGTAGTTTTTCTCATGAATGTGTTAAAAGAAAGAAAAGGATTAGACCCTTAATTGAATGCAAATATAATCCTCTAGATGCCTCTATCTATGTTTAGCTGGTTCTTGGCATTTATACACATTGCTTTTATATGATACTTTACTCAATGACGATTATCATTTCCAAATTTATGTAGATTGTATTTGATTTTTTTATTATGTCTTTAAACATGAGAAAATAAACTATAATAAATAATATTGTTTGAAGTTATTAACTTTCAAACTATAAATATTTAGTAATTGATTATAGGTATTTTTAAAAGGGCTTAGAAGAAACTTAATTATTTATGACTCTTATAAGTTATTTCAATAAGTTTATTAGTTATAACCTATTATAAAATAAGTAATTTTTAATTTATTAAATGAAATTTATAATATAAACTTTTATATAAAAATAACTTATTACGTAAGTTCTGATTTGATTAATTTATGAATTCAAACTTATCTTACAGGTGATATATGTTCCCGTTGTATATCTAAACTCATCATATAAGTAATATATATACGCATGAGAAACATTCACCCCACGTGTTCAATATACCACGTGCATCATAATAGGGCCTTTAAGGAAATGTTGCTACAAGTATAAACCCTAAACCTACTCGTGGGTGTGAGATGACCAAAATTTTGCTTGCTCATGGGAGTGAGCAAATTGTTCGTAGGAGTGATTTTTCTTATAAAGAACTTTAAAATAAGATTTGACCGTTCAAAATAAAGTTTGGAATGTTGGAAAAATGATATCATAATTTAAGATCCAATTGTGAATGAAACAAAATTGCAGATTTAAGATTGTATCATTACTATATAAAAAAAAGCTATTGTCATCGATTCCGTTCCAACCATTTTTAGCGGTTCCACCCATCAAAAAATGTATGTGCTAACAATAAGTCTGATCACAATGTCAACGCTTGTAGTCGCAAACTTTGGCGCTTCATAATCTACATATAAATAACGAAACCATTAACAATACTATCTACATTGTTAACCCCTGATAATGATATGACTGTTTTTTGTATTATTTTTAGTTTTATATTTATCTACTCAATTTTATAAATTTCTATACGTAGTTTAATCAATCCATATATATATATATATTAAAGTCCTAAGATAAAAGAAAGCATGCTTAATTTTTCTAAACAAACAAAGAAATTTTTATTAGAAATTAAAAAGAGCACTAGAAAATGCAAGATAAAAAAGACAATAATAAAAAATAGGGGCCGATTTATTAGCCACCTGAAACAATACCTCCACCACCCATCAACCTATGATACACGATAAACCACACCATATTTCTATGCTGCAACATTAGGCCAATGAAGGACAAAAAAATTCAGCCTTATCATAACTTCAAAGCATAAAGCTAGCATAATATATCTAAGCGTATAATGAGGTGAAAAGTCTCTGGTATAAACTTCAACTCAAATACCAAGAGGCATTCCACGAAAAACCAAAAAACTAGCTCAAAGTTTACGACCTGCAACCCAAAGCAAGACACAAACTTGGATTTATGATCCAACACGAGAAAGGATAATATAAAACTGCTTCCATCTAGCTGATAACCAATACCAAGACAAATCTGAATTTGTTCTACCAGTTGACAGATATCAAATTTGACATACTTGAACACTAGCCCCACAAGCATACTAATTAAAGCTAAAAACACATCCAAATATATATTTAAAGGAGGCAAGTAAAGGTAGAAAAAATGTATAACTCACCAAACTCCTACGATCTCCCATAACTATATGATACCTTCTTTCTTCACCATCACAATCCCCTGATTTGACTTCTCTTTCAATGCTTGTTCATGAAACCTAAGCAAAATTTTTGTACAACTTGATTAGAAAAAAAGTGCGAAAAGTGAAAAATATACAAATATCCGAAATTAAAAACAAAGGGTGGGACAATGATGCCCACTATGCAAGCTTCTCCATTATATGAATTTTAACCAAAAGTTAAAATTAAAGGGTGGAGTAAGAATTGCACATGATTCATGTGCATTTCTTTGGTTGTGAATAATTTGTGATTTATTTTTTATATTCTTCTGTAACTATACAAGTAGGAGGTTGGTTCAATACTTCTCAAGACTAGCATCCTCGTGGTTACACTTTTGCCATACATATAGCTATTCTCTTAAACCATGTCAAATCAAATTAATAAAAAAGTGCTAATCTTCTCAAGACTAGCATCCTCGTGGTTACACTTTTGCTAAAGTTTCATACAATAGAAATTGTTTCAAATTTACTACAAGTAAATGTGTACATTTGGGTCATTGCCACCTAATAAATACTCTCTTATCTACTTCTAATAATCCACACTCAATTGTACCCCATATGCAAAGTCCAAACCAAAACATGCTAGTACTGTAACATCCCTATGTTTTATATTCATGAGTTTGGATATTTAATAAAGTAAGATTATTATAAAAAAAAAAAAATTGATTTGGGACCTGATGCGTAGCGTCAGTGGGACGCGTAGCGTCAGGGTAAAAACTTGACGAGTAGCGTTAGTGGACGCGTAGCGTCCATATAAAAATTTAGACTTGATGCGTAGCGTCAGGGGGACGCGTAGCGTCAGTGTCACGGGCAGAATAAAGACCCAAGATGACAGCCTGCAGAGCAGAAGTTAAAAATATAAGTTTTGGGGTTCTTCTTCTTCTCTCTTTTCCCTGCGATAATTAAAGGCCAACAAGAGGTTGGAATCTGAAATTAATGGCGGATTAGAGGTAAGAAACTTAAGATTAACGCATGGGATCTTTCAATTTTGAATTCCATGGAGAATTTCTACCTTTATCCATTTTTGGGGAAAACAAGGGAACTTTGAATTTTAAGATTCTAAACCGATTAAAAGTTTCTTTATGGTGTTCAAAAGAAGGATTGAGTGACGAATTTGAATTCCGCTTTATATAGGTTGCGAAAAAGCCGTTGAAAGATTAGCGGAAAAAGGGGTTTCTCGGAGAACTTGTGGTTTCAGTTGTGGTAAGCTTCTAAAGCTTTAGAAAGTAATTTCTGAGCATATTCTTGAGTTGGATTAAGGTTTGAACGGTTAAAACCTTAAACCTTTTTGTAATTTTATCTTTTAGTGGTTGCGGCGCATTGATCTTGGTAATTGAGTTTAGAGCGTCGATAGTGAGGTAAGGGGAGTATTATAGTATATATTTGATTACAGATTTGTGATAATTATGTTGGAAAAAAATTAAATCTGTGAAAGTATGAGATTGATATATATATATATATATAGGAGAATATGTGATTAGATTATGTATGTGATTATATGTTGTATTTAACAATTATGGAAAATAGAATGGTAATGAATGAGAGGTGAATTGTGAATAAGATGGAAAATAATGTATAAAGTATGCTTAGAATATGCATGATGGAGAGTGATAAAATATTGAATTATCGTGATATATAAAATATAAAGTTATGTTTGATTATGTGAATATTACGAATGTAAAGTATGATTATGATATTTAAAGATTATGGCTTTTATGCTGAGATGTGGCTTTTATGCCAAGAGATGTGGCTTTTATGCCGAGATATGGCTTTTATGCCGAGAAATGCGGTATTTATGTTGAGATGTGGCTCTTATGCTGAGATGCGATTCTTATGTTGTGAGTTGGCTTGTATGCCAAATCATTTAATGATTGTATAATGTATATTCATAATTTAAAATGAATAATGTGTATATGATGAGATATATTGTAAAATGTGGTGTATGCATGATATGTATTATGGACAGCCATTCGGTATAGATTACCCCTCGCTTTTGGCTCCCGTGGTCCATGTAGAGGCCCAGTTGAGCTACCCAGTGATCCAGGAAGAGATCCAGTGGTTGAGGTGGGGAGACGGTTTATGATACCGGGCTCGGTGAACCAGGATGTGTTCACGGGATGTCGGTGGACTCCCAGCTGGTGGCTGATTTATTAGTATCCGGATACTAGGTGTCTGATGTATATGAGAGTCAGTTGTGAATTATACTCCTTGACTAATATGCAGATTATTGCATTGATATGATAATGATATGATTGAAATAATGAATTGTGAAATGAATTGATTAAGTATGGGTGCTTAAAATTAATTTATCTCAATGTTGCGAGATATTTGTTATGATGTGAACATAATGAATTTATGATGATTATGATGGATTATGATATGTTGGGTTCATATGAGAAGAGTTTAGTGGATCAATAACTCAGGCAGGAGAATGAGATTCTCCAGGTGATATCAACTCTGATTATGTAGTTGTATCATTCTTGTGATATATACTCACCCTTATTTTATGTTCGCAGTGAATAAACCCAAGGATGTTGCGGATGCTGCGGAAACCAGTACAAAAATGAGCAAGGAGTAATGCCAGAGGAGTTTGGAATGTATATCTTGTATATATTTATATGTGAATATATTATCTCGTAGATTTGTAGAAGTATGTGTTGTTGTTGCTTGTTCGTAATGCCTAATGGCACTGAGCCGTCAGTAGATATATGTAGATATGTGTGTAAATCTGTGGGAGTGTGAACTTATGCATAGTATAATATGTGTGTGGTTTGGGTGATGTGATTACGTGATGGCATTGAGCCATTATATATTATGCATCTGTGATGACCAGGTACTGTTGGATGACTATGGTTATGGCATAGAGCTATACTGTAGTAAATCATGCATTATAGGCAGGTTCTATGGATGTCTTTATGCTGTAATAGTTATTTGAAATGATTGAATGTTGTATCGATGAATTGAATAGATTTAGAGATTTGAATTAGTAGTCATCCCTATGACTTTGAGAAACAGGATAGGTGAATTTGAGTTTCAGTGAGTTTCAATACCTTTGCTAAGTATCAATAAGTCCATAAGAATAGTTAAAAGTGGTATGCATTGGATTTGGATCATTTAAGAGTCATTTAGGGTGTTTAGTGTAAGAGTGTTGCACATAAAGTGGTTAAGTTGTATTTCGTGCATAACTTGAGTATATGTTAGAATTTTGGTGAACGAACATCGCCAATAGTTTCAGAATGGGGAAAACATATGGGCCATTAAGTTTTGTGGCAATTAGACCTGAAATGAACTAATTGGATAAGTTAGTAATTGATCAAAAGGCCTAAAATGTGTGACAGCATCAGGTGCTGTCACTGATAAGCCCACGCGTAGCGTCATCCTGGCGCTCAGCGTCAGGGCTACGAATGCACTCTCACGCCTAGCGTGGGACTGGCGCGTAGCGTCAGACCCCTGTTTCAGGTTTTGAGAGTATTTCAACTTAAAAGATTTTGAGGACTATAAATTATTTATTTTAAATTATAATTTGGGTAATTTTTATAAGATGCATTTTTTTTATTATTTTTGTGATGTAATTTAATTTTAGAAACGTGAAAAATTTATTATGAAATTTAATAAATTGAATAAAATAAATATTATTTGATGAGGGATGTCACAATTGGTATCAGAGCAAGACTATTCAGGATTGTAAACCTTGTGGGTAGAAATGATAGAAAGTAATGAGATTTGTTTGTGTATTCATTTGTATGTATGGAAATATATATGTGTAAAAGGTGAATTTTCAGGAATCCTGGCATTGTGCTCACTGGTTATCCGTTAGCCGCACTTCCTGGTATTGAGGTATTGATTATGGATTATATTTAATTTGTTTGATTATTAATGGTGTGATATGTTAATTGTAGAATGGCTGGTACTTCTAATTCAACCCCTGAGGGTAACTTCTTAGAAAAGTTTTCTCAGCTGATGGGAAGGGCTGAATCTGGCCCAACCCTTGATAAATTTCTAAAGCGAAATCCCTCAGTGTATAAGGGTGGACGTGATTATGATGGAGCTTATATGTGGCTCAGAGAAATGGAATAAATGTTTGATTATTTTGAATGTACTGAGGAACAAAAAGTGGTATTCTCTACTTATCAGTTGCGTGATGAAGCTAGGGTCTGGTGGACACGTGCCAAACCTCAGATGATCAATGCTAATGAGGCCTTAAACTGGGTCAATTTTAAAAAGAGGTTTTTGGCAAAATACTTTCCTGATAATTATAAAACTAGAAAAGAGATGGAATTCTTACATCTTGAACAGGGAAGGATGTCTGTAGCTGAATATACAGCTAAATTTGATGAGTTATGTGACTTTTATTACCCTTTTTCCTTAGAAGGTACTAAAAGTAACAAAAGTGCTAAATATGAGTCTGGTTTGAGAATAGAGCTTCGTACTGCTATTGTACCTTTAGGGATTAGGGACTATGCTGAACTTGTTAATAAAGCACAGTTGACTAAAAATGTTCAGATGCAGAGGGTTTCTTTCAGAAAAGATAAATCTCAGTTGAGAATTAAAGGAGTTGAATTTAAAAAGCAGAGATTTAGTCGAAGTGGATCTTCTTCTTCATCTTCTTCTCCAGTTAGAGGTCGAGGCAGTTCTCGTCTTGACAATCGAGTTTGTTTTAAATGTGGTGGAGAAGGACATTTGGCTAGAAACTGTAGATTTGAATTGCCTATATGCTATCATTGTGGTCAGACTGGGCATCTTAGGCCCGATTGTCCTATGAGGCAACACAAGAATGTACAAGGGGGTAGGGGTTTTACTCCCGTGAATCAGGGTGGTAGGTTTCAGAGGGGTGGACGTAGTGGGGCTCGAGGAGGCCCAATCTGACAATCTGATACCACACAGTCTGCTAGTGCTCAGAATGTTATTACTGGGAGAGTGTTTGCTTTTGATGCTTCTGATGCTATTCATAATGATCAACTAGTGCACAGTAAGTGTTCTCTTTTTGGTAATCTTGTAGATGTGATATATGATTCTGGAGCTACTCATTCGTTTATTGCTGAAAGTTGTGCTAGAGATCTTGAATTACCTATGGTATTGATGAATAAAGCTATAATTGTGTCTACACCGACTGGTTCTGAGGTTAAGACTATGACTATGTGTGAAGGAGTAAATTTATCTATTGAAGGTCGAACTTTTAATGCAAATTTAATCTGTATGCCCTTGAAAAATCTGGATATTATTCTGGGAATGGATTGGTTGTCTGCCAATCAGATTCTGGTGGATTGCTATCGTAAAATGGTGGTTTTTCCTGTTGAATCCACTCCTAATGATTTGGTATGTTAATATTTCTTTTTGTTATTGTTATTTTACAGGGATAGGTAATTTGATTCTTGCTGATATACCTGTTGTAAGTGAATTTTCGGATGTGTTTCCGGAAGATATTCCTGGGTTACCTCCAAACTGGGAAATTGATTTTGTGATTGACTTAGTTTTGGGTGCCGAGCCAGTGTCACGTGCACCGTATCGTATGTCATCTATAGAGTTAACTGAGGTGAAAAAGCAAGTTGAGGAACTGTTAAGTAAAGGTTTTATTAGACCTAGTGCTTCTCCTTGGGGTGCTCCTGTACTATTGGTACGAAAGAAAGATGGGAGTATGAGAATGTGTATTGACTACCGTCAGTTAAATAAATTGACAGTTAAAAATAAATATCCTTTACCAAGGATTGATGATTTACTTGACTAGTTACGGGGCGCATGTATCTTTTCTAAGATTGACTTACGATCCGGATATCATCAGATTAGAGTAAAACCTGAGGATATTCCGAAAACCGCTTTTCGAACAAGATACGGTCATTATGAGTATGTGGTGATGCCATTTGGAGTTACTAATGCTCCGGCGGTATTCATGAGTTATATGAATCGAATCTTTCATCCTTTCTTGGATCAGTTTGTAGTAGTGTTTATTGATGATATACTAGTATATTCAAGATCCGAGGGTGAACATGTTCAGCATCTCCGTATTGTTTTACAGATTTTGCGAGAGAGACAATTATATGCAAAATTGTCAAAATGTGAATTCTGGGTTAAAAGTATTCAGTTCTTGGGGCATGTAATTTCTAGTGATGGAGTCTCTGTTGATCCTTCCAAGACAAATGCAGTTATGAATTGGGAGAGGCCCAAATCTATTACTGAGATTCGAAGTTTTCTTGGTCTAGCTGGGTATTATCGACGTTTCATAGAAGGTTTCTCTCGTATTGCACTTCCTATGACCAAATTAACTAGGAAGGGATGTCCTTTTGTTTGGACTGATGAATGTGAACAAAGTTTTAATGAATTGAAAAAGAAATTGACTTCTGCCCCTGTGCTTGCTTTACCCGATGTGGCCAGAGAATTTGTTGTATATTGTGATGCCTCTAAATCTGGCTTGGGGGGTGTGTTAATGCAAGAAGATAGAGTTATAGCCTATGCTTCTAGGCAGTTGAGACTTCATGAGCAGAATTATCCTACTCACGACCTAGAGTTAGCGGCGGTTGTATTTGTATTGAAAATTTGGAGACATTATCTTTATGGCTCCCGTTTTGTTGTGTTTAGTGATCATAAGAGTTTGAAGTACTTATTTGATCAAAAAGAATTGAACATGAGGCAGAGGCGATGGATGGAATATTTAAAAGATTATGATTTTGAATTAAAATACCATCCAGGCAAAGCGAATGTGGTTGCTGATGCTTTGAGCAGGAAATCTCTTCATATTGCATCTTTAATGATAGAAGAATATAAACTGCTAGAAAGTTTTCGTGATATGCACCTAGCTGTAGTGGTTTATTCTCCTGGTTGTATGCTAATTGGGATGCTAAAAATTACTAATGAGTTTTTAAAATCTTTGTCTAAATGTCAAGAGGATGATACTGATGTAAAACAGTTGATTGATGCCCAAGATCGGGGCAAGAATCTACCTTTGAATAGAGATTCTAATGGGCTGTGGCGGTTTAAAAATCGTATTATAGTGCCCTCCAATGGTGAATTTCGAACACAGATTCTATCAGAGGCTCATAAGAGTTCATTAAGTATTCATCCAGGTGTGACGAAAATGTATCAAGACTTACGGCAACAATTTTGGTGGCCGGGGATGAAGAAAATGATAATTGAATATGTGGCATCCTGTATAGTGCGCTTAAAGTCTAAAGTGGAGCATCAGAAACCTTCAGGGTTAGCACAACCACTTGATATTCCGATATGGAAGTGGGATAGTATTTCTATGGACTTTGTATCGGGTTTGCCTCGTTCTCGTGCTGGATGTGATGCCATATGGGTTGTTGTTGATCGATTAACGAAGAATGCTCATTTTCTTGCTATTAATATGAGATGGTCTTTGGAAAAGCTTGCTAATATTTATGTGAAAGAAATTATAAGGTTGCATGGTGTACCCTCCAGTATTGTGTCAGACCGTGATCCTCGTTTTACTTCTAAATTTTGGAGAAGTTTACAACGTGAGCTAGGCACTGAGTTGAAAATGAGCTCCGCATATCATCCTCAAACAGATGGACAATCTGAACGTACAATACAAACTCTGGAAGATTTGCTTCGGGCATGTGTGATAGAACATGGAGGGAGTTGGGAGCAGTATTTACCTTTGATTGAATTTACTTATAACAATAGCTTCTATAGTAGTATTGGTATGGCTCCTTATGAGGCTTTATACGGTAAAAAATGCCAAACTCCTTTATGTTGGGCTGATGGTAGTGACGTCCTTGTATTGGGGCCTGAAATGGTTCAATCAATGACAGAACAGATTAAATTGATCAGAGATAAATTGAAAGTTGCTCAAGACCGTCAGAAAAGCTATTATGATGCTAAACATAGACCTCTGATATTTCAAGTTGATGATCAAGTATTTTTGAAAGTTTCACCTACGAAAGGTATGGGTCGAGTTATTGGTAGTAAAAAGTTGAGTCCCAGGTATATTGGACCTTATCGTATTTTAGAGCGAATAGGTAATGTTGCCTATAGACTTGAGCTTCCTACAGTCTTGTCAAAGTTGCATGATGTTTTTCATGTCTCTCAGCTTCGAAAGTATATCCCTCGAGATGATATGGTGGTTCCAGATGACATTATTGAAATCAGAGAAGATGTGACGGTACCGGCTATTCCTCTTCGTATTGATGGTTATCAAACCAAACAATTAAGGAATAAGAATATTCCTTTAGTGAAAGTTTTATGGCAGAATTTCAATGAAATTTCACACACGTGGGAATTAGAATCTGAAATGCGACAACAATACCCAGATCTATTTACAGAGGTATGTTGATTTCGAGGACGAAATTTATTCTTAGGGGGGGTGAGTGTAACATCCCTATGTTTTATATTCATGAGTTTGGATATTTAATAAAGTAAGATTATTATAAAAAAAAAATTGATTTGGGACCTGACGCGTAGCGTCAGTGGGACGCGTAGCGTCAGGGTAAAAACTTGACGAGTAGCGTTAGTGGACGCGTAGCGTCCATATAAAAATTTAGACTTGATGCGTAGCGTCAGGGGGACGCATAGCGTCAGTGTCGCGGGCAGAATAAAGACCCAAGATGACAGCCTGCAGAGCAGAAGTTAAAAATATAAGTTTTGGGGTTCTTCTTCTTCTCTCTTTTCCCTGCGATAATTAAAAGCCAACAAGAGGTTGGAATCTGAAATTAATGGCGGATTAGAGGTAAGAAACTTAAGATTAACGCATGGGATCTTTCAATTTTGAATTCCATGGAGAATTTCTACCTTTATCCATTTTTGGGGAAAACAAGGGAACTTTGAATTTTAAGATTCTAAACCGATTAAAAGTTTCCTTATGGTGTTCAAAAGAAGGATTGAGTGACGAATTTGAATTCCGCTTTATATAGGTTGCGAAAGAGCCGTTGAAAGATTAGCGGAAAAGGGGTTTCTCGGAGAACTTGTGGTTTCAGTTGTGGTAAGCTTCTAAAGCTTTAGAAAGTAATTTCTGAGCATATTCTTGAGTTGGATTAAGGTTTGAACGGTTAAAACCTTAAACCTTTTTGTAATTTTATCTTTTAGTGGTTGCGGCGCATTGATCTTGGTAATTGAGTTTAGAGCGTCGATAGTGAGGTAAGGGGAGTATTATAGTATATATTTGATTACAGATTTGTGATAATTATGTTGGAAAAAAATTAAATCTGTGAAAGTATGAGATTGATATATATATATATAGGAGAATATGTGATTAGATTATGTATGTGATTATATGTTGTATTTAACAATTATGGAAAATAGAATGGTAATGAATGAGAGGTGAATTGTGAATAAGATGGAAAATAATGTATAAAGTATGCTTAGAATATGCATGATGGAGAGTGATGAAATATTGAATTATCGTGATATATAAAATATAAAGTTATGTTTGATTATGTGAATATTACGAATGTAAAGTATGATTATGATATTTAAAGATTATGGCTTTTATGCTGAGATGTGGCTTTTATGCCAAGAGATGTGGCTTTTATGCCGAGATATGGCTTTTATGCCGAGAAATGCGGTATTTATGTTGAGATGTGGCTCTTATGCTGAGATGCGATTCTTATGTTGTGAGTTGGCTTGTATGCCAAATCATTTAATGATTGTATAATGTATATTCATAATTTAAAATGAATAATGTGTATATGATGAGATATATTGTAAAATGCGGTGTATGCATGATATGTATTGTGGACAGCCATTCGGTATAGATTACCCCTCGCTTTTGGCACCCGTGGTCCATGTAGAGGCCCAGTTGAGCTACCCAGTGATCCAGGAAGAGATCCAGTGGTTGAGGTGGGGAGACGGTTTATGATACCGGGCTCGGTGAACCAGGATGTGTTCACGGGATGTCGGTGGACTCCCAGCTGGTGGCTGATTTGTTAGTATCCGGATACTAGGTGTCTGATGTATATGAGAGTCAGTTGTGAATTATACTCCTTGACTAATATGCAGATTATTGCATTAATATGATAATGATATGATTGAAATAATGAATTGTGAAATGAATTGATTAAGTATGGGTGCTTAAAATTAATTTATCTCAATGTTGCGAGATATTTGTTATGATGTGAACATAATGAATTTATGATGATTATGATGGATTATGATATGTTGGGTTCATATGAGAAGAGTTTAGTGGATCAATAACTCAGGCAGGAGAATGAGATTCTCCAGGTGATATCAACTCTGATTATGTAGTTGTATCATTCTTGTGATATATACTCACCCTTATTTTATGTTCACAGTGAATAAACCCAAGGATGTTGCGGATGCTGCGGAAACCAGTACAAAAATGAGCAAGGAGTAATGCCAGAGGAGTTTGGAATGTATATCTTGTATATATTTATATGTGAATATATTATCTCGTAGATTTGTAGAAGTATGTGTTGTTGTTGCTTGTTCGTAATGCCTAATGGCACTGAGCCGTCAGTAGATATATGTAGATATGTGTGTAAATCTGTGGGAGTGTGAACTTATGCATAGTATAATATGTGTGTGGTTTGGGTGATGTGATTACGTGATGGCATTGAGCCATTATATATTATGCATCTGTGATGACCAGGTACTGTTGGATGACTATGGTTATGGCATAGAGCTATACTGTAGTAAATCATGCATTATAGGTAGGTTCTATGGATGTCTTTATGCTGTAATAGTTATTTGAAATGATTGAATGTTGTATCGATGAATTGAATAGATTTAGAGATTTGAATTAGTAGTCATCCCTATGACTTTGAGAAACAGGATAGGTGAATTTGAGTTTCAGTGAGTTTCAATACCTTTGCTAAGTATCAATAAGTCCATAAGAATAGTTAAAAGTGGTATGCATTGGATTTGGATCATTTAAGAGTCATTTAGGGTGTTTAGTGTAAGAGTGTTGCACATAAAGTGGTTAAGTTGTATTTCGTGTATAACTTGAGTATATGTTGGAATTTTGGTGAACGAACATCGCCAATAGTTTCAGAATGGGGAAAACATATGGGCCATTAAGTTTTGTGGCAATTAGACCTGAAATGAACTAATTAGATAAGTTAGTAATTGATCAAAAGGCCTAAAATGTGTGACAGCATCAGGTGCTGTCACTGATAAGCCCACGCGTAGCGTCATCCTGGCGCTTAGCGTCAGGGCTACGAATGCACTCTCACGCCTAGCGTGGGACTGGCGCGTAGCGTCAGACCCCTGTTTCAGGTTTTGAGAGTATTTCAACTTAAAAGATTTTGAGGACTATAAATTATTTATTTTAAATTATAATTTGGGTAATTTTTATAAGATGCATTTTTTTTTATTATTTTTGTGATGTAATTTAATTTTAGAAACATGAAAAATTTATTATGAAATTCAATAAATTGAATAAAATAAATATTATTTGATGAGGGATGTCACAAGTACCATACATATATACCCCACTTGCAAAAGCCCTTTATATGACCTATGGTATCCTCCCAAACTTTTTTTTTGTTCAAAACACATAATGCAATACCCAATTCCCTTGTTTTTTCAACTTCTACACCCACACTAATTGATATTCCATCTCATCCCCAGTGTTGTCAACTTTGCCATTGTCGTCGTCGTCTTCTTTATCAGCATCATTACAAGTAGCATTCTCTAGGCGCCTTGAATCGGCAAAAGGCTTCCATCGCATAGTATTTCTTATCTTTGACGTTCTTTCCGATGAGATTAATGTCTTGCTCATCGCAAATCACCTCCCTGAACTTAGAACCGATCGGGTTGCCGCACTGGCCACCCTGAACATACAAGATCTCTCTCATAGTTTGGTTAGGGATGTTGTTGATCCTTTCATCATAAACAAAATCGCCAAACATAAATGGACATTTTGTAGGCTTCCATTCTGATATGGGTTCTTTGGATTCATTCAAGCTATTTTGGAGAGGATTGAACTTCTTCTTAAGTTTGGTTAACCTTCAGAGATTAGTAATGATTGTATAAGCAAGAAAGAAATAGGGAGGATGGTAAATGGTGGTGTGCAACAGCGGAAGGTTCGAGCAGCATTACTTGATACGTTCAGCGGCCATCAAAGTTTGAACGAAGAACAAATTCGCAAAATCATCACTCTCCTCAAAGGAGAGCTTTGATACTATGCTGAAATTTTGAGTAGGAAAGAAAGAGGGTAAAGAACCAAACACATTATTGTATAAATTCATATTGAAAAAATAAATGGCACAATAACAAATATTTATAGGGAAAATGGTTTATCAAACTAACAATCCACTTATCAACTAACTAACCTCTATATTCCTAATATCCACTATGGTTTTTTGAGGTAAGTTTCGTTTGCCCTAATAAAAATTTTCACCTAATTATGTTCCATTTTGATATGGTAAGTTTGAAATTTTTTTACCGAGTCTAGTACATTTTATAAATATTTCAAATTGCGCCAGTAAATTTAGAGTGTCTCATTTATGTTCATTACATTTTAAAAATATTATGGTTTGTCTCTATAAAGAAAAGGGGAATCATGCCCCCATTACCCATATATGATCATGTATTTAAATGACACGGAGATAAAGTCTTGTTGAGAGAAACTTTTAAGTAGATTGTTATTGAGTTTTGATTCAATGTTGGAAATACTAATGCTTAGAGGCAATGTCCCTGCTTAATCCTTAGTTTACTTGATTGTTTTCTTTTAATACATCATAAAAAGTTCTCTATGCGATAAAATTATCTAAATAGATATCTGTATGACAAAGTCCATTGGTCCGTTTTCGCAGATGATGTTAATTTAGCCACTAACTTTAGTCTATATGGATGCACAATTGTGAACGTACTTGACTCAAGTAAAATACACCTATACTTACTGGACCAAATTAGACATTTTTCAAAATGTAATGAAAATAAGTGAAAAATTTTAAATTTGCCACATCAAAATGAAACATTTTTAAAACGTAACTGAAGTGAAAAATTTTAAACTCACTAAAACCAATAGTGGAAATTACCTCGAAGATAAAACAAGAGTGACTTAACCTTAAATAAATTAAGTACAACATGTTATATATATAGACGCACGTAGGTAGGCATGCATATAAAGTTATAAACTATAACATCTATCATTGCCTTTCTCTTATTTTTTTTGTTTTATTTCTCTCCTCTTACACCTCAAGAAACCATTACTCAGTTACATTATCAACCTAATGAAAATCGTCATTGCTGTAAATATGACTTCGATCACTAATTAAAGTTAAGTTTTCACACGTGAAAATTCATAACTAAAGGCCGCTTGTTTAACATTTCTAAAAATTGTTTATATTTTAGAATTTTGGTAAAATTCAGAGGTGCATACATTTTAAACAAAAAAAAAAACATGTTATAAGCCTAATAACCCATCTTGGCCAGTAAGACTAAGCAGAGATAGTTGAAAGGAAGACTTGGAAAGAAAACAAAACCAAAACCGTCATGATGTGGATTTATTTTATTTATTCATTTGGTACAGTACATAGTAGAAAGGTGGAGCTCGAGTTATAGTTAGACAAGAGCCTGATACTTGTTTTGTGGTAGCTCACTATGAGCATACAGTTACATATATTTTTATTCAAGCGAAAGCTCCCAAAATTGAGGATAGAGGGCTCCTTCGTCCCTTGTTCCCTTGCTCACTTTGTTGAGGTTGACCATCTGCAAAGTAGGATTCCTTCTGCTCCTTTAATAGCTTATGGACGTCTTCACCAGAGCCTGGGTATGCAGCATCGTTCACTTCTCTGTCTATTCGGCTTATCACATTGCCCTTCTCACCTTTTAAATTGAAACATATTATATTAACCCTGGTCAGCTATATCTTTCACATGCATTTCATCTCATGAAACAAAACAATAGTACTATACACCATATACCTGCAAGGAAGCTCCTCTGGTTGTTTTCAGCATTGATACCAAATCCAACCAAATTCAACTTTGAGGAAGCGTTCACTGCAACTGGGTAAGATGACGGGATTACGATTATATCTCCTGCACGCAAGTTGGCTCTGTACCTCTTTACTTCTCTTTCCTCTTGTTCGTCTTCCTGCTCTTGCTCATCTTCATCTTCCTCTTGCTGCCTCTGTTCTTCTCTTAAGCCCACAAGTTCAAGGTTTCCTCTTCCTTTGTTAACCGCCACTATCACAATTGCCCTTGAATTCAAATGTGGCAGTAGAAGACCTCCCTAAAATTTTAAAAACCATCCATAATTTGTAAGTTAGGAAGCAAGCAAATTGAAGTCATTGCATAAACTGCAAGTATGACTAATTACCTCATTAATCTCTACATTGCTTATATAGACATCTAATTCCTTAAGCTGTGGGTTTTTCTCAGGGGTGATCTCATAGAACTTGCCAAATTTGTTGGAATAGATAGGGCTGCGGCTTCTCAAGTTGAACGGTTCATTTTCAGAGGAACTGCTCTTTCTTGAGCTAGATTTGGCATGTCTACTCAATTCTTGAATCTTATCCTTTGAGAATTGGACAATAACTCCTTCTTCCTCGCTTTGTTGGCCACCACTCTGCTGCTCCCCTTCCAATAGAACCCTCTGTATCTCCTTGAATGAGCTCTGTGTAACAATAAACAATTAATTATCATATAACATTTAATGATGATTTAATTACATCACATGCCAATCCGATGAAATGAAATTAGCTCACATCCAAGGAGGCCTCCAGAAATCTCTTGCTGAAGCCGCGGAGGTAGGATTGTTGATCTTCAGTGTTGGATGGGAAGAAATCCTAAAGAGAAAGGACAATGCAAGTAATTATCATAGATGGTAAAAAATTGAAGAGGAATATACTAATGAATGTGATCTAAGCAACACCTGGAATTTTCCTGGTCTATTAACTGGCACTGCGAGTTTGATTATTCTGAGATTCTGGTTTTCATCTCGGTTAATCAAATAGAAAGTGATTCCTGCGGGGATTCTAATCGCATCGCCACACTCAAGGTTGTAAGAGTTTTTGTCGTCGGGATATACTAATGTAAGTATGGCTTTCCCTGCAATTATTTACATTAACCAAATAAATATATTAGAGGGATTCAAAATAATTAAAAAGAAAAGAAGTGATGGATAGTTTTGGTTAGTTAGTTGATTACCATTGAGGACAACGAGGATGAAATCAGCATCAGAATGATGAGGGAGAAGCAAGGTGTTGGGTTTGGAGGAAAATTCGACAAGGCGGTAGTTTCTGAGATTCTGAAGTCGGTTGGAGCGTCGTTCGAACCTCTCAAGGACACGAATCCGACCATATTGGTTCTTGTAGAGAGTTTGGAACCTGTTGGACCTGAAGAGGAAAGGATTCCTTCGTGATTGACTTTGTGACTCTTCTTGGCCTTCATCACTCTCATCTTCTTCCTCGTCCTCTGATTGTTTGTGCTGCTGCTGGCTACGACTGCGAGATGGGTGACGACGTGAAGAGGGTGATGGCCATTCATCCTCATCCTCATCTTCTTCCTGTTGTCGTGGACGTGGGTGAGGGCGAGGACGAGGTCTTGGACTTGGATGTCCGCGTGGTTTCTCCTCATCTTCGTCTTCATCCTCATCCTCCTGGGCACCATGGTGGCGTGGCTTTGGACTCTCTGGTTCTGAATGGTGTCGTGGTCTTCCTGGATGACTCTCTTCTTCCTCATCATCTTGCTCACTAGACTGAGTGTCCCTTGAGAGCTTGCAACGAGCCCGGCATGCTTCGACCCTGAAAGGATCTCGCTCATCCCGGCAACTCTGAAGACACTTGTTGTAGTGGCTGGGGCTCTCTTGTTCCCAGTACGCAACAGCAAATGAGACAGAAACTGAAGCTAGGAAAACAATTCCTAGCAGCAACAGTGGAAACCGCGCCATAGCTAAAATTGTTATATCTGTATATATGTATATGATTGCACTCACTCTCGATGATGAGAAGATGGTGTGAGATTACGGGTATTTATAGTCATACAAAGGAGGGTAGTGTTACGAACATGCAGCTTACATTTGGCCACGGGGTGGCGTGCATGCATGAAGCTTGACGAGTGTTGAATTGAACAAAACTGACGTGGCGGAAGAGAGTGCGAGTTAATTCTGATGTGGTGAGTACGTGTTACTATGCATGGATTTTGGGGATCAGTTCTTTTGGGTATACATGGACGCGGCGATTTTGATCTGCTACTGGGTAAGTGAATCGAGATGTTGCTTAATGCTTCGCTTTAATGAACTTGGACATTCTTTTCGAAATGATACTTCAGTTTTGTCTCTGTGTTCCTTGGCCTTTTCTTGTGGTACTCGGCAGTCGAGACTCGAGAGTATCAAGAAAGAAGAAACAAAACAGCGAAGCATGGATAATTGATAAGTACATGGACTTCATATATACTATATGGATATATACTACTACTACTATTACGGTTTAAATATAATAATCTATTATACTTTTCTCAAAATAAAAATATACATCTATTATAGTATTCGTAGATTGAATTGGATCAATTTTAAGCTTAAAAGTCATCCGATCCAATCAAAAAATCATTATACAATTTCTGATCTGATATACATCGATTTGGATTAGATTGAATTTTGCTTTTTAGAAAATACCTTAAATATAAATCACTTACTATAGAAATCAAATACTAAGAGTAGTAATAGACAAACGAACTGAAACAAATGTTTCTTTTCTCTTTAGTTTGAGCAATTGATGAACGTAAATCATAAAATATTAAAATTAAAACATTCACAGTTGCCATTTGGGCTTAAGCTGTTTTGCGCGTGAATTATAAAATTGAAACATTGGAAATTGTCATTTGAGCTTAAACTATTTTACTTTTAGTAATTATAGAAACAAATAAAATATATTCAGCTTTTATATGTAACAGGCCTAGAGTAGTATACTTGTAGTAAAAAAACTTTGAATCGATTTGGATTAGATCGGTTCCTGAAGGTGGAACTGAAGTTCAATCCAATTCATTAAAAAATATTGATTTTTTCAGTTATCAATTTTTTGATTATTAGTTTTTTTGGTTCAATTAAGTGGATTTTTTTTATTGGATTGGATGATAAACACCCCTACTAGCTAGTCCCTGTATCTCAATTAGTAGAGAAAATAATAAATTCATGAAAATTCTTAACTCCAGTCTTTTGATAAATAATGCATTATATGAGTTTATTTAAATATGAAGGAATAATTTAAATATATCATAGTGCGATGGAAATCCTTCTGCCATGAGACTAATTGTTTCTTTCCCGCCCATAAGCTCTTCAGTTAGACTATTTTAGTGATTCAATTGATTGTCTCGATCTTTTGGTTGAATTCCTCAGAAACATTGGCATAAACGATTGAGGGATAAGTACCACCTAGCAAGGATGAATTGAGACGACTTTTACCCTTTTTGCTCTTGGAATTCAATCCCCTGCCTCTTAATTACCTCTAGGAAGAAGCACGATCTCAATCAACATGTGTTGCTTTCAAGGGGAACAACTATAGGTCCTGGTACTGAAGAAACTAATGACTTTGATGTTGATGACGGGAATGCTTCTATTTCATATCCTCCGCTGCTGATTCTACTTATCATTCCGTTCCGCAACGATGTGCTTGATCTTAACCTCCTGTTAAGGATATGTAAATGAGGACACTCTGTAGGGTCCTATTCCTGCTCTCTATCTAGAGCTAAAGCTTCAACAACTACTATTGGTTTTTATTTAATATTAGTTTAATTCTTGCTATCTGGCTTTTTTCTTTATATGGCATCTTTCTTTTGCCTCAGTGCAATCCGGTTCAGAAAAACAGGAAATCCCGTAATTTGGGCTTAGGAAGGCATCTCTAGGCTAATCCCGCATTTGAATCTATACCTATTCGTGCAAAGTCTTCTAGTATACTTTTTAACTTCGTATCTTAACAGGGTACAAGCTATTCTAAGAGCTTTTATATACCACCGATAATTGCAGTAGTAACTTCGTCCCATTTCTTCCTAGAGATGAGACTGGTGTAACTCCTTGTCTTCATGTGTTATGTGCAGCTTCTTCTAGTCATTCTCAAACAGCGCATAGAGTAAGAGCCGTAATTCCTCCATCAACGGTTACGAGAACAGTAAGAACAACTTTAGTTTGCTTTTTAATAAGGAAAATACATCTCATGCCATGGTTTTTGTGAAGGAATGGGTAGCTATTTCTACTATTTTGAAAGCAGTGATTAATATTGTTTAAGAAGCTCATTTTACTATTAAGAAGTACCAAAGGCTTTTTTTTAAGCTCTATCCAAAAAAGTTTTCCTTATATCAACATCTGACGGTTTTAGGGAGAGAAACTTCATCCATGTTTTGAGAATCTACAATCGCTTGGCTGACTTGCTAGCCCTTATGGAATAAATACTACGTCGCTCTAGTACACATGCTAGTATACCAAAAAAGTACAGAGTCATTTGTCATCGAGAGATTGGACATCCTAGCAACAGAGAGCCCTTCTGTTAAATAGGATTCATTCATCTTCTTGGATGAAGACTCTCAAAAGTTAGAAGATGATGACCTATATCACCAGTCAAGACGAAGAAGATTACGAGGATGATGGGAACCTTGGTCTTATTCTTTCTACAATTATCTCAAGGATGGGTTCATACCCGAGTACGCCACTCGTGATCAGAACAGATCCTGGAGTTTTCTTTAAGGCATTCCTTTCCTGTTCTGGGCAAGCCTCTTTTCATTATAGCGTTCAGTCTGTAAGTTAAACAAAAGTCCTTTCTCTTTATTTCTATCCAATCAGCCAGTTGCAGAAGAAGCTCAGCTTAAATCCAATTAGACCAATATTATTCTAAACGTTTTTTACATGTCAGTTGCTAACCATAAAGTTGAATTGATAAGCTAACGGAATTTGAAAATTTTCTTCAGAGTATACTAAACATCAAGTTCCTGCAAACTAGGTTAAGAAATCCTATGGGCAAGACAATTAGTGAGAGGTCTTTCATGTACTAGATCCTAGTAGATAGCGAGATTATGACTTCAAAAGTCACCTTTAATGATTCATATTAATCTTCTATACAATGATCAAAAAAGGTGTTAGACAGTTATCTCTAGGTCTTAAGAAAGAAATAAAAAATCCTTTGGCTAAGCTAATAACTAAGGATTAGGAAGGATCTAACTGAGGTTTGACACTACCTTTAATCAACTATGATGTAAGGTAAAGACAATTCGATATTTCTTTCAAGGTTGGTGTTAGAACCAAGAAGATTTTTTGAAGTACTCTTAGATTTGTTGATAACCAACATCAAACATCTTAATTAATCCAGTTATGAGTTGTTAAATGTTTGATAAAGATCATTCAAGTGTTTCAGGATATAAAGCACAGGTTATAAATCAAAGGGGGAACTCGCATTCAATAAGTCTGGTAGGACAAAACTAAGGTATGCATCAAAGAAACCCACAGAGTCTAGGAATGCCTCTCATTAGAAAAACTTTCTTCTGGACGTGTGACAGACCCGGACTCATCATGTCATGTAGCAAGCCTTAAAGAATCTAAAAGAATTCACTGATTAAGGTAACCTTCCTCAATCAGACTTTATCTCCACAAAAAAGGCTGTTTCAGACCTCTTTCAAATTCACAAGAAAGGATCAAATTACTTTTTGAATTTTGGGTCTTATCATCAACACCTTATGATTCACCAGATCTTAATCTAGTTTCAGATATTTCCTCTGAACGAATCAAGTCTGGAGCTATATATGATGACTCAACAAAGCATCTTTCCTTCTCAGCACAAAGTCATATCACAAGAAAGGAAACTTTAAAATAAAGCAAATCAAGATCCATCTCTTGATGAAGAACTTTCCATCTTAGTGAAACTAACTCCATGCCTGCAATTGCACAAATTTCAAAAGCTCTTTGATCTAGGCTTATCATGAAGAACAAATCTCTCCAAGAATTATATCCGTTAAAAAAACTTCTCTCAAGCATTTGAATAATGCACCTTTCAAATGTCATCCAACGGATCTATCTCTCTCAATAGGAAAATCCTATATATTACAATTCTCTTCTCAATATAAAGTATGCACAAATGTGTGTGCATGAGAGACTCATTAGAAAAGTAGAGAAAAATGTAAGAAAGCAAAAATATCAGGAGAGAACATCAAGAAGAATACAGAGAAGAAAAGAAAAGAAAGAAAAGAAAGAAAAAGAAAGAGAGCTTGTAAGAGCATTTCAGAAAGTTAGAGATGTGGATATCACTTAAAGGAGAGTATGATCTATGTAAAAGAAGAAGATACACAAATCCCAGATATGTGTATGCAAAAGCCTCAAAAGAAGAAGGAAAATTTCATTTGCACTAATATATCCAATCTCTTGTAAATACAGGTCAGTTTGATCTATGGGGAAACACTTTGGTCTGAAGAGGCTTTAGAAAGAATACTTGGGTTTGAGCTAGGAGTGGGTGCTTGCAAAAAAATAGCATGGGTTGTGCTTAAGTCAGGAGTGGCTGGATTCAAGATTACTCAGAAGCACAAGTTGTGCTTAAGTCAGGAGTAGCTGGAGTCAGTAATACTCATAGGCTCGGTCTGTGTTAGTCCTCAAATTTATAATAAAATCTTTAATAAAAATTTTATAAAAAGAATAAAAATTTGGTTAATTTGTTAGAAATTTAGGTTCTAAATTCAATAAATGGATGTTGTTAAGAAATAATCTGTCCTTGATCAATTTTCTCTAGTTTTGCAGTGAAAATGTGAAGAATTTAAAGAGAAAAATTAAAGAACTGGAAAGCTGACGTGTAGCATCAACACCACACGTAGCGTGGGGATTTCTGATGCTGACGCTATGCGTCACAGCCACGCGTAGCGTCAGAAGCAACGTGGACTCCATTTCCAGGTAGCCAAGCACTCAGATAAGTGGCCCAAAATGGGCCAATCCACTTCAGCTAAGTGCCAAGTTGAAAGAAAGGGACAAGACACACCTGTCTGGGCATGATTAATTAAAATAATTACACAATCATGACCACTTCGAGCTGTTTAATGGAAGCTGAGTCAGGGATCTGACGCGTAGCGTCAGGACCCTTCCTCAGTCCTATAAATAGAGCCATTCTCCAAGCATCCAGCATCCCATTTTTAACTCTTCTGAGTTCTTCCTCTCTTATTCACTTGTGTTTGAGTGTTCCTTTTATGAGTTTGTATTTCTAGAATAGTTTTCTAGATACTTGAGAGTGTTGTGTGGTATTGTGATCATTGTATCGTGAAGTTTCCATCACTTTCATAATGTCAACCTCTGTAAGTGTTGTTCTTACTTTTATTATGTGTAACTAAATTGTTTATGTTGAAATTTGGTTAATCAATCTATTATATGATGTTGTGATTAGAACCTCTACATATTTATGATTCAAGTGCATGTTAGTATTTCAACTCTTTATTAATATGAACATCAAACACGAGAATGATTGTCATGTGTATTAAAACTTGTTTTATTAGTATGAATATCAAACGGAAGAATGACTATTCATGCCGAATTAAAATCTGTTTTAATAAAAGTAAAAGTTACAATACCCTTAATATGCCAATTACTAGGGATAGAATATGTAATTATTGTTGCCATAAGGCTAGGACTTCATGCAAGTTTTTATTGAGAAAGCTCACGAGAGATCAGACTTTACGATAAATACTTAGAATTTATATCACAAGGAATTGGTTATAATGACTTTAAGCTGCAATAACATGAACTTGATGATTAAGTATGTATGTTTGTAATTATTTCATTATATTTTAGTGTGAGGATCCTAATTCCAACATAATTTGTTCATCTGTGTTTTTACTTCAAGTATCTGAATTATCCGGAATTACATATCAACTTTATAGTTAGATTTTATCTTTCCTATCTTTCTACCTTATGAACAAATCAACCTTCAATGTTTGTGAATAATGTATAAATTATTTATAAATTATTCTTTTGTTAATAATTATTGATAAATTTACTATAGTAAATAAGAAATTACTGTAAGTTATTGGACTTTCAATCCCAGTGGAACGATATCTAAATTTGAAAACTATAAACGATTGGTGCGCTTGCCAATTAATAACCCAACAGTAACACGGGGGTTAACAAGTTTTCTGGCGTCGTCGCTGGGGATTGAATTGATTTAGTAAAATAGTAAATTTTGAGTTACCGTGTTAAAAATATTTTTTTACCCTAGTGAAATTTTTTTATTTATTCATTTATTCTTTCATTTTAAAGGTGTTTTACTAACTTTTCTTTATTTAGTGTGTTTATGCACACTCGATCTTCTGCAGGAAAGGTGTTCATTGATCCTGAGATCGAGAAGTTTGTAAAGAAACTTAATGCATTAAAATCTAAAAAAACAAAAACTTCTTCTTCTTCAACTTCATCTTCTTTTGAAAAATCTGAAAATTTTGAAAATTCTAATATGGTTGCTGAAAGAAGAACATTGGGACAGTTTGCTACTATTAATGGACCACCTCGTGTTTCGGGGATGTATCAAGGACCTATTGCTGTTGTAGAAATCAAACCAGCTACTTTAAACATTATTCAAAATAATCAATTTGCTGGTTTGAATAATGAGGAACCTTATGAATACTTAACAAAGCATCTTTCCTTCCCAGCACAAAGTCATATCATAAGAAAGGAAACTTTAAAATAAACCAAATCAAGATCCATCTTTTGATGAAGAACTTTCCATCTTAGTGAAACTAACTCCATGCCTACAACTGCACAAATTTCGAAAGCTCTTTGATCTAGGCTTATCATTAAGAATAAATCTCTCCAAGAATTATATCCGTTAAAAAAACTTCTCTCAAGCATTTGAATAATGCATCTTTCAAATGTCATCCAACGGTCTCTCTCAACAGGAAAATCCTATATATTGCAATTCTCTTCTCAATAGAAAGTATGCACAAATGTGTATACAAGAGAGACTTATTAGAAAAGTAGAGAAAAATGTAAGAAAGCAAAAATATCAGGAGAGAACATCAAGAAGAATACAGAGAAGAAAAGAAAAGAAAGAAAAGAAAAAGAGCTTGTAAGAGCATTTCAGAAACGTAGAGATGTGGATATCACTTAAAGGAGAGTATGATCTATGTAAAAGAAGAAGATACAAAAATCACAGATATGTTTATGCGAAAGCCTCAAAAGAATAAGGCAAATTTCATTTGTACTAATACTTTTAATCTCTTGTAAATACAGGTCAGTTTGATCTGTCAGGAAACACTTTGGTCTAAAGAGGCTTTGGAAAGAATACTTAGGTTTGAGCTAGGAGTAAGTGCTTGCAAAACAATAGCATGGGTTGTGCTTAAGTCAGGAGTGGCTGGATTCAAGATTACTCAGAAGCACAAGTTATGCTTAAGTCAGGAGTGGCTGGAGTCAGTAATACATGTAGGCTCGGTCTGGGCTGCTTATGTAAAAGAAATATTGTACATAATGAAAAAACCCTTCAAATATGAAGGTACTGGATGTAGCTTCTGAGTTGGGAGTGAACCAGTATAAATTTTTTGTGTGCTTTTCTCTTTCCCTATCTTTTCATAAGTCTGTTGCTCTATCTCTTGCACGATCGTTGTCTCGTTAACGCATTTATGTTTAAATATCACTTTTTGGTTTGAAAAAGTGAACAGACTTATTCAACCCCCCTTCTAAGTCTGTTCTCCAAACCAACAATTGGTTCCCAAGTGAGACCTTGATGAAGAGGTACATGTGAGGTCCCTGGTATGTACCATGTGATCAAGAAAGGAAGCCTTTCCCTACCATGGATACGGCGTTCTCAATAGACCGCTAAGGTAAGACTTATGAATCAAAGATAGACAGCCTTAGAGGCTTGTTGGCAGAATACTTCCCTAAAAGAAAGATTCTTTTCTATTAGTAAGAGAATCTCAGAAGCTAAGCTTTGAAAAGGCAATGCTCTTCCTGACAACTATTTTCAAGTGTTAAGTAAGTTGGCATTCGTTTATCAAGTGCTAACAAAAGATCGTTCCCTTCTATCCGAACTACTGGTAGAAAGGTAGATTTCAGACCAACCAAATCTTGAATTTCGTATAGAAAGAAACTTTAAGCAATATATTCAAGTTTAGTACGAGATCAAAATGAAGATGTAGTTCATTCTTATAATAAGATAATTAATCCAAGTGAAGTGGTGCTTCTGATACAATAGAAGTCCAATTCCAATCCAAGCTCCGGTTTTTGACTTTGATTCTTTCATCTCAATTTGCTTTGTCTTCCGTGCTCGGGCTAAGCCCTTGGTTTGCTTTTCTCTCATCACCTTTCTTTTAGCTAACTGCCTTTATAACTGACTCATATAGTAGTAGGGAGAGCTGACCACTTAGACAAAGACTTTGTTTGTTATGGGAAGGCTTTAACCTCTATCAAAATTACACCTTTTGATGGTCATAGAAACCTTAATTTCTTTCTCTAAGCTGAGCTCCTAAGGCCATAGCCTGTGCTTCTAAGCCCCACTGGGTTAAACTAGACTCAAATATGGGTAAAACACGTTGATCGGCTTTCTAAGGAAGTATGGCTTTATACGTAATACCAAACCCTTTCTTTTGAATATCCCGCCTCTACCACTTGCTCTGGTTGGGCTGATTTCTCGTAAATCCCTTGTCTGACAAATTTTACCCCTTACTTACTTAAGTTAAAGAAGCGAAGAACTTGTTTTCTAACCACTAGATTAAGCAAAAATTAGAACTTCCAACCCCAAACTACCTCCAATGCCACTTCAGGGGAAGACCTAACATCTGTAAGTGAATAATTAGGATAGGAATTTCTTCATTTCACAGGTCAGGGTGAAAGAAAGACTCAAAATGTCGATACTTGGATGGAAAAAATGTTGTATATAAGTTTCTCATATAATTCGAATATCAAAATCCCATATATAACAACAAATTTCAACGCTTATTCTTTTTAATCGAGCCTTTCGATATGTCATTATACCTCGAGAATTCAAAAGAATTTCAATCCCAATCCCATTTATTTATTGGTCAACAACCTATTTTTATGGTAGAGATTCCCTAAAAAAAGTATTTTTTCAACAATGTAGAAGAGCAGAACCATGACATGAAGGAAATCCAACATGAATTTTTTGGATCAATTAATTTATGATTATATCATATCCCTTATGACGAGTCTAGTGCTTTCTTATCTCCTACTTTTTATTTGGGTGTTATCTACTTGGAAAATTGCTCGATTTAGTGGTATTTTATATTCTAACTACCAAGAGAAGGTCAATGAAATTGTAGCGCAAACAATAAAAGAATAAATCTGCCAACAATCCATTGACCCTTTTTTAGCAAATTTCAATGCCACGAGGGCATGCTTAAATTAAGCTAATTAATATAACGCTTGGTGTGAATAATTGGAATAATTTGGGATTGTTAGCAAATTTTTATAGATGTTTTGAACGGGGGCCGCGTAAAATGTATGTACGAGTCTTTGATGTTTGGTTTCAAATCGTAATCTAATATTTTGAAATGAGCACAACATGAAATGTCAATAATATATGAATTTTCTCTTATTTCGCTTCTTGTTCGCGAAGCGACATACCAAAAAAAAAGAAAATATATTCTATAAATATCATAGGATTCACCACTTTCCTATGTCAAATATTTTTTTAAGATAGGCGGAGTCTTTCCTATGTCGTTGAAGATCGGAGACAAGTTCATCTAAAAATAAGATTTGTCTCAATTCATTTTTACTGCCAAAAGCGCATTTTGGATCGCATTTATCTCGTGTATGATCCAAGAAGTCCACACTCCATTAATTCTGAATGGATTGTATGGGGCCTTTACATCCAACGATGGCTCCTTAGAAAAGATCTCTTGAAAAAGAGAGTAGCATCTATGTCGGCCTTCGTGGACCTGTAGATCTTTGCATTCTATGTCCAAGAGCCAGTTATATTCTCTTTTGAAGAAGAATTGAAAAGTCTCTTTCTCACCTCTGACCAATATTCCCCCTTTTCTGTATCAACAATAAAAATAGTATTTGTATTTTCCAATGCTACGATTCTATTTCTCATTGATGACTCAAGGGAGTCATTGTGAATAATGGGCCAAGGCTCTACAAGGACTCAGAGCTTAAAGGAATCTTCTGATGTTATGCTTGAACCAACACGTTCATGCAGAAGTACAATAAAGTAGAGGGGAAATGAACTAAAATGATAAACTTATTAGAAACTCTATTACAAAACTGACCAATAAATAGATACACATGAACCATTAAATTTTAGAAAGAGCCCATTGTAACTTGGGCCTTTTCCTTCTCACAATGATATATTTAAATTATTCTTTCATATTTAAATAAACTCATATAATGCATTATTCATCAAAAGATTAGAGTTAAGAATTTTCATGAATTTATTAGTTTCTCTACTAATTGAGATACAGGGACTAGCTAGTAGGGGTGTTTATCATCCAATCCAATAAAAAAATCCACTCAATTGAACCAAAAAAACTAATAACCAAAAAACTGATAACCGAAAAAATCGATATTTTTTAATGAATTGGATTGAACTTCAGTTCCACCTTCAGGAACCGATCCAATCCAAATCGATTCAAAGTTTTTTTACTACAAGTATACTACTCTAGGCCTGTTACATATAAAATCCTAATATATTTTATTTGTTTCTATAATTACTAAAAGTAAAATATTAAAATTAAAACATTCATCGTTGCCATTTGGGCTTAAGCTGTTTTACGCGTGAATTATAAAATTGAAACATTGGAAATTGTCATTTGGGCTTAAACTATTTTACTTTTAGTAATTATAGAAACAAATAAAATATATTAGGCTTTTATATGTAACAGGCCTAGAGTAGTATACTTGTAGTAAAAAAACTTTGAATCGATTTGGATTGGATCGGTTCCTGAAGGTGGAACTGAAGTTCAATCCAATTCATTAAAAATATCGATTTTTTCGGTTATCAATTTTTTGGTTATTAGTTTTTTTAGTTCAATTGAGTGGTTTTTTTATTAGATTGGATGATAAACACCCCTACTAGCTAGTCCCTGTATCTCAATTAGTAGAGAAAATAATAAATTCATGAAAATTCTTAACTCCAGTCTTTTGATAAATAATGTATTATATGAGTTTATTTAAATATGAAAGAATAATTTAAATATATCATTGTGAGATGGAAAAGGCCCAAGTTACAACGGGCTCTTTCTAAAAATTAATGGTTCATATGTATTTATTTATTGGTCAATTTTGTATATAGAATTTCTAATAAGTTTATCATTTTAGTTCATTTCCCCTCTACTCTATTGTACTTCTACATGAACGTGCTGGTTCAAGCAAAACATTAGAAGATTCCTTTGAGCTCCGAGTCCTTGCAGAGCCTTGGCCCATTATTCACAATGACTCCTTTGAGTAATCAATGAGAAATAGAATCATAGCATTGGAAAATATGAATACTATTTTTCTTTTTGATACAGAAAAGGGGGAATATTGGTCAGAGGTGAAAAAGAGACTTTTCAATTCTTCTTCATAAAGAGAATTTAACTGGCTCTTGGACATAGAATGCAAAGATCTACAGGTCCACGAAGGCCGACATAGATGTTACTCTCTTTTTCAAGAGATCCTTTCTAAGGAGCCATCGTTGGCCGTAAAGGCCCCTACAATCCATTCAGAATTAATGGAGTGTGGACTTCTTGGATCATACACGAGATAAATGTGATCCAAAATGCGCTTTTGGTAGTAAAAATGAATTGAGGCAAATCTTATTTTTAGATGAACTTGTCTCCGATCTTCAATGACATAGGAAAGACTCCGCCTATCTTAAAAAAAATATTTGACATAGGAAAATGGTGAATCCTATGATATTTATAGAATATATTTTCTCTTTTTTCGGTATGTCGCTTCATGAACAAAGGAGCGAAATAAGAGAAAATTCATATATTGACATTTCATGTTATGCTTATTTCAAAATATTAGATTACGATTTGAAACCAAACATCAAAGACTTGTATATACATCTTACGCGGCGCCCGTTCAAAACATCTATAAAAATCTGCTAACAATCCCAAATTATTCCAATTATTCACACCAAGCATTATATTGATTAGCTCAATTGAAGCATGCCCTCGTGGCATTGGAATTTGCTAAAAAAGGGTCAATGAACTGTTAGCAGATTTGTTCTTTTATTGTTTGCACCACAGTTTCATTGACCTTCTCTTGGTAGTTAGGATATAAAATACCACTAAATCGAGTAATTTTCCAAGTAGATAACACCCAAATAAAAAGTGGAAGATAGGAAAGCACTAGACTCCTCATAAGGGATATGATATAATCACAAATTAATTGATCCAAAAAATTCATGTTGGATTTCCTTCACGTCGTGGTTCTACTCTTCTACATTGTTGAAAAAATACTTTTTTTAGGGAATCTCTACCATAAAAATAGGTTGTTGACCAACAAATAAATGGGATTGGGATTGAAATTCTTTTGAATTCTCGAGGTATAATGACAGATCGAAAGGCTCGATTAAAAAGAATAAGCGGAGAAATTTGTTGTTATATATGGGATTTTGATATTCGAATTATATGAGAAACTTATATACAACATTTTTTCCATCCAAGTATCGACATTTTGAGTCTTTCTTTCACCCTGACCTGTGAAATGAAGACATTCCTATCCTAATTATTCACTTGCAGATGTTAGGTCTTCCCCTGAAGTGGCATTGGAGGTAGTTTGGGGTTGGAAGTTCTAATTTTTGCTTAATCTAGTGGTTAGAAAACAAGTTCTTCGCTTCTTTAACTTAAGTAAGTAAGGGGTAAAATTTGTCAGACAAGGGATTTACGAGAAATCAGCCCAACCAGAGCAAGTGGTAGAGGCGGGATATTCAAAAGAAAGGGTTTGGTATTACGTATAAAGCCATACTTCCTTAGAAAGCCGATCAACGTGTTTTACCCATATTTGAGTCTAGTTTAACCCAGTGGGGCTTAGAAGCACAGGCTATGGCCTTAGGAGCTCAGCTCAGAGAAAGAAATTAAGGTTTCTATGACCATCAAAAGGTGTAATTTTGATAGAGGTTAAAGCCTTCCCATAACAAACAAAGTCTTTGTCTAAGTGGTCAGCTCTCCCTACTACTATATGAGTCGGTTATAAAGGCAGTTAGCTAAAAGAAAGGTGATGAGAGAAAAGCAAACCAAGGGCTTAGCCCGAGCACGGAAGACAAAGCAAATTGAGATGAAAGAATCAAAGTCAAAAACCGGAGCTTGGATTGGAATTGGACTTTTATTGTATCAGAAGCACCACTTCACTTGGATTAATTATCTTATTATAAGAATAAACTACATCTTCATTTTGATATCGTACTAAACTTGAATATATTGCTTAAAGTTTCTTTCTATACGAAATTCAAGATTTGGTTGGTCTGAAATCTACCTTTCTACCAGTAGTTCGGATAGAAGGGAACGATCTTTTGTCAGCACTTGATAAACGAATGCCATCTTACTTAACACTTGAAAATAGTTATCAGGAAGAGCATTGCCTTTTCAAAGCTTAGCTTCTGAGATTCTCTTACTAATAGAAAAGAATCTTTCTTTTAGGGAAGTATTCTGCCAGCAAGCCTCTAAGGCTGTCTATCTTTGATTCATAAGTCTTACCTTAGCGGTCTATTGAGAACGCCGTATCCATGGTAGGGAAAGGCTTCCTTTCTTGATCACATAGTACATACCAGGGACCTCACGTGTACCTCTTCATCAAGGTCTCACTTGGGAACCAATTGTTGGTTTGGAGAACAGACTTAGAAGGGGGGTTGAATAAGTCTGTTCACTTTTTCAAACCAAAAAGTGATATTTAAACATAAATGCGTTAAGCACAGCGGACAAGACTTTTGCGAGACAACGATCGTGCAAGAGATAGAGCAACAGACTTATGAAAAGATAGGGAAAGAGGAAAGCACACAAAAGATTTATACTGGTTCACTTCCAACTCAGAAGCTACATCCAGTACCTTCATATTTGAAGGGTTTTTTCATTATGTAAAATATTTCTTTTACATAAGCAGCCTAGACTGTTAACCCCCGTGTTACTGTTGGGTTATTAATTGGCAAGCGCACCAATCGTTTGTAGTTTTTAAATTTAAATCTCGTTTCGTTGGGATTGAAAGTCCAATAACTTACAGTAATTTCTTATTTACTATGGTAAATTTATCAATGATTATTAACAAAAGAATAATTTATAAACAATTTATACAATATTCACAAACATTGAAGGTTGATTTGTTCATAAGGTAGAAAGATAGGAAAGATAAAATCTAACTATAAAGTTGATATGTAATTCCGGATAATTCAGATACTTGAAGTAAAAACATAGATGAACAAATTATGTTGGAATTAGGATCCTCACACTAAAATATAATGAAATAATTACAAACATACATACTTAATCATCAAGTTCATGTTATTGCAGCTTAAAGTCATTATAACCAATTCCTTGTGATATAAATTCTAAGTATTTATCGTAAAGTCCGATCCCTCATGAGCTTTCTCAATAAAAACTTGCATTAAGTCCTAGCCTTATGACAACAATAATTATCAATTTTGTCCCTAGTAATTGCCATATTAAGGGTATTTCAACTTTTACTTTTATTAAAACAGATTTTAATTCGGCATGAATAGTCATTCTTCCGTTTGATATTCATACTAATAAAACAAGTTTTAATACACATGACAATCATTCTCCTGTTTGATGTTCATACTAATAAAGAGTTGAAATACTAACATGCACTTGAATCATAAATATGTAGAGGTTCTACTCACAACATCATATAATAGATTGATTAACCAAATTTTAACACAAACAATTTAGTTACACATAATAAAAGTAAGAACAACACTTACAGAGGTTGACATTATGAAAGTGATGGAAACTTCACGATACAATGATCACAATACTACACAACACTCTCAAGTATCTAGAAAACTATTCTAGAACTACAAACTCACAAAAGGAACACTTAAACACGAGTGGATAAGAGAGGAAGGACTCAGAAGAGTGGAAAATGGGATGCTGGATGTGTGGAGAATGGCCCTATTTATAGGGTTGAGGAAGGGTCCTGACGCTACGCGTCATGTCCCTAACTCAGCTTCCATTAAACAGCTCGAAGTGGCCATGATTGTGTAATTATTTTAATTAATCATGCCCAGACAGGTGTGCCTTGTCCCCCTCTATCGGCTTGGCACTTAGCTGAAGTGGAATGACCCATTTTGGGCCACTTGGCTGAGTGCTTGGCCACCTGGAAGTGGAGTCCACGTTGCTTCTGACGCTACGCGTGGCTATGACTCATAGCGTCAGCATCAGAAATCCTCACACTACGCATGGTGTTGATGCTACACGTCAACTTTCTAGTTCTTCAATTTTTCTCTTTAAATTCTTTACATTTTTACTGCAAAACTAGAGAAAAGTGATCAAGGACAGATTATTTCTTAATAACATCCATTTATTGAATTTAGAACCTAAATTTCTAACAAATTAACCAAATTTTTATTCTTTTTACAAAATTTTTATTAAAGATTTTATTGTAAATTTGAGGACTAACAAATACCCCTAACTTGAGACATTGCTTGTCCTCGAGCAAGAGAGAAAATAAAATTTGAAATCAAATTTTTGAGTTAGTCCGAGAATTTATCACAAAAAGTAATTTCACAATTTACCATTTTGAAATAACCAAAAATAGATATCTTATGTAACAAAAGTTTAATGACAAAAATCTTTACAATGTTTTATTATCAAAGTTTAATTTCAGGCTTACCTCACAAGTGTTTATCTCTGCGCAAAGGGTAACTTGTTTTACCTGATCGATCATAAAATCAAACAAATTTAATTTTGATTTTCATCTAGTCAATGTTTAATCATACAGAGATAATTCAAAAATCACAAGGTCTTTTTAAGGGTTGTAATAAGGCTTGGTTACAAGAAATTATGGTTTTTCTCGGAATTCAAAAACCTGAAATCATAAAAGAGCATTTTATAATTTTTAGGCTTTCTCTTGGCCTAAATCTCAATTCCCTTATTGATGAAAAATAAATACCCTAACTTGATTCTTTTCATTATTTTTGATTTGCATGTATTCATTTTTTTTCATTTACATGCACTATTTTTTTTTGTTGAAAAGAATCAAAGTGTTTAATTTTCACTCCCCATTCTTGTAAGAATATTCGAAATATCTTTCATTTTGCTCAATTGCTCTTTTAATTAATCAAGTATAGGGAATGGTTAAATTTGATAAAGGTTAGGGGTACCAAAGAGATTATTTTTCAGGCTCAAAATTGGCTTTCAAAGGATAAAATAATTTTACCATGGTAAGCTTTTTGGCCCAAGGTTTCTTTTACGAAAAATGTGTCTTGATCATTTTCTTGAATTCTCTGTACAATAACACAAATCACAGATTAAAGCAAAATCAATTTGAATAAAGTTATGTGGAAACCCTCAAGTATTTAAAAGATCTCTCAACTCACCGGGTTGAAATTAGCTTAATAGTTAATAAAATTATTGTAATTGAATTTTATCAAAATTCCTTAATTATAAAAAAGAATCTATAATTGAAAAAATGGTTTTATTGTGTAAAAAAACTTAAGTGTATAAATTTTCTTATTTTCAAAAATTTGATTTATTTATTAAAAAGATAAAATTTATTTTTTATTTTATTTTTTAAGACAATACGCTACAATAAAACACACCACATAATAATAAACCATAATAATCCAAAATCAACTAAACCAATGTAAATACCAAACTAAATGAAAACTGAAATATATGTAAAAGGTGCAGAAAAATAACAGCATCAGTCCTCCATGTGATCCTCATCATCTCCCTCTTCATGTACATCATCCTCTGTCTCAGCATGTGCTCCAGACGGTCCACCAGCCTCAGGGTATGTAGGTGAATCACCAGGCCAACCTATATGAGCTGCAAACTCAGCTGGTATGACATAAGGTGCTACCTCCCCCTGAAGTCTGTACTGATAGAATACATCATAAAGATGCATATAAGCTCTGTGTGTGGCAGCCATCATCTGCATCATATGTTGATGCTCAAGAGTCATCCTTGCAAATCCATCAGTGATAGCATCAGTAGATGGTGGCTGAACTGGTGGTCTCCTCCTCCTCTGTCTGGGTTGAGCCTCCTGCTCTAGTGGTGGAAGCTCGCACTGCTGGATGAAATAATCTCTATTCACTAAAACCTTGGGAACTCTCCCCGAAGAACTAGTGAACTCAGGCGATGGCACGACAACTCCTTGCCTTCTCAGTAAGGCAGATATGATGACAGGGAAGGGAATAGGACGGTTCACCTTATACCCGAGAGCATAAAGGTGAATCTGCTCAGATATCAGCTCAGCAATGTCAATAGTATGGCCCTGAAGAATAGAGTAAAGAAGGCAGCAGCGATCAACTGGGATAGAAGAGAGGTGGGTGATAGGAGTGTGTTATGCAGCATGAGATGAGACCATGCCTGAGCTATAGGGGTTAGCTGGGTCTTGAGGAGGTTTAATGGAGTCCTTCCAACCTTACTCAGGTTGAAGAAAATTCTATTCTTGCTCAAGAAGTGAGCAACCTGATCTAAGAAGTATCCTAAATCACCATCCTCAGTCGCAACCTTGTTTCTGTTTTCTTTCCAGAAACAAGTATCGCTCTCGGGAGTAGGCTCCCAAGGATTACCCAATAGGGTACTAATGGTGTCTCAGTCATACATAATATGTCGACCCCTAACCCAACTCATCCTCTGATGGCCGATATTCGGAGAGTCCTGGCGAGTCCTGTAGGCGTTCGCATAAAACTCCATTACTAAGATAGGGTCCTCCTTAGTAGGTAGGGAAAATAGGGATCCCCATCTTCTCCTTTGGACCTCATCTTGTAGCTCAGGATAGTCTCCAGCGCTCAGATCTAAGACTCTCTCCCAGATGAGTCTCTAGCCCTTTATCTGATGGAACCGGGCCCATTTCGTATCAGTGTGAAATCTAGTGGGATCTCTAGGTCCCAGCTGCTCCTCACCTTGAAGATCTGGATCTTCAGAGGTGGTATCTGTGTCAGTGGTCCTCCTCTATCTTTTTAGACCAGTAATAGGAATGGATTTCCTAGGTGCCATCTGCAAAAAAATTTTTTTACAAAAATCAAATACACATCACACTATATTATATAAATCATGCCAAACATCAAAAATTAACAATCATATTTTTGGTTTTTATATTCTATGCAAAACAATAAAAACTCATCCAAAACTTACACAATATAAAATTTTATTTACAACAAAATATTTACACATTATCAAAACAATGCATATTTTTTTTTGGATTTTTAACATATAACAAAATTCACAAATCTTTGCAAATTATAAAACACAAATATTTACAAAGTTTAATTTATTTATTTTTATGCAAGAAAGTATAACAAACATACAATTTTAAGAAATTTTATTAAATTTTAAAAAGAAAAAACGAACAATCAACAACAAAAATTAAACAGAACATATTTATCACAGACAAAAAAATAGAAAAACAGAATATACATTATTAGAAATTAAAACACAAAATTGACAGAATTCAAAAAAAACAGAGGCTGACGCTACGCTTGGGTGGGACGCGACGCGTCAGCCCTGTTCTGCCCACGCTGCGCGTCAGTGGGACGCTACGCGTGGGGTTACAGTTCATGCCTTACGCTACGCGTCAGTGGGACGTTACGCGTGAGGTGCGCAGTTTCAATCATAGAAACAAGGGTTGTGCAACAACAACCCCTCAAAACTTCATTCAATCGAAACAATCCTAAATCTAACAGCAATCAAATCCCAATGGTTTTCTAATCCTAATCCTAACCACATGCTTTCTAAAAATCAAAAATCAAAAGCAATCTTTTAAAGAGAAAAAAGAGAAGATACTTACTTCAAATCCTTATGTAGTTGATGAAAGAATGAGGGAATGTGGATGATTGAGAGTGAAAATAGGGTTCTGAGAGGCAAAGTGAGGCAGAGAGGGAAATTTAGGTTTTTAAAACCTAAATTGGGCTCTCTAGTTTAGTTTTAAAAACTGAACATGGGCTCTGACGCTACGCGTGGGTTTTTTTAATTATATATAAATAAATATAAATTAATAAGAAAATAATGGGGTGCTTCCCATTGAGCGCTTGATTTATTGTCTCTAGCTTGACATCCTGCAAATCATAAATCAGTCAGATAACAAATGGTAGTGAGTCTGTCGATCTCACCACCCAGATACAGTTTCAACCTTTGCCCATTAACCATCCAACTTCTTTTAGAAGTTAGATCTTCAATTTCAACTACTCCATAAGATTTAACTTCCTTGATTACAAAAGAGCCTGACCATTTAGATTTCAATTTACCAAGAAATAGTCTTAATCTTGAATTAAACAATAAAACTTGCTGACCTGGTATGAAGTATCTATTTTTAATTTTCTTATCATGGTATGCTTTTACCTTGTTCTTATAACTTCTAGATGTCTCATAAGCATTGTTTCTCATTTCTTCTAACTCAAATAACTGCAACTTTCTTTTATCAGTTGCTGCATTTGGATCAAAGTTGAGAAATTTTAAAGCCCAATATGCTTTATGTTCCATCTCTACTGGAAGATGACAAGCTTTTCCATAGACCATTTGGAAAGGAGAAAGGCCAATTGGAGTCTTAAATGTAGTTCTGTATGCCCAGAGTGCATCATCAAGCTTTTGTGACCAATCTTTTCTGGAGGAAGACACAGTCTTTTCCAAAATCCTTTTCACTTCCCGATTTGAAATCTCAGCCTATCCATTGGTTCGTGGATGATATGCTGTGGCCACTTTATGTCTCACTCCATAGTGTTGTAACACTTTCTGAAGAACTTTGTTACAAGAATGTGATCCTCCATCACTGATCAAAGTTCTTGGTGTTCCAAACCTGCAGAAAATATTTTTCTTCAAGAAATTCACTACAGTTTTAGTGTCAGCATTAGGTGAAGTGATTGCTTCTACCCATTTTAAAACATAATCGACTGCCAAAACAATATATTGATTAAATTGAGAGTAAGGAAAGGGTCCCATGAAATTAATACCTCAACAATCAAATACCTCAACCTCCTGAATGTTTGTGAGAGGCATTTCTTTTCTTTTGTTAACATTACCTGTTCTTTGGTAATTATCACAAGCTTGTACAAATGAGTGAGTCTTTAAAAATGGAGGGCCAATATAAACCTGATTGAAGAATTTTTGCAACAGTTCTTTCTCTATTAAAATGTCCTCCATAAGGGGATTTATGACAATGCCATAACACATCTTTCTTTTCCCAATCAGGTACACAACAATGTAACAAATTATCTACACTAATTTTGAATAGATGAGGGTCATCCCAAACAAAGTATTTTGAATCTTTTAAAAAAAAAATTTCTTTGCTGTCAAGTTAAATCATTTAGAAGAATTCCTGCTGCTTTAAAATTGGTCATATCAGCAAACCATGGCTGTTTTGTTATTTCAAAAAGTTTTTCATCAGGAAATTCTTCCAAGATGTCTTTTTCTTTGGCAGTGACCTCATCATTCATTAATCTAGAAAGATGGTCAGCGACCATATTTTCACTACCCTTTTTATTTTGATTTCAAGATCATATTGTTGAAGGAGTAAAATCCATCGGATTAACCGAGGTTTTGAATCAATTTTGGTCAAAAGATACTTGATTGCAGCATGATCAGTGAAAACTATTATTTTTGATCCAATCAAGTTTGATCTAAATTTTTCTAAGGTATACACTATGGCTGGTAATTCCTTTTCAGTAGTTGCATAATTTTTGACCTAAAACTTTTTCATACCTTTGACCTAAAACTGCTCCTACAACATAATCACTTGCATCGCACATAAGTTTAAAGGGTAAATTCCAATTAGGAGCAACAATTACAGGGGAAGAAACCAATTTTTCTTTCAAGGAATTAAAAGCTTTAACATGTTTCATCAAACCTGAATTCAACATCTTTATTTAGAATATTTGTTAAAGGTTTAACAATTTTTGAAAAATCTTGAATAAATCTTCTATAAAATCCAGCATGTCCTAGAAAACTTCTAATACCTTTTACATTCACAGGGGGTGGGAGTTTAGAGATTACCTCTATTTTGGCATGGTCCACTTCAATACCTTTAGAGGAAATTTTGTGACCATGTACAATTCCTTCTTTCACCATAAAGTGACACTTTTCCTAATTGAGCACCAAATTGTTTCAATACACCGCTTCAGTACGGTGTCCAGATTGGTTAGACATGTTTCAAATGAATTTCCAAAGACTGAGAAGTCATCCATGAAAATCTCAATGCTCTTTTCAATTAGATCTGGAAAAATAGCAAACATGCATCTTTGAAAAGTAGCAGGTGCATTACACAATCTAAATGACATATTCCTATATGCAAATATACTAAAGGGACATGTAAACGCAGTCTTTTCCTGATCAAGAGGGTCAACAGCAATTTGATTATATCCAGAATATCCATCAAGAAAGCAATAGTAAGCCTGTCCAGATAATCTTTCAAGCATTTGATCCATAAAAGGAAGTGGAAAATGATCTTTTCTTGTTGCTTGATTTAATTTTCTATAATCAATGCACATTCTCCAACTAGTGATAGTTCTTGTTAGGATTAATTCATTTTTATCATTAACAATTACTGTCATACCATATTTTTTTGAACAACTTATACAGGACTTACCAATGCACTATCAGAAATAGGATAGATAATATCTGCTTTCAGCAATTTCAAAACCTCTTTCTTGGTTACCTCTTCCATGGTTGGATTGAGACGTCTTTGGGGTTGAGCAACAGGTTTAAAATTATCTTCCAATAAAATCTTATGCATGCAATATGATGGCTTATACCTTTTAGATCTTCAAGTGTCCATCCAATTGCTTCTTGATTCCTTTTCAAGACTTTAACCAGTTTTTCTTCTTCTGCTTCACTTAACAAATTACTAATAATCACTGGTTTTAAATTACCTTCTTTCAAAAAGATATACTTTAAGTTGGAAGGTAGCACTTTCAATTTAGGCCTCTTGATTTCTTCAACAGGTACTTCTTGAATTTCTTTAATTTCTCCTGATTTAGGGGAAATTTCTTTTCCTTCATCAAGATCTTCAAGATATTTGTCTACCTATTTTTCTTCTTCTTCACTCAAGAATTCCACAGGGTTAGTTAATAACTTATTTAAAGGGTCAGAATTTGACATACCTGTGGATATGGAGAAGCAGACTTTGTCGAGAACATCCACTTTGAAACAATCTTGTTTTGGATTGGGATGTTTCATGGCTTTGAAAACATCAAAGTTTACTTCTTCATCGTGAACTCTTACTGCCAGCTTTCCATTATCTACATCAATGAGTACTCTAGCAGTCTTCATGAATGGTTTTCCTAGGATCAAAGGTACTTCAACATCTTCTTCCATGTCTAAAACCACAAAGTCAATAGGGAAGTAGAACTTATCAACTTTCACAAGTACATCTTTCACAATACCATAGAGTCTTTTGATTGATTTATCAGCCAATTGCAGAGTCATCTTTGTTCTTTGAGGATCAAGGTCACCAATTTGCTTCATCATACTTAGAGGCATTAGATTAATGCTAGCCCCTAAGTCTAACAAGGCTTTTCCAATATTCATACCTCCAATGGAGACAGGAATGGTGAAACTTCCAGGGTCTTTTGACTTTTCTGGCATGTTATGTTGCAAAATAACGCTGCAACCTGTTTCAAGTTCAATAGTTTCTTCATCATACCTCCTCTTTTTGGTGAGCAATTCTTTCATAAACTTTGCATATGTTGGCATCTGTTCCAATGCCTCAGAAAATGGAATGTTTATATGTAATTGCTTAAAGATTTCAAGGAATCTCTTGTATTCCTTTTCTTTATCCTTCTTTGATGGTGCATGTGGATAAAGTAAATCTTTAACTGGAGGTGTCTGACCCAAATACTGATTTTTTAATTTTTTAATTTTTTAATTTTTTTTTGTTTTTCTTCATCATTCTTTTCTTTATCTTTTTTCTCTTATTTTTCTTTCTTTTCTTCTTTTTCTTCTTCTTTCTTTTCTTTTTCTTTTTCTTTTTCTTTCTTTTCTTTTTCTTTATAATTATTTCCTATAACTTTACCACTTCTTGTAAAAATAGCATTACATTGTTCTCTTGGATTTTGAGTGTTTGCAGAAAAACCAAAGCTTTTTATGTCAGCTACTTCTTTTGCTAACTGTCCCAATTGTATATCCGACGCTTTACGTGTGGCTTCATTTGTTTGCATGTATTGTAGCAACTGTTGGATAGACTCTTCTATCCTAGTTAGCCTTGCTGTTTGATCTGATTATGGTTGTTGTTTGAATTGATTGTTAGGAGGTCAGAAGGTCCAACATCTTGTTTCCAACCAATATTCTGATTCTGCCAACCCTGCGGGTAATTGTTAGGAAAAGAATTACCAAGATTGAAAGGAAAATTACCTAAGGGTATTCTTTGATGGTTTAGAAAATTGGCTTGCTCTTGCTCATTTCTATCAGGGGCATAGTAACCACATGGTTGTTCTCCCATACAATGCATACATTGTTTTAATTGAGCAGGAGGTGGTGATGACATTTGAGCAATTTGCAGTTTCTCAAATTGTTTGCTCATAGCCTCAATTTGTTGAGTCAGTAATTTTTACTGAGCCAATACTGCATCATTCACTCCCAATTCGAGCATACTTGGCTTTCTTTGTACATTACCTCTTTCACGTTTTGCTTGTCGGTCACTGATGGACATTGATTCCAATATTTTTATTGCTTCTTCCACAGTTTTGTTCATTAAAGAACCACCTGTATAAGCATCTAACATCATCTTAAACTGAGGTAACAAACCATGGTAAACGATCCTTACCTTTTCGGCATCATTTAAGTTGTGGTTTGGACACTTTCTCAAGAATGCCTTGAATCGTTCCCATGTTTCCCCTAATGATTCATCATTATTTTGTGAAAAAGAATGTATGGCTGTCATGGCTTCAAAATATTTTGAAGGAGAATAAAATCTTTCCAAAAATTTTCTCTCAAAATCGGACTAGTTTGCAAAACTACCTGGTGGACAAGATTTAAACCATTCTTTAGCTTTACCAATTAATGAAAAAGGAAACAATCTCATATAAATAGATTCTTCTTGATTGGGTTCAAAACCAATTGTGTTGCATAACTCATAAAAATAGTTAAGTGTTCATAAGGTTCCTCATTATTCAAACCAGCAAATTGATTATTATGAATAATGTTTAAAGTAGCTGGTTTGATTTCTACAACAGCAATAGGTCCTTGATACATCCCCGAAACACGAGGTGGTCCATTAATAGTAGCAAACTGTCCCAATGTTCTTCTTTCAGCAGCCATATTAGAATTTTCAAAATTTTCAGATTTTTCAAAAGAAGATGAAGTTGAAGAAGAAGAAGTTTTTGTTTTTTTAGATTTTAATGCATTAAGTTTCTTTACAAACTTCTCGATCTCAGGATCAAAGAACACCTTTCCTGCAGAAGATCGAGTGTGCATAAACACACTAAATAAAGAAAAGTTAGTAAAACACCTTTAAAATGAAAGAATAAATGAATAAATAAAAAAATTTCACTAGGGTAAAAAAATATTTTTACCACGGTAACTCAAAATTTACTATTTTACTAAATCAATTCAATCCCCAGCGACGGTGCCAGAAAACTTGTTAACCCCCGTGTTATTGTTGGGTTATTAATTGGCAAGCGCACCAATCGTTTGTAGTTTTCAAATTTAGATATCGTTCCACTGGGATTAAAAGTCCAATAACTTACAGTAATTTCTTATTTACTATAGTAAATTTATCAATGATTATTAACAAAAGAATAATTTATAAACAATTTATATATTATTCACAAACATTGAAGGTTGATTTGTTCATAAGGTAAAAAGATAGGAAAGATAAAATCTAACTATAAAGTTGATATGTAATTCCGGATAATTCAGATACTTGAAGTAAAAACACAGATGAACAAATTATGTTGGAATTAGGATCCTCACACTAAAATATAATGAAACAATTACAAACATACATACTTAATCATCAAGTTCATGTTATTGCAGCTTAAAGTCATTATAACCAATTCCTTGTGATATAAATTCTAAGTATTTATCGTAAAGTCTGATCTCTCGTGAGCTTTCTCAATAAAAACTTGCATGAAGTCCTAGCCTTATGGCAACAATAATTACATATTCTATCCCTAGTAATTGGCATATTAAGGGTATTTTAACTTTTACTTTTATTAAAACTGATTTTAATTCGGCATGAATAGTCATTCTTCCGTTTGATATTCATACTAATAAAACAAGTTTTAATACACATGACAATCATTCTCCTGTTTGATGTTCATATTAATAAAGAGTTGAAATACTAACATGCACTTGAATCATAAATATGTAGAGGTTCTAATCACAACATCATATAATAGATTGATTAACCAAATTTCAACATAAACAATTTAGTTACACATAATAAAAGTAAGAACAACACTTACAGAGGTTGACATTATAAAAGTGATGGAAACTTCACGATACAATGATCACAATACCACACAACACTCTCAAGTATCTAGAAAACTATTCTAGAACTACAAACTCATAAAAGGAACACTCAAACACAAGTGAATAAGAGAGGAAGAACTCAGAAGAGTGGAAAATAGGATGCTGGATGCTTGGAGAATGGCTCTATTTATAGGACTGAGGAAGGGTCCTGACGCTACGCGTCAGATCCCTGACTCAGCTTCCATTAAACAGCTCGGAGTGGTCATGATTGTGTAATTATTTTAATTAATCATGCCAGACAGGTGTGTCTTGTCCCTTTTTTCAGCTTGGCACTTAGCTGAAGTGGATTGGCCTATTTTGGGCCACTTAGCTGAGTGCTTGGCCACCTGGAAGTGGAGTCCATGTTGCTTCTGACGCTATGCGTGGCTGTGACGCATAGCGTCAGTATCAGAAATCCCCACGCTACGTGTGGTGTTGATGCTACATGTCAGCTTTCCAGTTCTTTAATTTTTCTCTTTAAATTCTTCACATTTTCACTGCAAAACTAGAGAAAATTGATCAAGGACAGATTATTTCTTAGCAACATCCATTTATTGAATTTAGAACCTAAATTTCTAACAAATTAACCAAATTTTTATTCTTTTTATAAAATTTTTATTAAAGATTTTATTATAAATTTGAGGACTAACACAGACCGAGCCTATGAGTATTACTGACTCCAGCTACTCCTGACTTAAGCACAACTTGTGCTTCTGAGTAATCTTGAATCCAGCCACTCCTGACTTAAGCACAACCCATGCTATTTTTTTGCAAGCACCCACTCCTAGCTCAAACCTAAGTATTCTTTCCAAAGTCTCTTCAGACCAAAGTGTTTCCCATAGATCAAACTGACCTGTATTTACAAGAGATTGGATATATTAGTGCAAATGAAATTTTCCTTCTTCTTTTGAGGCTTTTGCATACACATATCTGGGATTTGTGTATCTTCTTCTTTTACATAGATCATACTCTCCTTTAAGTGATATCCACATCTCTAAGTTTCTGAAATGCTCTTACAAGCTCTCTTTCTTTTTCTTTCTTTTCTTTCTTTTCTTTTCTTCTCTGTATTCTTCTTGATGTTCTCTCCTGATATTTTTGCTTTCTTACATTTTTCTCTACTTTTCTAATGAGTCTCTCATGCACACATATTTGTGCATACTTTATATTGAGAAGAGAATTGCAATATATAGGATTTTCCTATTGAGAGAGATAGATCCGTTGGATGACATTTGAAAGGTGCATTATTCAAATGCTTGAGAGAAGTTTTTTTAACAGATATAATTCTTGGAGAGGTTTGTTCTTCATGATAAGCCTAGATCAAAGAGCTTTTAAAATTTGTGCAGTTGCAGGCATGGAGTTAGTTTCACTAAGATGGAAAGTTCTTCATCAAGAGATGGATCTTGATTTGCTTTATTTTAAAGTTTCCTTTCTTGTGATATGACTTTATGCTGAGAAGGAAAGATGCTTTGTTGAGTCATCATATATAGCTCCAGACTTTATTTGTTCAGAGGAAATATCTGAAACTAGATTGAGATCTGGTGAATCATAAGGTGTTGATGATAAGACCCAAAATTCAAAAAGTAATTTGGTCCTTTCTTGTGAATTTGAAAGAGGTCTGAAACAGCCTTTTTTGTGGAGATGAAGTCTGATTGAGGAAGGTTACCTTAATCAGTGAATTCTTTTAGATTCTTTAAGGCTTGCTACATGACATGATGAGTCCGGGTCTGTCACACGTCCAGAAGAAAGTTTTTCTAATGAGAGGCATTCCTAGACTCTGTGGGTTTCTTTGATGCATACCTTAGTTTTGTCCTACCAGACTTATTGAATGCGAGTTCCCCCTTTGATTTATAACCTGTGCTTTATATCTTGAAACATTTGAATGATCTTTATCAAACATTTAACAACTCATAACTGGATTAATTAAGATGTTTGATGTTGGTTATCAACAAATCTAAGAGTACTTCAAAAAATCTTCTTGGTTCTAACACCAACCTTGAAAGAAATATCGAATTGTCTTTACCTTACATCACAGTTGATTAAAGGTAGTGTCAAACCTCAGTTAGATCCTTCCTAATCCTTAGTTATTAGCTTAGCCAAAGGATTTTTTATTTCTTTCTTAAGACCTAGAGATAACTGTCTAACACCTTTTTTGATCATTGTATAGAAGATTAATATGAATCATTAAAGGTGACTTTTGAAGTCATAATCTCGCTATCTACTAGGATCTAGTACATGAAAGACCTCTCACTAATTGTCTTGCCCATAGGATTTCTTAACCTAGTTTGCAGGAACTTGATGTTTAGTATACTCTGAAGAAAATTTTCAAATTCCGTTAGCTTATCAATTCAACTTTATGGTTAGCAACTGACATGTAAAAAACGTTTAAAATAATATTGGTCTAATTGGATTTAAGCTGAGCTTCTTCTGCAACTGGCTGATTGGATAGAAATAAAGAGAAAGGACTTTTGTTTAACTTACAGACTGAACGCTAGAATGAAAAGAGGCTTGCCCAGAACAGGAAAGGAATGCCTTAAAGAAAACTCCAGGATCTGTTCTGATCACGAGTGGCGTACTCGGGTATGAACCCATCCTTGAGATAATTGTAGAAAGAATAAGACCAAGGTTCCCATCATCCTCGTAATCTTCTTCGTCTTGACTGGTGATATAGGTCATCATCTTCTAACTTTTGAGAGTCTTCATCCAAGAAGATGAATGAATCCCATTTGACAGAAGGGCTCTCTGTGGCTAGGATGTCCAATCTCTCGATGACAAATGACTCTGTACTTTTTTGGTATACTAGAATGTGTACTAGAGCGACGTAGTATTTATTCCATAAGGGCTAGCAAGTCAGCCAAGCGATTGTAGATTCTCAAAACATGGATGAAGTTTCTCTCCCTAAAACCGTCAGATGTTGATATAAGGAAAACTTTTTTGGATAGAGCTTAAAAAAAAGCCTTTGGTACTTCTTAATAGTAAAATGAGCTTCTTAAACAATATTAATCACTGCTTTCAAAATAGTAGAAATAGCTACCCATTCCTTCACAAAAACCATGGCATGAGATGTATTTTCCTTATTAAAAAGCAAACTAAAGTTGTTCTTACTGTTCTCGTAACCGTTGATGGAGGAATTACGGCTCTTACTCTATGCGCTGTTTGAGAATGACTAGAAGAAGCTGCACATAACACATGAAGACAAGGAGTTACACCAGTCTCATCTCTAGGAAGAAATGGGACGAAGTTACTACTGCAATTATCGGTGGTATATAAAAGCTCTTAGAATAGCTTGTACCCTGTTAAGATACGAAGTTAAAAAGTATACTAGAAGACTTTGCACGAATAGGTATAGATTCAAATGCGGGATTAGCCTAGAGATGCCTTCCTAAGCCCAAATTACGGGATTTCCTGTTTTTCTGAACCGGATTGCACTGAGGCAAAAGAAAGATGCCATATAAAGAAAAAAGCCAGATAGCAAGAATTAAACTAATATTAAATAAAAACCAATAGTAGTTGTTGAAGCTTTAGCTCTAGATAGAGAGCAGGAATAGGACCCTACAGAGTGTCCTCATTTACATATCCTTAACAGGAGGTTAAGATCAAGCACATCGTTGCGGAACGGAATGATAAGTAGAATCAGCAGCGGAGGATATGAAATAGAAGCATTCCCGTCATCAACATCAAAGTCATTAGTTTCTTCAGTACCAGGACCTATAGTTGTTCCCCTTGAAAGCAACACATGTTGATTGAGATCGTGCTTCTTCCTAGAGGTAATTAAGAGGCAGGGGATTGAATTCCAAGAGCAAAAAGGGTAAAAGTCGTCTCAATTCATCCTTGCTAGGTGGTACTTATCCCTCAATCGTTTATGCCAATGTTTCTGAGGAATTCAACCAAAAGATCGAGACAATCAATTGAATCACTAAAATAGTCTAACTGAAGAGCTTATGGGCGGGAAAGAAACAATTAGTCTCATGGCAGAAGGATTTCCATCGCACTATGATATATTTAAATTATTCCTTCATATTTAAATAAACTCATATAATGCATTATTTATCAAAAGACTGGAGTTAAGAATTTTCATGAATTTATTATTTTCTCTACTAATTGAGATACAGGGACTAGCTAGTAGGGGTGTTTATCATCCAATCCAATAAAAAAAATCCACTTAATTGAACCAAAAAAACTAATAATCAAAAAATTGATAACTGAAAAAATCAATATTTTTTAATGAATTGGATTGAACTTCAGTTCCACCTTCAGGAACCGATCTAATCCAAATCGATTCAAAGTTTTTTTACTACAAGTATACTACTCTAGGCCTGTTACATATAAAAGCTGAATATATTTTATTTGTTTCTATAATTACTAAAAGTAAAATAGTTTAAGCTCAAATGACAATTTCCAATGTTTCAATTTTATAATTCACGCGCAAAACAGCTTAAGCCCAAATGGCAACTGTGAATGTTTTAATTTTAATATTTTATGATTTACGTTCATCAATTGCTCAAACTAAAGAGAAAAGAAACATTTGTTTCAGTTCGTTTGTCTATTACTACTCTTAGTATTTGATTTCTATAGTAAGTGATTTATATTTAAGGTATTTTCTAAAAAGCAAAATTCAATCTAATCCAAATCGATGTATATCAGATCAGAAATTGTATAATGATTTTTTGATTGGATCGGATGACTTTTAAGCTTAAAATTGATCCAATTCAATCTACGAATACTATAATAGATGTATATTTTTATTTTGAGAAAAGTATAATAGATTATTATATTTAAACCGTAATAGTAGTAGTAGTATATATCCATATAGTATATATGAAGTCCATGTACTTATCAATTATCCATGCTTCGCTGTTTTGTTTCTTCTTTCTTGATACTCTCGAGTCTCGACTGCCGAGTACCACAAGAAAAGGCCAAGGAACACAGAGACAAAACTGAAGTATCATTTCGAAAAGAATGTCCAAGTTCATTAAAGCGAAGCATTAAGCAACATCTCGATTCACTTACCCAGTAGCAGATCAAAATCGCCGCGTCCATGTATACCCAAAAGAACTGATCCCCAAAATCCATGCATAGTAACACGTACTCACCACATCAGAATTAACTCGCACTCTCTTCCGCCACGTCAGTTTTGTTCAATTCAACACTCGTCAAGCTTCATGCATGCACGCCACCCCGTGGCCAAATGTAAGCTGCATGTTCGTAACACTACCCTCCTTTGTATGACTATAAATACCCGTAATCTCACACCATCTTCTCATCATCGAGAGTGAGTGCAATCATATACATATATACAGATATAACAATTTTAGCTATGGCGCGGTTTCCACTGTTGCTGCTAGGAATTGTTTTCCTAGCTTCAGTTTCTGTCTCATTTGCTGTTGCGTACTGGGAACAAGAGAGCCCCAGCCACTACAACAAGTGTCTTCAGAGTTGCCGGGATGAGCGAGATCCTTTCAGGGTCGAAGCATGCCGGGCTCGTTGCAAGCTCTCAAGGGACACTCAGTCTAGTGAGCAAGATGATGAGGAAGAAGAGAGTCATCCAGGAAGACCACGACACCATTCAGAACCAGAGAGTCCAAAGCCACGCCACCATGGTGCCCAGGAGGATGAGGATGAAGACGAAGATGAGGAGAAACCACGCGGACATCCAAGTCCAAGACCTCGTCCTCGCCCTCACCCACGTCCACGACAACAGGAAGAAGATGAGGATGAGGATGAATGGCCATCACCCTCTTCACGTCGTCACCCATCTCGCAGTCGTAGCCAGCAGCAGCACAAACAATCAGAGGACGAGGAAGAAGATGAGAGTGATGAAGGCCAAGAAGAGTCACAAAGTCAATCACGAAGGAATCCTTTCCTCTTCAGGTCCAACAGGTTCCAAACTCTCTACAAGAACCAATATGGTCGGATTCGTGTCCTTGAGAGGTTCGAACGACGCTCCAACCGACTTCAGAATCTCAGAAACTACCGCCTTGTCGAATTTTCCTCCAAACCCAACACCTTGCTTCTCCCTCATCATTCTGATGCTGATTTCATCCTCGTTGTCCTCAATGGTAATCAACTAACTAACCAAAACTATCCATCACTTCTTTTCTTTTTAATTATTTTGAATCCCTCTAATATATTTATTTGGTTAATGTAAATAATTGCAGGGAAAGCCATACTTACATTAGTATATCCCGACGACAAAAACTCTTACAACCTTGAGTGTGGCGATGCGATTAGAATCCCCGCAGGAATCACTTTCTATTTGATTAACCGAGATGAAAACCAGAATCTCAGAATAATCAAACTCGCAGTGCCAGTTAATAGACCAGGAAAATTCCAGGTGTTGCTTAGATCACATTCATTAGTATATTCCTCTTCAATTTTTTACCATCTATGATAATTACTTGCATTGTCCTTTCTCTTTAGGATTTCTTCCCATCCAACACTGAAGATCAACAATCCTACCTCCGCGGCTTCAGCAAGAGATTTCTGGAGGCCTCCTTGGATGTGAGCTAATTTCATTTCATCGGATTGGCATGTGATGTAATTAAATCATCATTAAATGTTATATGATAATTAATTGTTTATTGTTACACAGAGCTCATTCAAGGAGATACAGAGGGTTCTATTGGAAGGGGAGCAGCAGAGTGGTGGCCAACAAAGCGAGGAAGAAGGAGTTATTGTCCAATTCTCAAAGGATAAGATTCAAGAATTGAGTAGACATGCCAAATCTAGCTCAAGAAAGAGCAGTTCCTCTGAAAATGAACCGTTCAACTTGAGAAGCCGCAGCCCTATCTATTCCAACAAATTTGGCAAGTTCTATGAGATCACCCCTGAGAAAAACCCACAGCTTAAGGAATTAGATGTCTATATAAGCAATGTAGAGATTAATGAGGTAATTAGTCATACTTGCAGTTTATGCAATGACTTCAATTTGCTTGCTTCCTAACTTACAAATTATGGATGGTTTTTAAAATTTTAGGGAGGTCTTCTACTGCCACATTTGAATTCAAGGGCAATTGTGATAGTGGCGGTTAACAAAGGAAGAGGAAACCTTGAACTTGTGGGCTTAAGAGAAGAACAGAGGCAGCAAGAGGAAGATGAAGATGAGCAAGAGCAGGAAGACGAACAAGAGGAAAGAGAAGTAAAGAGGTACAGAGCCAACTTGCGTGCAGGAGATATAATCGTAATCCCGTCATCTTACCCAGTTGCAGTGAACGCTTCCTCAAAGTTGAATTTGGTTGGATTTGGTATCAATGCTGAAAACAACCAGAGGAGCTTCCTTGCAGGTATATGGTGTATAGTACTATTGTTTTGTTTCATGAGATGAAATGCATGTGAAAGATATAGCTGACCAGGGTTAATATAATATGTTTCAATTTAAAAGGTGAGAAGGGCAATGTGATAAGCCGAATAGACAGAGAAGTGAACGATGCTGCATACCCAGGCTCTGGTGAAGACGTCCATAAGCTATTAAAGGAGCAGAAGGAATCCTACTTTGCAGATGGTCAACCTCAACAAAGTGAGCAAGGGAACAAGGGACGAAGGAGCCCTCTATCCTCAATTTTGGGAGCTTTCGCTTGAATAAAAATATATGTAACTGTATGCTCATAGTGAGCTACCACAAAACAAGTATCAGGCTCTTGTCTAACTATAACTCGAGCTCCACCTTTCTACTATGTACTGTACCAAATGAATAAATAAAATAAATCCACATCATGACGGTTTTGGTTTTGTTTTCTTTCCAAGTCTTCCTTTCAACTATCTCTGCTTAGTCTTACTGGCCAAGATGGGTTATTAGGCTTATAACATGTTTTTTTTTTTGTTTAAAATGTATGCACCTCTGAATTTTACCAAAATTCTAAAATATAAACAATTTTTAGAAATGTTAAACAAGCGGCCTTTAGTTATGAATTTTCACGTGTGAAAACTTAACTTTAATTAGTGATCGAAGTCATATTTACAGCAATGACGATTTTCATTAGGTTGATAATGTAACTGAGTAATGGTTTCTTGAGGTGTAAGAGGAGAGAAATAAAACAAAAAAAATAAGAGAAAGGCAATGATAGATGTTATAGTTTATAACTTTATATGCATGCCTACCTACGTGCGTCTATATATATAACATGTTGTACTTAATTTATTTAAGGTTAAGTCACTCTTGTTTTATCTTCGAGGTAATTTCCACTATTGGTTTTAGTGAGTTTAAAATTTTTCACTTCAGTTACGTTTTAAAAATGTTTCATTTTGATGTGGCAAATTTAAAATTTTTCACTTATTTTCATTACATTTTGAAAAATGTCTAATTTGGTCCAGTAAGTATAGGTGTATTTTACTTGAGTCAAGTACGTTCACAATTGTGCATCCATATAGACTAAAGTTAGTGGCTAAATTAACATCATCTGCGAAAACGGACCAATGGACTTTGTCATACAGATATCTATTTAGATAATTTTATCGCATAGAGAACTTTTTATGATGTATTAAAAGAAAACAATCAAGTAAACTAAGGATTAAGCAGGGACATTGCCTCTAAGCATTAGTATTTCCAACATTGAATCAAAACTCAATAACAATCTACTTAAAAGTTTCTCTCAACAAGACTTTATCTCCGTGTCATTTAAATACATGATCATATATGGGTTCAAATGAAATTGACATCCATAAAGAATTTGAACAAAAGCTCAAGAGTGAAAAGAAACCGATTCATTGAATGAATTAAATGTCACAAGGCACAGGGCTTTATATACAAAAGAAAAGAGCGGAAAAAGCATTGTAGCTCTTTGAGTAAGTAAGTTAGCCATTGTAGCTCACATGAAGCATTGCTGAGGGATTTGTACTCTGATTCAAAAGAGGACTTTGAAACAGAGGTTTGCTTCTTGAATTTCCAGCTGACCAAGGAACTTCCAAGGTAGAAACAATATCGTGTGATGGATCTTCTAGTGAAGGAACAACTTCCCTAATCAACATCATTTTACCCTAGCAAGTGAAGAGAGGAAGAAGCAGAGAAGAATAAACCTTTAACAAAAACGTATACATATTTACCCTACGAACTTGGTATAAGTCATAACCGTGTTTATATTTTGTTTCTGGGTCAATCTATGAACTCGATTTTTGCTTAAACCAAGTTCATAGACATCCTACGAACTCAGTTAAAGATAGAATCGATTGTAGGTAGGATATTTTTAATATCTGTTTTGGTTTCCTATTACCCCAAACTTGTAAACAGTAAAAATAACCCAATACAAGAAAACAGATATACCAAACAGAATTGTCAATAACTATATTATAAATATAATGGTATGTTGTTCCTAACATATAATCATATACAAACTACTATAACTAATACTTATATACTTATACTATTGTCCCCTAACCCTCAGAAAATAGGAGGCCCATTGCTCCTGAATTTCCTTGATGTCTTTGGTAGTGTATGGGGGCCGGTCCTGGAAAACCTATATATATATATATATGTGTGTGTGTGTGTGTGTGTGTGTGTGTGTGTGTGCGTGTGTGTGTGTGTTACTTATTTAAAATTAATGAATTAGTTACGAAACTTATAGTTGCCCAGGAATCAGTTATGTTTGTTTCAATGATAGTCTGCATCGTCTTCATCACATAGTACCTATATTTATAACCTCACGTCTGTCTACGATACTACATAATACATATACAAAGTTTGTTAGTATTTACTTTAGAATATAAAAATGAAATCTATAGAGGAAGTGTACTTACTTTTTGGTACAATCATTGCAATTTTTTCTTTATGCTGACGGCCTTCAATTGGTTATATCCATTTACAACCCTATCGGAAAAAATCACCAATTAGAATTGTCAATAAAACAAACCTGTTTATTGTTCATAATAGAAGTACTATGGTACATGGCAATTTTCCCACTTCCCGTTGTAGTAATATAGATGTCGTTCCATTAAGGGTTGCGGTAATTTAAAAGGTCCAGTTTCAAATAATTTAAGCAGGAAATTGATTTGAATTCATTAATATGTTGTGAAACTAAAATTTAGATTTGAAAACAAACATAAATAGGAATTTAAATAAAAGGGAAATATGATAATGAGAAGTTAGGATTGGATTTCATCTATTTCGCCCAACTGTACCTTGGATATATATATATATATATATGACATTCAAAACTATTGATTTTTATGCAACAAATCCAAAATAATCCGTATCGATTCCTCGAGTATAAAATCCTAAGAAAACTCCAAAAACATTGCTTCCTCACTCATTTCAAGAAATTTTTCAATATTATAATCGATTGTTTAAAGCGTTCAATACACCAGAAGTCATTCCTAACACTCAATCATATCGAGTGTTTCATTTAGCTAGGTTTTCACAAATCATTTTCCAACAACTCAAGAAAACCAAATCAAGAAACTATTTATCTAATAAAGTCAAGCAAGAAACTCGGAATGAAATACCAAAATCAATAGAACGAAATACCATAGAAATAAACATAGAGCCAATGTACGCCGGGCTCGAACCGACTACATATAATCCCAAAAGGAAGTTTAGCTACACATGGTAGCCATTACAAACCAAAGAAATGGAGAAAATGAGAAGAAAATAGCTTCCGCGGCCTTCTAACCACTTTTGCAAAGATGGAGGTTTTGTCGTTCTGTTCATTCCTGAAGCAGCTGTGTGATTCTTCATTTTCAGCCTTTAAATATAAGTGATCTCGCTTAAGCAAGATTATTCTTACTCAAGCGAGAGCCACTTGCTCTGCCATCGAGTTGCTTTGTAAACTGCTTGAATCTTCAATGTCTCGCTCAAGCGAGAGCTTTCTCGTTTAAGCGAGATTAAGCCTGATGCTACTACCCTATTTTCGCTTGAGTGGAATGTGCCTCGCTCAAGTGAAATTAATTCCTGTAGTCTCTGTCTGATTCTCGCTTGAGCGGAATGAACCTCGCTCAAGCGAATGCAGCACCCTTGGTCTCTCGAGTTTTCTCGCTTAAGTAGGATAAGCCTTGTCAAGAGAGAATTCTTCTATTGCTCTCTAGACAATTTTCAATTAAGCGGAATGTTTCTCGCTCAAGCAATATTACTTGGTATGCCTCTCACTTTATCTCATTTAAACGAGAAAGGCAAGCTCAAGTGAATCATTCGCTAAAGTGAAAATAGCCTCACTTAAGCGAGATATTCCATACTTATTCAATTTGCTGGCCACTTCAACTTCTTTTCTCTAGTTCTCTATAATTTCCTACAAAATAATAAGGGTTAAGTGACATTAAAGCTAACAAAACCTAAGTTCGGTTATACAAATTCAATTTCTTGTTGTTTTTCCAATTAATCCACATTTAATCTAGCAATTTCTCACAGAATCTGTCAATTAACATATGAAATTATAGCATTTTAGACACTTATGAACTCTCCCTAACCTAGAGTTTTGCTTGCCTTCAAGCAAAAATTCCCTAAGCAATAAAGTCACAATCAATTTTTTAAAATTAATCACAATCAATTATGGAGAATTCTTCTATTGCTCTCTGGACAATTTTCACTTAAGCGGAATGTTTCTCGCACAAGCAAAATTACTCGGTGTGCCTCTCACTTTATCTCGTTTAAGCGAGAAAGGCCAGCTCAAGTGAATCATTCACTAAAGTGAAAATAGCCTCACTTAAACGAGATATTCCATACTTATTCAATTTTCTGGCCACTTTAACTTCTTTTCTCTAGTTCTCCATAATTTTCTACAAAATAATAAGGATTAAGCGACATTAAAGCTAACAAAACCTAAGTTAGGTTATACAAATTCAATTTCTTGTTGTTTTTCCAATTAATCCACATTTAATCTAGCAATTTCTCACAGAATCTGTCCAATTAACATATGAAATTATAGCATTTTAGACACTTATTAACTCTCCCTAACCTAGAGTTTTGCTTGCCTTCAAGCAAAAATTCCCTAAGCAATAAAGTCACAATCGATTTTTTAAAATTAATCACACTGACCAGGGCAAAGTAAACAACCTTCATATACTAATTTATTCACAAACACATGGTGCCATTAAAATCGAATCAGATAAGATGAAAATACAGCAATGCACAAGCAGATCAAAGCAACCTAAAACTATAAGGATAAGGAACCCTCTCTTACATTCACAGGTAAGTGTTTCACTCTTATAATCATTGATCATGCTCAAATCAAAATTCTCTGTCATTTCTAATCAACTCGCTATCCTAATAAATAACATGGATCTTAAGGTCTTCAAAAGGGTTGATCGTAATAAATAACATTTATAATCACTCATCATTCTCAAGCATACATTTTTTTCCACTTTATTTTATTTACAATGATCTTTCTTTCTTTCTTTCTTTCTTTTCATGTCCAAATTTTTTTATTTTACTTTGGTGGACATTTCTTTTCTTTTTACATTTACAATCAACATCTTATACATTCACTATTTGAAATTGATACAACCAACCATCAGCCCTATTTTCTCTAATGCACCTATTCTCTTTTCCTATACAACATGCAGAAAGGTGGGAATTATTCATTCATGCTTAGGCTTAAAGAGTAAGGTATATAAGAAAGAAAAATTTTCAACTCAAAGGGCTATAAACAAAAAGGGATACTTATTATATACAGATTGGCTATTTGGCCCTGGTTAATTCCTAATCTAACAAAATTGCCTTAAACATTTCCATGCTAGTTTAAAATGATGCAAAATGATAGAAATTTGGGTAATAAAGATCGCACATGAATCAGTGATACTTCTCTTGGTGTTTAACATATTCAATCTACTCACTTGGCTCAAAGGCTTGATTTCTTAATCCAAACAATAAAAGGTTCAATTATCAAGAAAGTTTTGTACATGTACTAATATCCTAACTTTCATCAAGTTTTAAATTCAACCACGGTGTTTTTATTTTAAAAAGGAAAATCCAATTGATTCTTTACCCTGAATCAGTTTTCCTGATTTATTCATAACTAGCCATGCTCGTTACTTACCAAAATTTTACTTAACTTCATTAACTATTTATAACCTATATCAAAATGTTTCTTTATCTCTCTATATCAAAACAAAAAGGATTATATATATATATATATATATATATATATATCATAACAACTATATACTAATGCAATATTTCAAAAGAAACGTGGTATAAACAATAATGAGAAATCCCAAAATGTCACAACCGGAAAAATAGGAATATGTAAATCCAAACTATGCGGCTAAAATAGTTCAACACGCATAAAAGATAAAGGAAATAAAAGGTAACCCACGAAACTACTTTCTATGAAAATTGTAAAGTGCAAAAATAAATTATGTTAAAAATCAAAGAACAATAAACTGATCTGAGAGTCAATCAATCTCCTCTCATGACTCTGTTCAGCTCCTCCTTAAACTCCACATCTCTTATCTCCTGGGTTGCTCCAGACGCGCATCCCTCCTTGTACGTTCTAGTGCCAAAATCACCCTGATAGTCTTCGGGTCCTGCTGCAGAACCAGCTCCAAGTGCTTCACCTCTCCCTGAAAAAGAAGGTTGGTCCCCAGGCTATGAGATGTAAGAAGCAAAAGCATCTAGGGCCATCCAAAGGTTGGGCTAACCTTGAGGAACAATGTTGTAGAGGCCTTAATGAATATGGAAGAGACCCATATGGGTGGCACTCTATTGTAGATGGAGATAGGAGATAGATTCTAGGAGGTGAGACTCCATAGTAGACTACGATTGGGATATAGAGGAAGCAATAAGGTCCTCTGTTGCTAGCTCAAATGGTAGTGATAGTGGTGGTTGATCCTGTCTAGGTGGGGTACAATACTGCTCAATAAATCTACGATCAATAGGAGGTCGGATGGGTCTAAGAGGCTGAATGTCAATCCCATTGGCCACATAAAAACCTATGATGAATGCAGGAAATCTCAAACCGCCCTTCATTCTCTGTTTAGATGTGGTGGTCTTGACTGTTGTGGAACTGAAATAATATTCCACCCATCTCCAATTGTAGTGCGTAAATAATTATACTAAAAATTACACTTACTAATTCCCAGGAAAGACTGGAGGGGTCACAAACGGTCCCACTTAATACCCAATCTCCTTAGACAGAATTTTCTATGCAATTAATAGCACAATAATTCACAACAGCTACTAAAAATAAAGCTATTAAATAACCAATAAAGAACACCAGAATTTAACGAGGTTCGGCTAATTTTGCCTACGTCCTCGGACACCACTCAATTAATATTTCACTCTAGAAATATTACAAAGGGAAGAGAAAGAATACACAAAAGCCCTTATAATTAATTAGGCTCTTAGTGGGATAGTTTAAAACTAAAGGAGGGGGTTTCCTTATATAAGCTAGGAAGGTCCCCCCCTCCCTTCTAAGTTTCCAATGTGGGATTCCCACAACAACAAATCTCTACCTTGGGAAGTTTCCATATTTTGCATCTTCAAGATCTTCTCTCAAACAATAGTGGTGTCTTCAATTTTGATCTTTAACTTCTAACAATATTGATCAAGTCCAAGCAGTGTTGGAAATTGACTGCTGTCACCACCTTTGTCAACATATCTACAGGATTCTCTGCTGTCGGAATCTTCTGAAGTAGTACTCCACCTTCTTCCAGAATCTCCCATACAAAGTGATGACGAACATCAATGTGCTTCGTCCTTGCATGATAAACTTGGTTCTTTGCTAAATGAATGGCACTCTGACTATCACAATGTATCTCCATCTACTTTTGCCCAATTCCAAGTTCATCAAGTAGACCTTGAAGCCAAATTGCTTCCTTAACAGCCTCTGTAACTGCCATATACTATGCCTCTGTGGTAGATAGAGCCACTGTTGGCTGTAAAGTAGACTTCCAACTTACTGGTGCTTTAGCAAGAGTAAAGACATAACCAGTAGTTGATCGATGCTTATCCAAATCACTTGCATAGTCAGAATCACAGTATCCAACTACACATTTTCCATCTTGCTGGGTCTTCTCAAACACTAATCCAACGTCTATAGTGTTCAGAATATACCGTAGAATCCATTTTACAGCTTGCCAATGCCCCTTGCCAGGATCATGCATATATCTGCTGACAACTCCAACTGCTTGTGAAATGTCTGGTCTTGTGCACACCATAGCATACATTAAACTGCCCACAACATTAGCATAAGGTACTTTTTCCATGTATTCCCGTTCTGTATCAGTCTTCGAAGACAATGATAAACTGAGCTTGAAATAAGGAGCAAGTGGGGTACTAACTGGTTTTGATTTCTCATTAACCCCAAAACGCTTCAATACCTTTTTCAGATATTCTTTTTGTGTCAAACAAAGTCTCCCCAATTTCCTATCTCTGCTTATCTCTATGCCAAGAATCTTCTTAGCTTCTCCTAGATCCTTCATTTCAAATTCCTTCTTCATTTGAGCTTTTAAGTGCTCAATCTCCTTATGACTTTTGGATGCTATCAACATATCATCAACATACAGAAGGAGATAAATGTAGGATCCATCTTGTAACTTGCGTAAATATACACATTGATCATACTGACTTCGTGTGTATTTCTGCTCCATCATAAACTTGTCAAATCGTCTGTACCACTGCCTTGGAGATTGCTTCAAACCATACAACGATTTTTCAAGTCTGCAAACCATTTTCTCTTTTCCAGCAACTTTAAACCCCTCAAGTTGGGTCATATAGATTTCCTCCTCTAAGTCTCCATGTAAAAATGCAGTTTTTACATCTAATTGAGCAAGTTCCAGATCCATTTGTGCTACCAAAGCAAGCAATATTCGGACAGAAGAGTGCTTTACAACTGGGGAAAATACTTCATTATAATCAACTCCTTCTGTTTGAGCATAGCCTTTAGCCACCAATCTTGCTTTGTAGCGAACATCACTTTGCCCAGGAAATCCATCTTTCTTTGCATACACCCATTTGCATCCAATTTCCTTCTTTCCCTTCGGAAGATTGACTAGTCTCCATGTTTGATTCTTATGAAGGGATTGCATTTCATCATTCATTGCAATTTTCCACTTATCTTCTTCTGAACTTTGGACTGCTTCATGATAAGTGCCAGGAATATATTCAATTGCAATTGGAGATGCATAAGCCACTGTATTTGTATAACGCAGAGGAACTTTACTACTCCTTTTTCCTTTACGTTTTACAATTGGCTCTGTCAATGATGAGAGTTGCTGGGGAGGTTCTTGAGTTGTAACCTCTTCTTCACTAGACTCCTCTACTACCATAGGAGTATTTTCATCTGTCTCTATATTTATAGTTGGGATAACAATTTCTCTATCAAACTCCACCTGCTTTGGAGTTTCCTCTATCGGCTTCACATTCTTCAACATGGTAGACTCATCAAAAGTAACATCCCTGCTATGAATTATCTTCTTTGTTTCTAAGCACCAGAGACGATATCCTTTCACTCCAGATGTGATCCCCATAAATAGAGCCCTTTTAGCTCTTGGATCTAGCTTGGATTCCTTAACATGGTAGAAAACAGTAGATCCAAACACATGCAAGGAATCGTAGTCTGTAGAAGGTTTCCCACACCACTTTTCAAATGGCGTCAGGCCATTAATTCTAGTTGATGGCAAACGATTCACTAAATGACGTGCATACGTTAAAGCTTCAGCCCAAAATTGTTTGCCCAAACCAGCATTGGACAACATGCATCGAACTTTCTCCAACAGTGTCCGATTCATACATTCTGCCACTCCATTCTGCTGCGGTGTTTCCTTGACTGTGAAGTGTCGAACAATACCTTCATCATCACAGACCTTCTGGAAAGGATCATTCTTGTATTCTCCGCCATTATCTGTGCAAAGTCGTTTGATCTTCCTTCCTGTTTGAGTTTCAATCATCTTTTTCCAAGTAAGGAAAATTTTCAACACTTCATCTTTAGTCTTCATAGTATACACCTACACCTTCCGAGAGAAATCATCCACAAAAGTAATAAAGTAATGTTTTCCTCCCAAAGAAGCCGTTTTGGAAGGCCCCCATACATCAGAGTGAACATAATCTAAAATCCCTTGTGTATTATGGATTGCAGTCCCAAATCTCACTCTTGTCTGTTTCCCCTTGACACAGTGCTCACAAAAGTCTAATTTACAAGCACGTACTCCTTTCAATAATCCTTGCTTTGCAAGTAAGCTCAAGGATTTTTCTCCAGCATGCCCCAAACGTCTATGCCATAATCTGGTAGCTTCCATCTCACTATCCTCACTAGAAGCTGTTGCAGCAATCCCAGTAATTGTACTACCATGATAATAATACAAATTATTGTTCTTTCGAATTCCTTTCATCACCACCAATGCACCAGAGATGACCTTCATTACTCCTTCTCTTGCAATAACTGTGAAACCCTTTGATTCAAGAGTTCCCACAGAAATGAGATTTTTTGTCAAGCTCGGTACATAACGAACATCAGTTAAAGTTCTAACTGATCCATCATGGTTCTTCAAGCGTATTGAACCAATCCCAGTGGTGGCGCATGGTTCATTAGTTGCCGTATAAACATCTCCGCCTTCTAGTTCTTTAAAATCAACAAACCAATCCCGATTGGGACACATATGATGGCTACAAGTAGAATCTAATAGCCATGCACTAGAAGGATTATCAGACGGCGCAATAACTAGTGAGAAGTCTGAATCTTCATCACATTTTGCAACATTTGAATTAGAGATAGCTTTCCCCTTTTCTGATTTACTTTTGTTTTTTAACTTCGGGCAATCTTTCTTCCAATGTCCCTTCTCTCGGCAAAATGCACATTCATCTTTTGCTATCTTGGACCGTGACTTAGATCTCCCCTTCTTCCCTCTGGTTTGGGATTGTGTTCTTCCTCTAACAACCAGAGCTTCTGTTGTTTCATGTATACTACTTCTCCTGTCCTTCCTTCTTAGTTCATAACTATATAAAGCAGCACAAACTTCACTTAGGGAGACAACAACTTTCCCATGGAGTAGAGTAGTTTCAAGAAACTCAAACTCCTCAGGAAGAGATCCCAATAGCATCAGGGCCAAATCTTTATCTTTGAATGTCTCATCCATATTCACCAAATCAGACACAAGCTGATTAAAACAGGTGATATGATCATTTAAAGTGGTACCGGCAGTATATGTGAATCGGAATAATTTTTTCTTCATATACAGCTTATTCTGACTGCTTTTCTTCAAGAATTTCTCCTCCAGTTCCTTCCACAATTTATTTGCAGAAGTCTCCTTGCAAAACGCATACTTCTGCTCTCTTGAAAGGCACGACCGGATAGTACCACATGCTAATCGATTGGCCGTCTTCCATTCTTTCTCATCAACTTCTTCTGGTTTCTTCTCTTCAATAGCAATATCTAGCCCTTGTTGAAAAAGGGCATCCAACACCTCACATTGCCACATGCCAAAATGGCCAGTACCGTCAAAAATTTCAATGGACAATTTTGTGTTCCCCACGCTCGTCAAGATAGATGAGGAAGGCTCTACTTTTGATGTGGATGATCCCTCTCCATTGGTTTTCTTTTGCTTACTCATTTTGGTAATTAATAGCTATCAATATGCGGAACGCCTGGAGCCTAATGGAATCTTTTCTGATGTGACAGATCAGTCTATACTGCAATCACAGAGCATACTTCGAAACCAATTGGCTCTGATACCAATTGTTGTGAAACTGAAATAATATTCCACCCATCTCCAATTGTAGTGCGTAAATAATTGTACTAAAAATTACACTTACTAATTCCCAGGAAAGACTGAAGGGGTCACAAACGGTCCCACTTAATACCCAATCTCCTTAGACAGAATTTTCTATGTAATTAATAGCACAATAATTCACAACAGCTACTAAAAATAAAGCTATTAAATAACCAATAAAAAACACCAGAATTTAACGAGGTTCGGCTAATTTTGCCTACGTCCTCAGACACCACTCAATTAATATTTCACTCTAGAAATATTACAAAGGGAAGAGAAAGAATACACAAAAGCCCTTATAATTAATTAGGCTCTTGGCGGGATGGTTTAAAACTAAAGGAGGGGGTTTCCTTATATAAGCTAGGAAGGTCCCCCCCTCCCTTCTAAGTTTCCAATGTGGGACTTCCCACAACAACATTGAATTTCATCCTTACAAACTTGTAGATCTTGTTAGATATAACTCGAGCTATATCCACAATCAAACCAGGGCTTATGATACATTTCAAAGGTTACACTTCTGATAGGTCAAATTCAAAATGTGACTAAAAGGAGTCGTATTAGCCAACAAGAATGAAGTTCAGACCTACGTGAGGGTTTTTATATCCTTGCGCTGAATGTGAAGGAGGTTGTGGTGCCCCTGGCCCATCTGAAAGTGGCGTCCAGGTAAACACAATGCCTCTTCTAAATCAATAGTAAGAAAGTTATCATTGCGTTGTCTCAAGGAAAAATAGTCACAAGAATCTCCCTCCTCTAAAGTTAAAGGGTATCCCAAGTAGTCATTGATGGTCTCCCTATTGTAAGAAAGCCAGGTGCCTCTAACATATGTCTTTTAGTCACCAAAGTTATCCTCAGGCCAAGCATTTGCATAAAACTCTCGCACTATATCCGGATCAAATTTGGTGCAAGCATTGGCTAACTTCGGCTAATTCCTGTCCTGCAAAACATTAATAAAATCATCACATTCCCCATGACTGAGGTCCACCCTACGCTCCAGTAAACTCCAGTTTTGAATTTCTTCAAAATGTTTGGCTGTATCCTTGTCATGGAAGTGTGGTCCTACATGAGGATGATCATCTGAGGTCCTGGGATGTTTTCCCTTATCCTTCCTGGTGGATTCGGGGGTAACACCAGCAACCGTCTTTGTTCTTTCCATCCTACCAATGAAATTTTAAAACAACATACAAAACAAAGCACCATTAAACAGAATCAACGAATTCCACACAATACCAAAAGTAAAGCAGAAAAGAAGCAAGTAAATAATGACAATCCTGTTTCAGCAAATAATGTTGCAAACATAATTGCATACTAATCTTGGCAAACAAGTGTCAATGGAATTTCAGCAATTAAAGACAATCCTCTAATGCAATAATTCATGAAGTGAGCATGGTATGGCATAGAAATGGTATATAATGATCAAGATGCAAAGATAGGCACAATGAAGCATGTACTAAATAATGGTTCAAGGGAAAATAAAAATTAAAGGCAATGAGTTTAATTAAGCATTATAGCAAACATGAGACAGGCACTGGGTCATTTCCACATGAAATCTTCACATTACACTCCCATTTCTTAATAATAGAGAAAAATTTTCACTCGTTGCATGAAGAGAAGGGAAGCGGGATTTTAAAGCATAGAGCACAGTGAAGAAGTAGAAAGCATTACACAATTGCAAATATGCTCCATTAAAGGGGGGAAACCATATTAATACTACCTTTCATTTACATAACCATGAGAATAGAAGAAAGATTTACTTGGTTGAAGAATTAAAAGGGAAAGCAACAAGGGAAGCACAAGTGCATAACAAATCATGAAAGGAGGCAATGAAGAAGATGAGAGCAAAATGTAACTCCCAATCTGATTTTAAAAACCTTTTAAAAAATTGACTTCACGCATACTCGCTTAAGTGAGAAATACTCTGCCCCCAACTCTGATGCATTTAATTCCTATGTGTTTGAGCGAGTCTGCCTCGCTTAAGCGAAGATCAAACAGAATCAAATTAAGGTTTAAGCAAGCTATAGCTCGCTTGAGTGAAAATTTTATTGAATGCAAAAGGCACACTTTCGCTTAAGCGACAAGTTCTCGCTTGGGCGAAAAACAAACAGAATGCAAAAGGTCATGGCTCGCTTGAGTGAAATTAACAGACAAAGCATTTATGAGTATTTGCAACTTTCGCTTAAGCCAGACATCCCATTTTCAACACAAATAGAAAATAAATATTAATATATCTTTAATGAGAAATACTTACTATTAGTTAGTTTATTATTATCATTTTGTTTTATGAAATTTTGGTATTTATATTTAATTATTTGTTTTTTAAAAATAAAATAAAATAATAATAATAATAATATTTATGTATTTAATTTTAAAATGACTTAATTAGTATTTATTCATTAATGAAATAATATTAAGAATTTTAAATATATTTATTATTCACAACTTTTATTTTATGTTTTTATATTTATGTTTTTACATATTTGTCATTTAACTCTTATTAGAATTTTAAAATAAAATTTTAAAGGAATTAGACTATGATTCTTTAGAACTTTTTGATCTATATAATATTTATGATTTTCTAGAATTTTTTGAATTTTTTGAAATATTTTAATAAAATAATATTTTAAATTTATATAAAGTTACTTAAAATTAAAAATATTTACAAGGAAGTGAATTTAAATTATAAAAAAATTTATAAAATCTATTTCAAGTAGACTTATCTAAAAATTATCGGTTTAAGTAAAATCTTGATTTTTACCAATTGTAAAAAAAATCAAAAATGTATCAATAAATTTTTATAAACAAAAAATTTTAGATTTCTAAAATTTAAACTTTATATTACTTATCATAAAATTAGTGAAAACTGATATAATATCCTTAAATTTCGAAAAGGGTCGATTTTAAATATTTAAAGTATACCGAGTGAATGGTTACTATTTGGCTTAATAATTCAGCCGATATTTACCATGCAAAACACTGTGCATGAACGAAAATTTCAAACTTTCACAGTAACCAGAAATGAAAATTTCAGAAATTGCATAGTACTTTTATAATAAAATAATGAAATGCACAGTACATATTTTTGCTATAAATAGAGGGGTGCACCGAAGAGAAAATTCACAGTTTAGATTAAATTTTCTGAATATAGCAGTGTTAGAAAGATAGCGGTAGGAGTGAGAGAGAGAGAGAGAGAGAGAGAAATAATTTTTATGGAAGGAGGTTCTGCCAAAATCATAAGGTAAAAATAACTTTCTTTTATACTTTTTAGGTTTATTTTCATATCGTTTTAGAAATCTATTATTATACTGGATATAATATTATTTTAAGTTACCATTCTGAATAGTAAATTACTATGTCAACAGTAAATTACTATTGAAAATAGTGAATTACTATTCAAATAGTAAATTACTATTACAAATAGTAAATTACTATTCCTAGTGAATTACTATTTACTGTTACTATTTACGATTTACTATTTATCGTTACTATTTACGTTTTACTATTTACGGTTACTATTCACATTTTACTATTTACTGTTACTATTTACGTTTTATTATTCACTATTCACTATTTACTATTCAAAATTTACCATTTTTGTTTTATGTAGTAATCTTTATTTTTATCTTATGCCTATACTGAGATAAGTTGGTATTAATATTTTCAGAACTTAGAGGTGCAAAGCGAACTCACTTTTGGTAGCAATTCAAAGTAAGAGGGAGTGAGATAGGAATATAATATGAAAAGACATAAGAATAATGGGAGGAGTCCCCTATGCCTTTTAAATTTAATAATAATAATAATATTTTAAAATAATAACTATTTAACTTAAAATTTATATAAATTTTAAATTGTGTATCTTGTGTAACTTGATCTGAAATACCTATGCAAAGACCACCTATGCGAAATGGACTAAACCTATGCAAAGACTTGGACTATTATGACCTGTTTGGACTGAATTATACCTATGCGAAGACTGGATTATATATATGGACTTATATAGACCTATGCGAGGAATGGACTATAAGGACTCAAAATCAACTCTACTAATTTAAATAACCATTAAATTTTGAATTATATTTATAAGCGATATTTAGTTGATTTGACTTGATTATTATTAACTATATTTGATTTTGATTAATGATATTGTGATTTATAATATTATACTATGATTAATGATATGTAATTATGATTGATAATATTTGTGATTGATGATATTTGATTGTGATTGATGACATTACAATACTTGATTATGGTTGCTGAATGATTGATGACCTTATGATATAAAGTTTGAGCATATAGCAAGCATGACAAAAAGTTAAAACTCAGTAAGAATTTTCTTACCTTACTCTTTAAATTCTTATTCTAAGAGAAAGTATTTTATAATTATTTTAGTCTTTTATTTCTTCTTAGAAATAATTTTCACTAACTTTATTTTTAATCTCTAGAATAAAATCTAGTATTAGAAAGAAGCTATTTTATGAAAATCGGAGGTTGAGATAATTAATTATTGAATTAAAGAAAATTTTTATAGTTTTAAGTATTCTTAGTTAATGATTTTAAAATTATTTTCTTTTAGAAATTAGAAGTTTAAAGTAAATTATTTTGGTTTTCCCCAACGAAATAACTAAAGGATATTTTGTCGAGATTTCTAAAACTCAATCTAGTTAAGATTCAAATTGAGAAAAATTATGTAAATATATGAAGTTTCTTTTAAGAGAAAGTTTTGAGATATTTAAGGCTTGGAAACTCAATTTTGGTGAGATCTGAATTCGAAGACTGTACTAAATTTATTTTGTATAATAGAAGTTCAAAGAAGAACTTATGAGAATGCACAGTTTATTAAGATGATTTGTGAACCTTTATGGTAACAATTGAGTTTCTAAAAGTCTTAACCAACTAAATATGCGAGTAGTTCATGCATCATGAATCATTAAAGAGAAATGAGATGTGACGTTGCTAGGGGCCGGATTATAGAAACCGAGGATACGTTAGAGAAGGTTCAAATGCGAACCTTGGGATGAAAGGGTGTGGAAGGATGCTTCAGGGGACCTGGGGTCGCTTCCTAGTGTCGGGTACTTTCACAATAAAAACCTTCTCAGTCTGACTAGTCTCTAAGTGTTTCCACGCCAGTTGAGTTGTTCATATGCTACAAAGGCATTTATGTTATTATCCGGAATTATAGAACAATGTAAACTCCTGGTTGGCCCAATGTAAATTAAAACTTTAAGGGCCCACATGCATAAACTGAATGAGGTAGTATTAAAAGCATTACATGTCATACATGTGATTGTGATATTCTGTATGGATGGTTGTGAATGAAAGTATGATTGCTATGTGTGTGAGAACCCTATATTTATAATTAATTGTGTATAAGATTTTGAATGATATTAGTTTATTAGTTTGTGAAAACCCTTATGCTTATGTCTTATCTGTAAAGTATTATATTCTGTTTCTCACTCCTTCTTGTTTGAATTTTGTGTCCAAAATATATGTTATGTGATATATAGCTAGCAATTCAAGATGGAAGGATATGTAATTACAAGAGCGTAAAGTGTTCTCATCCTCAATCAGATAGATGAAGAGATATGACAAGAGTAGGATTCCAAAACTCGATGGTTCAAGGACTAGGAAATGATTAGTCATATTCGTAGTAGAGGTATAGTTTAGTTTTATCTTGCCTTATTACAATATCAAGTTAGATAATTGTAACAAGGTAAAGGTTAAACTTTGATAAATTTTCCCATCCAGATATAATACTGTAATGATTTATCACTTATGATTTCTATAAATTATTTTATCATTATAGACAAATATTGAAAAACAATGTTTTTTTTACTTTCAATAATCAAAGGAAATCATATGTATATACGTCCTTATATACACGAGATAAAGAGTGATAAATATGTATATCTTTCTAAAATTTATATATATATATCTTGTGTATATAAGGGGGTGTTACACAGAGTACACTCGCTTGAGTGAGATTGCCAAAAATTGCTTAAGAACTCAGAATTATCAATGCATTTGATCAAAGTATTTCAGGATCATGAAAAGGCATGCCATTTAAACAATTTTAAGAAATTTCAACATCAATTTTCTACTAATTTCATGCACCAACCATCAATTTCCACAGCCAATTCAATCAACATAATTCATCATATCAATCCACTCCAATTGTCAATGATGCAATTCAATTATCAAGGATCAAAAATCAAATTTCAATTGAATCACACATTTGCATCATCTCAATTAAAACTATACATGACCTTTCCTTTGGGCAATTCACTTCATTAATCAAGAAAACCTCTAATTCAATCCAACATGTATTTCTTTTGGTTCAAACTATTCAAAATTATGCATCAAATGTTCAATCATGCAACTAATTTCAATTCAATTTCATAGATTGCACCTAAACATGCCAAATGCCAATTCCATGCATCAATTCATAAAATGCACAATTCAAGCTCAATTCACCACAAACATTCAACTCAAGGAACACAAGTCATGAAAATCATGTACAAAGTCTAGACTTCAAAATTAACACAAACACTACTACAAACACAAAAAGAATTTAAAGGTGGGGATAGAATGTTGGGTTGCCTCCCAGTCAACGCTTGTTTAATATGATTAGCTCAACACCTGATACAATTTAAGGATCACGCAAGTGGATGGGGGTGGTCAGCCTTTCCACCTCTCCACCAAGATAAGGCTTCAACCTTTGACCATTAATAGTCCAAGTCCTCTTGAACTCGAGATCCTACAATTTCACTGCTCCATAGGATTTTACTTCTTTAACAAGAAAAAGACCTGACCATTTTGATTCCAACTTCCCAAGAAATAGTTTCAATCTAGAATTGAAAAGTAGCACAAATTGTCCTAGGTAAAAAATTTTCTTGAGAATCTTCCTGTTGTGGTAAAATTTCATTTTATCCTTATAGATCCTGGAAGACTCGTAAGCATTCAGCCATCTATTCAATTTAGCTTTTCAATTCCTTCTTTCTCATCCTTCAACACCAGGAACTATACCAAGTGCAGAGAGTGATGCATGGACCTGGAGGGATGCCAAATCTAAAGCATATTCTACTGCAACAGGATATAGATGGCTCATTCAAACAGATAAGGAGCAACAAAATCAACCTCCTTTGCTCGATTATTTTATAATATATTAAATAAAATTAAGTATTTTCTTCTACAATTAAATTCTAAGAAGATTTCCCCGTGTATTAAAAATTATTAGTTTGACTATTTTTATCTTAAACCTATATCATATTTTTATTGTAAATTAAATTATGTAATTTATATTCATTTATTATATAATATAACATTCAAATTGACATAATAATTCTAAGTGATCCTTGTATATAGCAAATTTAACATATTGCTCTTCTAATTAGTTATTATTAATGTCAATAATAAATATTTTAAATTGATCTTTTTTAAATATAATCTACCATTTAGGTATATTGTATTTAACTAACTTTTTATTGCGTCTCAATTTATTTATCATTTATTCCATTTCTTTGATTATAATTTTTTATTATTAATTCGATTCTGTAAAATGTATTTATATTTACACATCACATTTTAGTAATGTATTTTTGTTATGAGAATTCATCAATTTATTTTTCTCTTACGCATATACAACATAAAGTTGTAAGGATGAGGCCTATGTTGAAGGAATTCAATAAAACTTTTGACTTTCTATTAAATTTTGTGTAAGTTTTTTATTTTAAAATATTTGGAATTATGCTATCATTATCTCTTATTGCAATATTTCTAAGAATGTGTAAATTTTTAAAAGGAGTATTTTAAATTCATGGAGATGTTTCTAAGAATGTGTTTGGTAAAACGAGTTAATAATTTTATAACTTTTTTAGTAATTTACAATTTATAGTTTTTTATGGAGTTTATTTAAATAGAACTGTTTGGAGAAACTAGATTAAATTGTGTTAAATGACTTTAAAAGATATATATATATATATATATATATATATTAATTATATAAGACATAAAAGTTATCATTTTTTAAAAAATATAAAAGTAAAAATGATAACTAAACAATTAACGAGAGAATTTATCAGTGTCGCACTATTAATTCAAGTGGTTAAAAACCTAAAAACCTATTAATTAAAAACTACTTCAAGTGGTTTTTCAAAATCTAAAAACCTATTAATTCAGTCTCGCACTAGTTATCAGTGTCACAGGTAAACCTTCAGACTCTAACCCCGTATCTGATTCATATCTATACCGGAGATCCAGATTAGCAACTAGCACACCGGAAAACATTCATGTTACCCGATAAAAAGTAGAAGGTACAGGTACGGGGGAACGTTCACAAGAGATACAGAGGAGCCCGCGTCGCGTGTCAGAATCGTACACTGCACGGTGTACGATTAGTCCCCTAACCCTAAAAAGACTCTTCATTCTCTGCATGCACGTATATAAATACCAACATTCTCACTACTTTAGACTCATTCTCGAACTTATGCTTCAGAAACCTTGAATTCCTTTTTTGGTTACTGACTTGAACGTCGGAGAATCTTCGCAGGTGACACCATTTTCCGTCTCTCCTCAACGCGGAAGCTTGGCGTAAAGGATCTCTAGGACTACAACATCGTTATTCTCCCACTGAGATAAAGGGTACAATACCAGATACCTACTGTACCGGTGTACAAATCTCTTTTATCTGATGTCATTTGTGGCTGGTCCCACACCAATCCTTGACCCCAATTCAAACCAGTTCACCTATAATTTTTCAAAAGTTACAAGCTCATCTTTTAGTGTTTATCAAACAATTCTAATATCATTTGAAAAATTATAAGTTAGCAAAAGATGAGATAATAACATAATTTTTCATATAATAACGTCCACTAAATTTAATTTATCTTATAATAACATCTTCAATGTTATAAGTATTTTTGTAAAATTTATTTTTTAATGATAGAATACAATAATATATCACAAACCATGAATTCGATCCAAGTATTATTTTCTAAGTTTAGAAAGTCTCTCTTCATCATAATCAAGACGTTTATAATAAATATGAAAAAGTATATTACTAAAAGGTTGACGAAAGATTTATTATAAAAAATTCAACATGGGATGTTGTGATTTTTTATTGGGTTCTTAAGAATTAAGGTGTTAAAGACCATATAGTGTCAGACTCAAATCGTAGATTTGTGGAAGTTCTATAAACAATCGAGATGGAGATATTAGTCTTTCACTTTTAGGTGGAGAACACTCTTATTAAAAAAATATATTATCATCAAAAGAAAGTATATATGTTTTGTTATATGTGTTTATTAAAAAAATTCAATTATAAATTATATAAGGAATTGGTAGATAGATTTTAATAACATTTTTAAATGAAATTTTTTTATTTTATTAACTAATGTCTTGGGGACATTACTTAGTATTTTCATATATATATATATATATATATATATATATATATATATATATAGTTTATTCAGTAATTTTATTCAATTTCCTATAACTACACAAATAATTTATTAGTTAATTCGATAATTATTTTACTAAAATTTAACATCATTATAAATTTCAATTGCAAAAAAAAAAAAGTGAATCCGTACAATGCATAGGCACGCCTTTATCATTTTGTAATCTGTTTTACAAGTTTCTTTTTTCCCATCTCCTCTTATCCTTTGGAATAGCAAGACCGTGAAGAGACAAAAGCAGAAGAAGCCTTTCCAAAATAATGTCCAAGTTCGTATCACTTCTCTACCAGCGGTTGATGATGAACATCGCCGCGTCCATCTAATGTATATCTAAACGCAGTGTAGTGGGCCCAAGTATGCCAATCATTCTTATCAAAAAATCGTGAATAACTAATTAATCTAAGTAAATTTTTTATGTTACCAATTCAAATTTTGATACATGATTTTGAGTGTATTTGATTAAAATTTGTTTAACATGATTTGAAAGATTTTAAAAATTTCATTGGGAAAATTGAAATTTTAAAAAACATAATTTGTGTTTAGATATATAAGTGTAGAAATTGAAAATTAGTGATTTGTGTTTAGTTAAAAAATTATTTGATAAATTTAGTTTAGGAGAATTATATTTGAATTGAAAATTACCAAAACAGACCCTGGTTAACACAGGTAATTAATTGCTACTATATTTATTATAATCTTAATTTTAATTTTTTATAATTACCACTAACACGTAACGCAAATTCCCTCACATAACATCAGGTTAACGCATAGTGTTAATTTGTATATCTAAGATCCTCAATCATAAAAACCAATAATCAATTAACAAGATATAATAATCGATTACTAATTTTTTTTAGTAATTGATTACCATATTTTAATAATTAATTATCACGTATAGAAATGACACAAATATATACAACCAAACAAAAAAAAAAAGGTTAAAAACACTACCCTTTTCCATTAAAAAGAGATTAACAACTGAACTTTTAACTAAACAAATTCTTAAATTATTAGATTAAGATTTAGGGTTTAAGTTGATAACATAACTTATAAGTTATATACAAACCTCAAATACGTGTTTCCTTGGGCTGCATCATCTTTGTTCATTTCAAAACACGTCAACCTGCATGTCACGCGTGGCAAAATATCCATGCATATTGTGAATCACACGCTTCTCCTCAATAACTACAAATACCCCATTCATTTCCATCTTCTCATCACCCAGAACCACTGCAGTAAAAAAACCATTCAACCCATGGCTACCATAAAGAAAGTATTTCCCTTACTCGTGTTGCTGGGAATTCTCTTTCTGGCTTCTATCTCATTCGCGCTCTGCCATCACGAGAAAGAAGAAGAAATAGAACCACGGTATCCACCACACGAATGGAGGGAACGCCACAGAGAATCAGAGAGACCAAGGGGACACCAAGAGGGTGAGAAGGAGGAGAAGAAACGAGAAGAAGAGCGTGCACGGGAGGAAGAAGATTGGAGACATAAGCATCGTCGTGAAGACCCTGAAGAGAGGGAGAGGGAGAGGGAGAGGGAGAGGGAAAGAGAGAGAGCCATGGAGAGAGAGAGGGAGAGAGAGAGGGAGAGGCAGAGGCAGAGGGAGGAGAGAGAGCAGCGACGTGAGAAGAAGGAGCATAGAGAAGAGAGAGAAGGTCAAGGTTCTGAGTCCGAGTCACAAACACCAAACAACCCTTTTCTCTTTAGGTCCAGCAAATTCCAAACTCGCTTTAAAAACCAACACGGTCACATTCGTGTCCTTCAGAGGTTCGACCAACGCTCTAACAAACTTGAGAATCTCAAACCCTACCGTCTTGTTGAATTTTGGTCTAAACCCAACACCTTGCTTCTCCCTCATCACTCTGATGCTGATTTCATCCTTGTTATCATCAATGGTAATTAACTATATACACAAACAATCACTTCTTTTCTTCTATTAATTATCATTAAACCGCTAAGATATGCTTGATGGTAATAAAAACAGGGAAAGCAATACTTACATTAGTGAACCCCGAAAACAGAGACTCTTACAACCTTGAGCGTGGTGATGCAATCAGAATCCCCGCAGGAACCACTTTCTACTTGGTTAACAGAGATGAAAACCAGAATCTCAGAGTAATCAAACTCGCAGTACCCATCAACAGACCAGGAAAATTCCAGGTGCTGCTTAATATTTCTCCCAAACCAGATTCATTATTAGTCCTTTCATAATTATTTTTTTTTGGCAGCTATGGTAATTAACTTATTGTCTTTTCTCTGTAGGATTTCTTCCCATCCAGCAGTGAAGACCAGCAAACCTACTTCCGCGGCTTCAGTAAGAAATTTCTAGAGGCCTCCTTCGATGTAAGCTAATGTTAATTTATTAAACTTTTAAGTTATAATCAAATTTTCAACGCTTAATGTTACACTAATCTATAAGTATATGAAAATCTTTTCATATTTATTTGTTGCTTATTAACTATGGTTACACAGAGCCCAATGGAGGAGATAGAGAGGGTTCTGTTGGAAGGGAAGCAACAGGGTGGCCAACAGAGCGAGGAGGAAGGAGTGATAGTCCAATTTTCAAAGGATAAGATTCAGGAATTGAGTGGACAAGCCCAATCTAGCTCAAGAAAAATATTTTCCCCTGAAAATGGACCATTCAACTTGAGAAGTCGTGGCCCCATTTATTCCAACAAGTTTGGCAAGTTTTTTGAGATCACTCCTGAGAGAAACCCACAGCTTAGGGATTTGGATGTTCTTTTAAGTTGTGTGGAGATTAATGAGGTAAATATACAACCAATTTATAAAACAACCAACAATGACTTCAATTTGCTTGCTTCTTAACAAACAAAGTGTGGTTTTAAATTTTAGGGAGGTTTTCTCCTGCCACATTTAAATTCAAGGACCACGATGATACTAGTGGTTAACGAAGGAAGGGCAAATCTTGAACTTGTGGGCCTAAGAGAACAAAAACAACAGGGGCAGGAAGATGAAGAGGAAGAGGAACAAGAGGAAACGGAAGTAAAGAGGTACAAAGCTAACTTGCGCGCAGGGGATATAATTGTAATCCCAGCATCATATCCATTGGCAATCAACGCTTCCTCAGACTTGCGTTTGCTTGGAATTGGTATCAATGCTGAGAACAACCAGAGGAACTTCCTAGCAGGTATATCAAATATTGTAACGTAGCAAATTATAGTATCTGCTGTGTTTTTTTAACATGGCTGATTGGGTTATTATATGTCAATTTGAAGGTGAGAGGGACAATGTGATAAGGCAGATAGACAGGGAAGTGAATGATGCTGCATTTCCTGGGTCTGCTGGAGATATTCAGAGGCTATTAAGGAACCAGAGGGAATCCCACTTTGCAGATAGTCACCCTCAGCAAAGGGAACATGGGAGAAAGGGAAGAGATGTTCCTCTGTCTTCAATTTTGGGCGTTTTTTCTTGAATAAATATATGTAACTGAAATGTATGCTGTAGTAAGAACTCGTAGTGAGCAAGGAAAGTGTCAGGCTCTTGGCTATATGTAAGCCTAGAGCTCCACCTTTCTACTCGAAATAAATAAATCGAGTTTCTCTTCTGTTTTTCAACTATCTTCGTACTTTTAAGATAATGGTAAGTAGTTAACCTACCATACTGTAGTAGGTTACTCTGAATTATAATTAACCGGGTGTGTTTATCCTATTCTAAACCAGACCCAATGAGTTGGGTTTGCATCATGGTTTGTGTACAGATCGAATTGTAGAGTTGATATCTGTTGCACCGAGTTAAAATTGAAAAAACTACAACCCAAAAAATATATTATGTATGTTTTCTTTTTCAGTTTTTAATCTTGAAGAAAGTTTTGATTTTATTATTATATTAGAACTTTTTATAATAATGATTATATTTTTAAAATAATAATTCTTGATTTTATTGGTTAGAATTATGTATTTTATATTTAATTTTGTCAAAAATATAAATAATATAAAATTATATAAATAGTTTTTTTTTAGATGATATTACATTTAAATTTAATCAAACTGTTTTATCGAATGATACTACAAGGGAAATTTTTAAATTATGATGATAATTTGATTATATTATGTTTCTTATCTATTTTTCTATACTTCAAAAACTCTTTTTTATTTAAGATTGTCCAATTTAAAAACTTAAATTTATGATAGATTGACAGAAACAATTTGATTACCAAACATAAATGTAATCATAGGACTCATAGGACACCTTATAATAGTAGTTAATCACATTCAAAAATTATGTTGTAAACCAATTGGCTTGAATTTCTTTATTCTTATGTGATATCCAAGTAGAATCAACATTATGTACTCTTTCTCTTCACCTGGATTCAAAGACAACACTCAGTAATTTGATCATAAACATCTCTTTATTCATTTGTCAATGATTAAAGCAATTCAATATGTTGTTGAAGTAATTCCTCTAACTAAGTTCATCAACAATGAACATGTTTAAATTAGCTTCAGAATAATGAAGAAATGACATGGAGTCAAATTCTCTTAGTGATCAGGTATTACTTTGTAGAATTTCTCCAATTCAATCAAACAAAGGTTTTTAGTTTAGTTTATTTATTCGAAGTTGTATTGTTCAAAAATATCTAATAAATGAAATACTCTTAACTTGATAATGGTAATAATATAATTGTCAGGTGGCTATTGGAATTTGGATCAAAGCAAATTGAATCATTTGAACTATGCATTCAAAGGTTTAGAAAAAATAAAAATTAAGGAAGAAGGTTTAGAAAAGATCCTGCTGAAAGCTGATAAGCAAAGGTTGAGAATGCTACAGGATATTTTTACAATGTTGATTCCAAAATAGATCATTCACTTCTTCATGAAAAAATGATTAACTTATATGAATAGAAAGAGGAATGATTGATCTTATTTTTAGTAATAATTAAAAGATTTTCCATGGTCTCAATGCTCATCCAAAAATTACAAAATTTTTCCTTGTCATGTACCTAGTACAAATTTTATATTTGTGATGCTTCAATTGTGAAATGTGTGACAATATAATGAAAGGCAAAGCATCATGTTCTATTATATAAAACGTTTGGAGGAAAACTTTTGTATCATATTTAAAAATATAACAACTGAGTAACCATAACAATTTACATGATGATATGTGTATGAAATATTTATTTATATACTAAAAAAGGTTTATTTGTATTTTTCATATATAAAAAAATGATAAATTTGTTCACTATGCATATTTATCTACTGCTATTAGGAATGACCCGTTGGATTATGAGAAATAGGTATATAAGTGAAACACTATAGTAACTAACAATGTAAACCATATTATTAGAGGCATTGCATTTGTTTGATGTTTCAATTCCCAAGATAGTAACTAATAATGCAAACCATATTATTAGGGGCGTTGCATTTGTTTGATGTTTCAGTTCCCAAGACAACTACATAATGATGCTAATTAATGAAGGGTATTTACAATAGTTAGCTAGTTAATGAGTGAACCTAGAGTGATGTTTAAGTTCCCAAAGATAATCTGTAATTACAGTCAAGCAGGAAAACTAATCACTCAAATTTTATTTACAATGAATATACATCTACATGAATAATTTAGGAACGATGCATTTTCCAAAATTTGTTTTAAAGCAAATATACATACAACACCCTCTCTTTTTTCGGCTTCTTGCCTAACTTTCTTTGGATCGCTAGCTTGATCAACTTGTTAGAATTTATGCTCGGCTTGATTTAATACACAAACAAAGTTGCCTCTTTATATTCATGCTCTGCTTCCGCCACTTTATTAGATCGAATCAGCATAAGCTTGTCACTACATTCCAAACAACAATAAAGGATATACATTAGATCATATGACACATATATTCAGCCCTAGAATGATGTGATGTTATATAAAGAAACTATAGTATTCTACTATACAAAGTAAATAAGGCAACTAATAAAAGCAAAGTGATTTTCAAGCTCAAAGATGTAACGCTTCATCTTTTCATATTTAGGATCATATTCTTCCACCAGCTTCTCTTTCCCAAGGACAACATTAATCACTTTGGATTGCATATCTTGTCAAAATTCATATACACAGTTATGAATCTCATATGAAACCTGGATGGATAACATTTGACCAGATAGGTGAGAAAATATCCAAATTTGAGGAAGATTTCACTCAGAGATATTTCAAGTTAAATATATTCATATTCAAGAGAGAGTGAGATGGAACCAAAAAAGCATGCAACTAAATTTTTTCCAAATGAAGCATTAAGCATTATTAAAAACACACAAACAATCTTAAATAAAAAATATTAAAAAGCTAAATATATGAAGATGAGTTTTAGGTAGGAAAAGAGGATTTATGAGACCAAAAGGGTATAGACATGAAGATACCATGACTGAACCAAAAGGGGAGATTATGATATTGACTTAACACATGTGATTATTGTACATGTGTTCATAAATTAAATTGAAACATATACATGTTTAAAGTCTAATAAAATTTAACCTTATTGTAAATCAAGAATGGTTTATACACTCTCAAATAAACTTAACAATTAATTAACACGTGACAAAGTCTGTGACTTGAATCAAACAACCTTATAACTACAATTTGATCCATATTTGTTGATGGCCTCAGGAATGATGAATCCAGCAACACTAAAGAGACCCTCTTGCTCAAAAATCTTTTGTTATGACCTACCACCAAATGAAACCATAATTTAACAAATTATTTTTGTGTACCCATCAATAATATGATTTCTAACATAGCTTACCTATAATATGATTTCTAAAAAATAACAGTATCATACCCATCAATAGAATGATTTCTAACATAGCTTACCTATATACGATTTCAAAAAAATAGCTTACCTATAATATGATTTCTAAAAAATAACAGTATCATACCCATCAATAAAATAAAAGAGCTCTTGAATTCATTTGTTAAATTGAGAAGGGAGAAGTCGTCAAATACATGTCTACCCCAGTAAGCTATGTTATGGATACAAAACATAATCTGCAATGACTGTTGACCAGGTGAAGTCAACTTCCCTAAAATGATGAAGTTAAATAGGTAAAACTGAATTCAGATAACCAACTAATGAGTAAATCCTTATCTTTGTGGTTCTGTAAATCCCATTGGACTGGTACGTTGATTTCAAGTAACATGGAAGAAGAGCAGTGTGCCAGTCATTGTGTCACTGATATTATCAAATTAGCATATTTTTTCCCTAACTCAATTTTACTTTGACAATTGCCAGTGAATCAGTAACTTTGACAATTACACACACACACATATCAATTTCATTACCTTCAGAAGAATGCTCATATTAGCACCAGGAGAGACAATGTTGAACTTTGGATCAAAGACATCAATATCGTGAACAACACGGTAAAGTCCTGGAAGGGTGAAGGCAGTGTGACTCTTATACTGTCTAACAGTATCCTTGCTGTTGAAGAAACAAAACAGATACAAAACTTGAGTTTGAGTGAACCAATAGTGCATTTGAAATAAACATCTAGCATAGTATCAATTTTAGTAAGATTTAATTCAGTGTTAACAGTATAATTATGTCATCAGAAAGATCTAGCACATTTTTAAACTATCACATAAAAAAGTCCAATAGTATATATGAGGTTCATTTAACAAATGCAAAAGAAAACGTAGCTTCAAAACCTTCCTTGGCAATTTACCTGAAGCCTCGAAGCATTGTGCATAGGTATAATCAAATCCATGCTAAAAGGTCCTGTTTCTTTTAGTGTTCATTGGTAACAGGTTAATTAATTTCAAAGAACAATGTCTTTGAAAAATATAGACAAATAGAATTATCAGCATCATACCATGTAACTCCTGTGAAAACATCAACTTTGCTCGTAGAGTATGTTCAGATCCACCAACAACCTGTAAGGAGGTTGACTGACCATTATTTTCATATATTAGTACTTCTCATATTAGCCTCAAATACCTAACTGCTGAATGAAATCAGTGTCTTAAAACATACTAATTGGATGGCAATATAAAAGATCAATGTTAACTTTTTCAAGCCCCATTAAATTTTTTTATTTGCTTCCTTAAAATCAGTGGTGTGCTCAACTGCTCCAGCTTCTAACTCAAAGTTAACTCTGAAAATTTGAAACAATTTACCCAGATGATGGTATATATTACTCTTGTCTTGGCCATAATGCTATATATTACTCTTGCCTTGGCCATAATGCTATATATTGGCCATTATCCAAAGTATTTCAAAGATTATGGACCATGTCTATTATCAAGCTTAATTAAAGTTTCATGGAAATTACCTGGCTTACATAACCACTATCAAGCATCCAATCAATCGATATTTGGAAGACTTTATATCTTTGTTGTTGATTATCTCTTTCGTAAAATATTGTAAATCCCATGTTCTAATTTGTCATAATCATTTAAAATTAAATCACATTAGAGAACATATATATATATATATATATATATATATATAAGATAGGAAAGATACACCAAGCAGTTCAAATTTTTAAGTTTAGGAAAATAAGCATAATCCGGCGCTTAGACTATCACAAAAAGTAAATGGTTGAGTTCTATGAATCATGAAGAACATGAGAAGGTAAGAAAGAACCTACACCACTTTGATGGAAATGAAATTATATCGGTAGAATTTACATTTTAGTGTCCATTACTAATTAATTCAATGGCCAGTTTGCATCCCAAGTTAGCCATGGACTTCGTAAAAAATCATTAATTTTTTTTTTTGCTAAAAAAACTTTTAATTTTAAGTTTGCACTTTATTTTATTGTCATGTTATACTTAAAAGGACTAAATTAAAATCATTTTGTAAACATGAACTAAAATAAAACAAACTCTCATATTAGTCTTTTATATTTTAAACATTCGATACTTACATTATTCACTTGCTTATAATACCAACTTGATCCTTAAAAACTGAAAACATTAGAACTTATATATCTTGCTGTTAGATGTTGTTCACTCATCAAAGTAAAAAGCTATTTTAACATATGCAAAAAGTAATTTTCAACGGATGTAAAAAGTAAATTTTAATAGAAGAGTGACAGAAATAACTAAAATGCCTAATATCATTTTTCAAGGACCGAGTTGGGATTATAAGCAAGTAAAGAGAAGAATGTAAGTAGCTGTTGCCCAAAATCTAAAGGATCAATCCAAGGGTTTACTCGACTAAAATATAAAGCTCATATAATTTTGAAGACCATTTAAAAAATTTACTCTTGAAAAAATCATGCATTAAAACGGAAAACATGCAATCAAAAACTTGACATACAACAATAGGGGACCTACAATTTCAATTTCATGTGCTAGGAGTATTCAAAGGATTTGAGGCAATTATAGGGTATTAAAGATTATACTACTACCCATTATGTATTCCAAAGTTATCAGTGTGCTGTCAATGAACATTTGTAACAAACGTTGAGAGAACTGCAATGGCCAACAAAGTAACAAATTGGTAATAGGATCAGATCCCATTTAGGATGACAGTCAATAGCTTATTAGCTCTCTACCCTTTTAGCATTAGCTTCTGATAGTAGAGGTTTAAGTTCTCCTTTACGGTACAACTTCAGTGTATCTGCACGAGTAAAAGCAGATGTTGGACAATAGAAGAAATCAAAGACATTGCACATTTAAATTTTTATTATAGTAAATATACAATGTTAAACTTTTTGAACCTTCCAGAAGAAATCAACCCCGTTACTTATGTATCACTTCAATTATCTATAAATATCATATAAAAACAACAACAGAAAATATGTAATGAAACAACAAAAATTATTTTCAACACAGAAAAAATATAATTAGAGACAAAACAGCACAACATAACACCTCATCTACAATATTTGTATTTTTTTCCTTTTCAAAGTAACTTTTTCTTAGGGGGGGAGTTATTTGACATATACATGTAGCAAAAAAAAACAAATATACAAAAACAAAATTAAGCTTGTGCAGGAACATATAAAAACAATAGAAAACATTTTTCCTTTACTCTGAGTGTATGTTAATCTGGATTCAAAATCAGAGACATCAAAAAAAATAACACACAATACTTTTAATATTGCTTAGACACTTGATTGATGCAGAGAAACCAAAAAAAACATTACACATAAAAACAACTGATGTTTAGGGTCAATAAAATAAACATAGAGAATGAGAATCTGATATAGATTTTTTGGAAAATGAAAGTGAACATTTAAAAGCATAAGATTATACAAAGAAAATATTTACATGCAAGGACTAAAAAAAGAAAATAGTTCAAAATAAAGATAGAACAGGAACATCACCTTCTCACCATCAGCTTCATCATCTAGGATTTCTATTCCCTTCGTCATTTGGAAATGCAAAAAAAGCTCTCAAGATTCAAGCTTCCAACAATTTGCAAAAAAATAGGAGCAAGAAAGGAATCTTAAGTATCGATTTTGTCAGTTGAAAGAGAGATGTATGTTGAAAAAAACATATGACAAACAAAGGGAAACAATATAGGAAAGAAAGTGCTTTATGTAGAAGAACCAACCTTTCAACGAAAGAAGGGGAAACATTAATGAACATGAACAACAAGGAAGCAGTACATGATGGGGAGACACCCAACAGGTGAGGGTGGAACCAAATAGATGCGGAACAAAATTGATGCGTCAAATGAATCGTCTTCTGCGACGGTGTCGAGAACGTGAATGATTTTTTGCGATGGAGATTCCCCTAACATGACTTTCATCCTCTAACAGTGATTAAAGAAAATGAGGGAAAAGGCTTTTGAGAGAGAGAGACGCCTGAGGAATTTAAAGAAGATAAAAAAATAAGAAAGGAAAATTAAAGAATTGGGGAAAGGAAAAAAATGTTTTGAGACTCTGAGCCATTAAATGCAATTTTATGAAAAATTTTGAATTTGAATTTCAAATGGAAGATGAAGGAGTGAATGTACATAGGGAAACTTTGGAAACTGAAACCAATGGATATTAAGTGGAAGAGAGAGAAAGAGTTAAGTAGTTGAAAAGACAAAAAGTAACAAACTTTTATTAAAAATTTAAAATTTTCAAATAAAGCATTCATTACGGTTAAAAACACAGAATTAAGATTAAATTAAAATAGCTGTAAAAAGAGAGAGAAGTTTTGGAGGGAAAATGGGTGCACCAGAGAGTGACACCTATTAGAGTTGACTTTATAGAAACTGCATTTTATATTATATATAGATTACATTCCAATCTAATCAAACTGCAATTAATAATGTAATTGGTCTGAAGCTGTGATTAAGTTATAAATTATAATATTCGTGATAAATAATGTAATTGCTTAGGAGGGATTGAAGTTGTGGTTAAGTTATCATTTATAATATTCGTGATATGCTTGGGAGTCGAGACGTCAATGGAACGAAGTTTTCCTGCTACTTGTGTCTGGGTTTAATCATTAAACATAGGTATCTGATTTATAGGTTTTTTAATGGGTAACTATTATTTTATGGGTACTTGATTGAAAAAAAATATGTAAAATAAAATTAAAAAACCAAAAAAAATTCTTAGGAAGTGAACCATCACCTTTATAAAATAATGCAATGAAAAAAAATTGGAAGTGATGTGACTAATTTACCATTTGAATGACTTGTAATACATTTGAATGACTTGTCCATTATTTTACATAGTTAATTATCCTTTCCTTCCTTGTATCAATATACCTCATAAACATAGCTAATTCCTATTTTTATCAATCACATTATTTCCCCTTTCGAACCCCAATTAGAGACGATACCCAATTCTAATTAATTAAGACTTCGGACACCCCCTTACGTCGATTCCATGCTTTTGTTAGTTGCTCTTGGTACCGGTTAGCCCAATAACTTAACAACTTCCATCTCCAGTTTTGAGTCCCACTTCACTCAACGGCCTTCTGAAGTTCGGTCCGCTACCTACAGGTAGTGAAACAAAGAACTGTTATCCATTCACCCAAACACACTTCCAAGCTTTTAAATGCAAGAACGAAAAGAAACCCTTCCCATGCATGAACCAAATTCGGCCTAGAGAGAGAGAGGAGAGGAACCAAGAAATTGACCCTACAAATAGACTCACCTTGTTCCTACGGTTCTAGAAACACAATCAATTTCAACTTTTTCCATGAAATCAAGCTCCAATTAGATCCTTGGATGGTTGGCCATGGAAGGAAACGATAATGGCAATGGTTGTCCCTTTCTCTTTCTTGCCCCATGTGAAGAATAAGGAGGAATAAGGTGAAATTTTCGGTTAATTCCATAAGGGCAGTTTGGTCATTTTATATTTCCTTTTTTATTTTTTTATTTCCTTGAATAGAATCTTACTTTTACAATTGGTAAATTATAATTTTACCACCACCCCTTTTAATCTAATTTAAATTTACTAATTACCCATTCAAAATTAATTTATTTAAATTTATTACCTCAAAAATAATTCTCAATTAATTCATAATAATTTAGGAAAAATCCTAATGAGATCTGAATAATTTAGATTTGAACATTCAGGATGTTACAACCACAATCTCACAACAAATTTCTAAATATTTTTAAACCATTTAAACCATGAACCAAACATCAACTTAGATAAAAAGGTTTCCTTTTAGTCATCCCAAATAAATAAAAGATACACATCAAAGTTTGAGTCACTCCATCAATAAGAACAACACTGGACCCAAAAGAGTAAGTAGAAAAGAAAAATTAACATAATGAACCAAACAAACTCATAGATAAAAAACTTTTCCTTTTAGTCATCCCAAATAAATAAAAGATACACATTAGAGATTATGTAACTCTAGCAATAAGAACAAAATAAAGCATAAAAGAGTGAGTAGAAAAGAAAAATTAACACAAAAAAAATATATTATTTAAATGAAAAATCCAACCATCTTATTTCCAAAGCTCCAAACTCAAACAACACAACAGGAACAATTATCTTTAATGAAAGCTTGACAGATCTCCTTAGCTCTTTCATATTTTCACTGAAGCAAATAAACACTCCCAACAAAAATTAATTTCTCCAACCTAACTTAAGTGAAAGGATTGAGAAGAATACGGTGAAAGTTCATGAGAAAGTACCATAGGAAAGTTGTGTTGAGAAAGTATTAGAAGAAAGTTTCATATAGAATGGCGAAAAGCCAATGAATTTTTTTTTTAATATTATGTTTTAATATAAAATATTAAAAAATTATTTTTGCTTATTTTTGTTTAGTAGGTGAGCGGGAATTTGTTTAGTTGGTGGGCAGGAATTTGATTAAAAAAATTGTCAATGAAAATGTTTTCACCAAAACTTTTAAATATAATAGAAATAGATAAAGCTAATTATAAATATATAATAAACTTATAAAAATGAGTTAGGAGATTTATACTAAGGAATAAATGTACGGAGACTTTTTGTGAAGTTGGGTGTCATTAGTTTAAATAATTTTCATTTGGTTGTAAATTCGTAAGTTCACTTCATCAGTTGTTACCTGAGGAGACCAATTTTTTTAAGCTCCCAAAGGATGACACTATAAATTTTCAATTACATGGATTATTTTTATAATAGGTATGAAAAGTATATTTGATATGTTATTCTTACAATTGTATATAAAATATTTTTTATAATCAATGCCAAAAAATTAATTTTACAATTATTTTTATTACTAGTATAAAATATATTTTTTTACACATGTTAGTTTTAGAAAATGGCTTAAAAATTAATGTAGGAAAAAGAAAGTAGTTGAGGCGTGTAAGTACACACTACTCTTAGGGTTTATATGTTTAAGGTGTGATCTTTTAAGATACAACAAAATATTGTAGGAAAAGAGAGTGGTCGAGGCGTATGAGTACACATTGCCTTGAAGGTTTATGTGCCTAAGACGTGATCCCCAGTAAAAGCCATCGATTGAGATTGGAAAGAATATAAAAAGGGAAAGAATATCGCATACTTGATCTCGTTTATGAAAAAATATTAAGAAATAAAATATAATTATATGATCATTACACTATTGCACATGAAACCAATTTGCATGTAAGTCCATTTTTTTTAGTTTGTTTATCACCTAAATCATATATATATATATATATATATATATATATATATATATATATATATATATATATATATATATAACTCATACAGAGTTGAAAGAAAAAAAAATTGTAAGACTTGAGACTTTTAAAATATAAGCAAGATTTCTAACCAAAAAAAATTGCCCTGCTAATTTCTTTTATAACTAATGTAAAATATGGTTTTTTTACTAGATATAAAAATAGTTAAATATTTACGTTATATTTATATTTTATACTGATTTATTTTTATAATTGTTTATATTAGTTATTTATGGTTATTTTATTCAACAATTATAACCGACTAAAGTTGTTTATATATTATTTTTTTAGAAAATATACATGATATGTTTTCTAGAAATATGTATAAAAAAAATTTTGTACCAACTATTTACCTTTGATTTCTCGTGGCCATGTGCAAATGTAGGCTTATAGGCTCCTGAGAGAAGCTACACATGTCTAAATAAGTTTTTTTAATTATTAGTGATGTCCAATAATTACATATTTATAGGTCGGGTATGGATAACTTCTAATTATCGTTCCTATTTGAATGGTAAGAAAAACAAAATTTAAATAATGATAGATGCCAATAACTGCCTCACTAAGGAAACTTTGAATTAATGGGTAGCCTTAGTGCCTTACAAAACAAAGAAAAGCAAAGAAAATAATTTTTTTAAAAATGATTAAATGTAGATTTTATTGTCATTATATATCTCGAGGGCCTCTTTATCTTCATTTTGGAGTGCTACTCTTCTCTCTGAGAGTAGTCCCCTCTCATGCTGCAGGTGCACTAGCCTTCTCTGTATGATAGAAGAACATTTCAAATTAACTTACAAATAATTTTTTATATGTATTTAAAACATATGGAATCAAGACAAAAACCACCTAGAAAAATAACGTCAATAATTTTTTATATTATTCCTTAAAATTTATCGTACCAAATTTTTAAACAATGCCCATTTAACCTAAAAAAAGTTAATCTATATATAATAATTCCTTCCACCTATAAACAGTTATTATTTAACAAAATAAGTAATTAAATACTGAAATTTTTTATATAGGGGAAAATATTACTTTCATATATAAACGTCAGATTTGCTTCCAAAATAAAAATACTGCACGGTCCTAAACCATTTGTATTTTATTTTTTGGATTTGTATATCCCCAAATTCTCTTTTATAAAATTAATTTGTTATTTTCCCCATTTTTTCTACTGTCGTTTTCTAAATTTGATTTGCATGATTTTTCCTGTCGCATTTGCATGTGATTGGAACTTGATAAAATTTGACTTGGATAAATGCTTCTTTTTTCATCCATTAGAATAGGGATAAGAGAGAGAAGAAAAAGTATAGAAACTAAGGTTTAAACTTTGTGCTTGATCAGCATTTTACGTGAATGTCAAATATCAACTATGTTAAATTTAAGAAACAAAAGAAAATGCTGTTAAATATGAAAAAAAAAGTGTATTATTTCTAATCAAATGCACACGTTATTCTAACTCTTTGGACAAAATCATGTTATTTTAATTTTAATTTCAAGGAATAACCTCTATTTTTGGTTTAAGCACCCAACCCTTATTATCACTAGTTATTATTTTGTTCAAGAAGTAACACACCAGTTAACTTAAGGTTAAAATTGGGTCAAGCCTATAACTAAATTGGTTCAAACTTTATGGATTTGGTATTTATTGTTTAGATTATTATGGGCTTTAGACTTTAGCTCTTATATAGCACATCATTCATTTGGGTACATTTTTTTCTGACCCGTTTACAATTTGATGGAATGTCAAATGACTGTATTTAGATTTGATTAAATTTGATACATAAATTGAATTTTCTTTTGAAACATTACTAAAAAAAATAGTTTATTCTTATAATCTAATAGGTTTTAAAATTAAATAACTGACATGATCTAATAAAATAAGGAAATCCTAAGTATTAACTTGTATATATATATATATATATATATATATAGTTAAAATTAGAACTATGTGTAACTTTTAAAAAACCATCTTATAAACAAAAATTAGATCAATAAATACAAACACACCCAAACCATGCGACCTAATAAACAAAAGAATGCATTTATCTTTTGCAAATTAGTAAAAGGAAACAAAACTACCAATAACAAGATAATAAAATATTGATAATAATAGAAATGCATGCTAATGAACTAGTACCCTTAAACGTTGATTAAAAATTTAAAGAGAAAAAAGTGTTATGAAAAGATAATATTGATATACCTGATAACCATAATTTTTGAATGTATTTAATTTCCATTGTAATTTTTATTAAAAAGATTATATTTGAATTAAACAGTTAGCAAGAACCAAACAGAATTGGTTAACGTTAAAAAAGCAAAAAACAAAATATTGAGGTTTTATATGATAGATTTTGTTGGTAGGATAATGACAGATAAGGAATAGATGAAAAGAAAGAAAGTTACCCTGCAAGGGGGTGGGCATGCACATAAGGTCACACTTCATGTTGCAGAGGATAGAGGGTAAAGTGCAATCTTTTTCGCAGTCACCGAAGCACTTTTGAAAATCGGGGATCTCCGCGTTAACGCTTCCTGCGACTATAAGACACACCAACAACAACGCAATGTATTTGTTTTCCATCTTGGCGTTTTCCTTTCTTTCTTCTTTTTGGTTGTTGTTGTTAGTTATTTATTTTGTTTTTCCTATTCTCAGTTTTAGAACAATGATAGCCCCACACATATATATAGCTACGTACCTATCAACCACGAATAAAAAATGTCATGTCTCGTCCCTAAAATTTGGGATTCTTGTTACAAACGTGTCAACAATTTACTAATTATAACATATATATAAATATATATAAGAAAAGTTTTACGCTTTCACCTTTCATTCTCCAAATATATAAGATTAATTTGTTACAATTGTCAACTCTTTTTTATTACTCGCTCCGTTATTTACTATAAGCCTCACTATCATTTTATAAGGGTATATAATTTTAATCTTTTAAAAGGTAATTTTATTTTTTTTCCAATACCATCTTATATTAATTGTAAAATATTAATTTTTTTAAGAGAAACTAAAAAAATATGAGACTTATAATTAAGTAATGGATGAAGTACTGTTTTATTTGATTAACATAACATAGCAAATGGGTGCAAATTATAAATTGTCTTCTACGCTTAGAAAATGCATGGTCTCAATGACTCTGTACTAGTGTAAAAAATGGTTACGATGACAAGATACGATCACGGTTCACGGAAAACCGTGTTTGAAAAATACGCGATGGTATTTTTGTAAATATGAGGAAGTTTTTTAACACGGTTCTGGCGTAACTGTGTTCGTAGGAACCAGATTTTTTAATTTTAATTTTTATATTTTTAAAAAATATACCTAAAATCACGGTTGAGAAGAAACCGTGATTATAGTGTATCTATAATCATGGTTTTACGGGAAGCTGTGATTGTAGGTCCTCCCTATTTTAATTTTTATATTTTAAAAAAATGTACCTACAATCACGGTTGAGAGGAAACCGTGATTATAATGTATCTATAATCACGGTTTTACGGGAAGTCGTGATTGTAGGTCCTCCCTATTTTAATTTTTATATTTTTAAAAAATATACCTACAATTACGGTTGAGAGGAAACCGTGATTATAGATACACTATAATCACAGCTTTACGGAACCATGGCTATAGGTGTTTTCAAAATTTAAAATCAGTTTTGTAGAGACTCTTCATTTCATGCTGTTTCTTCCTCTGCACTTGACGCTTCTTTTTCTTCCATCTTCCCTCCATTTTTAGTCTCACGAAAATCCTCTTCCCTCTCGTCTTTCCCTCTAAGATTCCTCATCTCTGTTTTCCCATTGCCATTGACGTTTGCATTTGTTTGTGTTCTAGATCTAACGTGGTTCTTTGTGTATATTTTACAGGTTTTCTTTTGTTGTTCCCGTTGTGCGTCATTGACGACCACCACACAACCCTTCTCTTTTTTTCTCGTTTAAGCATGTAAGGCTTCTTTTTTGTACCTCTCTTCTTTTCTGTTTCTGTTTATTATTGTTTGTTTTTGTTCTTTATGTTTTGCTTATGTTTGTTCCTATAATGGAGGTTTCCTGTTTTAAAGGTCGACGTTGGGGTTCCCATAACCATAATTATAACTAGTAATGTAAATGCACGTTTTATGACCACTTTGAATCATGGAATTTATTGACAATTGTGATTAAATAGGGTCTTATTTAATCACAGTTTCAAACAACCATGATTAAATGTGATCTATAACCACGGTTATGAACCATGGTTAAAAGCCCTAATCTATTACTACGACTGTAACAACCACAGTTTATGAACCGTGATTAAAAGCTCATTTTAACCATGATTAAATCCTTTTTCTACACTAGTGCTGTAAATAGATGGCATTATTTTGTATTGAAGTTTACCTAGCCCTTTGGCGAAAATACTTTACATTTTTTACTTTTTTTCAATCATATGATAGGGGTACTCCAAAAATGAAACAATATAAAGCTAAGAAGCACATATCCCTTTTTTTTTGAAGTGTCACCATGTTGGGAGGGACATTTTTCTAACACTAACACACCTTTACAACATATTTCGACATGCGTTGAACACCCTTCTAAAGGTGTTCAATTAAAAAAATATTTTATGGGCTCAAACATTAAGCAGACACCTCTATAAAAACTGAATACTTGAGATAACAACTTTATAAAGTTTGAACACTTGAGCTAACTCCTCCATATATAGAGACACATACTAATCTTATTAAAAATATTTTTTTATATTTTTAATATAACTTAATTATAATATAAAACATCAAAAATAATATTTCTCACTCATATTTTAGGGTTTATTATCATGATAAAAAAATATGAAAATTTAAAAAATTAATTTGAGAAGTTGAATATATATAACTTGTGCAAAAGTTGTTTATCAATTTATATTTTTATTCATATTTCATTTACTTGAGTTTTTCTTTTTTATTAATTCACATCATATATCTCAATGTCATATATTTTAGACATTAATCATGTCAAAATTTCTATATCATGTTGTATCTGGTGTCTGTGTCAGAATCTGTGAATCACAAATATAAAGTTCCTTTCATGCACCTAAGTAAAATGGGGCTCTTAGAACTTCTAACAAGCATGGTGGAACCTTTAGCAGTTGTTTTCCCTTGTAAGGACCGTGAGTTTGTTTGATTATAGGTTTTGTGGATAAAAAGTTCTCATAGTCGTCCAATATGAGGCTCACACATCACAAACTTTTTAAAATATAGACCCAAAACCAAACCATAACGAAAAAGCAAAATTGCTAACATATTTTCCCTAAAGTAGGACCATGATATTGAAAATTGTAGAGACTGATAAGGACCCGCATGAGGTTTTTTGTAGCGGATATCACAAATCAAGTTACAAAAGGCTGCAGGTAAGTGATCACAGTTATGGCACCCAATATAGCATAATCTTTAATCTTCACTCATCTCCGCTTTAACGCTTCCTATGACCATAAGGCACACCAATAATAACATAATGTATTTGTTTGCCATCTTCACTTCTTCTTTTCTTCTTTTTGGTTGCTGTTGTTAGTTATTAATTTGTTTTCCCTATCCTCAATTTTAGAATAATGATAACTACAAATATTAAAAAATAACTGCTTTAACTCAACCTAAAAGATAACTCATAAGTTAGGAGTTGCTTCAAACTTTAACACCTTTCCTCACACTCAAGATTCGACATCTAACACGTAAAGTTTTACATGCTTGGTGGACTGCTTGTGAAGTAACACCTAGTTAAGTAGTGTATGCATTATTGTCATTAGTTTGTCATTCACACTTTCCCAAATTGCTAATGTGTCCTTTTTCTTTTACGGATTTCCATCGTGTGATCAAAGTTTTTTGTACGCCCTTCTATTGTCTTCCTTCCTACAACATGCTTGACCCCTTGAATTCTTTAAGAAACATGAACATTTGAAACATATGAACATGAGATGGAAACAAAAATATGAAAGAGACACCCACTTAGTAGGTTATGCGTAAATGCTCTTAAGCTAATACATATACATAAAGAATCATATTCATCAATTGCGGATCCGACTATGGGAAATAAATCATCAATGTGGGTTTATACTACAATATCAACAACAATATATACACATATACATATCAATCAATATTTTACTGGTACCGAACCGCATCACCCATAACGTAACATCGGTAATATCGCAATGATAGCGACAACAACAACAACTCAAATATCGTAAAATAGTGTTGATGGCCTACCATGATTTCTCACCATGGCAGCTGTGATTCAATAGAACCACTGGAAAAACCTGCTCCTCAAAGAGCCACCCCCACCAGGTCAACCACATGATTAAGTATGGAAGCTTCGTGATTCAACCACCAAATTACTAGGGTAACAACAATACTCGTGCATTGAGCCACCCTCCCACTAGGCCAACTAGAGGAACCCCTAACATCCTATATCGGCAGCTATGCAAATATGTCATGGATGCAATGTAGATGCAAATATCCTACTATGCCACTCATCAATCATCCATCATCATTCTTATCAATAGCACGACCCTTCTCTTAGTGGATTTTTAACTCAATTAATCTTGCCATTGTTTAAGTTTTTAGTATGGAATTCATAATCTCATTAATCATCATAAATTTTTCATCATTACTAACTCAACATTTGGCATTAAACACAATGACATTCAATCATTGTCTCAACAATTATATCATCATCTGTGGGTATATCTCACAACCACAAATCATTCAATTTATTAACAATCATCATAATTCAACACTAGTGGTGAAACACACATATTTTTCCACATCATAGCATAAGCATAATTTACCCAAGGACATAACATTATCATTCACCACAAAAATATACCACATATATTCTAAATGCATTCAATACATTTGCCAAGCAAGACCACATCAATGTCAATTATCACAACAATTCAAAACAACCATAGGAAGGCAAACATGAGTCACCATCATGTATAACAATCATCAAGATATTTCAATTCATGCATTTAGAATATAAACTTCTCTCCTACCTCAAGAGAAGTAATTCGAGCGATTAGACGGTCCTGTATCGCTTTCCAGATTTTGTTATACAATTAATACATATATAATGCAATCAATTTCTTATTCAAGCATCATTCTCAATTCCAAGTACACAATTAAATATGTTCATGATTCATATCATGTTATAAGTATTTTATAGACTTTAATCCCTTACTTGATTAGGTTTTAGGAATTCCTTTTCATTAATCAAAATTTTCTAAAATCTAATGAGTTGCAAACACACCAAGCTTCAAGGTACCAACTCACACCAATGCCTTACCCATTATCCATAATGGGTTTCCAAAGCCCTAAACAAGTTATACCAATTTATTCATGCCAACACCACCAAAATACAATTTCTACCAATTTTAAAAACTTAGGATACCAACACCTTTTCATGATTTCTTAAGTTTCCGACACCAATATTCATTATCACTCATTCCAAAAATTCATTTCCATATGTCTCAATTATTCTCATGGCCACAAAAATCAATTTCACCAAATTTGTCAAAAGCCCCAATTTCTAAGTTTTTGGGTTTCCACCAAAGCACCCTGATGGTTCAGAGGTAGACTTAGAAAGGGGTTGAATAACTCTTAAACTCTTTTTGAAAAAAACAAATTTTATAGACTCCTGAATAGGTTAAATGAATTTACAGACCAAAGAAAGGGATAGAGAATCACACAAAATCTCATTATCATCAATATTTAATTGCATCTCATGCATTACAATAACACCACTTTAATTATCTTATTGCATCTCATGTATTGCATCTCATGCCTAGAAAATGATAATTCAATCAATTCATACATCTCATGTAACATATTAACATCAGTTTAATCAATTAATTGCATCTCATGTAATTTAATATTAACATTATGGATGGAACCTAACACAATCCACAATAATTTCTCATCTATCACACAAAAAAGGGTATATCTATACTATCTCATAAATTAAATAAATTTCCAATAATCACATCTCATAAATAAATACATCAACCATCATATTTCACAAATATATAGTTCATAACATATCTATATACCCCTAACCCGTCTATAAACCATGCATTTAAAATATAATAGCTCCCCCTACCTGGAATATATAATCTCAGAAGCTCTGAACGCTATCTACACGCTATCCGATCACCAATGAATAACTTAAAATTCCTAAAACATAGATATTTAATTTTTAATAATTCATACATTGTTAAATTCATATTCTGAAGCCTATAACCAACAATATATATGGTATTTGGTAAATTATAACTTACCGAATACACTAATAACCTTCGATATTTATTTCTGACAATACCCAAGCTCTGAGTCACTTCTGAAACGATCACCCACCAAGAATCACAAAATACCAATGCTGCCCAACAATTCAATCCACTTCAAAATCATATAACTTCACTAAAACGACCATTATCAAACCCTAATTTGCGGAATCAAAATTTAGAAACCATGGGTATCTGTTAACTCACCACTAATGGCGAAAACCCCAAGGCTCCAACACATTTCAAGTTACCCACACAAGATACTAACTTTAGCAACCTTAAAATTCATGAAAATGGAGGAATTAGAGTTTGGGGTTTGACCACACAAAACGAAATTGGGTTCATGGGTTCACCTTAAAATTAAAGAATCGAAGCCTCCCAACCAAGACCCAATGCTGCTGACAGAGAGAGAGAAAAGGAATTTCACAAAAGGCTTACTTCAATTTTAAAGAATTAAGGAGGAGGAATGGTGAACTAAAGTGGTACCCGCGAAGGAGGAAAGGAAAAATAGCAAGGTCTTTCTCCTCCCAATGCTGCATGCGTGAATGCAAAAGAGAAAAAGGTGAGTTTCAATTTCAATTTCTTTTTCCCTTGTACAACACGCGTAAAGCACAAAAGAGTGGAAATGAATTTCTATTTCTTTCTTTCTCCCAGGCACGTGAAACAAAACAAATTGGCCCCTTTAACTTTTCAATTCCACGTGAGTGTAAGGTTAATTAGAATATTATTGAAATTGTTAACTTAAGGGTAGTAAGGTTATTGTACCCAAGTTAATTTTAAATAAACCGGGTATCACCTAAAATTTCCCCTGGTAAATCCTAAAAATTAACGTAATCACCCGGGGATAATTTAATCCATTAAATTTAATTATTTGGCCAATATAATTTACCCAAAAATTAAATTCAGGATGTTACATCGTGAACTATGTCACTGTACTTTCCTTTTCTCACCTAACGGTCTCTCTCCCTCTTCCTCTTTTCCTTTCACGATCAACTGACACCCCTTCCCGTTTTGCCTCTTCATTCTCTCACTTTCTCTTTAGTACCTTAGGTTTAGTTTATTAGGGTTTGGCTTCTCATTTTAGGATTTGGGCCTCAAAATGAGGCCCATTAAGTTTTTTGTTTTTTTCTCTCCCCCTCTCTTTTTTTCTTCTGTTTCCCTTTTTTCTTTTCTTTTCTTTTCTTTTTGCTTTATTCTTATACATATATATATATATATATATATATATATATATATATATTTCACGTTCTTCCTTTTATGTGTTTTCCTCTCTTTTTTCCACGAAGTCTCTTGGCTTAAGAATTATTTGTTTATTCATTTTTTGGGTTTTTTTATTGTTTATTTTTATTTATTTATTTATTTATTTTCCATTTTTCTTTAGGTTCTATGGACCTTGTCAAGATGAGGCCTACATTAAAAAAATGATAAAAAATAATAAATAATAATAGTTATTATTATTATTTTAAAAAATAGAAATGAAAATAGTTTTAGTTTAATTTTTATCTTTGAAAGTTGATTAATGAAGTTATGAGGGTCCCAGTGGCAAGCTTGCACTTTAGCTATTAGAAAGAGATATATTTGAAACCTAGGTCCCTTATTGTGATTTGTGTTATCATTATGGAAACATGGGTGTCTTGATGGCAAGGGTAGGGTGTTAGGTTTTAAAGGGAATGACTTTAAGCTTTGGTTTTTTATTCCTTTTAGTTTTTTTCTCTTTTTTTTTCTTTTTCACTTTCCTTTTTATTTATGTATCTATTCTTTTCTTTCTTTATTCTTATTTTCTTTTGATTATTGTTTCAGTTTCTCTTCATGTTGTTAATAAGCTTTTTTTAAAAAAATATTTTCTTTTACTCTTCTTTTAGTGCTTGATGTAAAAAATGAAAAATCATTTTTTGTAGGTATATGTTAATTTGTATTCTTTGTTGACTATAACTAGAAATATATTTCCAATTTAATTCTGAAAATTTGGATTCCTTTTCTTAGAGTTAAAATCATTGTTTTCATTAAATAAATCATGCAATGATCTTATAACAGTGTCGTACAAACACTTTATCTACACTGATGTTATAAGATCGTATGTGGATGATACACGTACGCAATACTCCATCTTGTATTCTCCTCTCACATAAAACATCTTTTTTTTTATTAAAATTCCCAAAAATGCAATTAAGCCTCCTTTTTAAAAAAACAAACATTTTCCTTAGACAAAAGTCAAAGTTTCAACTTAATTTTATTTCCTTTTTTTTATCTTTCCCCAAAATCTAAAAAAGTTCGAAACCTAAAAAAATCAATTTTCAAATTTTATTTCTATCAAGAGCTATGTAACCTTGATTTCCCAACGTACTCGGGAATACGTAGGAGCAAGAATAACATCTGTCGTCCGTTTTCATTTTAGTAATTTTTGTGTGTCCTTTTTTTATTTCAATTAATTTTACATTGTTACTATTTAATTTGGAAACATGCGATGAGGTTAATTTAGATGAGATGTCTTGTTAATCTTATCGTAATTTCAATCCTTTCTTTTTTTAAAAAATAATAAATTTTCTTGCGAAAAGATTAATTTGGACGAGACATCATGTTTATTTATTTAATTAATTTATTTTCTAAAAAATATTCACTTTAAAATTAATTTGGTGATGTTAGTTATTTAAAATACGCAATTTGAGGTAACCGTTTAATAACGGATAGCGTGGGGTGCTAATGCTTTTCCCATGTATAATTCTGCTCCCGAATTTAGAATCTCATTCTTTAGGAGCGATGCCTTAATAAATGTTTTCTCGATATTTTACCTTTAAATAAATATTAGTAGCGATTCCATCTTTTCATAAAACTTTTAAAACTTTTCTATTTTTCTACGGTTGGCCTTGCGCCGCTATCTCGGTCGTGACCAAGTTTATATATGCAAAATAATCAATATATATAACAATCTTAAAACAAAAAAGGGGAAAGAATTGAGGTGCGATAGCTCAAATTGATATGAAAGAAATAGATGAATAATATTTTAATAGTATTAATATCATGTTAATCTATAATGATAGGTGGAGGGAAAGAGGATATGAACGTGCATATATAGATATGATGCGGTGTCCTTGTCCAAAACTTCATGCATTTTGCCACCATTGCGATCAAAGCAATTATGAGGAGATAGACTCGAGCTTTCTCCCAGGTAGTATAGAGTCTCTGTATCATATAGTATAGAGAAATTTCAAAACTTACAAATTCTAGAAGTAATATTCTCTTTGGCCTTTTCCATAAAACTATGTAAAGAAAGTTTTGCCAGTCTTTTTTAAAAGGTAAAGTAGACAAATTAAAAAGTATTTAATTTTTTCGCATTCCTCCTTACTATATAAATGTGACCAATTAATACATTAAAATAGCATTTAAATTTTAAATAAAAATAGTATAAAAGGTTAATATGTTAACTACTCTTGAGATACTTTTTCAACGTGTGTGTTTCCATCTAAGAAGGAAAAACTAACAAAAAAAAAACAAGTTATAAAGTGAGCCTTGACTTTTGAACGAATCTTACACATCATGAAATTTTTGTAAATCAAGTTAAAAAATAATAATTTGACTCATAAATATGATGTTTTTTCTTAGATGATTTCTCCTTGCATCTTTTTTTCTCCCTGCACAATTTTTTAAAATCTTTGTAGCTGCCAAATTATAAAGTTTATATATTATATATACACATCTAAGTAGGGGTGTCAATTTTATCCATTTATCCATTAAGTATCCAATCCATCCATATATAATCCATCCAATCCATCCATATATAATCCATCCAATCCATCCATTTATAAAATAAAAATATGATGGATTTAAGGGATTGGATCTCATTTATTTATTGGATGGATATGGATGGATCCATCATAATTTTAATCCATTGGATTTTATTTTTTATTTTTTTATTAAAATCCACCGGATTTCTTTTAACTCTCACTTGTTATGTGGCTCATGTTTTCCAATTTTAAAGATATATACAAATTTATTAAAAACTGCACATGATTAAAGGAAATGCAGTTATGATTTTGAACTCTCTCCAATAATATTTTCGAAACACAATACTGCGTTAACTATTTTTTTTATTGCTAAGGACAAGCACGTTTATGTTGTTCTTCTTTCTATAAACCCGTCAATTTTTTTTGTTTGACATGGTTCAAAAAACTTTTATTAATCTTTTAAAAATTTTAAATAATATTTATTATTTGTTTTTCATAATATTTTTATTCTTTAAATAAATTATTACTACAAAGATATAAAACAAATAAGAAAAATAAAGACAAGATTAAAGTAAAAAAATAATGAAATTATGCATTTAATTACTATTTAATTATTTTCTTAATATTTATGTATTTTAAAATTATGTTAGACAAAAAAGAAATGAAAAAATCGGTAATTAATAATTACGATAGAAAAAAGTTATCATATATTAAAATTGATCCAGATTTTTTCAGCTAAAACCTTGACACATGTACTAAGTTTTTGTTTTTGTTTTTTGGTTTTCCTATTAGATGAAGAAAATGAATATATATGCCTAAGGATTAAAAACATAAAATGAGAAAATAAAAAAAATTAAAAGAAAAAATTTGAAGGGTAAAAAAAGAAAATAAATAAAAAATATGGAGAGAAATTAAAAAATAAAGAGAATAAAAATATAAATTAAAGTGTAAGAATATAAAGTAAGAAAATAAAAAAAGAATTAAAATAAAAATTGGAGAGTGAGAAAGGATAAATTAAAATGTAAGAATATGAAGCGATAAAATAAAAAAATTAAAAGAAAAAATTAAAAGAAAAAAGAAATTAAAGTATAATAATATAAAGTGAGAAAATAAAAAAATTAAAAGAAAAAATTGGAGAGTAAAAAAAGAGAAATTAAAATTTAAGAATATGAAGGGAGAAAATAAAAAAAAGAATTAAAAGAAAAAATTTGGAGGATAAAAAATTTAAATGAAATATTATGGAGAGAAATTAAAAGAAAAAATTTAGAGAGAAAAAAAATTAAAGTGTAAGAATATAAAATATAAAATAAAAAAAGAAATTAAGAAAAAATAACATTATTTTTTAAATGGATGGTTGGATATCCATCCATAAAAAAGATGTTAATGGATGGATTGGGTGGATTTAGTTAATTAAGGTTATGGATTGGATGAATATTTCAAAAAATTTTAAATGAATCATAAATGGATTAATGGATGGATTTTGTCCATCCAATAAAATTTAACTCAAATCTTATCCAAACCATTCATTTGACACCCCTACGTCTAGGGGATGAAATTCAAACAAGTCCTGATTTTAAATTTCAAGATGGATATAGGGAGATTTTATTTGTTAGTTGAGTTCACCTAACCCATACAAAAAAATTGGACCAATTCGCATGGAGTTAACCTCGCCCACAGGTTATTAAAGTATTTTTTAAAACAAAAATAAGGCAATAGATAATTGTAAAGCAGAAAAAAATTAAAATTATAAAATATCAAATATATTTTAATAACTTTATTTAACTTTTGAACATTTTTTAGATTATTTTAAACACTAAAATATGGAAATAGATAATTTATTATAACATTTTTTAGACTTGTTTATTTTATTGAGTCAAACACGGTCATTCCAACATAATTCAACCATATTAATGGTTTTTAAACTCATCTCGAAGATTGATATAATAATATAATGGAAAAAATATCATGAAATAATTACATTTTTAAAATTGGAATAAAAGTTTAATCTTAATAAATGGTAGTATTAGAAATTACTTAAAAATATAAAGGGATGATAAAGTAAAAATGAATTTAAGTTAGAAGCTTTAGCTAAAAATGTTATTCACTTAAACATCTATAATTTCCTTAAAATAGCAATCTAAATCTAGTTATAGTTAAAGTTTATCGCCCCTTTCAATAAATATATTTAGTGAATGTTAAATGTGAAAACTCTTCCCATAATCTTAGTTTAAGATACCAACTAAACCAAAATCAATTAGTAGAAATCTTGTAGTTTGGAGATTAATCATAATTAAAACTATTAAGCCTCTTGATAATTTTCAAACAACGCTAATTGATATTGATATAAAAGACAAATTGCAATATATAATAATATCTTTTTCTTTGATCCATTTTGTTATTATACAAAAATAAGTAAATAATCCTAAAATTTTAAATATTGCCTGGGGAAGAGGATGGACATGGTTAACGAAGACCCAATTTTTCATAGGTCATAACTATTGATGACCAATATCTTCCAGGTAATTGGGTCAAAGTCTGGGCTTAACTTTCATACCACTTGGCAAGTTTAATGATTTTTGTTTGATTGCTATGAAAAGCAAAGCAAAAAACAATAAAAAAATTATGAAAAGAAAAAAGAGAGTAAAAATGATGGAAAAGATGAGTTTTTTTTAATTGATGGTTTGGATTAAGTATTTGATGAGTTTTGTCTTTCGGTTGATGATATACAATGTATGAGAATATTTTTTAGTTGAAAGTTAAAAAGACAACATTACCTTTATTTTAAAAAATATTTAATAAATATCATGTAAAATTACTTTATATTTGATCATTTTAAAAATATTATTATATAATATATATTTATATTAATATTAGAAATAATTTTTTAAATATTAAGTTATTTTATTGTTAGCCATCTTAATACTCAACTAGAAGTAATTAATGATAAGATTTTTTTTATTTATCCTAAAAAATTAAATATTTTTAAATGCTAAATACTCATTTCACTATTTTACAGGAACTCAATATAAAAACTCTTTTTTTATTAACAATATAAAAACTCTGACTTAAATGTAAAAATAATTTAATTTAAATACACTTTCAATGTAAAAAGTTTTTCACATACATTCAATCATGAACTGTCATTTAAATAATTATTCTTAATTTATGTAATAATTACTCTAAAAGTCATACCTAGAACAAATTTTAATTGGTAGATAAAATTTTTTGCAGTAAGTATCAAAATTCAACTCATAAAAAACTTTTAAGAGATGTTTGATAGACATATTTCTTTATATATTTCAATTAAGTTTTATTTTCAGGAATAAAAAAAAAACTAAGATTATCAGGTAAGTTTTAATAGTATATTTGGTTGTCACTTAATTTTTTCAAAAATACATTTTTATTCTCATAATGATTTTATTCAAGTAGAGTATTCCAAAAAATATAAAATAAGTTTTTAAATTAATAACAAAAGGTTACAAAAGTTAAAAAATATTTTAAAAAACATATGTAAGAATCTTTTATTTCGAGAAATAATTTAATTAGGGAATCTTTTATTCTTATCAAATTTTGGAAACGGAAAAAGTTACAACGTACTGAAAGTGATATGTGATTTTAACGGGAGAGAAAAAAGAACTCACGTCTTTCGTTCTCGTGTAATTTGCTTCATTTGGTCGAACGTTGCATCTCTAGCGCCTTCATCCTCATCCGAAGATTGTATACTTTGAATTAGAAAATGAGAACAAGGAAATGAATGTGAAACAGAAGTTGCTAAAATATACGAGGAAGACACGTGTAAAATCCTAACATACCTGAGCAAAGCTGGGTTTTTGCATCGGCCATCACACCACCATTTGCACCAGGATTTTTTGGGCCAAACACAAGCATGTTCACATTGGTCGTGGCATTCATGTGTAAGGTGTTCCATGTCCATGGCCTCTACACCTGCTGCGACTACAAGGCACACCACCAACAACAATGCAACATTAATTTTGTTTGTCATTATTGATAACAAGTTGTTGGTGGTGTGCCTTTTCCTCCTTCCCTGCTGTGTGTCTTTTAAGGATATTTCATATATATAGTTGTGCAAATGTTCATGGCCCCAAATGATATCGTGGCTATTTCGTTGCTAAAGTTCAGGATTCTAGGTGATTACAAAGCGTACTCCTAATTTTAGAAAAGAAAAGGATTGGGAAATTGTCTAATTTTTGCCAAAAAAAAAAGGAATGTTGCTCTGGCTAGGCTAGCAAAGAGAGGAGATGAAAGGTCGTGAATTAAAGACAGCATGGATGAACATTGAACGTCACTAATCTAAATAAGGAAGAAAAGATCGAACGTGATCGCCTCAGAGTACTCGAGGCATAAAGTAGTAAATTTACTCATACTTGAATCCTTCAAACACTTTTTTGTTTGAACCGAAAATATATTTACATCATGGTCATATTAACTCCTCCAACGGACATTTTTCAAATCTACAAGACTCTAATCTGAGCCTTTACTTTAAAGGGAATTAAACATATATCACCTGAACCAATCATTCATGGGTCGGAACCGGGCAGTTGTTACATTCTACATTTATAAGCAGTCACATAAAGTTGTCGCTATTTTCATTATCTTAAATCACATTAGCCTGATTTCACTTCACACAGTTGCTAAATGAGATTTCTTATATTCTGTCTTTGGTTGTCTTTAGTATTTTATGTCCATATGTTAGTGATGACTTTACTCCATCGCTAATGATTGTTTATGTAATTTTTAATTTTTGGATTTTCTAGTATTTTGTCTAGGTTTAGGATTATTAATTAAATCATAAGCCAATTGATAACATGATAGACAACAATTAACTATAAATTCAAATTTACAAATTAAATTTACTACAAATTCATGAATTAAATTAATTACTTTATAGGGCTAAATGATAAAAATAATAACAATTAAATTAAGGAAAACTTTATATGCACAATACATATATCTTCAAATCAAATATAAATAGTGTGTAAAAACTAAATACAATATGTAAAAAAGAAAAAGAATGTCAAGAGAGGAAAAGGAGGGGGGTTGTTGTTGGTCAGAAGAACCATTTGTTTGTTGGCTTGAGGTGGAATTTGAAGGTGGGCTTAGGTTGCCATCAACTGTGCAAACGTCTCCTTATGGCGCCGTAAAGTCTCATTGGACCTTTGTCGTTTCTCCAACATCATTTCCTCCATAGATGTATATGTCCACTAAGAACTGTTATCTGAGCACTTTTCTTTGCAAGCTCCTTGTAAAGGTTCTCAATGACCTAAACTAGTTTGGGGTGGAGCTAATGAACTAGGGCACTATGAAGAGGAGGTGAATTCCCTACCAACTTGTCTGAGGTGGTACATGTTCCTTTTCTTCTCTTTGCTTCTAACAACCTTTATGTAAAAAATGTAGTCTTCAACAAAAGAAAGGGTCAATCGATGCCTCCCTGTTCACCTTGCCCTTCGTCAATGTGGCATGCTCCACCTCCTTCTCAGCTCTCTTTGACTGATACTCGTCCTACATAGTTTAGATAATAAATAATAGTAAACTATATGATTAAAGTTATAAATTTAATAAAATTTTGACAAAGTTTTCTCTATGAATAAAAGAAACCAAAATTTTTAAAATCTCTCTAAAATAACCAAAAAAATTTCTAGTACAGTTTATAATTGCAATTACATTCAAAATAATTATCCTCAATTTATCAGCCAAGTTCTAATTACATTTAAACTACATTGCTGGGGAACATAAATTTAATCGACATAAAACCATCATAATCACACTACATTTGAATGTCCTAAATTTAACAATTAACTTACAGTTGTAGCCTACGCCTTGTCATTGACCTAGTGACTGGCCTTATTTTTCTTTATCATCTTCATCAAATCATAGGTCGTAGGGGCGGTCTATCTATAAAGCTTGCAAAATACAAAAGAAGTGACTAATTAAAAGTTCATTATAGTTAATAAGTACTAATTATTTAAAACAATCTAAAACTAATACTTGCTATTTTTTGGTGCAACCGTAGAGATAGGACTGCTAGTGTGGATGGAGGCACCTACATCAACCATTGATTAGCCTTGTTCCTTTGACTTTTCTCCTTGAAGGCCTTCTTATTCCACTCCTTATTCATCTTTTCCCAACGAGCATTGCCAATCCACTTAGAATTCATCTTGGATTGGTGTTGTTTGTACAAAATACTCTTCAAAAGGTTAAAGGCCTTGTGCCTAAAGACCTTCTTAACCTCTTATATTTTCTTTGGTGCCCGCTAGTATTTCCTCTATAACATTAAAGAATATTAACTAAATAATTAACTTAAAATGACTTCAACTTTAATTACAAACAAAAATAAACACTTACCTAAAATGTTTGAAATCATTAATCTTAGTCCGGTTTAGATGCATCCTTAATGTGATCCACAAACCATTAAACACCCCCTTCAAGATTTTAGTGATGGCTTTGGCAATGCCATCATTATCAGTGACAATGAAACTGTAATAGCAAATTATATTTAATTAACAAAGTTATAAAAGTAAATTTGAAATAAGGTAAGAGTTATAGTAGTTTTAGACTTACTCAAGTCTGTTCTCTAATGGTGTTTTGAATGGAAGAATTAGAGGTGCATATGTGGGAGTGATATCGGTAGCTAAGTGATCCCTAACAATAGTAGTTGTGGGAGTGTGCTGTTGTGAAGCAGATGCCACCGATATGTCCATCGCATCATTGATCTGTATGATCACTACGACCTCTACAACCACGAGCACCGTCAGCTAGACCACCGTGACTACTAGGATCATGACCATACCTCGAACAACGTCCAATCATCTATTGATGCACAACATGGTGGGACGTTATGGGGTAATCATTAGCATTTTGATGTTACCCTAGACGACTAGTCTATCTCAGATCGACCTGTCAAACTTAGATCAAGCTATCAAAATCGGTCAGGCTCACCAAACTAGCCCAAATTTACCTATAAAATAAGCGGGTTTGGTCATTAAAAAATGAAAAGCCAAAAAGAAACCGGACATATTTAACACGGTCCGGTAAAACCCAAGCCCAGACATAAAAATCTCAACCAAACCCTAAACCCTACTATTACTAATTGTATATTAATAAAAATAAAAATTATAAATTAGGAATGTTGTAAAAGAATATGGGTAGCCTATCAAACCCGAGGCCTGAAATAGGCTGAGTTTAGGTAACAATATTAGAAGATCAAATTTCCTGATGTTGTTTTAGCCAAGCCTATTAAAACCCGCACCCAATCTGGACCCAGGTTGGATAACCCATATTGATAGCTCTAATCTTAGAGGATGAGCTCCGCTTTCATGCAATAATATTAAAAGTGCAAATTCCCCAATGCTTTTTTAGCCTAGCTCGTTAAAATCGGCACTTAAGTTGGACCCAGATGGATAACCCATATTAACATTTCTAATCTTAGAGGACGAGCTCTGCCACTAACTTTATCATCGGGGGCTCACCAGCAACCAAATGTCCAAGGCCCACCATCACCACCACTATATGATGATGATGATGATGATGATGATGATGATGATGATGATGATGATGATGATGATGATGATGATGATGATGATGATGATGATGATGGGCTTAGAAAGGGGCGTGGGACATCTTATACCCCATTAGGCTTGGAAAATGGTGTGGGATATTACATATAGCACTATAAAGGGCATATGAGTTAGGTTTCAAGACTAATTAGCATGAGAAGAATTAACATGAAAGGACATGTCTCATGCCTAAGGGCCGTGACATGAGTATTTTGCCCTTAGGTCCCACACCCCATGTTTAGTTTTTCGTAGTGACATAACCATCATGTTAAAAGGTCAAACTTTCTCTTGGAGACGAGCCTATATGACCATCATGTTAAAGAGTGAAACTTTCTTTTTTCTCTTAGAGTGAGGTCTTTATGACCAAAACAAAATAAGACCTCATGGATAATATAACGAGTCTATTAATCGTAAGAGGGACATTCCTTGTTATGACTATAAGCTTTAGTCACGTTGAGAAGACTGATGGAAGACAAATGAATAATAAAAGACACACCACAATAAATTCATGATTTTGTGACGGTTTATTAGTGGCGATTATTTAAAACCGCGGTTATTTTGTGTGTATGTTGTTATGTGAGGTTATGTATATGTGAGAAGGTTAGGTGTGTGTTTGTAAGAGACATAGGCGAAATTGAGAAGAGATAAGTGATTATAAGTGAATAAGTGAGAGAAATGTTATGCTTGAGTATATGTTATGTTTGGTTATGCAAGTGTTGTTGTGTGATATGGTACATGCGTGAGAGTGTGAGGTATTGTTCTTATATTTGTTTGTTTTATATGTATGTTGTTATGTAAGGTTATGTATGTGTGAGGGGGTAAGATGTTATGTTTGTTGTTTGTGTTTATAAGAGACATAGGCAAGAAATTGAGAAAAAATATGTTATTATAAGTGAATAAGGGAGAGAGGTGTTGTCCTTGAGTGTATATTGTTATGTTTGGTTATACATGTGTTGTGTTGGGTGATGAGGTGAACGTGTGAGAAAGTAAGGTATTGTTCTTGTTAAAAGTGCATGTGATTGTGAGTAAGAGAAAAAGTGACAAGACATATGGATATTGTGAGTGATGGGAAAGTTAAGAGTTAAGGGGAAAAAATTGTTGATTGCTTGGTTGGATATTATGATATTTTTTCATTCTCTTTTGTAACTTAAAATGACTTATTGTAACTTAACATGACTTGTCATTATTCTCACAATCATGATTTTTTTTGTTGTCATTTTAGGGCTTGATGTTGAAGGAGAGAAATGAGCATCATGGATGAAGACCAAAAAAATCATTTTTATTGCTTATTTAGTTGTTCATTATTTTGTTAAACACTTGGGTTACTTGGTTTATTAGTTAAGAGTGTATTGGTTGTTGTTTCAATTAGATTGTAATGTGTGGTGTTGACAAATACTATGAATTGTCATGTTAGTTTTGTTATCTAATATAAAGATCATAAATTATCACTTTTATTTTTAGTGGCTTTATTGATAACTATTAATAATAGATTATATTCAAATTACTTAATCTTAACAGCTTGAATGAATGAACAAAAATAAAAATAATTCCAATTACAATATAATAGTAACGCCAAAAAATTGTTGTTGCAATTAGTGGTGGTTTTTTAAATACCGTAACTGCCAGTAAATCATATAATTTTTATAACACAGAAAGAATTTAGCGGACGTTATTTAATAAATAAAAAACCTCCGGTAAATCTACTGGACAAGTACCTCTGACCATGGCGGTTGAAATATATAAAACCGCCCGTAAATAACCGTCGTAAACTACTGTCGGATTTACCGGCGGTCATATAAAACCGCCGCTAGTGGCGGTTTACTAACCGCCGGTACTGTGTTTATTGGTGGTTAAAACTCCCGCTAATGCTCGTAAAAAACCGCCGCTAAACCACGTTTTCCTTGTAGTGACATTTTATGTTTGTATAAATGGTATGGAAGATGAATATTTATATTTAAAAGCATTATATATCAAGGGAATATTTACCTTAACTTTCACTACAGTTATAATTGAAGATTTCATAATTTAAAATATTTTATAATTTACTATTGTTCAGTCAAGGTATTCAATCAGCTTTGGAAACGGTCCTGAGTTGAATTGATAAACCAAATAGAAATAGGTTAGAATCCTATACTGGTTTAATCGGGTAAAAAATTATTTACCTAAAAATAATGAGACTAAGAGATGAAAGAATATGTTAAATACATGTCTCAAATTTTGTTAATGTGGTACTTCATTTACTATGAGCAATTCAAATTGAATTTTGTTTCTTCATAATACCAATTCAATTTGGTTTTTATTTTTTTAGAATAACAATTCAAATTGAATTCTACTTCTTCAAAATACAAATTCAATTTGAATTCTACTTCTTTACAATACAAATTCAATTTGAATTCTACTTCTTCAGAATACAAATTCAATTTGAATTCTATTTCTTTAAATACAAATTCAAATTGAATTTTACTTCTTCACAAAAACAATTCAATTTAGTTTTGTCTTCTGGTTAAGGAAATATTATTATATTCCTTAGAATTACCTATAAAAGGATTCAAGGTATCACATTTGTAATCATGGTCAAGTTCTCTCCTAGTGTAATCCCGAGAGAATTTATAGTAGCGAGTATATATTTTAGTTTCATCTAAGAGAGTATTCTAGTCAGAAAATTTGAGAGATAATTTTATTTTTGTCCCTGTGACTTATAGGGCTATTGTCTCTTTGTTCTCTTTTCTTTTGAGAACTTCTTGTACTCTCCTTCTTACATAGTGGAACTATTTTGCTCGTGATCATCAATGTTTATTTTCTCCAGTTTTGGAGGTTTTCCACGTAAATCTTGTGTGTTCATTTTCTTGCCCTTATACTTGCTTCTCTTTATCTCCAATTGATTTGATCCAGTGCTTCCGCAACACGCTGATTTTCTTAACAAGTGGTATCCGAGCCGCTTGTTCGATTGTAGGTTTAATATGTCTACCGTCACCAAATTTGACATTGAGAAGTTTGATGGCAAGATCGGTTTTTCTATTTGGTGTGTCCAAATGAAAGCTGTTCTCACTCAAAATGGATTAAGGAAAACTTTAGATGGCAAAACAAAAAGGCCATCTACTATGACTGATGAGCAATGGGATGAGTTGGATGAAAAGGCGCTTTCAGCAATCCAACTTTGCTTGTCCAAGGAGGTTCTTCGTGAAGTAGCCAATGAAACCACTGCTACGGCTTTGTGGTTGAAGTTGGAGACTTTATACATGACCAAAAGCCTCACAAATAAGCTTCGTCTCAAAGAACGGTTATATACCATTCGTATGGTTGAAGGTACTTCTATTCAATCTCATCTTAATGAGTTTAATTCTATTATTATGGATCTGGAAAATATTGATATAAAAATTGATGATGAAGATAAAGCTGTTCTGTTGGTCGTCTCTCTATAAAGAAATTATGTTGTATGGTAACAATGATACCTTATCCCTTGAAGATGTTAAATCTAATTTATTGTCCAAAGAAAAGTTTGATCTTGAAATTCATTATGAGGACAAGGGTGAAGGTTTAAGTGTCAGGGGTAGAACTCAAGAAAAAAGGAGTACCAGTAACAAGAAAAGCAGATCCAGATCCAGAGGGCGTAAATCCAACAAAACCTGTCGCTATTGCAAGAAATATGGGCATGATATCTCTGATTGCTTTATCTTGAAAAAGAAACAAGAAAATCATGAAAAAGATAAACAACCAGCTGAAGCTGCTAATGTTGAGAATGATTCTGATGGTGATGTTATGCTATCTGTTGTTTCCTCTGATAAGAAGAGCAAACATGAATGGATTCTTGATTCTGGATGTACTTTCCATATGTGTTCTTATAGGGTCTTATTTACCACTCTTGAACCTATTGATAGTGGTGTTGTCTTGATGGGTAATGATACCCAATGCAAGGTTGCAGGAATAGGTACCATTCAGATCAAGTCTCATGATGGTATTATCAGGACTCTTTCCAAAGTTTGCTTTGTTCCTGACTTGAAGCGGAATCTAATTTCTCTTGGCACCCTAGAATCTCTTGGGTGCAAGTATTCAGCTGAAGGTGGAGTTCTAAAGGTATCAAAAGGTGCCCTTGTTCTATTAAAAGCTACCCGTGTTGGTAGTTTGTATATCCTGCAAGGATCTGTGGCGACAGGCTCAGCAGCTGTTTCATCCTCTATGCCTGATATTGATGTCACCAAATTATGGCACATGCGTCTGGGCCATATGAGTGAAAAAGGCATGCACCTTCTGAGCTAGCAAGGTCTTCTTGGTAATCAAGGCATCGGTAAATTGGAATTTTGTGAACATTGTGTTTTTGGGAAGCAGAAAAGAGTTAGCTTCTCTACTGCAACTCACCGAACAAATGGTATTCTTGATTACATTCATTCAGATCTTTGGGGACCTTCCAAAGTTCCTTCTTATGCAGGAAAATGTTATATGATGACTATTATTGATGATTATTCTCGTAAAGTCTGGGTCTATTTTCTAAGACATAAAAATGAAACATTTCCCACTTTTAAGAAGTGAAAAACTCTTGTTGAAACTCAGACAGGGAAGAAAGTCAAGAAGCTCAGAATTGATAATGGATTGAAGTTCTATGAAGGTGACTTTAATGAGTTCTGCGCAAATCATGGTATTGCTAAACATAAAACCATTCCAGGTAAACCCCAGCAGAATGGTGTTGCAGAACATTTAAACAGAACTATCCTTGAGAGAGCTCCTTGTATGCTCTCAAATTCTGGGTTATGGCATCGACGTGAATTATGGGCAGAGGCAACATCTACTGCTTGTTACTTGATTAATCGCTCTCCACACTCTTCACTTGATTTTAAAATTCCAGAAGAAATTTGGTCAGGTAATCCTGTTAATTATTCTAATTTAAGAATCTTTGGATGTCCTGTATATGCACATGTTAATGATGGAAAATTAGCTCCAAGAGCTATTAAGTGCATATTTCTTGGTTATGCATTTGAGTCTAAAGGATATCGTCTATGGTGTTCTGATCCTAAGTCACGAAAGTTAATTCTCAGTAGAGATGTGACTTTTAATGAGGATGCATTATTATCTTCTGGAAAATAATCTTCTATTTCTTCTTCTAGTACTAATAATCTATAGGGTACTAGCGAGAAGGTGGAGTTAGAATTAAAATCTGCTAATGTTGATGTCTCATCTTCCTCTACTAATAAGTCTAGCATTAATGATCATGGTGATGATTGTACCACTTCTCCTATTTAGCCACAGGAAAAGGATTATTCTATTGCTCGAGACAGATCAAGGAGACAAATTAAAAGGCCAGTCAGATACACTGTTGATGATAATCTGACTGCTTATGCATTGTCTATTGCACAAGAGGTAAATGATGCCGTTGAGCCTACTAGTTATTCTGAAGCTGTTTCTTGTGCGAATTCTTCAAAATGGCTTCTAGATATAAATGAAGAAAATGAAAGTCTTCATAAGAATAACACATGGAGTTTGACAGAACTCCCTAAAGGCAAACGACCGCTTCAATGTAAATGGGTTTACAAGAAGAAAGATGGTATTCCCGGGGTTGAAAATCCTAGATGCAAGGCAAGGTTAGTCGTCAAAGGCTTTCACCAAAAGGAAGGTGTTGACTTTAATGAGATTTTCTCACCAGTTGTTCGTCATACCTCAATCCGTATCTTGCTTGCTTTTGTTGCTTTATTTGATCTAGAATTGGAGCAACTTGATGTTAAAATAGCTTTTCTACATGGAGAGTTGGAAGAAGAAATCTATATGGATCAGCCAGAGGGATTTATTGTTCCTGGTAAAGAGCATCTTGTTTGTCGTTTGATAAAATCTTTATATGGTCTCAAGCAAGCTCCTAGACAGTGGTACAAAAGGTTTGACTCCTTTATGATTGGGCAAGAATATTCAAGGAGTCAATATGATGACTGTATTTATTTCCAACAATTTCTTGATGGAAGTTTCATTTACTTGTTACTTTATGTTGATGATATGTTGATTGCATCACGTAACAAGTCTTTGATCAGGAAATTAAAAGCTCAACTCAATAATGAGTTTGAGATGAAAGAATTAGGTGCAACTAAGAAAATTCTTGGCATAGAGATTCACAGGGATCGTCAAGCTGGTAAATTGTTCTTATCTCAATAGAAATATGTTGAGAGATTGCTTGACAGATTTAATATGAAAACCTATAAACCTGTTTCTACTCCACTTGTTGCACATTTCAAGTTATCTTCAGACCTATGCCCACAAACTAAAGAAGAAATAGAGCGTATGTCACACATTCCTTATGCTAGTGAAGTTGGCAGTTTAATGTATGCTATGGTATGCACTAGACCAGATTTAGCATATGCTGTTAGCATGGTGAGTCGATACATGCATAATCCTGGAAAGGATCATTGGAATGCTGTGAAATGGATTTTTCGGTATCTAAAAGGTACTTCTGATATTGGCTTGGTATTTGATAGAAGAAAAGCTAGAACTAATGATGTTGCAGGTTTTGTTGACTCAGATTATGGTGGTGATCTTGATAGAAGAAGATCTCTTTCTGGTTACATTTTCACTCTTTGTAACTCTGCTATTAGTTGGAAAGCTTCACTTCAATCTATTGCTGCATTATCTACAACTGAAGCAGAATATATTTCAGCCACAGAGGGTGTGAAAGAGGCTCTTTGGATTCGTGGTTTGATCAATAAACTTGGTCTTACACAAGATAACAATAGTCGTTATCACGACAAGACCAAACACATTGATGTAAAGTATCACTTTATCCGAGACATTGTTACAATTGGTGAAATTATGGTGTAGAAGATTCATACTTCTGATAATCCAGCAGATATACTTACTAAGCCACTTTCTAATACCAAGTTCCAACATTGCTTGGACTTGGTTGGTCTACACAACACTTGAATACCCCTTTGGGCTTTATTCGACAATGAGCAATTTATCAAATTTGATCCAAGGTGGAGATTGTTAAATACATGTCTCAAATTTTGTTAATGTGGTACTTCATTTACTATGAGCAATTCAAATTGAATTTTATTTCTTCATAATACCAATTCAATTTAGTTTTTACTTCTTTAGAATAACAATTCAAATTGAATTTTACTTCTTCAGAATACAAATTCAATTTGAATTGTATTTCATTAAATACAAATTCAAATTGAATTTTACTTCTTCACAAAAATAATTCAATTTGGTTTTGTCTTCTGGTTAAGGAAATATTATCATATTCCTTAGAATTGCCTATAAAAGGAAGGTACCACATTTGCAATCATGGTCAAGTTCTCTCCTAGTGTAATCCTGAGACAATTTATAGTAGCGAGTATATATTTTAGTTTCATGTAAGAGAATACTCTAGTTAGAAAATTTGAGAGATAATTTTATTTTTATCCTTGTGACTTATAGGGCTATTGTCTCTTTGTTCTCTTTTCTTTCGAGAACTTCTTGTACTCTCCTTCTTACATAGTGAAACTATTTTGCTCATGATCATCAGTGTTCTTTTTCTCCAGTTTTGGAGGTTTTCCACGTAAATCTTGTATGTTCATTTTCTTGCCCTTATACTTGCTTTTCTTTATCTCCAATTGATTTATCTAGTGCTTCCATAACATGCTGATTTTCTTAACAGAATGGTTTGTGTTGTTACGGCTGCTGCACTCATTACTAGATCACCATTCTTGTAGATTCAGAGAAGAAAAAATACACGAGGAAAAAGATGAACTGAAATGAGAAACGAACCGGGAACGAGGGGAAAGATGAAGGCTTCGAGAATACAAAGAGAAGAGCATTTCTTAAGCCTTATTTTATAAATTAAAATATTGTATGGCTAGGAATTAGTACTCTTGTACAAACTATATAGACTTCCAAGTGGTGCTACAGAGGACGAGTGCAATTAGCATTTTTCAAGCATTTTTAATAAGGTGGTAATAAACATACTCATTTTTCAAGCATAGGACGACATAAAATACAAGTCTTGTAGGTCATCTAAAGCCAATATATTCACCTCTACTCTTGTATAAATAGTTTTTATCTATAATATATGACTTATTATAATTTGGTAAAAAAGATTAAATAAAAGGATATTTTTAACAAAATTTATTTAAAGTGAAGTTAAAATATACAGATATATTGAAGTTAACTAGACCTATTCAAATTAATTAAATAATAAATCCGACCCCCACAAAAAAAATTGTAAATCCAACCTGTTAGTTGTACGCACGGAGCCTATTTATGAGCAGATTATGCAACATATTACCAGGAATTAGAAGCTACACGAGGAAGGATGAATGATAAAAAACGCAATTACTCAAACAAAAAAGAAAAAACTAGAGGAGTGTGGACAAATTTTTAACAATTTTATTATCATTGAAATTGGTGAAAAACAGAGGAAAAGATGATGAGGACGAGTATAGATAGTGATCGTCGTTAATGAGAGAAAGCCTTAAATATGAAGCTTCAGCGCATTCTACACATAGCGTTTTGCACCATCCTTTGATTCCGTTTCTGCCCAATGCCCAATCTCATTCCAACTTATTTCCTGTATTCTTAGTTTCTGCCTCATACTCACGCATAACATCTGGACTCATCTTCCCTGATGATATTTCTTCATTCAAAAGGGCTGCAACATAGATAAATTCCAAAATTACAAAGTGAATAGATAATAAATGTTTGTAAAGAACTTCGATTTTAATTGAGGTTACAGAGCATTTCATATACAGGCACATGGTAACAAATGAATTCACCTGCGGATCCTGGGTTTACGCATCGGACGCCGCAGTACCAATAGCAAAATGACTCGCCAAAGTGGCAAATTGAGTGGCAGTAGTCTTTGCACTCACCCTGGGCTTCACGCCATGTTTTGGCTTCAACAGATGTAGCGATCACAAGGCACACTACCAACAACAAAGCAACGGTTTTGTTTGCCATTTCGATTCGTTGCTCTGTTGTTGGTGTTTTTATTTTCCTCCTTTCCCTGTCTTTACTTTTTGAATAATGATCGGTATATATAGCTGCGTATATGGCTTATGAGCCACCAATAATGTCATGGTTAGTTGCTAAGATCTGGGTTTGTTGTTGGACATTACAACGTGTCCTCAATTTAGTGAAAGAAAATTTATAAGTTGACTAATTATTAATTAATTGCTTAATAATAGAATTTGTTGCTTTTCTGTCGGCTAGCAGAGAGAGGAAAACAAAAGGCGTCCCATGCAAGGGGGAGAATATGTCAACTTGGATTTCAATTCTTCCAACTATATATTTTCCCTATACCATTCGATGGTTAAATTAGTCATTTTCTTTTTGGTTTTTCAGGTATCCCATGTTAACATGTTATTACAATTTCTTTTAGATTAATCTTTTCTATAATATTTTTAAATTATGTACTCACTAGTATATGTAAAAGCTTAATCTTTAAAGTTTTTATTCAACAAATAAAATATCAATTATACATATATATACAAGTATATATAGATTTAATAAACTATAGGCATTATTATAATATAGGCTTTTAAATGGTATAGCTTCTAAAAATATTAAAATAGATGAAGAAAATAATTTATGTCAAACAAATAAATCAAACTCAGACCGGATAGAATTTGTTATAAATATTATTATGGATGTTCAGGATAATTTAGACTATTTTAGAAAAATGGTAATAGAAATCTAATTTTAGGCTTATCTGACATGTGATATATTTATAATGTTAAGCATATAAACAAGATTTGACTTTTTTGTTCTCTTTGTTCTTATGTACGAGTTTAAAAGAACCATAGGATAAACAGCTATGAATCCTAAAGAATCATAACACAAACAAATAATAATTGAGTCATGAACTAAAATTTAAATTTGAGAATATATCAAATTAGAACTTTATAATTCCAGAAGAATTATAGCACAAGAAATAACTAATTACATGGATATATTATATATTATTCACAAGTTTTTTTTTTCATTTGCCTTTTGCTATTTTTTTTTATGCCATATTACTTATATATGTATATGCACCGTAACCACTCCCTGTCAAAAAAAATTGTTCATATATCATTTAATATTAATTATTGTTTAATATATATATAAAAAATTCATTTTGATTTCAATTATTGTTATTTATATCTCAATATTTGGATTATTGTTAGATTTCAATTTCAATTACCGATTTCAATTAAATAGTTGTTTCGCTATGATTTCAATGAAGTAATTGATATGATTTTATACAATACACATATGATGATTTTTATGTGACTTGAAAAAAAAATGTGCTACTCATATTTTAGGAGAAGTACAGTTTTTTTTTCTTTTTTTTTAAAAAAAATTAATTGATTTGTATTATTTAGGGGTGTCAATTTAATCCATCTATCCATTAAGTATCCAATCCATCCATACATAATCCATCCAATCCATCCATTTATAAAATAAAAATATGATGGATTTAATAGATTGGATCCCGTTTATTTATTGGATGGATATGGATGGATCCATCACAATTTTAATCCATTGGATTTTACTTTTGTTTTTTTATTAAAATCCATTGGATTTTACTTTTGTTTTTTTATTAAAATCCATTAGATTTTCAAATTAAAAAAATTAATTTCAATCTCATACAGTGTTATCAGAAATGGACTGGGATGGCCGATCGGACCAGACCGGCCAGTCGGACTAGTTCAACTGGGAACCGATGCCTTGTCTAGACCGGAAACATGGAAAAACTGATTATGCATTGAATTGGTCAAAAACCGGTAAAATTTTCATAACCAAACCTACCTATCAATATTAACCAAAAATCTTACGTCATTGGCGCATAGTTTCCAAAGATAAAAGTAGGATATTATCGGTAGTTATTCATCACGAAATACTAACCTTTATTTTCAGTACCATTTATTTTAAAAACAATTCATTCCGTCAACCTTATCACATATGCTCTTTTATTACGAATTTATTTATGATTTTTCTATTTATTTATTTCTTTATCAAATTTGTAAAATTACTTAATTTAAAAATTTAATTAATTGTTGATTTATGTCATATCGTCAATTAAAAATTTATCAAACCCGAAACAAAAAAAATGCTTATCAAACTTTCTGTATGAAATAAAATTGAGTTGCCTTCCTCTGTTTTTTTGGTAACATCATTAACAACATAGTTAATTATTGTTATATATCTACTCAACATTTCTCTTAACACTAAGTCAATTAACTGTGATTATTAGAAATCATGGACAAACTTAAAAGTGAATGTTACTTTATCATAATAAAATACGATAACAAAAACTTTATTTTATCATTAAGTTATAAAATTAAAAAAAAAAGAAAATCTGATTATGCGAAAATTTGATTTTTACATTAAGTTAATTTGCATGAAAGTTCAATTTTCTCTCTCCAAGACTAGAGTTCATTAATAAAAGTAAAGATTGCAACCGTTGTAACTAATTTTAATATTTCTTTAAATTTTTGTTTAAAGAAAACATTTAAAGTAGAAGTTAAAGAAAAAAACATGCACTAAAACAAATTATGCCTAAGGATTAAGAATATAAAGTGAGAAAATAAAAAAAATAAAAAGAAAAAATTTGGAGGGTAAAAAAAGAAATTAAATGAAAAAAATATGGAGAGAAATTAAAAGAAAAATTTAGAAAGGAGAAAAATAAAAATTAAACTGTAAGAATATAAAGTGATAAAATAAAAAATTAAAAGAAAAAATTGAAGAGTAAAAAAGATAAATTAAAATGTAAGAATATGAAGCAAGAAAATAAAAAAAGAATTAAAAGAAAAAATTTGGAGAGTAAAAAAATTAAATAAAAATACAGAGAGAAATTAAAAGAAAAAGTTTAGAAAAAACTAAAGTGTAAGAGTATAAAATATAAAGTGGAAAAATAAGAAAAGAAATTAAAAAAATAACATTATTTTTTAAATGGATGGTTGGATATCCATCCATAAAAAAGATGTTAATGGATGGATTAGGTGGATTTAGTTAATTAAGGTTATGGATTGGATGGATATTTCAAGATTTTTTAAATGAATCATAAATGGATTAATGGATGGATTTTATCCATCCAATAAAATTTAACTCAAATCTTATCCAAACCATCCATTTGACACCCCTAGTATTATTTATTTTCTTCCCCCCTTTTCAATGAAAAAATGTCAAATATTGTAAATATTGAGTTTGTGATACTCGATATTACGGGGAAGAGTTATTTACCCTTAATATTAGATGTTGAAATTCGTTTGAATGTGAAAGGTTTTGGAGACACTATCAAAGAAGAAAATAAGACATCTAGTTAAGATAAGACTAGATTTATAATTTTTCTTTGTCACCACATCTATGAAGCATTAAAGGAAGAGTACCTGATAATAAAAGATCCATTTGTCCTTTGAAATAATTTCAAGAAAAGATATGACCACAAAAAATAATTATATTTCCAAAAGTCTATGATAGTTAGATTCATTTACGCTTATGAGATTTTAAGATTGTGAATGGGTATAATTTTGTGTTTTTTAAGATCACATCTCAACTAAAATTATATTGAGAAACAATCATGGATTGAGATATGATAGAGAAAACATTCACCACGTTTCATGCATTTAATCTAACTACAATATCATGAAAAATGTTTTAAGAAATACTTTAAGTTAATTTCTCTTCTTCCTGTGGCTGAACAAAATAAGGATTTTTTTTTTCAAGAGAAATCATGCCATTGTCCAACTAGTATTGCTCCTTTCCCATAAGTGGATGTAGCAACTCATGGACAATGTAATGAACGTGGTCATGGAAATAATAATGGATATGGACATGGACGTGGTGGTGGTCACAGACATAGACATGGACATGGTTTGGGTCATAATTTCAAGCCTACATTTTAGCACCAAAAAGTGGAAAATAATGAAAAGTGCAAATGTGCTCAAAATAATGAGCAAAATATGAATATTTATTATCGTTGTGGTGACCAAGGTCATTGATCTCATATTTGTCGTGCTCCAAAACATCTTGTTGATATTTACCAATAATTAATCAATAATAAAGAAAAAATTCAGACAAATTTTTCTTATGAAGATGACAAATTTGATTATGGCCAAATGGATGTCGTTCACCTAGAAATTGATAATTTTTTTGTTGTTGATGCTAATGGGAGGATTGTCCATTTAATTAATGATGGGATCATCAGAAAAAAAAATTTAGTTGTTCATTTACTTTTATTTTTAGTTAAAGAATAAATTTGTCTTTTCTTAATATCGTTGTTATTTTATCGTTTCATATCAAAGTAATAAAGAATACTTTAGTATTGAATTTTATTTATTCACTTATTCTTTTATACTCCAAAATAGTATTTCCTTTTGACCATGTATCTTCATTTTATTTTTCTTCCTCAATGTAGAATGCATGCCCCCTTGGTCATATCTTATGATAACAATGAAGATATATGTCTCGTGAATAATGTAACTACTCATACTATTCTTAAAAATAAAAAATATTTTAATCATTTGATAATGCAAGAAACTAGTGTTAGTACTATATCTAGTAGGACAAAGATAATTGAGGGCTTCAGAAGAGCTAATATTTTGTTTCAAGAAGGAACAAGATTACAAATTGATAATGCTTTATACTCCATAAAGTATCGAAGAAACTTATTAAGCTTTAAGGATATTCCCTGAAATGAAATCATGTTGAGACATCAAATGAAGGAAAAGTTAAATATATTATATCACAAAAAGGATTTCAGATAACTACCTTCATTTTCCTATGGTTTGTATTACACATATATTAGTATAATTGAGACAAATCCCATAGTAAACCAGAAATTTCTAGACTATCATGATTTTGTTATTTGGCTTGAACGATTGGGTTATTCCAAATTAATTATGATGTGAGAATAGTTGAAAATTCATGTGGGCACCATTTGAAGAGCCAAAAGGTTCTTCAATCCGATACATTCTTATGGACCTTTTGCTCTAAGGAAAATCAATTATTCAACCGTCATTAACGAAAATTTAAAGTGAATGTCTAACGTTTTTAAAGCGTATACAAGGTGATATTTGTGGACTAATTCATCCATCATCTAGACCATTTAGATATTTTATGATATTGATTGATGCATCAACAAGATTGTCATATGTTTGCTTATTATCCACTTGCAACCTAGGTGTTTGCGAGATTACTTGCTTATTTCGACTAAGAGTACATTTCCCTGATTATCTAATTAATAAAATATGCCTTGATAATACTGGTGAATTTACATCCCAAGCTTTTAATAACTATTGTATGTCCATTAGGATTGATTATGGACATCTTGTAGCACATGGTCATACAGAAAATGGACCTGCAGAATCATTTATCAAATACCTAAAATTACTTGTAAGGTCATTACTAATAAGATCAAAACTTCCAATTTCTACTTGGGGACATGCAATCTTGTATGTTGTAGAACTTATTCATATAAGACCAATAAGTTATCATAAGTCTCCCCTCTTACAACTAGTTTTTAGTTAAGAACGTGATGTTTCCCATCTAAAAATATTTAGATGTATTGTATATGTTGTAATAACTCCACCATGATGCACTAAGATGGGTCCTCAAAGAAGGTTGAGGATATATATTGGTTATGAATCTTCGTCTATAGTAAAATATCTTGAATTGATGGGAAGATTTGTTCACGACTCACTTTGCTGATTGCCATTTTAATGAAACTATTTTTCCAACATTAGGGGAAGGAAATAAATAGCCCGAAAAATAAATTAGTTGTAATGAATTATCTTTATCCTATCTTGTGTTAGGGAATCCTTCAGGGTCAGATAGCAGAAACACAAAGGATTCCCAAAAGGAATTACAAAAACGAATGTTTCAAGGCATTACATACAAAATTAAAACTTTTCATTTTAGAGTTTACCTTTTGTAGATGTAAAACGAGTTCCTCAATCTAAGCAATTTTAGTTATGTCCTTAGGAGTCCACACAAGTACTCCCACCAGAAACCAAATTTCCGAATGCTAGTAGGACGTTCAGAGAGTAATCCTAATTTCTGAGCCGTAACCTATGAGTATCTCATGCTCTATATATAGGCTTAGGTATAAACCTGATGAGCTCTCATTAAACATTGGACTTCTGACTCATTCTAAATGAGTTAGGCCCAATAATTTTATTTTTAGTCAAACTAAAATAAAATTATCTTATAGTGAGCTTACTCTATGTGTATGACCCTATAGGTAAAATATCCGGTTATATGAATAATAAACTATTTTATTATTAATATGAAATAAGAGCAACATCTAGCAATACATCATTATGTCTGAATATTATTTATCATCAACATGACCTATAAGTGATAATTATTTTATATATTTATTCTTTTTGTCACGATATCTAATTGGGCCCAAGGCATGGTCGTTGTCATTCTTGTATGACCCAATTCATTTTACTTGATACCAGAGTAGATTTTACAGAATAAATATTTATTCTTCTTAGCATGACCATACATTTCGTTAGTCTCACTCCATCAAGTGACCCATAGATATCACTCCTGTCACATAAGAGAGACTAATCTCATCTACATCACTCACATCCTTCTACATAATTTATTTATTGCCTAAATGTAATCTTTAGGGTCATCTTATTACAAATGACATTTGAATGTATTAAAATACCAAACTCCTTATGTAGGAGTCGTAGTGACTTTAGGTCGAAGGACTATATACCATTATCACATTGAGAACCATTTATGACACTCATGTAATGATCCACACAACGTTCTCATGGTGGGTCTGTCCAATACAACATTACTCTTAATGTGTACCCGTGTTAAGACTTGATATCATATATATCCATGATCTATAAGATCAAACCATCAGTACATTCATATACTAGTCTTAATGTATTTATATGTCCCTATGTAAATACTTGATTAGAGACATTTTAAGAATAATTCTCATATGACCTATTCTTCCAGGGATAAATAGTTTTAAAACAATCTTAAAACTAAAAATACTTATTTTATTGATAAAAAATTGATACATTAATAGCTCGCAGTACATACACTAACATCTTGATCCTCAAACAAAACAATGTGAATTAGAAGTTCAAAAGATGATTCATCTATAAAGATTAGCCAACCAGTTACCAAATACATTTACTGACTCGAAAGGAGTAACAAAATCATATGTACCAGCTGCTAATGTTATGATAAAGATGGATGTCTCTATATGACCATCTACAATTACAAATTTATCTGAAGCAAAACTAAAGCATGACAGACCCATTGGTTCCAAAGATAAAAATCCTTAGAAAAGAAAAAAAAACTAAGAATGAAGATGATCAAATCTAAGATATGGAGACTCCAAAAGAGTTTTTAGACATAATTAAAATTTTAGTTCAATAAGGAACTCAAGTACCTAAAATTCATGAAAATAATGAGATCTTAATAAATTATATCATGAATTGAATATAACAGAATTCACATGAAGTTAATGTTAATGATACTTTTGCTTTTGAAATGGCGCTAGATGTTATAAATGATAATGAGGATCATGAACCAAAATCAGCTAAGAAGTGTACATAAAGAAATGATTGACCAAAATGGAGAGATACAATGAAAGAAGAATTAAACTCACTTGCACAACGCAAAGTTTTTGGCCCTATAGTCCAAACTCTCAGAGGAGTAAAACCAGTTGGATACAAATGGGTTTTGTGCGAAAAGGAGATAAAAATGGAGAAATTATGAGGTATAAAGCATGACTTGTTGTCCAAGGTTTTTCACAAAGACCTAGTATTGATTTAGAAGAAACATATTAACCAGTGATAGATGCAAGCACCTTTAGATACTTAATCAACTTAGCAGTTCGTGAAATTTACAATTGATGGATGTTGTTACAACTTATTTGTATGGATCACTTGAGAATAAGATTTATATGAAACTTCCTAAAGGATTGGTTTTCTTGAAGCATATAGTTCAAGTCCTCGAGAAAATTATTCCATCAAATTAAATAAATCTCTTTATGGATTAAACAATCTAGGCGCATGTGGTATAATCCCTTTAGTAAATATTTGTTAAAAGAAGGATATAAGAATAACCCTAATTGTCTTTGTATTTTTATTAAAGGATCTGACAAAGAATTTGTTATCATTGCTATTTATATAGATGATTTAAACATTATTAGAACCCCGAAAAAGCTTCCAAAGGTTATAAATTGTTTAAAGAAGGAATTTCAAATGAAAGATTTAGGGAAAATAAAGTTTTGTCTTGGATTACAACTAGAATATTTAAACGACGAAATCTTAATACACCAAATGGCTTATACAGAAAAGGTTTTAAAGCGGTTCTTTTATATGGATAAATCATATCCATTGAATAGTCTAATGGTTGTAAGGTTACTTGAGGTAAACAAAGATCTGTTTAGACCTAGAGAGAGAGATGAAGAACTAATTGGTCTTGAAGTATCATATCTTAGTACAGTTAGTGCATTAATTTGTCTTGTTAGTCATATACGACTTGATATATCATTTGCTGTTAATCTGTTAGCAAGATATAGTTCTTTAGACCCATAAGAAGGCGTTGGAATAAGATTAACCATATACTATGCTACCTTAAAGGTACAATGGATATGAGTTTATTTTTCATAAATATATCTAAGACAAACCTAATTGTTATCCAGATGTAGGCTATTTATTTGACCCTAATAATGGTCGATCATAAATAGGATATTTGTTTATATGTGGAGTGCAACGATTTCATGATGGTTTGCAAAAGTAACTATAACAACCACATCTTTAAATCATGTGGAAATTATCATTACATAAGGCAAGTTGAGAATGTGTGGTTGAGATCTATGATCTAATATATGCAAGAATCTTGTGGTTTGTCAAATGGAAAAATGACTCCAACAATATCATATGAAGATAATGGTGCATGTATCTCCTAATCAGAGAAAGACTACATCGAGTACATTAAATGTGATAGACCAAAACATATTTCACCTAAGTTTTTCTTTACTCATTATCTTATAAAGAATCATGTATATGTCTAACAAGTCTGTTCATGTGGAAATGTAGCAAATCTTCTTACAAAATCATTACTAACCAAGGATTCTAGTCAATAACAAGTGGAACATTCTACATTTATGTTTCTTTTATTATTTTATATTTTATCTTTCCATTAAAATTTCAATTTAAATTTTTATTTTAAAGTGGTTATTAAAAAATAACTACTACAAGCCAACTTTTTTAACCGACAACTTTTTAGTTTCTTTTAATATTTGATATTTTCCTCTTTTCATACGGTCACTTTAATGTTTCTTCTTTTAATTTTAAATTTTATACTTTCCATTTTAAATTTTTAAGTGGTTATTAGCAAAAGCTGCTAAAAAAATTTCTACCGTCACTTTTTTGTTGCATTTTATATCTTAAATTTAAAATCTTAAAGTGGTTATAAAAAATTGCTACAAAACCACTTTTTTTAACCATCATTTTTTGGTTTCTTTTAAAAGAAGTTTTAATTTTATATTTTTATTTTAAATTAAAAACTTTTTCTAGTGTTACTTTTCTTTTTTTAATTTTAAATTTTATACTTTCTATTTTTAAATTTAAATTTTAAATTTTTAAGTGGTTATTAGCAAAAGCTGTTTAAAAAATTTCTACCGTTATTTTTTGTTGCTTTTTATATTTTATATTTTATATTTCTATTTTAAATTTAAAATCTTAAAGTAGTTATTTAAAAACTACTACAACAGAACTTTTTTAGCCGTTATTTTTTATTTCTTTTAAAAAACTTTTAATTTAATGTTTTTATTTTAAATTTTTATTTAAATTTAAATTTTAAAGTGGTTGTTAACAAAATCTGCTAGAACAACTTTTTCTTCCTCAATGTTTTTTTTTAATTTTTAATTTTATATTATTCATTTTAAATTTGAATTTTAAAATGGCTAAAAAACAAACTACTACAAAAAACCCTCTCTATAATTGCCAGTTATATACATTTATTACTTACCAATTTGTTCTCTCTCATCCATTTTTCTTTTTCTTTTTTAAATTTAAAGTTTCTCACACTACACTGCAAATTGGGGTCTTTGTGATTCCAAAATCATGTCATTCTTTCTAATTAAAGCTTTCTATTCTTTGAATTTAGTGACTGTTTGTATAAAAGTTTAAATTTGTAGACGGAGGTTTGTAAATGAGTAAAATTATATCCTACAGTCAAATGAAGTTTTGATTATCTTGAATGACGTGAAAAATTAATATTAACCTTTAGATTTTTTTCTTTTCTAAACCTCATTTTCCTAACTACATACTAAACAGACCCTTAATCCCATGACTAATGGTAAAATACGTTGATGTTTTGTATTAATATTGTTATTATTTTAATAATAATTGAGAAACTAGAGTGTTTTGGTGTTATTTACAATAATATCAATTGGGTTTGACTTAGTTATGCAGGTTGATATTTTCAATAGGATTTCGTGGTTTTAGATTTTCTTATACATATGTTGTTCAAAATAAATGAGAACCAAATGTTGATACCTTTAGTAAATTGTTATGTTATTTGTTGATGTTAATGTGAGTATGATACCCCTAATTTTTGAACAACACCAATGGATGATACATTTTTTTTAGTTTAGAAGAGAAAAAGAAAGCTAAGGAGATTGAATTAATTGTTTTGTTTGAAATTGTTGTCAGTCATATTGAATTGTTAATTTATAATTACTTGGAATTTGGAATTTATTTTTGGGTTAAATATATTTTTGGTCTTTTAGTTATTTTTTATTGGTTTTGGTCCTTATGTTATTAAATATGTTGAAATTGATCCATAAAAGTGTTGATGGACAAGAAGATAGAGTCCATTTTAAGAAGTCAAAGAGTGGATTAAGTTGGAGAGATAAAACAATAGACATATGGTATAATATTTTTGTTTATTAATTAACAGTTGAGTTAATGGTATTACATTTTAAGGATCAATTTTAACATATTCAATAACTCAGGGATCAAAATAAAAATTGATAAAAAAATAGGTACCAAAAACATATTTTTCCCTTTATTTTTAATATATTTTTTTCATTAATTTTGGAAAGTAATACATTTAAACTTAGTCATATATTGCATCTTCCCATGAAATTTGTTTATTAACTTTTCACACCAATTATTTTAGTGTGGTACTATTTTTTTAAAAATTATTAGCTTACCTATTTAGTTATTATTTGGAATTTAAAATTTAAATAAATAAATTATCATTTTTCATAATAAAAATGATAGGTGAATTTGAGTTACAACAAGAGATATACAATTTTAGGTAAGAATTTGAGCTTAAGGACAATTTGGTAAGAATTTGAGTTACAACAAGAGATATACAATTTTAGGTACTATGCTTATGACTAGTTATTTTACTGAGTTGAATATATTGTGGGAAAAATTAGAGAGCTATAGACCTTTGCCCCAATGTTCTTGCAATGTCAAGTGTCAATGTGATGTGATTTCGAAATGCAAAGTTGTACAAAGTACAAGATAATGTCATACGATTTTTGATGGAATTAAATGAGAATTTTAGCATAGTGAAGTCTTGCTCATGGAGCCTTTGCCAGAGATGAATAAAGCATTCTCCATGTTTCTCCAACATAACAGACAAGGTGGGTGGATTCATCAATAAGGATAAAGAAGCCTCAGTTAATTTTGTTGAAGGGAAAAAGCCCTATGGTAAAGGATTTGGAAGAGGTAATAACTTCAGTTCAGTTGGGAATCAAAAGACTAAAATCTACACTTATTGTGGTAGAAATGACTATGCAATAAGACCTGTTATAGGAAGTATGGCTTCCCATCTATTCTTAAGTTCAAGAGTTAAAGCACTATAATGCATACAATGAATGTCAAGAAGGAGATAGTGATAAAAGAGCTTCAGATAAGGATGACAGATTATATTCTAACACTAGTGGAAAAAGGACCTTTAAGCACGGTTCTGGGGACCCTTTAAGCACGGTTCCAGAACCGTGCTTGTTCCCACCGTGGTTGTAGCTTAGGACTTTTAAGGACGGGTCCCAACCGTGCTTGTAGATGGCACTTTTAAGCACGGTTATTTTCAACCGTGCTGGTAGATGGCACTTTTAAGCACGGTTCCTCCTGAACCGTGCTCGTATCTCTGACTTTTAAGCACGGTTCCTACTGAACCGTGCTTGTTTCTTGGGACTTTTCAGAACGGTCAATGCATAACCGTGCTTAAAAGGGTGACTTTTTAAGCACGGTTAACACCATAACCGTGCTTAAAACCTTAATTTTTTTTTAAATTTTTTTTTTGATTTTTATTCTTTCCCAGAAACCTGTAAACAGTCCCAGACAGTCCAATAAATAATAATGAACGTTTTAAAAAATTCAATCAAATTGTCTAAACATCAAATATGGTATATAAAATGCACAATAAGTAATTAAGCTACGCTAATAGATATATAACTACACAGTAATAATATAATAAATGACAGAAGTCTATTGGGCTCCTTCCTTGAGTTGAAGAAGGCTGGTGGCCCATTGGTTTCTGATTTCGTCAATGTATCCTTCAGGGAACATTGAGGAAGAGTCTGGAAAGTGCTGTAAAGAAGACAACAATGTCATTAATAAGTGAGCAACAAATTGTAATAGTAATATGTCAAAATCAAATAAATTAAAGTAGGCAGGAAAAACTTACAGTTGTCCATCCGTCTACTATACCAGATTGGACAATGGTGAGCATCGTCTTCATCACGAAATACCCACACTCAAAGCTGTCATCCTGCCGATAAGACTACAAGGTACCATACATTGATTTCATAATTAGTTATTATTTTTGTTACTAATTGAGGTAACTTTAAAAGTAATGCTTATTAATTGAAGTGCTTACTTTTGGGAAGACCCACTCTAGTCTTTTCTTGCTCACTTTGCCGCGTAGTAGATGGTACCCAATTAAAGCCCTGTAAGAGAATAAAACATCAGTTTAGTTAATAGAATGACTTAATCAAATATGTAAAGTTGTTTTATTTTTTAAAAATCAACTTACCCGTCGAGTATTTTCATGTAGTCCGCACCAGGACTCCCATACAACGAACAGAAGCATGCAGCAATGCCGTCCTTCGGGAAAATGACCAACAGTTGCCAGTGAAGGCTGCAATGTACCATTGATTAGTAACAACACAATCCATTATTAAATTGACAAAAATAACTAAATATTTATTAGACTCTTACTCTCTATGAAATGGTGCAAGGTACACAGTCTTGTTCGAGGCATGCATCCAATTCTGGATGTATGCCTGAATCTCCTCCTTGCTGTTCCCACGAAGTTGTATTAGAGATGGCTCCAGGAAACCATAAGTGTTATCGACACCTCTCTCTATGCAAAGTCTATGTAAAAACCTAATCAAATTTGTAGACGTTTAGTGTTGTAAAAATATAAATTTAATTGACACTATCATTGAATATAAAACATTATATTTACAGCTCCCAACACTGAATCACTGAAATGTTCAGCATCGTGTTCCCCATTAGGACCTCACACAAGTCAGGTCGTGCAATGTACACTGGGACAGCACTAGGGAAACCAAAAACGGATTCCTCCCATGGGACCGGGATAGTGCAATTGCGAAGCCCAGCCGATATGTCCCATAGTCGTTCTATCGGATCAAGGGGGGCTCTGGCTTCTTTGATGGGGCAACACCCTGTTAAAATAGTTAAAAAATTAGAAGCAACTTATGATTATTGAAACCATAACTTAATATATAGTTTATGTTTGGGTAAAGAGCATACCTGGGGACCGGAATCTGACACAAGTCTGGTCGGCCACACACTACTAGAAAAATGACTAATAGCTACAACCAATTAGCGACCGCAACACGCCGTCGCTAATTAGTGACCGTGTTAGCGACCACAAAATGAAAGCGACCAGGAACACGAAACATAGTGACCACTTCCGCGACCGATATCTACCCGTCGCTAAAATTGGTATAGAACCGTCACTACCTCCGTCACAATATCATACGTCGTCGCTGACCCGGTCGCTATAGTTAATTCCCTCCATTTTTTTGGTTTCCCTCCAATATATTTATGGCGCCAAATGATAGCGACGGGCACTTTAGGGTCGCTATGTCCTCGAATGGTTCAGTGACGTCCTCCATGACGTCGCTATGGCTACAATGTAGCGACGGAGGTGTTGAGACATCGCTCATATTCGTCAATACTAGTGATGGAGCGTATAGCCGTCGCTAGTGTTCTGGAAATTAGTGACGTAAGTTGCCTACCATCGCTATTTAGTCTATTTTGAAGAAGTTAGTGACGGTGATTCTCTGCCGTCGCTATGTTTTCGTCTTCCCTCTACCTTTAAATAATGGAAGGTAGTGACGGTGGGGATGACGTCGTCGCTAATATTCAGGAGATTAGTGACGGATTGGTTCGACCGTCGCTAAAATTTCGTTTCCCTCCAAATTTTTCTTTTAATAATTGATTTTAGTGACGGTGGGTTGCCACCGTCGCTACGTTTCAGGAGATTAGACAAAGTTAGCAACGGCTGTTGTATTCCGTCTCTAGGTTGTGACGGATGTTTCCTGCCGTCGCTATGTCTGCCAGTTTAGTGACCTTGTTAGGGACGGTGTTGTTTTCGTCGCTAATATTTTAATCTAACTCGACAGACAATGGCTTTCCCTCCCCCCAAATCATTTCCCCTAACCCTAATCTGGTTTCCCTCTCAGACTCAGCCCTTCCCTCTCCCTCGCGTCGCCCTCCAGCACCGTCTCCGATTTAGCTTCGTCGGCGAACCGCCTAGCACCGTCGCGCCTCGCACCGCCGGCGGTTTGACAGTCAGGTTCTTCGAGAAACCCAGGTAAGTTTTTCTTTTCTCTTCCCTTCGTTCCTCCCTCCGTGTGTCTTTTATTCTTCCCACTTGAAACTCGAATTCATCTGTCTTGTCTCCTATTCTGTTATATTTCATTGTTCATTTGAAGCTCTTGCGTCACCTTGTTTTTCCATGCTACCTGTTAACATCATTTTGCATTTCCGTGCTACCTTGTGGCAGAGGGGGGATGCGGCTCAGCTTCATCCATGCCGCTCTTGATATTGTTCAGGATTTTGCTATTTAATTAATCTTATTTTGTTTGTCCAAAGTACTGAGTACCCAATTTTAAGGACCATTTAATTTAGTTTGTTTCTATAATTATATAGTTATGCCATTGTCCCTGGCTTCCTGCTTTCAACTCCCCTGCCACACCCAAAATTTGAGTCTTGATACATTATATCAAATTAATATATATATAAACTGGATTTTAAGATCATAGCAATGTTAGTGGTTCCTAATTTAAATTTGATTTTAAAATTTTGAACTGACACACTACACCATAACCATATCAATAAAGAATATGTGTCTTGATTCAAATAATTTATTTTTCATAACTGTCTCCTTAATTTTTTAGAAGTCTTGTCTCTTCAATTTGTTCTTATATCATGAACAAGAATTTTCATTATCTGATAGTGATAATATTTTCATTCTATTTAATTTGTTTTTATTTATAAGTCCTACTTAAATTAAAAATTATCATTTAATGCATGGGAAAAACTTGCTAGTTAACATATACTTTGTTATGACATATGTAAGGGCAAAGAGAGCCATTGGAAATGTGGCGTTCTGCTTTATGGGAGACTCATGTGTTATTATTTTCTCATAGAAAACAGTATGAAAATAATCTTAAAACTCACTCATCTTGTATAATGATCTATATGTCCATTTTGATATTTTGGTTCAAACACCTTTTTAATAATATAAAGGGTATATTAACATTAAAAATTTTCTTAACTCTTTTCTTATTTTTTTAATGAACCAAATATAACAAAATAATCTTATAATTTTCATAATTTCTAGTGAATCAAAGAATATCTATTTTCTTATATTTTTCATTAATTTTTTGTACTACTTTTTCTTTAGACATTTTCTCATAAGTTAAAGTCAACAATATATGTTTAAAGTTAGTTTGGTTATTTACTCTGGAGAAAAAGATATGTAAAAAAATTAGAGTAATAGAATGTAAAAATATCACAATGAAGAAGTTATTATGCAGTGCTGTCAGCTACCGAATTGCTCTGTCTCACAATACTGACCACACTCTGCTATTGTAAGAAACAGTGTAGTGCACTGCTACTGCTTATAGTCAAAACCGTATATGAAAACCATTATATGAGTTAACATATACTTTGTTATGACATATGTAAGGGCAAAGAGAGCCATTGGAAATGTGGCGTTCTGCTTTTTATCACCTAATGGAATTTGTCTTGTCTATTTTCCTAAAACGATGGTCTGCTGCATCTATATTCTAGAGTAAGTGTGTTTTGTTATCTTCAGAAATGATGTATTTGTGATACAATTAGATTTTAACTAGAGTTTTAAATTCCATAAATGATGTATTTGTGATAAAATTATTTGGTTCACACCTGTATTATACAGTTACTACTTAAAAATTTTGTACCGTATAATTAAAAAAGTACTTTTATTGATAATAAGAAAACAAATGCCAAGGACAAGTCTCAAATATTGCTAGCATATGAATTATTCTTGTAAAAAAAATTGTTGAATGCAGAGTCACTTGTAACGGATGCAGCTGAATTTAAGGACAAGGAACAAAATGCTACAACTAAAAAATCTAAAGCCACTGATGTACATAATCTTAAGGGAATATGGTCTTCACAGGTCAAAGATTCTATTTTAGAGAAACTCATAAATTCATATACTTTTTGTCAATATAAAACTGATGTATATTACGATGCAAATCAAAATATAAAAATTCTTGTTTAACTATGTTTATATGTGATGCAATTATGGATGTGTTATAAGCTTTTCTACCCCTTTTATTTACTTCCAGCATGTGGTGTATATTTATATGTGTAGGTTATAAACTGAACTCACTTCCAGCAATTATAAACTGAACTCACTTCTTCTCTTCCTGGCTGGCAGGTCGTCTTCTTCATCTCCTTCCCCCCTCTTTCTTCCGGTCGACCAGAAAGAGACCACCACGTCGCCTCTTTAACAGGTTCTGTTTCTGTCTAGGTTAGTTTTTCTTTTTGCATAATTGTTAGTTGATTTTCATTTTCTTGCGTAGCATTGTTGTTTCTCTTCTCTGTTCTGCTGCTGCTGCTGAAGCCTAAAAAATAATTATGTTATGCTTTTTTTTATTGATTCATTTTCTGTGTATATTGCTGATGTTGTTTCGATTGGCTTTGGCATTTACATGAGCATGAGCTGTTTTGATTGATTCATTTTCTATTGTTGCTGGCTGCTGTTCATAAATAAACATGAGCTGTATATGTTTGTTCTTCTCTCTGTTGCTGCTGGCTGGTGTTGAAAAATAATTTTTTTTAGTTGATTGATTCATTAATAATATGTATACATGAGCTGTATGTTTAGGCTAAATGAATCTGAATTGAATAAGCTGTATGTTTAGGCTAAATGTATGTTTAGGTCCAAGATATCATTGGACCCTTCATTAAAATTAATGTCACCCACTTGATTTGAACTCCCTTCATTCCTAAGGATGGAAAAAGAGAGTAGAAGCTAACATTTTTTGAATTGGATTGACCATTAAATCAATAAAATATATACTGGTTTAAATGAATTGTAATTGAACTAAAAATTAAATTATAATTAAAATGATACTATTAAAAAATTAATCTAAACTAATACATTGTTAGTCCAATATATATGTAATTTGATTTTTATAGCAATATTAAAAACAACATCATAACACTCACGTAGGTTATTTGTTTTGTTGCCTTTTTAAGCTTATTGACTTAACTAATCCCACTTTTCATATCTTTCTATATTCTCATTCTATTACTACCATCCTTGTTTAGTGTTAATAAATTCTCTTAGGGGTTCTTAAAATTTTAAAATTGTTGCCATCTCTTTCTCTTCATAAAGTTTAGGAGCCACGGGAGCAATCATTGTGCAAATAAGCATACCATGCTCCCACTAACTCTCTCTCTCTCATTGCAATATCCCTATAAAGCCCCAACAAATGTAGACACGTACAACAAATTTGACTATTGAAAGGAGTGAACACATTTTTCCTACTTAAAGTAAATATATGCAGAACCACATAAGAAAACAGAGAAATATAACTAATAACACTTCAAATGCATACTAGATAATTGAAAATCAAGATTATAAGACTTCAAATGCATACTTGAGCTTGCATGTTGATCACTTCTATAAATTTCTTTAGAATGTTTAATAATGCAAATGTAGTCTCTGTTGCGTGTCTCATGGACTCATTCTCACATGGATCCCAAGTGTCTAGATCACTAAGAAGTCGTTGCTGTGTAATTTATAATTTGCTTTGCGTGTCTCTCTTTATTTAGTTTCCTTGCTACTTGTAAGTGTCTAACGACTTCTTGGTTTGTCATGCAGACTCTATAAATCACGCGTGGTCTCTGATCGTCTCTCTTCAACTCCGTATTCATCGCCGACTTTTTTCCCTAGGTAATCCCCTAACGCTGACTTTCTCGATATATGTATGCATGTCAATTATTGTGAGTTAGTAGAGAGCAAAGCTGATTAGAAACTAGTTATGATGTGTTTATAATGTGTTGTATGCATGTGTAATGTTGTTTGTTAGTGGAGAGCAGAGCTCATTAGGCATTGGTTTTGTGTGCTGATAACATGATGTTTTATGCATGTGTAATATTGTGTGTTAGTGGAGAGCAAAGCTCATTAGGCATTGGTTTTGTGTGCTGATAACATGATTCTTTATGCATGTGTAACGTTGTTTGTTAGTGGAGAGTAGAGCTCATTAGGCATTGGTTTTATGTACTGATAACGTTGGAGATGGTGTTCATAACTCTGAATATCATATACAATACGTATAGTATGTATATTTATGTATACTAGAAAGTTTTCTGTATGTAACAGGCCGTTTGTAAATTTGGGAAATGTCTAGTTTACAGGGGAGACTCTGCCAAAATTTCGGCAGACTCCCTTTCTTAGGGAACTTAAAAAATGAAACTCAACTTTAATAATGTAGGGTTTAGTCGTGTGTGTACCTATTAGATTCCCATTCAAGTTTCAAAACAACCGGTTGATGTACCGTGTTGTGTTGGAGCTTGAATTGTCCCGGTTGGACAGTTTGGTATGAATTTGTAACCTGTAGGGCGTAACCCATCAATGTTGTATGTGGTCTATCTTGAGAAGTTGAATGAATGTTCATTTGAAATTTCGGTTATGGTGTTTCATATTGTCCCCAGGGTGCATGTCTGCGTGTGGTGTTTCATACCGTACGTATCTCTGTGTACTCGGGGACCAATGCGAAATGCTGCTGAAATTTCAAATGAATATTCATTCAACTCAAGATAGACCACATACAATTATGGGATGGGTTACGGATGGTTGCATATTCATCCCGAATGGGATAGGGCCCCACCAATTTGCAACATCAAAGAGATAGAGTGATTCACAACCGATAGTTAAATAAAAATTTAAACGTGTAAGCTAACAGAAATCGTGCTTGTTAGATATTATAAATGGAGGTACCGGCAAATCGGCGATGGATGTACAACCGACTAGATCGTAATCGGCGAGTGACTGAGGAGTTTATGATGGGGCTATTGGAGTTCATTCCGTTTGCTACGGCAAACACGCCTGGATTTGAAGAGACTCAGAAGATCCGTTGTCCGTGCTCAAGGTGCAAATGCATGAGTTTTGAATACGCGGATGATGTCATGTGCCACCTAACTGAGAAAGGGTTCATGGAAACATACCACTGGTGGTACAACCATGGTGAGCAGTTACCGCGTAGACCATCAGACGTAACCGTGCAACAGTCTTACTACGAGGTTGGAGGAAACAGGGATACGTACAACAACATAGAACAAATGGTGATGGATCATGTTGGACCCTCCACCGGGCGTATGCTAGAACATAATGACCAAGCAGGTCATGGGGACTCTGACAATGTAGAGGAGGATCCTAATCCGGAGGTGAAGAGATTTTATGATTTGTTGGCGGCAGCTCAGACTCCATTGTGGGACGGGTGCAACAGTCACACTGAGTTATCCACCTCCCTAGCTGCTTTAAGCCTAAAGGCAGATTATAATCTTTCTGGAGGTTGTTTTGATAGGATGGTCAATCTGATGGGTTCCACCATGCCTAGTAATCACAGAATGCCAGCAAACCTGTACCGTGCTAAGAAACAAGTGGCAAACTTGGGGTTGGGTTGTGTGAAGATAGAGTGTTATGTTGGTGGATGTATGCTGTTCAGAAATGAGTTTGCAGACAAGAGTGTCACAAAATGTCTGCATTGTAATGAGGAACGCTACAAGACCGTTAAAAGGAGAGGGAAGGTAACCCGGACGGCCAGGAAGAAAATGTGGTACTTCCCTATAACACCGCATCTTCAACGCCTGTATGCCTCATTGTCCACGGCAAAACACATGCGTTGGCATGCTCTGAACCGAACACAAGAGGGGTTTCTTTGCCATCCTTCCGACGGGAAAGCATGGAAGTGTTTGGATGAGCTGTATCCGGACTTTTCAGGCGAGCCGCGCAATGTAAGACTTGGCTTATGTACTGATGGGTTTAACCCTTTCGGTCAATACGGAAGCGTTGGCCAGTCATCCTGACCCCATACAATCTGCCTCCTGATATGTGTATGAAGAGGGACGTAAGACCCGTATACCAAGTGTTTTTAAGCCTATTTGCTTCTAACTCCCGTTATCTAACGATGACCTACTTTTTATGTTGTACATAGATACAAGACCCTAACAACCATATTGAAGATTCTTTACTCCAAGCCCTCTCTTGGGGGCCGGTGAAAACTCTTAAAAAATGACCCATTTACTACGTAAATGGCTACAAGTTTAATATTCTTCAATGGAGTGAAGGGATGCGCACCCATAACTACGGGGTTTGTGTTAAAGGCACCGCCGGACAGTTGGAAGAAGACTTTTATGGAGTGCTGACGGAGATTGTTGAAGTTTCGTTCTCTGGACGACTAAGAAGAGATATTGTTATATTCAAATGTGATTAGTTCGACAACACAATCGGTGTTGGAACAAAGGTTGACAACAACTACGGCTTAGTTGAGGTCAAGAAGAATGGTAGATATAAAGGGTTTGATCCCTTCATTTTTGCCCAACAAGCTGAGCAGGTTTATTACACCGACTTCCCAGGAGGACATCGAGACTGGTATGCAGTAATCAAGGCCAAAGCCCGAAGTCAGATCACTGACAATGTCTCCGAGGAGGTCGATGACGCTTATCAGCTTGCACCACACGAGCTCAACGATGCCAATTTGTTGTTCAACATTGATCCAGTCATAATGGATGAGACACTCGCCACTACGGGGGGTGAACACATTGACAAAGACCTTGTCTCTCGATCAAAACGGTCTAGGGCTGATTTGGATACTGATGAACTTGTTCAAACAGATAACGATAGTGACACTGAAACTGAGGGGGAATTTGAAACTGAAACAGACACAGAGTATGTAGTCGTTAAACAAAATGTTACATAGGTTTATATATATCCTGAGACTAACCTTTCTTTTCATGATTTTATCCACAGATGGGACGTCGACTGCCCTTCAGTAGAGGTGGTGGGTCCAGGACCCCGACATCCCGGCAGGGGACTCCCACCCCAGGACAGGAGACCACTCCATCACCAGTACAGTAGAGCACTCCACCACCACCACCACAGCAGACCACCCCATCACCCCGACTGACCACCCCACAGCAGAGTCCTGGAGTTGGTGGCTTGGAGGACCATGGCCATCAGGCCACCCCACCTTCGACATCCCCTCTGCCCATGTTGGTGCCTGTGCCGGCCGGAGACGAGTAAGTGACTAAACCTCAAATACTTTTATGTTATTTGTATGATACTTTATATTAAACTTTAGTGAAAAGACTTGTTGGTTTATTGGATGTTACTTTAATTAGTACTTGTATAGATTGAATTATACTGGGCACTCTTCTGTTTGTAACAGGGTAACTATTTAAACTTGGAAATGTTACATTTACAGGGGAGACTCTGCCGAAATTTTGGGAGTCTCCCTACATTGTGTGTTGTTTTACTCCTAACATAATTGTTGTCATTACAGCTTTGTTGATAGTAGTCGCACTACCAAAGCGATTACTAAGGTTTTGAAGGCCCAGTGGGATGGTCTATATATATCTTAGACAGATGCTGGGAAGGTTGTGCAAGATAGGTGGTTTGACACCTTCTCGGTAAGTTCCTAGCTCATTTGTTGTGACTTGATTTGTAAAATAGACCTGTTATTAATTTTGATTTCTCATTTCATTTTACAGCATGATTACCAGTGGGCGGAGGGTATAATTGATGAGATTAGGAAGGTCTTTGCCACAAAGACCTCCAAAATCATCAAGAGTACCCTTTGGAAGGTGAGGGACAAGGGTGAGCGCCCTCGTTGGATCCTGGAGGACCATTGGGACGGGATGGTCCAGAAGTGGGGCGGGGTCCCGTTCCAGCAGGCGAGTGCTCGGAACAGGGCCAACAGAGCCGCCGATGCTGCAGCCTCGGTTTACACTGGGGGTAGCATTTCAACCCTCGAGCAAAAGAAAAGATTTGTAAGTGTATTTATGTTAAACATTTCTATTATGATTCGTCTTACATGTTTACAAATAATAATCTCAATGTTTTTTGTCCACCACAGGAGCTGAGGGAGCACCGGGAGCCTTCTTTGTTTGAGGTCATGCAAATGACCAAGAAGAACAAAGCCGGTGCATGGGTAAACCAGAAGACTACGGATCTAGCAGTATTTACTTTTAACTGACACATGCTTATAATTTACAAATCAGCTTACTAATCCTATCATTGTTTTTGAATTTACAGGAGGCGTATCAGGCCAGGAGGGCCGAGAAGGAGGCAGACCTGGTGGCTTCCACTCCTGAAGGGGAGGTTCCTCCCACCCTATCTTGTTCTGACGACAACGCCATCTATATGGAGGCTGTTGGCGGTGTGAACAAGGAAGGGAGGGTATTTGGATTGGGTGGCGTCGGCACGCAGCTGGCGAAAAAGGGGAAGACCCCTTCCTCTTCGTCTTCCTCTGGTCTTCCGACTGAGGTCGTTCAGGTAATTCAAAACCTGAACGATGAGCTACAGGAGGAGCGACGTCAGAGGCAGTTGTTGTTGGAGCGGGCCGAGGCGGACCGATAGAAAGCCGAGGTGGACCGACAGCGGGCCGAGGAGCAGCACGCCGAGACTCGTCGGCAACTTGCTCAGCAGCAGGAGCTACTGATGCAGTTGATGGCGAGGCTACCTCCCCCCACTTCCCAGGCGCCCCCACCACCACCCCAGGATCCCCCACCACCATGATTGTATTTTTATTATTTATACACATTGTATATATTTGATTTATAGTTTTTATGTTATATTTCATTCAGTATTTATTTTGTCATTCTTCATTTATTATGTCAATATTTATTGGTAATTAAATTCAAATCAAAAAGCCTTATTGTACCTATCATTAATAATTCAACCTATTTGATAAATAAATTTAATCTATTATTTTGTTTTTAATAATAATTTAATATTTTTAAAAAATTATTTAAATTTAATTATAAAATTTTATCAACCAATACAAAATATTAATACATTTTTAAAGTTAAATTAACAAAACCAGTCAATATTGAACCAATTTTAAAAAAATTTAAAAATTCCAGTTAGCGACGGTAGCGGACCGTCGCTGCATTATTAACACTAGCGACGGATGTTGTCGTCGCTACATCAATACCACTAGCGACGGATCTTCTCGTCGCTACATCAATACCACTAGCGACGGAATATCGTGGTCGCTGTATTGTTAAAAATAGTGACGGACCGCTGTGGTCGCTGTATTGTAAGAAACAGCGACGGAACATCGTGGTCGCTGTATGGCTTCCCACAGCGACGGATCACGTGGTCGCTACATGAGTACCAATAGCGACGGCGTATGGTGGTCGCTGGTGGCTGCTAGTAGCGACGGGGTTTTGAGGTCGCTGTATGGCAACACTTAGCGACGGCTGGAGTTATTGGAGCAGAGACGATTTTAGCGACGGCCTTACGCCATCAATATCGTAGTGACGACATGTATGTGGTCGCTGATGTGTTTTCGACGAGGGTTTTAGCGACGTCCTCTGTCCCGTCTGAGATGCCGTCGCTAATGGTTTTAGCGACGGTCATTCCATGGATTAGCGACCAATTCCTTCCGTCGCTAACAGGTGTTTTGTTAGTGGTGACATAAGGAAGTGTCCTACAGCCTGGCCGACCAGATGTACCTCAGATGTTGGAATGGGAACAACTGCATCTGCCTGAAGGACCTGTACAACTGAAATCCTTGACACACCATCGAGTAATTTCTGATGGTGAACCAAAGGGCCTTGGTTATACACTGAACCAATGGCAACTGGCTCTTCCACTCCATCCACAAATAGGTCACACTGACGGCAGTCTCCAAGTTTTACATCGTCATCGTCACCGTCAGGTGTAGCACATGACCCCTTCGTGCTGACCCGCCTAGTCTGCATAATTACACAACATTTTGAAGTTATTCAAGAAATAATGATAACGAATCATAGGTGAGTCAATTAAATAATGTACAATGTAACCTGTGGGTCCACCACTGGTGGCATAGGTTGACATTGTTGACTGAATGACGCCATCATCTCACTCCAAAACCGTGCCATCTCTTCCTGAAGCAGCCTCTGCATTTCCTCCTTTGCCTCTGCCTTCACTGCAGCAACCTTCTCCTCAAAGGTCTTCTCCAAATCAGATATGGACTGGGAAGGGGTGGCTGGATGGCCGAAATAGCTTCGGAGGCCTGCAGAGAAAGAATAATTAGAAATAAAAATGGTGGGGGAGAGACTAAGACTATTAATGTAAACGTACCATGACCTCGACCAGCTGCACGTACACGTCCAGGGTGCTCTGGTCGACCGATGGCGGCGGTCAATATATCATCCCTACCATGTGGGACAAATGACCCTTGGGTCGACTGCTCAACCAAGGAATCCTGCAACCAAAAATCAGTGATCAGTGTTAGGGTTTGATGGACATTTAACGTTTCATAAAAAGTAGTGATAAGCTTTATACTTACAATCCTTGAGACAACCTCCTCAACATGTGATGAAGTGTACTGACCACTCTTCTTCGTCCTGGCACGCTTCCATTTTTCATGTCGTGTGGGTGGAGAGGGGGGATCCACAATAGTGGCGTCAGGGTGGCTACCTTGACGCTGCATAGCTTTCTCTTCCACTATCCGATCCTCCAATAATCGGTAACCCCCACGTGACAACGTGTGAGGGCAGTCATTTTTCCCCTTAATTTCCTGTGCTTTCATGTGTCTTGCCTGCATCAAAAACAATTCAAAGCCATTTATACGTTATACATTCTCCGATAACTAGAAAAACATAATATTAAAACATACATACCATAAACTCGTCCGTGTGCCTGGATGCCACAAACGCATCCCAAGTCTGCCGATCTATGGATGTGTATCTATCTCCAGGAAACTCACCCTGCTTCTTCCCGTAGACGTACCTAAAATTTAAAATATTTGAATTAACTAATTGATAACTTAAAAAATGATGAGTTTAAACATTGATATTTTAAAATTAAAATATACGTGGAGGTCAGGTTGCTCTTGAATGTCCTCCATCGGTCAGCGATCTCAGACATGATCTTCCTGCGTAGTGTATCAACTGCAGGAATATCCCAAGCATCCTACAAGTGCAAAATAATCAAGGATGAGATTATTATGCATAAAAAACTACAATACGAGTAAATAAATGTACAGATAATTATACTTACAACAACATCAGCCCAAATTGCATTCTTCACGACCTCCTCAACACTATCCCAATCAGGGATAATGATGGACACCTTTGTCCGTGCCAAGACACCTAAGTAACTCTGAAACTTGGCGGCGTTGGGTCCTGAAGTCCTCCCGGTGCAAATATCAATGTCAACATGGGTCCTCTGACCCTGACGGCACCTAAGTGCAACACTGGTCATCCGAGTAACACCTCTCCTCCTAGCTGAGGAATCTGTGCTCTGGGAGTCAGATCTCACATGTGAATCCTGATCAGCCATAGGTATCTGTTCAAAAAAACAAGAATCATGACGAATGATATATAAACATGGTGAATGATATATAAACATGATGAATGATATATAAACATGATGAATAATATATAACCATACCCTATGTTTCCCATAGACCCTCCTGGTGGTCATTTCGAGTCGCAACTATATCATCTATGAGATCTTCCACAACATCTGTTGGTGTACGTGTTGTTAGACAAGGTATGTCTAGGACATCAAGACATGGATCCTCAATGTTGTGTCTACCTTGGAGAACAACTGACCACCGTTTATCGGATGGGTCAACAACGTAGAAAACTTGTTTTACTTGAGCTGCCATAATGAAAGGCTCCTCCTTATGACCAACCTTGTTTAAGTCCACTAACGTAAAACCAAAATCATCTATTTTGACACCACTTTTGCTATCAACCCATTTACATTTAAAAACAGGCACTGTGAAACGACCATAATCAACTTCCCATATATCTTCAATGACACCAAAATAACATAACTCAGCCATGACAGGGTTTTTGTCCTTTGAAGTGGAAAAATGCATTGATTCGGCCACAACCATAACTCCAGAGTTCTGCACCGTACTCTTGTCATCTTGAATCCTTGTATAGAAAGAATAATTATTTATGTCATAGCCACAATAAGTGATTACATCAAAGTTAGGTCCTAGTGCCAGTCGATGCAACGTCTCAGAAGCAGATGTATCTTTAAGAAGGGTCATTTTGAACCACTGCATGAACGTTTTGTTGTGTTCGTTCAACACCCACTTTTCAGCCATTCTAGGGTTGTTTCTTTTGACTATGTCTTTATGTGCAGCTAAATACGGGAGCACAGCGTCTGTGTTGTTCAAAATGTAAAAGTGTGCTTGGAGTACTTCATCACGTGACATGCTTTTAATTTTTTTCCCAATAGTACCTTTCCCATCCAACCGTCCTTCGTGACGAGTCTTCGGAATACCAATGCTTTCAGCCTGTGACATATAATCTGTGCAGAACTCAATTGCTTCCTCTGCAATGTACCTTTCTACTATCGATGCTTCGGGACGACGTTGGTTCTTCATATAACCTTTCAAAATTTTCATGTATCGCTCAACAGGATACATCCACCTCAAGAACACTGGCCCACACAAATGGACCTCCCTCACTAAATGGATGATTAAGTGTACCATTATGTCAAAGAATGAAGGAGGGAAATACATTTCCAACTGGGATAGTATAAGAAACCCTTCCTGTTCCAACGCTTCCAACTCATCGTGGGCGATTACTTTGGCACATATGGCATTGAAAAATAAACACACCCTTGTTATCACATGTCTGACATTTTGAGGGAGAATGCCACGAATGGCAATGGGTAGAAATTGTTGCATCAGCATATGACAATCATGTGACTTCAAACCAACTAACTTTAGATCCTTCAAGGAAACACAAGTGTTGATGTTGGAACCATACCCAGATGGAACTTTGACACCACACAACGATTCACACAAACTTTGTTTCTCTTTTCTAGACAAGGTATGACATGCTGGCGGCAAGTATGTTCGTTTGCCCTTTACTTGTGGGTGCAACTCCTCACGTATACCCAACAACTCCAAGTCTAGACGCGAATTTAGGCCATCCTTTGTTTTTCCAGGTATGTTTAACAGGGTTCCAACCAAACTATCGCACACGTTTTTCTCCACATGCATCACATCAATACAGTGCCTCACATCAAGCTCTTTCCAATATGGCAGATCGAAAAATATTGACCTCTTCTTCCACATGTTTTTTGAGACAGACTGCTTCTCAGACTTACCAAGAACCACATTAACTTCTTTCACCTTTTCATATACTTGACGACCAGACAATGGTAGGGGAGGCATTTCAAACTCTTGTGCACCATTGAACGACTTCTTCAACCTACGAAGTGGATGGTTAGGTGTGAGAAACCTACGATGTCGAAGATAAACATTTTTCCTTCCATGATGTAGTCGATCAGAACTAGTTCCCTCCTCACATATAGGACACGCTTTATGTCCTTTGACGCTATAGCCCGAGAGATTACCATACGCTGGAAAATCATTGATCGTACAGAATAACATGGCCCTCAAATTGAATGATTGTCCTGTTAGCCCGTCAAACACATCAACCCCCTCTACCCATAACATTTTCAGGTCTTCAACTAACGGAGATAAGTATACATCAATGTCGTTCCCTGGTTGTCGTGGACCAGAAATCATCATTGATAACATAACGTACTTCCGCTTCATGCACAACCACGGCGGCAAGTTGTAAACAAACAACAAAACAGGCCAAGAACTGTGGTTTGTGCTTTGGTTCCCATATGGGTTCATGCCATCTGTGGCTAGTGCAAGCCTAACATTTCTTGGGTCACAGGCAAAATCTGGAAACATTGTATCCATTTTCTTCCACTGTAATCCATCTGCCGGATGCCTAACTAATTCGTCAACAACCCTTTCATCAACGTGCCATCTCATAAGCTTCGCATCATCTGCATTGGCAAATAGACGCTTTAGTCGTGGAACTATAGGGAGATACCACAACACCTTCGCAGGAGACCCCTTTTTGCAGAAATCATCAGAATCAACCTCTTTCTTCTTATACCGTGACACCCCACACCTAGGACATCGATGCAGCATTTCGTACTCACCACGGTATAATACACAATCATTTGGGCATGCATGTATCTTCGTATACTCCAAGCCCATAGGACACAACACCTTTTTAGCCTCATAGTTACGATTTGGCAAAGTGTTACCAACTGGGAGCATTTCTTTCAACAACTTAAGCAAGTCAGTGAAGCTTTTATCTGTCCACCCATTTATCGCTTTCAAATTAAATAATTGTAAAACTGCTAACAACCTCGTGAAATTAGAGCAATTCGGATACAACGGCTTTTCAGAATCCTCACATAGACTCGCATATACGTGAGCTCTTTTAAAACTTTCTACCCCTACATCACGGATCATATCCTCAAGTCGGTCATCCATGTCATCATCAACCTCATGAGCAAAGCTTTGGTCTTTTGTTTGAAAACTAGTACTTGGCACCTCAACATGTTCACCATGCCATATCCATCGCGTATAACTCTGAAGAAATCCATCACACAACAGATGTTCTCGCACCTCTGTCAATTCTAGTCGGCGCATGTTTAAGCATTTAACACAAGGGCAAAAATACATTCCATTCACCTCTTCAGCATTTCGTATCACGTACTCTATGAATGTTTCAACTCCACCCTCATATTCTGGACTTATACGTGATGCAGCTATCCAACTTCGATCCATACTCACTGTTTACAATACCCGTAAATTTAACGGTGCTATGAATCTTACTTTCTTCACAAAGGTGGTGGTCCTACCCATTCAGGATGAAAATTTTTCTATACCTCATAACCACATACAACTTAGGAGTCATTTTAAAATTTGATAAAATTTCGGCAGCATTTCGCATTGGTCTCTAAGTACACGAAATGAAAGTGGTGAAATCAAATTCAACCACAATCAAATATGCACCCAGAGAACAATACAAAACTTAACTAACCAAAACTTTATCAAATTTTAAAATAAGTCCTAACTTGTACATAGCAATGACGCATAAAAAAATTGTTTATCCCAAACTGTCTAAACAGACAATTCAAGATTCAACACAAACGATGAAATCAATTAATTTAATTACCATTTGTGTCGAATCTCAAACGGGAAACTATGGTTCGCTCATACAATTTAATAAATCACAAACTCATATAAATTTAAATAAACTTATCAAATTCTGAAATTATAACAAATATAAATTACATCCACAAAATTAGTAACACATAATAATTAAAAAGCAATTAAAGAAAGTAAACAATGTATAATAAACTAAATTAATTAGATCATGCAATTCATTATGTATTTAAAATTTTTAATTGCCTAATCAACAAAAATAACTCCTATTAATTATTTTGTTACAATTCATATAATTTATTATTTTCCATTTACAACTTAATTTTTATCTACTCCAAAATATCAAATTTCATGTGTTTAAATTTTTTTTCTAATGTAACGAATATAAATCCAATGTTTATGTATTTATTTAGTTCAAAATATCATTTTTTAACTTTAATATTAATTTAAATTACCCAAATTAATAAACACATACATACACAATAAATTTAACAATCAATCCTAACACTCCTAATCTATAGCTAACAATTTTAAATCCCTAATCATATTTTCCTAATATATAGCATTTCATTTTCCAAATACTACTAATTAACATATAAAGTCAATACAATTCCTAACAAACAAATAATAATGAAAATGGGGGTAAAATAAATACCTGTGAGCGTGACCAAGCGTGAGAAGAGGAAGACGAAAGGAAAGCTTCGTGGAGAGAAAGAGAGAAGAAGAACGGAAATGGAGTGAACCGCGTCAATGGAGCTTCGGAAATGGAGTGAACCGCGTCAATGGAGCTTCGGAAATGCCCAGAACCGCGTCAATAGAGCTGTCGTAAACAGAAAATGGAGGGAGGGACGGATTCAAATGGAGGGAGGGAGGGATTTGGGATTTCAAAATGGAGGGAGAGAAGGGTTTGGGAGGAAACCGAATGGAAGAAGAGAGGGGTTTGAGAGAGCTGAAATGAAAGAGGAAGATGAAGAGTGCTATGCAACGTTTTTAATCGAATTTTGAATTTCGCGCTAACATATGAGAACGGTTGCACATACAACCGTGCTTGAAAGTCCCCTATAAGCACGGTTACCATGGAACCGTGTTAATAAGTCCCCCTATAAGCACGGTTAGAAGGAACCGTGTTAATAACTGCCAGCCTACAAGCACGGTTTTGTAGAAACCGTCATTAAAGCATGCCTATAAGCACGGTCATCCCATAACCGTGATTAAAAAGCCCTATGAGCACGGTTAGTTTCAACCGTCCTTAAAACTCTTCACTAAAATCACAAAAATACCACCGCCTGCTTTTTAAGCACGGTTCTCCCAGGACCGTGCTCAAATCCTGTCCTCGTATGTATATTTTACACTAGTGTAACCTTTTTTGTCTTGAACAATACAAAAGTATCATGGCTATGATCCAACATGCAACACAACAAAATGGTGGCATAGTTGTAAATTAAGTAACTGTAGCAGTATTGTTTCAGGAATCTCATTTGTTTTGTCTTGCACTATACATGCCTCACACAAATAATGGATCTTGGATTCTGGTGAAACAGATCATATATGTGCTCTAAAGGTATGTTTGAAAGTCTTATCAGATTAGTCATACCCTTGATAATTAATTTGCCAAATGGAAATAAGCTTACCACTTCTCACTCTAGTTCTGTTATATTATGCTACATGATGTATTGTATCTATCAAAATTTTCTTTCAATTTGGTTTCTATTCACAAATTGGTGAATCAATTGGGACATAAAAGTCATTTTTCATGACAACATTTACTCTATTTAGGATCCAACCTCACAAAAGATTATTGGTTCAGTTAAAGCTAGGAATGGCCTATACGAGTTACAAGTGGAAAAGACTTCTAAAGTTATGAGTAAGAATTGTAGTTTGATTGAGTCATAAGCTCATAGATGTTTTGTTATCCCTTTTTCTACTTCATGGCATTACAGGTTGGGTCATTTATCCTATACTAGCATACAAATATTACTAAGGGATTATCCCTATATTACATTTAATAAGAATTTGGTTTGTGATGCATGTCTTCTTTCAAGACAAATAAGACTCTTTTTTCCTCTTAGTTCAAATAAGGCCTTGCAGCCTTTTAATTTAATCCATGTAGATATTGGGGGCCTTATTTTATGGCCATTGCACATAAGCATAAGTACTTCCTAATAATTTTGAATGATAACACAAGGTATTTGGGTGACATTACTAAGGATCAAGACAAAAGTCACATAAGCCATTTTATTGAGCTAGTTTCAACTCGGTTCAATAGGAAGTGGTTGTTTGGTTCGCTTCGATTTCCTCTGTTCCCCTCCGTCGCGGCGTTTTGAACTTACGATTCCTCCGTCGGCTGCAACGGCCCATTGTTTGGCCATCCTTGTCTCCTCCGTTCCGTCAACGTGAACGGAGCTCCGTTGGCCAGAAGGAGCTTGAAGGCGCCTCCACTCAACGCCGTTGGGGGAAAAGTCAGTCATACCCCTCCCAACGGCCATAAAGCTCTGAAATAGAGGAGCATCAGCATTCCCTTCCTCATCTTGATTTTTTTCCCTCCGGCCTCCGATCATCTTCCTCCGGCCTCCGATCTGAGGTGAAAAACCTCCATCTTGATTTTTTTTCCTCTCTATTTTTCCCTCTCTGTTTATCTCTGGTTGTCTCTGCAATTTGTGTTTTGTGGGTGGGATGGGGCCTATTCAGGGTTGGCCGTGGGTTATTGGGGTGAGGTTGCAGGGAAGGGGGGATTGATAGGGGGCTGGGCTCGGGGAGTGTCATTAGGAGGTGTTGGGTGATAGGTTTAGGGTGAGGATTCGGGAAGGGGGGCGGTTATGGGTGGTGGTGGTTGGGTGGTAGGCTTTGGGTGAGGTTTCAGGAAAGGGGGGTGTGGGTGATGGTGGTTGGGTGGTGGTTTCTCCATTGTTGGACGGTGGATGGTAGTGGTCGCAGGTGGTGATGGCAGTGGCGTTGGACAATGGTGATGGTGTGGTGCACAGGTGAAGATGGTGTATTGTAGAAGTTCCTTTTTTTAATTTTGATTTTTTAATTAATTTAACTTAATTATGTAATTTATTGTATATGTTGTTATTTATGAATTAGTTAATTTAATTTAGTTTAGTTTGTGTAATTATGTAATTTATTGTGTAATTTAATTTAATTTAGTTAATTTAATTTAATTATGTAATTTAGTGTGTAATTTAATTATTTTAGAATTAGTTAATTAATTTAGTTTAGTTTGTTTTTAATTTAGTCTAGCTCATTTGTTAAATTTGGTTTGTTTTTAGTATTACGTGTAACAGATAACGGATAATAAGTGACGAAACATGAAAAATTGTAAACTTTTGCGTAGTTGTGATAATTTATTCGAGGTATAAAAAATATTTACTAATTTTAATGTATATAAAAATATTTTAAATTTATTGGTTTTAATATATTAATTCATTTATTAAATATGTATTAGTAAATTTAATATACGTATATATATATAGTTTAATATTATACATTTAATATTAATATAAACAAATATACACATAAATTATATATATTTAAATTCATACCCTTTTTAGTAATTTCACTCTCAACTACCATTTCCTAAACTCAATTCTACTACAAACCAAAAAAATCACTACAACTCAACTCACTTTAACTCAACTGTCAACCAAACAAAACTCCGTTTACAAAACCCCAGTTTTCTAAACTCCATTTATAAAACCTCAGTTTTCTAAACTCAGTTAACTCAACTTTGTACTAAACATATCCGAAAATGAAGATGATTTTAGAACAGACAATGGAGAGAGTTTTATGATGTCAACCTTCTACTCCACCAAAGACATTCTACATCAAAAGAATTGTGTGGAGACTCCCTAGCAAAATGGAAGGATTGAGAGAAGGCACCATAATCTCTTGAATGTAGCAAGAGCCCTTTATTTTATTCCAATGCTCCTAAACATCTTTGGGGATATGTTGTCCTTCATGTTACCTATCTATTTAATTAATAAAGATACCTATTCCTGTACTTGATGATCACTACCTTTTTGCTATTTTATTTAGATAGAAACCTGATCTTCAAGGTTTAAAAGTTTTTGGCTCTTTATGCTGCACTTTAACATTAAGCAACCATAGAGGCAAACTTGATCCTAAAGCTAGGAAGGTTGTATTCTTTGGATTCAAAGTTACGAGAAAGGGCTATGCCTTGATGGATTTACAAACAAAAGAATTCTTTGTATCTAGGGATGTGAAATTCTTTAAGCATCTACTGCCTTTAACCTTTGCCAAGGCTCAACATCTGCATACTTGTTTAGATCCAACCTCTAACCATCTTATAGCTAGCCTTGATCTTGTTCAATAACCTGGTCAATCCTCACCTGACTAGGCTTCACTTGATCTTGTTCAGGATTCACCTAATTAGTCTTCACCTAGTCCTGTTATTCCATTTGCACCTCATCCTACACCACCCAGAAAGTTAACCAGGAACACCAAACCACCTGCCCATTTACCTAATTATCATTGTCCCACTGTTAAAATTCAATCTTCAACATATCCTTTTTTCACCTACCATTTCTACACCAACTTGTCCACTTCTTATAAAGCCATGGTATTTGTTCATGAGACAGAACCTAATAGTTAAAATGAGATTGTTTTGAATCCAAATTGGATTCAAGCTATATATGCGTAATGAACTTGAAGCTTTGCATAAAAATGGTACTTAGCCTATAGTTGTTGCTCCACCAAGCATCAAGCCCATGTGTGCAAATTAAATGGGTCTATAAACTTAAACGCAATGCAAATGGCTCTATTGCTAGACACAATACAGGGCATCGCTTGTAGCCAAGGGATACAATATAAATTGAAGGACTTGACTTCTTTGACACCTTCTCACTAATGGCTAAGTGACTAATGTGAGAGTGGTTTTGGCTCTAGCAATAATCAATAAGTAGCATCTACATCAGCTTGAGGTAGATAAACTTTTCTGCATGAAGAGTTACAAGAACATGTCTTCATGGAGATTCCTAAGAGGGTTACAGTTTCTAAATTAGGAAGAGTTTACAAGCTTGTTAGATCCATCTATGGACTGAAACAAGCTAGCAGAAAGTGTGGTTTGACAAACTATGCAACACCCTAATTCATTTTTGCTACTCATATGCACCTTTAGATCCTTGCCTTCTTCTCAAGTCTTTTGGGACTTCCTTCACAACACTCATTGTATATGTAGATAATGTAATCTTGGTTGGTTATGATCTTGCAGAGTTTGGCTACATTAAAGACTTGGGAAATCTAAAATATTTCCTTGGCATTGAGGTTTCTAGGTTTGAAAAAGGTATTTCTGTTTTCTAAGAAAAATATTGTCTTAATCTTCTCATCGACATTGGCCTTGTTTCCCACACAAAAAACCATAGTGCATGTTTTAGGGAATTTGAGATTGGTATATCCTATGGTCAACTGCTAGAGACCATCCTTGCTATTTGGTTCGGGCCTCAAGGGAGCAAAAATAACAAATGCAATCATTTGAAATTAGAGAAAGTTTTAAAATTGAAAGTAAATCATGAAAAGGGTATTGCAATAGGACTGATAAACCCCATGAAGTATCAATTATGAAGAGTTTATATTTTAGGAGAACAAGACATAAAAAAGGGGGAAAGATCCTTAACAACCTAGAATTTCAAATCAAGAGCAAAAGAACAACAACAATAAATACACAGCATTGATACTTAGAAAAACCAAGAATAGAACCACCCAAAATCTATGTTCTTCGTCACCATTGTAATGTCAACCACCACCATAACCGCCCTTACCTAAACCACCACACCTGCCCCCTATTTTTAACCGTCACACCACCAAAAACAACAAAAGCAGAAGAAAAATTGTTCCTCCTTTACTCTCGACACCGTCATCCTTGCTCGAGACTACCACCAGACGAACCACCGTCTTCACCGCCACCTACACATAGGTCCGCACGCCGACCGTCACCACCACCGCGTCATGAACCACGTCACCATACTCTCCCTCTCTCACCTGATGGTCTCTCTCCCTCTTCCTCTTTCCCTTTCACGATCAGCTGCCATCCTCTCCCCCTTTGCCTCTTTATTCTTTTACTTTCTCTTTAGTACCTTAGGCTTAGTTATTAGGGTTTGGCATCTTATTTTAAGATTTGGGCTTTAGACTAAGCCCATTAAGTTTTCTGTTTTTTTTCTCTCCCTCTCCTTCTTTTTTTTCTTATGTTTCCCTTCGTTTTTTTCTTTTTGCTTTATTCTTATATATATTTCACGTTCTCCCTTTTATGCGTTTTCCTCTCTTTTTTTCTATGAAGTCTCTTGGTTTAAGATTTATTTGTTTATTCATTTTTAGGTTTTTGGTTATTTATTTATTATTATTTTCTTTTTCTTTTCTTCCCTTTTTCTTTAGGTTTTGTGGACCTCGTCAAGCTGAGGCCCACATTAAAAATGATAAAAATAATAAATTATTATTTTTTAAAAATGAAAATAGTTTTAGTTTATTTTTTTTATGTTTGAAAGTTAATGAATGAAGTTGTGATAGTCCCAATGGCAAGCTTGTACTTTAGCTATTAGAAAGGGATAGGTTTAAAATCTAGGTCCCCCATCTTGATACCCATTTTTAGTATTAAGACTAGAACTTATATTGTGTTATCATTAATTTGTTTTGCTCCTTTGATGTGGAAACATGGGTGTCTTGATGGCAAGGGTAGGGTGTTAGGTTTTAAAAGGAGTGAGTTCAAAGCCTTGGTTTTCTATTCCTTTTAGTTTTTCTTTCCTTTTTCACTTACCTTTTTTATTTATGTGTCTATTTTTTTTCTTTCTTCTTATTTTCTTTTGATTATCATTTTAGTTTCCCTTTTCATGTTGTTAATAAGCTCGTTTTTCAATTTTTTTTTTTATTTTACTCTTCTTCTAGTGCTTGATGTACAAAATGAAAAATCATTTTTTGTAGGTATGTTAATTTGTATTCTTTGTTGACTATACTAAAGACTAGAATTATATTTCCAATTTAATTTTGAAAATTTGGATTCCTTTTCTTAAAGTTAAAATCATCGTTTTCACTAAATAACCTATGGATGCAGCTATTTCAATTACCATTGATTCTAGGGATTGACATCAGGACATTGGTGGGTATAGGAAGTTGATTGGGAGACTTCTATACCTTACTACTACCGGACCAAATACCACTATTGTTGTGCATTAACTAGGCCAATTTCTCAGTGCACCTAGGGCCAAGCATTATGCAACATAGTTATCTTTTCTTCTTCTTCTTCCTCCTTTTAGCTGTACAATGATGCAAATTAGGGCAACTATATATGCCACCACTAGGAAGTCCATTTCATGTTACCGCTTCTTCATTGGGCATTCTCTAGTCAGTTGGAAATCCAAAAATAAAACAACTGTGGCCAAGTCTTCTTCTAAAGCAGAATACAAATCTCTTGGCTCAGCTACTATAGAGCTGCAATGGCTCACTTATACACGGTTACATGTTCCAAGCAGCCTATGATATATTGTGACAACAATAGTGCAGTACACATTGCCTCTAACATAGTGTATAGATTGTCATATTGTGCGTGAGAAATGAAGCTTCTTCCCATCTCAACGATCATGAGTAGGTCGCGGAGGTGTCCACCAAGGCACTTCATCCCAAATACTTTATTGGTTTTGTATCCAAGCTGGGCATGGTGAACATATTGCCAGCTTGAGGGGGGTGATAAACTTCTAATTAGTTGGCTTCATAGGTTAGTCAAGTAGTTAGCACTTCACCTTGAGTTAGTTACAATTAGTTGTAATTCTAACTAATATTGTTCCAATTCTGTTGCTTTTCTGCCACTGCAAACCGGTGTCCATGTATTTCCTTTCCCTTAGCTTCTGTAAATATTTTCTGTACTTCTTTCATTCAGCAAGAAAGCATATAGAAATTTTCCTATCTTTGTAAACCCTTGTTCATTCTCTTCTATCATGTTCTTTGCTTTCATATAATCTATCACCCATCTTGCGAGGAGGTGACAGAATATACAAGCACTATGTCACACCAGCAGTATAATGCCACCTGTAACAGAAATGCATACCAGCCTGCACTAGTGGCCATGTTGGGGTGTTAGTGCTCCACGTCGCAATCGGTTTTCAGCAATTCGGTTTTTAGTAGTTTGTTTTTTCTTCCATACATTAGGAGTATCCACTATTTCCCTCATTCTATACATAAGACTATCCATTGTAATATGATATGGTATTGATAATTTTTCTGATATTCTAACTAAAGTTTCTGCTGTCAATATGTTCAACATTCATTTTTCTCATGCTGCGAGTAGTGTAATTGCACGTGCACGGTAAGAATTTTGAAGTAGTGTAATTTATTGATGACGAGTAGAAGGAGGATAAGGACATTATAACATAGGATATATAGTAAACAATGTTCTGTCCTTATTAATGAGAGTGCCTTATAGCCTTCAGTGCGTTCCATCGATGGTTTGGGATCTTAGATTTGTGGTTTTTGCTCGGGTCCTGTCTTCCTTGATGATGTATCTGCGTCACCAACTGCAACGGGAAGAAACAATATTTCAAAGTTACAAAGCCAAGAAAGTGTTTTATATACATTATAATTAATTAACATAACAACAACGTCAATATTCAATGTTTGATTTAGACAATAAAATGAAGATGAAAGGTATGAATGTGCTAATTAATATTCAAGATGATAATATCTTATTAAAATAATCCAGCTGGTGGTTAATTTTGTGAAATTTAATTTGTTAGTTATTAGAAAATTTTGAATATATTTAAGATAAGATTAGATGAGATCGAAAACAAATGAAATTACCATTATCGGGTGGGTGAATTGGGCAACCGAGACGACAGAGCCAGTTGCACATGACTGGGCCGGCGTATTCGGCGCATTTCTGGAGGCAGCCATCGATGCACTCCTGCTGGGTTCTGTTGGGGGTAACGTTGTCTTCAACACATGCAGCAGCCACTATAAGGCACACCACCAACAACAATGCAACGTTTTTGTTTGCCATTTTGCTGATTCGATTTCTCTTTTAATTTGTTGTCGTTGGTGGTTAGTTTTCCTCCTTCCCTGTCTTTTGTTTTGGAAGAATAATGGGTATATATAGCTTCCTAAACGGCATGTAACTTGTAAGCCACAAATTCGATGCTAAAATTTGGGTAATATTAATATTCCTTTCCTTTTACTCTCCGTTTCTTTATCCACCAAAAACACTCCCTATATTTTTTTTTTGTATTTAATTTGTATTTTAATGCTTCTTTTTCAGTTATATCTTTGTGTTCTTCAATTATTTTATTTATATTATTATTGAAACCTAAGAATGTTATTTAAACAGAGAAAGCATATTTTGGAAAAACGTAATAGAAACAAACACAAGAAATGCATTTTCTAGCATGTAAAAACAACAAAGTGCATTACAAGAAAACTTGGAGTTCCATACTCAAGTCAAGATTTCCCATGCCAGAACCACATAGCGTGGGATATAATGTCCATTTTGTATTTTTTTTAAATATCTATCCATTCAGAAATTAATCTAAATAATATTTAATATTTATATTTTTAATTATAACCTTAAGATGTTTAATTATTTTAATTTATATTATGTCCTTTTTATAATACCAAATTACATAATTACACAAATCAATAAATCTAGTTATTATAGTTAAAGGTATCGTGTTTGTCAATTATTATCGTTACACTTCCAAATAGAAAGAGAAATGGAGTTCGCATATTTCATTAATATCAAACGAGAAAGTTGATATAATTTACAAGAGAATGAGTTAAAACATAATATATGTGAATCATAAATTAAAAAGTTCCTAATTAAAGAAACTCAAGAAAATTAACTTATAAAAAGACCAAGGGTATTTAATTTATTGAAACATAAAACTATTAATTAAACATAAATTATATATAGAAAAGTAGGACCACACATTAAATACATTTTAGCTTGTATGAAACACTAAAGTGGAAAGATAAAAAAAAGTGTTAGTTTATGATGCATCCAATGTCCATTCATTACCCTAAAATATATCCATATTATTTGGTTGAAAGTTAAAAGTTTTAAAAGATAAAAAAAGGAGTATTAGTTTATGATGCATCCAACGTCTATTCATTCCCTCAAACGTATACATATTATCTAGTTGAAAGTTAAAAATTTTAAAGTTAGTTAGAGGCTTTAATAATATGAAAATAAGTGCATAATTTAGCTAGTTAAATTAAAAATATTTGTTTAAAATTTGTAATTTGATAAAACAACACGGTTTTTACTTAGGCATAATTTATAATTTGATAACGTTGTTATATAATTCTTGAGAGAGAAAATGACGAAACATATAAATTTTATGTGTTGTCAAAACATAGTTATTGTATTTATAGAGAATTGTATATAATTATAAAATATATAATCATCCTAATTAAGACTAATTACATAAATTTAAAATCAATTTAATTAATCCTAATAATACACAGCTACTATATTTACACCTTCAACTAGATCACTCAGGTCATATGTACCAAGCTATATGAACACTAGTGCAAAATGTAGATATAAACACTAGATATAATCACGGTTAAAAGGTAACAAAGTTAATAAAACGTGTCGTGACATTTTTAAAATTTCAAGAAAACACTATAAGCACAGTTACATGGTAATCATGGTTAAAATATGATATAACTACAAGTGCCCTGCAACCGTGTTTATATGGTTTAGGGTTTATCAACGATATATCTAGATATATTTGGCAAGAATATATTCAATTGCTATATCTAACTGCAATTGGGTGTATCAGTAAATATCAAGTTGTAATTAAGTGTATCAGTAACTAATTTTTGGTTACAATCCTAGAATATCAAATTTTGTTTATTTTGTTGCTGTAAATAGTATCAAAATTAGTGTATATATTTTATAGCTTCCAAATGAGTAAACCATTTGATTCTTTTTCACATGGTATCAGATCCTACAGTCATAGAGAAGAAAGATAAAACTTATGGCTACTATGGATGGTGGAGAAGAACAACCAAAGTCTCCTATGACAGGAGAAGACCAAGGTCTAAAGAAAAAAATGTCACCGTATGATCTAAATTCCAGTGTCAATCCTGGAAACTTGATCACACAGGTGCAACTGAAAGGTGAGAACTATGATGAATGGGCAAGAGCTATGAGGACGTCTTTAAGGGAGAGAAGAAAATAAGGCTTGATTGACGGATCTATAAAACAACCCTAAGAAGGAGACTCTGAATTAGATGATTGGAGGACCGTTCAAGCCATGTTGGTATCATGGATCTTGAACACAGTAGAACCAACTCTGCGAACGACCATGTCCTATATGGAAACTGCCAAAGAGATGTGGGACGACATAAAGGAGAGATTCTCAATTGTGAATGGCCCACGAATACAATAGCTGAAGTCAGAATTGGCACAATGCAACCAAGAAGGGTTGTCCATGGTAGCCTATTATGGAAAGCTAAAGGCTCTGTGGGATGACTTGGCAAATCATGAACCGATAATGGCTTGTACGTGTAAATGGTGCACATGTAGTGTTGCGGCAAAACTTGAAAAACGTAGAGAATAAGAGAAATGTCACAGCTTTCTAATGGGGCTAGATGACAAAATTTATGGAACGGTTCGTTCCAACCTGCAAGCCACAGACCCTTTGCCATCATTAAACAATATGTATTCTATCCTTGTGCAAGAAGAAATAATGTGCAACATCACATGAGATAGAGAGGAAAGACTAGAAGCTATGGCCTTGGCTGCTCAAACAAGTACAAAATTAAGAGGACGTGAAAGCAAGAACAAACTTGTCTACACACATTGTAATAAGGTAGGACATGATGAAACAAGTTTTTTTTTGCTGATCGGATATCCGGATTGGTGGGGTGAACGACCCAGAAACGATGAGAAGGGAGCTGGTCGAGGAAGAATTCAGAATCGAGTTGAAGGACTAAATAGTAGATGTGCACAAAAAGGGGCAGTACACGCTCATGCTGCCCAAAGCTCAAGACCTGGATTTAGTGGAAATGCAGAAAATAGTTTTCTCGTTACAAGATTAAGTGAAAAGTAGTGGAAGACTCTAGTAGAAATTCTTAGCAATTCAAAGATGACACCAAATGAAAGCATGATTGGTAAGATTGAACCCAATGCGTGGATCCTCGATCGCGGGGCATCCAACCACATGACAGGTACCTTGCAACACATGTGTGATGTGAAGAAAGTGACTGCATGCCTAGTTGGAGTTCCTAACGGGCACACTGTCACCTCGACTAAAGAAGGAACAATAAGATTTGCTGATAATTTAAAACTTGAACATGTGCTTTATGTGCCTCAATTAAATTGCAATTTGATTTTCTATATCACAACTGTCGGATGAATCAAACTGTAATGTCCAATTTGCTTCTCATCTGTGTGCTATACAGGACCAAACTCAAAGATGCTGATTGGAGCGGGTGAACGAAGGGATGGACTCTACTACTTCTGAGAAATTCCCAAATTAAGAGCATTCAAAGTTGAAGGAATAGATCAACTAGAAGTTTGGCACAAGCAGTTGGGACATCAATCTTAGAAGAACTCAATTGGTTTCTAATGATAGTAGAATTAGTAACTTGTAAAATAAAGTTTGTGATACATGTCAAAAAGCTAAGCAAACTAGAGAAATTTTTCCATTGAGTGATCATTAAGCTCCTAATACATTTGATTTGATACATTGTGATTTGTGGGGAGCATATAGAACTTGATCTTCTTGTGGTGCTTCATATTTTCTTATTATTGTTGATGATTGCTAGCGTGTAGTTTGGATTTTTTTTGTTAGTAGTTAAGAAAAAAGTAATACGAACACTGATTAATTTTATTGCCATGGTGGAAAGACAATATAACAAAAATGGTCAAAACTGTGAGGAGTGATAATGGAACAGAGTTCATTTGCATGAAAAATATTTTCTTGAGCATGGAATAGTGTTTCAAACTTTATGCACAGGAACACCTCAGCAAAATGAGAGGGTCGAAAGAAAGCATCGTCATATCCTCAATGTGGCAAGAGACTTAAGATTTCAAGGCAATCTCCCAATTGAGTTTTGGGGCGAGTGTGTGTTGATAGTAGGATATTTGATTAATTAAACACCAACTTCAGTCCTTAACGGAAAGACTCCATATGAGGTGTTTCATGGAAAACCTTATTCTTACACTCATTTGCGTGTATTTGGGTACCAGTGTTTTGCACGCAACCAAAACATAAATGGAGACGAATTTGCAAATTGTAGCCGTACATGTGTCTTCATGGGGTACCCTTATGGGAAAAAAGGTTAGAATGTTTATGACCTTGAGACTCATGAGTTCTTTGTATAAAGGGATATTAATTTTTTTGAGAATAAATTTCCATTCCATGAACCTACACAAAGCTCAATTGCTGATAATGAAAATATAGAGATTCAAATTGCAAAAGAGGATACAATAGTGCCACTTATTGAAGTTGTTGCCAATGACAGGGGGTACACATATTGTAGAAGTCTTGGATAAAAACGCTGCTACAGTACCTAACTCTAGCAATGAAGAAATTCATATCAATCCCATTGCAGAGGGAACTATACCTGCTGTAGAACCAAAAGCTGAGTATCTGAACTTGGAAGTTTCAAGTGCTCAGGATGAAAATCAAGTGTTAGGACGTGGCTATCACATAAAACAACCTTCTGTTTGGCTAAAGGAGTACATCACCAATACAATTCAAAAGATGAGTCCTTCCCCTCATTCATCCCCCCAATCACACTCTTCAAGTATGCCATATCCCATTACACACTATGTAAATTGTGATAAATTTTCTCTCACACATAGACATTTCCTGGAAACAATTACTGTAGAAAAAGAACCACTTTACTTTGATGAGGCAATGAAAGATGTCCGCTGGAGAGAAGCAATAATGCAAGCTGAAATCCAAGCTTTTCAGCACAATCATACATGGAGCATGCAACCTCTACCCCTTAGGAAGAAGGCTCTCGGTTATAAGTGGGTGTATCATATTAAGTATAACTTAGACAGATCAGTTAAATGGTTCAAGGCTCAGTTAGTTGTGCTTGGGAATTATCAAGTAGAAGGGATCAACTACATCGAAACATTTTCCCCGGTTGCTATAATTGTTACAGTGCAAACTGTATTAGCAGTCGCAGCAGCAAAAGCTTGGGAACTTCACCAAATGGACGTCCACAATGCGTTTCTGCACGGGGACCTAAACGAAGAAGTTTTCATAACAATACCCCCTGGATTTTCAGCTTCAAATCCAAACATGGTGTGCTGACTACATAAATCGTTATATAGGTTAAAGCAAGCTCCACGTTGCTGGTTTACCAAGTTATCTCTTATGGATTTAAGCAGTCATGTCTTGATTACTCATTATTCACTTCATCTCATGAGAACGTCCAGCTTACAGTCCTTATTTACGTTGATGATTTAATCATTGCATAAAATGATTCCTCTACCATCAAGCGATTTAAACATTATCTCAGTATTTGCTTTCATATGAAGGATCTTGGTACATTGAAGTATTTTCTAGGAATTGAGGTCGCTAGAAATACTACAGGCATCTTCGTATGTTAACGTAGGTACACTCTTGATATTATATCTGAAACTGGTTTTTTAGGTGCCAAACCTGTATCCACCCCGATGGAACAAAATCATCACTTGCCACTCATTGCCGAAAGCCTTTTGGAACAAGCCGAACAATATCGATAGTTGGTTGGGAGGTTGATCTACTTATGTTTTACACGACTTGAGATCTCATATAGTGTTCATATCTTATCTTAATTCATGCACCAATCTCATACTGAACATTGGGAAGCAGCGTTACGAATGGTCCCGTACCTCAAAGGAAATCAGGGGCAAGGAATCTTGCTCAACCGTGATTGTGATTTGCAACTTCACAGTTGGTGTGACTCAGATTGGGCTAGTTGTTTGGTGACCAGGCGCTCAATCACTGGATGGCTGGTGCAACTTGGTAATTCTCCTATCTCATAGAAAACGAAGAAACAACATACAGTTTCCCGTTCATCAGTTGAAGCTGAGTACCGGTCTATGGCAAGCACTACATGTGAGTTGAAATGGTTAAAAGAAATTCTATCTAATCTAGGAGTAACTCATGAAAAACCCATGATTCTTCATTGTGATTAGGCCACCTTGCACATTGCTAAAAACCTATTATGTCATGAACATACCAAGCACATCAAAGTAGATTGTCATTTTGTACGAAATGAAGTTCTCACCAACAACATTAGTCCACCTGTGTTCCCACTACTACTCAACTCATGGACATCTTCACAAAAGCACTGGGCAAATCACAATTTAGTTTCTGAACTGGTCTGGACCGGGGTCCAGGATCCGGTGTGGGACCAGCCACAAAAGTATATATATTTTAGTGTTTGTACACCGGAACAGTGGGTATCCGGTATTGTAATCCGGCCTCTCAATGGGAGAAATTGGTCTCTTTATCCTGGAGATCCTTCACACCAAAGTTTCACATTGGAGTGGGCGAAAGGTGGTGTCACCTGCGAAGATTGTCTGACGCTTAAGTTAGAAGAGCGTAAAATGAACTCAACGAAGACTCAAGCGATGCAATAGTAATATGTGAGATAGAACAATGTAACCTTGCATGTGTATTGGAACATGTTATTTATAGTTGAGTGTGGAAAATGAATCGTTAGGCGCAGGTGGGGCCAGGAGACAAATAGTACACTGCTCAGTATGACTCTGACACGCGACGCGGGGGGAGCCGCATTTCTCGTGTAACGTTTTTGGGGCTGTACCCTGTACCTTCTGTTGGGTGACATGGATACTTTCTGGTATACAGGCTAAGAACCTCGACATTCCAGTATGGAGAACGTCTCATACAGAGTCGTAGTCCAAAAGTATACCTGTGAGGCCGGTAGCATATAAACGGATGACCGGTGTGACGATACCTCCCTGTGGTACCGGTTGCCCTTCTAAAAAGGTCATGCTGACGTCACAACTTTAGAGACCGGTGTCTAGACCAGATCATTTGTCCCTTAGCCTATATGGGGGACTGTTAAGTTGCTCATGCGAGCTATACTGTCTTTAAAAGGTCTGGATGCCGGTAAAGCACCCTGGGAATGATTACTCAGAACTCTTTTTGAACTGTGAACCGGTGTCCTGCCAGAGTATCCGTTCTCTTGATGCCCTTACAACAGATTCGGACAAAGATTTGTAGCGAGGGTAATTCCAAGAGTTTTTTTGGAAGCCGTGACTCTTGGTATTTGAATAGTTATTGGGATGCATTTACTGCGTCTGAAATGATTGGACAATTAATGCCCTTTTGAAACATGAGCTATCATTGCCCTAAAAATAACAGTCGGTTGGGCTTATTCGGCCTGGACTTTGGCTTCCGCGGGCCTGTTTCGTTCGAAACTTTACATGAAGCGTCACCATTTCGCGCCTTGGAACATGAAACGACGGAGTCGTTCAAATCCAAAAATTTACGTTTTGGGGTACACGACATGACTCTTGGCTAATCACTGTGTCCCTTCGTTACCTATAAAAGGGGAACTTAACAATTTTTGGAACTTACTCCTACCTTCAAGCTTAGTGAACCTCTGCTGAAATTTCGAAGATACTGTTGTTGTTCTTTCTTTTCGCGAAGTTCTTCCTTCCATTATCCTTTCTTTAGGTAACCTCCTGAACTCTTACCTTCATATTATTTTTGGTTGCTTTACTTCAACCATGCGCCCTAGGCCAAGTAGCGCTGGTACCTCGAATAGGGGGAATTTGAGTTAACGTGCCCCCTCTAGCCACCGTTGTAACATCCCTGTTTTTAGAAACAGTTTTACCCTTGTAATCTTTGAATTATGGAAGGTTTATAAGTAAGAATAAGTCAATATATACCCTGTTGATGGTCTGTGGTATCTCAAAAATGTCATTTTTGTGCATAATAATGGAATTTATATAGACTATTAATGAAATTATGCAAATTCCGAGTGAAAAGGGCTCTGTTCTGAGTAACAGAGAGGAATTCCGAGTGAATAATTATAAATTCCGAGTGAAGGATGGAATTCCGAGTCAGTGTCATGTTTTTCGAGTAAAACATGACTGAGAGGGCCACCACCGAGTGGAGTCCTGACCTGAGAAGCAATTCTGAGTGAAGTGTGTTCAAGAGAACCACTTCTGGGTGAAATTCTGAGTCAAAACACCCTAGAAAGGCTCGTTTCCGAGTCAAACCTTGCCAAATGCTTCCTTTTCCGAAGGAAACTCCTCTGATTGAAGTATTCCGAGTGAAAGAGTACATATATACTTATGTTTATGTTGATTTGATGCTTTCTACCGACTGGAATGTGTTGTGGAATTATTTGGGAGGGATTCCGAATGGTTTCGTATGTGTATGATTAGGAAACCGACTGGAAAATGGTAGTGGGAGCCCATTCTGAGAGAAATGTAGGAGGCTGAACCATTTCCGAGTGAGTCTATGGGTATGACTCCTCTTCCGAGTGAGATATACTCTACTGGACTACTTCCGAGTGGAGATTAGTTAATTGTGGTTGAGAACCTTACTGAGTCTCTTAAGTATATAAGCCAATTCTGAGTGAAACTGACTGAGATGACTCAGATTGGTTTGAAATTACCGAGTGAAACTGACTACAAGTAGACACAGTTTTAGGATGAATTAACTGAGTGAGAACCATCAGAAACAACTCGGATTTGGGATATAATACCGAGTGAAAGGCCAAGTAAGATAGGAGTCAGCACTGATTGATTTTACCGAGTGAGAAAGCAAGTGTTGAGTCGGTTTTAGAAGAATTCCAAGCTAGGTGTTCATCAAAACCGACCTCTTCGTAGCCACACAACAGCCTTTCCTCCCACACCACAATACCGACCTCTTTCATAGACGGAGTCCATCAAATCCCTCACATACCGTCCTCTACTTCTTTACTCCACACCATCCCTCACCTAAAAACCGACCTCACTTCATAACCGACCTCTTCAAATCCTCCAACACCGAACACCTTTTAACTCCACTCAGATCACTTTATATATTTTAATATGTCACTAATCCCATTAATGCAAAGCTGACAGTGAAATGAGTCAAAAGTTTCCATTATCTCCACTAACAGTCCACCAACAGCCCACTCACAAAAAGTTGTCCCCCACTTGTCTCCTTTCTCATTATTAAATCAACAGCAGAACTCATTGCAAGTCTAAAACTTTCAGACCCAAGAGAACTTAGCAAAAACGCTCTCTATTTCTTCTTCTTCGTACAAAGTTCTTTCTCTCTTTTCTTTTCCCTCTCACTCGGATCTGAAGCAGGACAGTGAAGGGAACATTTTCTCCTCATCCAAGAACTCCATTAAGGTAAGGGGGTATATTCTTGGGTGCTCTGTGGGAAAACCGAGTGAAGGAAAGGGCTAAGGAACCTTGTTCCTTACCTTTCCAGGACAGGTTCAGGAATTGCTGAATAACATGCTTTAATTTTATGTATGTTTATATACATTTTTATTACTATAAACATGTTCAATTGGCTGTATAATCCATGATTCAATGAATACGTTTGATTATCTGTATTGATTATGATAAATTTTGATGATTGAGTGAATATGTTTGATGCTGAACTATGAAAATATTAAGTATCATGTGTGTTTATGTGTATTCCAGTAAAGAATTGTAAACAGGAGATGAAATAAATGATAACAAGCTCGGTTTTACTTCACTCCAGTTGGTTTTACATCAATCCGATCAGTTTTACACTAATCCGACCAGTTTTATATAAATCCAATCAGTTTTATATAATCCAATCAGTTTTATATAAATACAATCGGTTTTTACATGATTTCATTCGGTAAACCATTATATATTTCTGACAGAACCCTCTCTTACTTGAAAAACTTCTTCTTAATCATTTTTACTCGGAATTATAGTTATTCCAATCAGAAAACATAATTATTTTCACTCAGAACTCTTTTCAGTAATTTCACTCGGAAAACAACCTTATTTCAATTAGAAAACTTTTTCCAGTCTGCTTTCACTCGGACAGCATCTTCCCAGTTTAATTTTACTCGGAAAACTCTTCCTCAAACATGTTTCACTCGGAATTTATCTTATTTTCACTTGGACTCAAACATTTTTACTCAGAAAACTCCTTTCAGACTGATGTCACTCAGAATCCTATTTTATTTCACTCAGAGACTTATTTTCACTCGGACTCAAACATTTTTACTCAGAAAACTCCTTTCAGACTGATGTCACTCGGAATCCTATTTTATTTCACTCAGAGACTTATTTTCACTCGGACTCACAAACATTTTTACTCAGAAAACTCCTTTCAGACTGATGTCACTCGGAATCCTATTTTATTTCACTTAGAGACTTATTTTCACTCGGACTCACAAACATTTTTACTCAGAAAACTCCTTTCAGACTGATGTCACTCGGAATCATATTTTTTCTCACTCAAAAATTCATTTTCATTCAGAATTTAAGGTATTTCACTTAGAAAATCCTTTCCAGTATCTATTTCACCCGGAATTAAACCATTTTACTCTGAAAATCATTTTTACTCAGATTCAAACTCATTTTTACTCAGAATCAGACCTGTTTCAGTCGAAAAACAATTTTCCAGTACAATTTCACTCGGATTTTTAACCAGTTTACTTAGAAAACCTCTCTCAGTATGATTCCACTCGGAATCATGCTTATTCCACTCGGAATTACCCTTGTCCTACTCGAAAAAACCTTGTTTTTCATACTTTTCACTTGAATTTTTATTTAGAAACTCTTTCTTAATTCTTTCTAAATTATTAGGACGTTACACTTATTATTATCGTTCTTATTTCTATTATTATTACTATTGTTACTAATATTATGAATCTTATTATTATTATTATTGTTATTCTTACTATTATTAATTAGTATTATTATTATTTTTTAGATATAAATAATTAAATAAGGAATATATTATTTTACTCTTTACAAAGTATAATTTCAACCAGTAAATAGTTGATATATTTTCTCAAATACAACAATAAAATGACTTACAACGTCTATATAATTGATGAGATTCAAGAGCTTATGAATATGTATGATGAGACTGGAAACACATAAATACCCAAAGAATCAAAAGACAAAAAGAATGCATTCCGTATCATGAAAATATTTTCTAAAGAAGAAAATCTAGAACATACACTTGGTACAATGGAGGACATTCACGTTCGATCCCCAAGAGGATCTTGGGAGTACAACTGGAACGGAAACCCAATGGCATCAGAGTCGCGCCTGATAGCCGGGTGAGACGATGCAATTCTAGTGTACTTTGACTAAATGACGGAGTGTAACTATAATCGTAGGGATCCAAGTTCCAAGAATATATAAATCAATGATGAGAACCAATGAGTTCATTTATACCTTATGGGAACTTGGGCGGACCCTGATCGCTCTAGAATGGAATGGAGATATTCCAAAGAATGAGATGAAGAAAAATCGATTTATTGAGCCCACATGCATCATGAGACTTAACCAAAGATAAATCATAATAAATTCAACTCATGCATTTCATGACATCATGCTTGATTGTTGTAATTGTGAATATGCTAATTGTATGATTTATGTGATATTGTATGTTAACTGGATTATGTCCGCACCGGATTAACCATCAGGGTCTTGGGTTATATTCACCCTTACTGTTGACCATTTTTCAGAGCAATTAGAAAATCAAGAACCTGAATGTGAAGAACAGCAATATGTTGAACCCACTGAGAACGATCATTAAAGATAGAATTTATATAGTTTGAATATTATTAATGACAAAGACACCGGATGACTGTATAATATTTAAGGGTGCCTGCGTGCCCCATTCTGTTATGAGTACAATTATTTGTAAGTTTGTGAATGACTATGTGATATATTCACTATTTGCTTCCACTGATCTGCCATCTCTTTATTTTAAAAAAAAAATATTCACTTTTTATGAAAACTGTTAACACTCTTAGTTAAATAGGATGATCCTATAGAAGGGTTGTCTTATCTAACTGAGGGTATTACAACCGTGGTGGGAGGATTCCGGTGAATCTTCCTGTGGCCGGGCCTCGTCGCTCAGAGAGGGTTGAAACTTCTTCCTCGCGAGCGCCAATGGTTAGGCGCCGCACTAAGGGTTCCTTTGACTCGAGGGCTACCAGCCGCTCTGACAGTGGGTCAAATGCTGAAGGCTACCTCTCTGACGACGTTTCCTTTTATCATAGCACAGAGGCGTTTTAACACGCATCAAGCATTATAGAGATTCCTGGGTCTGGCAAGACATTGATCCTGAGGACCGCAGAAGGGTGTGTCAACGTTGTGGCACACCGGCTGAACTGGGAAGGTTGAATAGGGAGAAACCGTATTGCTGGGTCGAAGAAGAATTCTTGGACATTCCTTCACATCATACAAGAGAGGACGGAAATCCTGTTAAGCTTCGATGCAGAATCTACTCCCAAGAGAAGTACAAGGGCCATTTTCTCATCCTTGCACCCCGGCCTATGGAGCGAGTCTGCCACCGAGTCCCAGATGAGAGGTCGGTTTACATGTATGACTTCATCTTCCAGAACTTGGGAGTCCGTTTTCCTATGACGGAGTTTCAAATGGTCGTTCTCCGCTTCCTCGATTGTGCCCCTACACAACTGCATCCCAATGGCTGGGGCTTGGTGCGTGCTCTCGAAATCCTTGGGGAGCACTTTAACTTCACAGCCACTGTGGCGAAACTTTTCTATTACTACCAAGTGGTCTGCCGTGCCAACAAGAAGGGCAGCCTTGGGTTCATAACGCTCCATTGTGACTCAAGGATAATAAACTTTAAATCCTTCACTGAATCCGTGAAGATCGATGGGCGTTCTTTCAAGCATTACTACACGCGGATTCATGTACAAGCAAATAAGCCGGTTTTCTGGCTCAACAAGGAGGGATTCACAAAATTCCCCACTAGCTGGATGCATGATCACTTCCTATTGCTGAGCCGTGCTTACTATACTGAGGAGTGCGAACTTTCTCCTCACTCGGTGGAGGTGTTAAGTGCCATGCAGTCGGCCTCAAAGGCCCTCAAGGGATTCTCTTGCAGGCTTCTTCTAGGGAGTATCGAAGTCCGAGATACCTACCTCCGAAATAACCGTTCTTTAACTGTGTTGTGTCACGTATTCATTCCGTATTTACTGCTTTTCCTTCAATATTTTAACTCAATTTTCTTTATCTTGCAGAGCAAATCGAAAAGGTTTCCTCCGAAATGTTATCTTTAAAGTTAATGCTGGCAGATGGCGATTCCTCCTCTGAGGAAAATGAGATCCAGGCCAAGAGGAACTCCTTCAAAGCTGCAGCTCCCACAATCCCCCTTACATCTACTGTGGGGGACGATGTCCCTCTCCTTGAAGAAAAGAAGCGTGAGGAGCAAACTCAGGCTGAAGAGGAAGATCAAGAGGAGCCTGCGCCTGAGAAGAAAAAGAAGAAAAAGAGGGTCCTGATCAAAGCCGTAGACAAAGAAAAATCTTCTACTGGTGACTCTCCAAGGAAACGCCAAAGAACTCTACAAGGAGCGGCATGAAAAAAGATAAGGGGAAGAAACCCGTTCTCTCTTCCTCTGCCCCTCCTTCACACGCCGGTTCAGAGACGGGGTCAGAGAGTTTACCTCACCCTGCTAGCTCTCCTCCGAAGAAGTCTTTCCTCTCTCCCTACCTTTGGTTCCAGGGGTCCATGCCCCCCACACTTCCTAAAGCAAGGTACTGCCTCCACCCTTCTCTCGAGGCTGCAGAAGTTCGAGGTGCATACAAGGCCGGACGTTGGCAACTAGACGAACTTTCCGGTTTACTAGATTCCCTCAGCGATAAGGTGGATTATATGGAGCAAGTTGAAAAACTTGAGGCCGACATCGCCGTAAAGGAAGCCTGGCCTGCCAAGCAAGTTGAAACTGCCAGGGGGTTGAATCGGAGTTGAAAAATGCTAAGGAACTGCTGGAGAAGAAGAACAGAGAAATAAGCCAGCTCCACTTTACCAATAAATCATTGGAGCGACAAGTATCTAAACTTCAGCAATAAAACAAGTCCATTCCCCTCCTGGAGGAAGAACTCCAACTCGAGAAGAAGAAGACCGCTATATTGAGGGAAAATCTTTCAACAACGGAGGTCGGTCATAACAAAAGCCTGGGAGAGTGGGAGGCCCTCAGGAAGGAGTTGCAAGCTTAGATTGAAGAGCTAAAGAAGGGGAATGCAGCCACTGGGTCGTTGGAGGAAGAGGTCACTAAACTTCAAAAGAGGCTAGCTGCCTCCAAGGCTAAGGCTGCCAAAGCTTTGGAAATATGCAAGAAAGTGGCCTACGAGTCCTTCGGCCTAGCTCTTCGTCAGGTTTATTATCACAATCCTGATGTGAAACTCAACTTGTACGGGCTGGATCCGTTCTACAAGTTTCACGGAGGGAAACGTGTTATGGTGAAGAGTGACGGCTCGCATGTAGATCCTCCAGACTCTCTTTATGAATTGCCTCCCCTTCCAGAGGGTCAGAGCATGGGACCACCAACAATCACTACGGGACCTGAAAATGTTAATCTGGAGGACGCCCAAGCTGACCAGGAGACTGGAGCTGAAAGACATCAAGGTGAAGAAACCAGGGAGGGGGAAACAGATGTGCCCATAACGAAGGAAATTAGAGCCGAAAATGTTCCTTAATTTTGTGTTTTCATTTAATAGCTGTGTACTGGGATCAGCTCCAGTTTCCGTAAACTCATGTGTATACAATTTTTCCCTCAAGTAAATGAAATTTTCCTTTAGTTTGCCTTTATCATTCATGAGAAGCGTATGCTTGTTACATAACTTGTAGGTATATGCTATGTTATCATCTTCACAGTACTTTGTTAACCATTGAATGTTGTCCCCAAGCGTTATTGAGTGAACGGTTCTGAGTGAGTAATTCCGAGTTGACATTTAAATCTGAGTGAGTGGTTCTGAGTGAGGCAGATTCTGGCCTTATTACCTGGGAAGTTCCTTTACCTGGAGACTCCTCGTGCCATTTGGTGAAGATATGTGTGCGTTATCCGAGTCTTCTATTTCTTTGGTTCCGAGGGCTTGTGCCCAAGCTTATCTTAAAGAAAACCAAGTAATACTTCCGGGTAGAAGATTTCCGAGTGAGATTTTATGCTGCTCTAAACTTTAGGGACGAGGGATTTAGTCCGCTTTGATAATGCATAATCAGAATAAGCGGTTGCCCCATAATCCGAGTCCTCATTCGGGTGGGAGTTTTTCTGAGTGTGACTTTTCCAGATGGAATGTCTCCGAGTGCATCACTTTCTGAGTAAGATGACACTAAGGGGGACATTTCTGACCCCGTGTGGCTTGACACCGAACGAAACATTTTCGACCCACGCGTGGTATCGCACCGAGCGAAGCATTTTCCAGGCGAAACACTTGACAGAGAAAGGCTTTGATTTTCGAATGAGTACGTTTCGGGTAGAGACATTCCCGAGTAAATAATTCCCGAGTAAAGGATTCACGAGTCGGACTTCAGTGAGATATTGCTGACTAAAGAATTCACGATCCTAACACTAGATTTAAAGTGTTTCTGAGTAAGGAATTCCAAGGGAAAATATTTCCGAGTGAGGAATTCCCAGGGGAAGTACTTCTGGGCGAATTCAATAATGAGAATGACGACCGTTCGGCCAAACCTATTAGCTGTGCTCAGAGTTTGGTTTAATCCTACAATCCGAGCCTTTGAATGGGGTTCGGTTTGATCCTACAACCCATGTCTTCTATGGCGTTTGGTTTAGTCCTACTAACCGTACCCGAAGTTCAGTTTATTCCTACAATCCAAGCCTTCCAATGGGGTTCGGTTTGATCCTACAACCCATTTCACCCCTCAAGGAGTTACATCGTCAATTCATAGGATATGTGATTGAGATCATCTGTCCCGGGGGTCCTTATGCGCAACGGCCTATGGCTACGAATCACAACATAGAAAGGAAAAAGGGTGAGAGTGACAGGAATTGTATTCTTATTAAATTGAATGTACATTACAAAGGGAGCGTAGTTGGGGTCATGCCTCATTAAAACCTTCTTGAGAAAACCCAATGGGAAAAAACTCAAGTGAGGAAAAAGAGTACATGCCGTCTTACCAACTAGCTGTAATAAATATGTAAATTCTGGGCGTTCCACTTATTGCAGATTAGTGTTCCATCAAGCTCCTTGAGCCGGTATGACCCCTTTCCAGTTACCTCGGAGATTCTGTAAGGGCCTTCCCATGTTGGTGCCAATTTTCCTTGATGAGCGAATTTATTTCCCACACCTGCCTTGCGCAGAACAAGATCTCCCGTATTGAAAGCTCTGCATTGCACACTCTTATTGTACCAGAGAGCTGCTTTTGCTTTTACTGCCTGGTCTCTAACAAAAGCTTCTTCCCTCAACTCATGGAGGACGTCTAGCTCTGATGCCAAATTGGCGTTATTGTCCTCAGCTGAAAAGTATTCCACTCGAGTCGATCTGGTCTGAAGCTCCACCGGAATCATCGCCTCGACCCCATACGTTAATCGATATGGGGATTCGTTAGTGGAAGAGTGTGGCGTAGTCCGGTACGCCCACAGGACATGGCATAATTGATCGATCCATCCTCCTTTTGCTTCACCAAGGCGCTTCTTCAACCCCTTCAACACCTCCCTATTGGCTACCTCTGCTTGGCCATTAGTTTGAGGGTGTTCAACAGATGAAAAGATCTGGACTATTCCCAGTCCCTCAAGTAAATCTGTGAATTTCCTATCTGTGAACTGGGTGCCGTTATCAGTTACAATCCGCCCTGGAACGCCAAACCGAGCTACGATATTCTCATACACAAAATGTCGCGTCCGTGCTGACGTGATATGCACTACCGATTCCGCCTCAATTCACTTGGTGAAGTAATCAACTCCCACAATCAGATACTTGATGCCTCCTGGAGTGGTGGAGAATGGACCCAAAATATCGGGGCCCCATTGATAGAAAGGCCACGGTACAACGGATGAAGAAAGTTCTCGGGCCGGTGTGTGATGAAGATTAGAAAATCTCTGGCAAGCATCACACTTCTTCACAAAATCAATTGTGTCCTGCTTCATTATGGGCCACCAATACCCAGCCCTGAGGACTTTTCTCATTAAGCTTCTTCCCCCAGCATGGTGCCCACATTGCCCCTTGTGTACCTCCTCCATTACATCTTGTACTTCGTTTTCTTTCAGACAGACAAGATAGGGCATTGAGAATCCTCTTCTGTACAAGACACCATCAACCATAGTGAAATATGGCAATTCCCTCTTTTCTCTTCTTCTCTCCTTCTCATCGGTGGGAAGTTATCCGTCAGCCAGATAACGGATATAAGGAATAACCCAAGAATTCTCATAGGGGTAATTAACCAATATAGCGTTAAGAGAAGGGAATAAAGGAATACTAGGTGATGTCAGCGTGCTCTGCACCACCGTCGTTGTGCTACCAGGCTATTTTATGCTTGCAAGTCTCGATAAGATGTCCGCTATAGTATTCTCTTCCCTTGGCACATGCTTAAACTCCAACGCGTCGAATCTCCCCTTCAACTCGTTCACACAATTCAAATACAACTGAAGTTGGGGCTCACGAACTTGATATTCTCCTTGAATTTGTGAAATCACCAGCTGTGAGTCGCTGCACAATGTTACTTCTGTTGCACCGATATCTATTGCCGCCCGGAGGTCGGCCAAACATGCCTCATATTCAGCTTGATTGTTGGAAGTTTTAAAATTGAATCGGAGGGAGATTTCCAAATGCACACCGTCATCGCTTTCCACAATAACACCGGCTCCACAACCTTTATTGTTTGATGACCCATCAACATAAACGGTCCAATATGCTCGAGGTGTGGCTGGATCCGACCCAGTCATTTCTACGATGAAATCAACCAGGACTTGGGCTTTAATGGCTCCTCGTGGTTCATAAGAAATTTCGAACTCAGAAAGCTCGATCGACCACTTGATCATCCTCCCAGCGAGGTCGGGTTTACTTAGCACGGATCGAAGTGGCAGGTCCATTTTCACCAACACCGGATGTGCATGAAAATACGGTCTCAACCGTTGTGATGCCCATACAACTGCAAGAGCGGCCTTTTCTATTTTCTGGTATCTGCCCTCTACTCCCTGAAATGTCTTACTGGTGAAGTAGACTAGCCTCTGTCCTTCTGGAGTTTCCTTGACTAAAGCTACGCCCAAGGCTTCATCAGAAATTGCCAAGTACAGGATGAGAGTTTCACCAGGATCTAGTTTTACCAAAATTGGTGGACTTGAGAGCACGGCCTTGAGCTACTGGAAAGCCTGTTCTTGCTCCTCTCCTCACTCGAACTTCTTGTGCTTCTTCAACGCCTTGTATAGGGGGAGAGACCTATGTGCCATTTTGGGCATGAATCGAGTCAGAGCGGCCACCTTCCCATTCAACGACTGTACCTCCCTCAGACTCTTAGGGCTTTGCATATCCAGTATCGCCTGACACTTACCAGGATTGGCCTCAATACCGCGCTGGGTTAACATGAAACCCAAAAACTTCCCAGCTGGGACTGCGAATGTGCACTTTAATGGGTTCAACCTCATGGTGTATTGTCGCAACTGAGTGAACACTTGGCATAAATCTTTAATATGGTCACCTCCAATAGGAGTCTTAGCTATAATATCATCAATATACACCTCTACCAACTTGGTGTGCATGCTTTCGAATACTTTATTGATCATGCGCTGGTAAGTAGCGCCAGCGTTCTTCAATCCAAACGGCATAACGGTGTAGCAAAAAACACCACGGTCATTGACAAAAGCCGTCTTTTCTTGATCTTTCTCCCACATCGGAATTTGATTATACCCCAAATAAGCATCCATGAAACTGAGGTACTGATAACCAAATGAATCATCAACCATACGATCGATGTTTGGGAGTGGATATGGGTCCTTCGGGCAACACCGATTGAGATCCACGTAATCTATACACATCCTCCACTTGTCATTGGCCTTTTGAACCATTACTACATTGGAGAGCCAAGACGAATAACGGATCTCTCTAATAAAGCCAGCCTTCAACAATTCTTCTGCTTGCTCACATGCTGCTTTCTGTTTCTCCGGCCCCAATCTCCTCTTCTTCTGGGCAACTGGTCTTGTCTCTGGATAGACAGCCAACTTATGGCAACAGAAATTAGGGTCTATCCCAGGCATGTCCGTAGTGGTCCATGCGAAAAGGTCTTTAAACTCTTGAAGAAGTGCCACCAAGCGCTGCTCCATGACCAACTCCAGCTTGTCATTAATGTGTATGACCTTATCTGGGGAGTCCCCTAAGACGATGTCTCTAGAACCACCATCCGGTGTGGGCTTTAAAGGATTGAGAGGGTCGATCTTCAATTCCACTCTGGGGTCTAGATTAATCAAACTGAAAAACCCAGCCACTGTTCCTCCATCATTCAGCTTCCTCTTCTTGTTGAACGCTTCCAATTTAACCATATTGAGGCTCAGGTTGTAACAATACCTGGCCATCTCTTGATCACCGCGGAGGGAAGATACAGAGTTGTCCTTGTCAATGAACTTGATAAGGAGGTGTGGAGTAGACACGATTGCTTCCATCGCGTTCAGGGTAGGGCGGCCTATGATCCCGTTGTAGGAGGACTCCACATCAATCACCAGGATTCTAGACTTGACCGTTCTCGCTCCTGGCTCGCCTTCAAAAGAAATGAGGGTATCAAGATACCCTTTGGTGGGTTGCTTTGCTCCATTGAACACTGTGAGCTCTTGCGTATATGGTTACAAATCTGCATCATTAAAACCCATTCTTTTGAAATAGTTATAAAAAATTACATCGCAAGAACTTCCCTGATCGACGAGGATTCTCTTAACATCTTTGTTGGCTATGACAGCGATGATAACCACTGCATCGTCACCTCCTGGGATCGTTGGGCCAAAATCGTCGTCTGTAAATGATACCACCGGCGCTGCAACACCGTCCCTGAAAGGGCGGTTATCCCTAGGCTTCCCCTGAACCGACAAGATCATCCGATGGTGATTCTTCCTCGCTGTGTTGACGCTCCTCCACTAGCAAATCCTCCCGCTATCATCTCTATTACCTCACGTCGGCCTTGCCTTTGTTGCTGAGGCATACCGTCCTGTTGAGTCCTCCAGCAATCACTACTCCCTTTTGTTTCTCCGCAGCTGTGAACCTCCTAACCGGGTTACGATTGTTATCGCCTTCGTCATCTGGATCTCTCGCCCTCTTATCCATCCCGTCGGGCTCATCCAAAGACATCTCTTTGAATAAATATTGTTTCAATTTTCCCTCTCTAATGAGAGTTTCCACTGTATTTTTCAACGCCTTACACTCATCCGTGTGATGGCCAACTTGCTCGTGAAAGACACAATATTTACGTGAGTTTCCCGGTCTTTTCATTGGAGGAGGTTTCCTTATCCCATAGACACTGAGTGTGGGCCAGCCAACCTCCCTCAGGATTTGGGAATGCCTGGAGTTCAGCGGGGCGTAATTACTGAAAGCGAAGACGTGTCTGTCTCGCTGCTGAGGTCGAGTGTTCATGAAATTTTCCCTCGGGGCATGCTTCTCTGGCCTTACCCTCTCCTTATCTCTCCGTGGTAGATGTGTGGGTGCTGGTGACTTCACTCTAGCTGCAGTAGCTTCTAAGTGCATCTCTATGCCAACATACTTTGAAGCTTTCCTTTGGAACTCCTCGAAGGTTGTTGGAGGGATTTTCGCCCAAGATAGGGCAAAAGCAGAACCAGGTTGCAAAGCCTCAACCACGATATAGAGCTGTATAGCCTCCGTGAGGTTAGGGACCAACGCAGCTTCCTTGTAGAATCTCTTCAAAAACTCCTTAAGAGTTTCATTCTCTCCCTGTCTTATCTGGGCCAAGGTGTGAGAAGTCCTTGGAATATCCCTGGAAATAACAAAATGGCTCTCGAATGCAGCTGTCATCTCTTCCCAGGAATCTATAGACCCTGGTGGTAAGCTCTTGAACCAACTAAGAGCCTCTTCAGTCAGTGTTCTTGGGAACATTCTACACATGACATCCTCATCAGCTCCCAGATACATGGCCTCATACACATAAGCATCGAGGTGCTTAGTGGGATCAGTTTCTCCATTATACTTTCCGATTGAAAGTGGCTGAGTTGTCTGTAGGTGTTTGGGGATAACGACACTCATGAGTCTCCTTGAGAAAGGAACACTGAGTCTATATGTCCCAGAAGTCATCACCAGAGTCCTGAGTCTATTCCCTCTCCTCGTACGTAGGGATCTTCGAGTACTGGAGGGTCGTGGACTTTTCCTTCGTGGATGCATGATGAGTATCTTCTGCTTGAGACGTCACTCTGTCCCCGGCTCCTCTCTTCTCCCTTCTCAACTCCATCAACTCCTCCCTGAGCTGTCTTATAACTTCGTCCCGAGGGTCAGGGGTTGCTACAGGTACCATCCTCCTCGTGTTGGTTACAGGAGATTCAAAAACGAGTCTCCTCCTAGTTTGCTGATGGGTCATATCCTCCACGTGACCATCAATAAGATCGCGTCCACCACCTTCCATCCTGAACTACCAAACTTCTGCGAAAAATGGGAATAACTCTATCGTGTCCCACTGGGCGTGCCAATGAACTGGTCTGGACCGGGGTCTAGGATCCGGTGTGGGACCAGCCACAAAAGTATATATATTTTAGTGTTTGTACACCGGTACAGTGGGTACCCGATATTGTAATCCGGCCTCTCACTGGGAGAAACCGGCCTCTTGTTCCTGGAGATCCTTCACACCAAAGTTTCGCGTTGGAGTGGGCGAAAGGTGGTGTCACCACTACCACAGATTTGACTTTTTAAAGCGTATTTTTTAAAGTGTTTATTACAAAAAACGCTTTAAAATATAAGGCGCTAAGTGATTACCACGCTTGTTTTCTTAAGCGCTTTAAACGGTGAAATTTATTAAAGCGCTTCTTTTCATTAAACGCTTTAGATTTTTAAAAAAAAAATTATATCATAATTTAAATCGCATGTATGTATTAGGCGCTTTAAAAATAGACTAAATTGAAATCACTTTTTTTTAATAAGCGTTTTAAAACATATGAACCTCTAATTGAATCTCGCACGTTGCTCTTTCATCCTTTTTACACAAAACCTACCATTCTCTCCACAAAACCCTTCTCCCCACTCCTCTCATTATTTTTTCACGATTGGCCTCCTCCCAACGTCGACGACTACCAGAAGAATGCTTTCTTCAAATTTCGTTTCTTCCTTCAATTTCAATTGCGTAGATCTGTTAATTTTTTGTTTTTCCCTAAGCAACGTTGTGTTTCATTAGCTTGTTGGCAGAAACCCTTTCGATGGCTTTACTCCTTCCGTAAGTCGTTATGATTAGCATTGCATTATGTGATTCTCTCTGATTTGGTTTTTGTTTACTTATGGTTTTGACAATGAGAGTGTAATATGTATGCAATTGCTATGAAAGTCAAATGTTTGCAGGTTCCCTTTATTTATTTTTTATTCTCTCTTCTGTTTCTTTTTTTTTTCTATGTTTCTCCTATGGCTTCCGGTCTCGAAGCGAAAGCCAAAGAGGCCTTTGTGGAAGACCACCTCGAACTCGTGGTGGAACTCAGGCCATTAGTCTCAACCCTAGCAAACCTGAACTTTACGCTGACTATGCCCAAGCCAACATCAAATTCAATAACTTTACTGGTACCCTTGTTCTGTTTCTTATATATTATATTCTAAAGTTTGTGTTTTTTGAATAACCTTTTACCTGTTTTGAAAGAAAAATGTGAATATATGTCATTTTAAGAAAACTGATGCGAGCTTGATGGACATATTGTGTTGACAGAAGAATTTTATACCATACTTGTACAGGAGGTAAAGACTGAAACAAAAGGTGTTACTCCCAAAGATGTTAAGCAAATAGATGATCTTTTCGAGAAGCCAAAAGTGACAGTGACTAAACCCAAATACAGGTTAATATTGCTATATGGTATTTCCATTTAATTTCTATTTTTTGTATCAGTATTTTATATGTCAAGATCATGGAGCCAAACTGCATTAAGTGTGGTTTAGAAATTACGAGAATGATTTTCATTAAGACACCCTAGAAGGCTCAAGAGACCAAATCCTTTTATCTAGACTAGAGGATAAAATAACAAAGTCAAGAAGACCCAAGATAAGATAGACTATACAAGAAAAAGTGGAATTTTGGATTGAGAACTAAATTATGGACCAGAGAATTGTTAAGTGACAAAAAGAGATATGAGGAAGGAGGCCAACCTGAGGAGGAGTTTCCTACCCAATTATTCTTTCTTATCTATTATGATCAATCCATTAGATTTATATGTGTCATTAAACAAACCATTATGCATATGTGTTTTAAATTTTCAAAATTGGTTGCAGCTCTTATGATTTACATTTCCACATTGGAACGACAATCTAAGTTTGGGGATGCTTTGGAAATTCTCTCTGGGAAGTTGGGATCACTGTAGATGATTGAAGTTAATAAGCTACGGTTACAGGTAACCTCACTAGCTTTCTTCTTGTTATGCAACTTTTGTTTAACCTTTGAATTTGGTATATTTTTACTCTTTATAAATAGCCATCTGGCTTATTAAGGGGATATTGGTAAATGAAAAAATGTTGTTCATTTGTTAATCTGTTGGAAGTTATAATCAAATAAATTTGCATGTTACAATGTCAGTGGAAAATGTTCCATGCGAAGAGAGATTACTAAATATTATCCTTTGTAATTCCTATTTCAACTCTCCACCACAAAAACAAAAACAGTTGGCACGAAACAAAGTAAGATTCAAACAAGGAATGATAACCATGGCACCTCTGTTCAGCCCTCTCCTTCTCATAATGATTGATGCATGGTTTTTTCCTCTCTCTTAATGTACAAGAAGTTTATAAGAAAACTAGGACCTTTCCATGAAGCAATAAGAAACTCAATAGTTCTTGTAAAAAATAGATAAATTAACAACTAACACTACCTAAAGCTAAAAGCCTCAAAATGATCCTTTGCTAATAAGGTTGATTTAGCCAACCTATTAGTTACTAAATTCATTTCATGAACATAGCAGCAGGAAACATAAGTAAAATCTAACCAAAGAGATTTTATGTCTTTCAATAGGATAAAATAATGAGATAAGTTCTCATCCAAATCACCAAATGTAAAAATATCCATGAAAGTTAATCAAGAAACTTCTTCTAAAAAAGAATATACTGTCATATAATATTGTAAAAGGCCAACACTACCCAACAATTTCTGCATTATATCTCTAGTATAAACGATGACAACACAAATATATAGTAAAATCTACAGCAGCAGTGCTGGCAAACACCTGCCCTTCAAAGATTTACAAATAGAAATAATAAACAAATAAATAAATATTTGATACTATATATTGAGAAGTACCATAAACCTGTTTAACTCAATATTTATCAAAAAAGGAATTGATTTAACTTGATAAATCTAATGTAAAACTTATTACCTTGTCTTATTTTCAAAACTTTGTAAAAAAACATTAAAGAATATTTAAAAATTTATTCAAATTATAAGTAGAAGTAGTATCAGTAGAAAATTATTCCATGAGAATTTAATAGTTCTTTAATCATTATTCTAAAATCATTAGTTATAATTTATCTATATTTTTTATTGTGAAACATAAAAGTATGACACTTGGTGGTACTGAAATTATTTGTTACTTTTTTTGGTAAATAATTTATTTGTTATTTTGAAAGCACATTAAGAATAAAGAATCTTAACTTCAAAAAAGAAAAAGCATAAAGAATCTCAAATTTCTTACTAAGTATCGGTCAAATCTCTAATTATGAAGTTACCACTTACCAATATTATATCTATTAATATATTTTAGAATTGTTTATTACGTGTCAATATAATAAACAGAAACGGAAGACTATATAAATGAAAACAAACACGTGAATCACCGAGAGAGTAAGAGACTATGATGAGACTTTAAAAATTGAAATTATGGTCAGTTATTGATATTCTAATTTTTTTCAATATTTATTATTCATTTTTTGTATTAAAAATTAACATTTTCAAATGCTTAAGTTGTTAGATGAATTTCATGTATGGACCTAACATGAGATTTTTCAGCTTGAAATATTAATATGCATATCTAACAAAATTTTGTTTCTTTTATCCCTTGGTTTTATAACTTCTGGCAGGGCTGATGGGAACCATGATCTCATCCTCTATCATTTATTCTCAAAGAGGAAGTGTAACCGCGAGTTCCAAGTTATAGGGTGACTAATGCAGCTGAGTATCTGGCTATAATGTGATATGGCAAGGGTGATAGGCAGAGATGATACGATGTCATAATTACTTCATTGTTTTCCTGCAGTGACTTATCAGTTAATATTTTTTGACTTCTGAATTCTGTTTTAATGTTGGCAGTTGAAAGTTAACTTTTAGTCATTGAAGTAATATCATTTGATTGTAGCGTTGTACCATTTGTCAATGATTTACCTGTTAAAATGTTGGAGCCTATTAGTGCGGTTACTTAAAACCGCACTACTATCTTGCTATTTCAGTACTTTCTAAAACGCGTAATTAAAATAAGCGCTTTAAAAATATGTTATATTAAAACCCTTAATTAAAATAAGCGTTTTAAAAATATATTCTACTAAAGCGCTTAATTAAAATAAACGCTTTAAAAATATGTTCTACTAAAGCGCTTAAAAAGCGTTTTAGTATATGTGATATTCTACTACAGCACGCGTATATAAAGCGCTTAAAAGCGCCCTAAAATGACCAAAATAAGCGCCCTAAAATCCTGTTTTTGTGGTAGTGCACCTGTGAAGATTCTCCGACGCTCAAGTTAGAAAAGTGTAAAATGAACTCAACGAAGACTCAAGCGATGCAATAGTAATATGTGAGATAGAACAACGTAACCTTGCATGTGTATTGGAACATGTTATTTATAGTTGAGCATGGAAAATGAATCGTTAGGCGCAGGTGGGGCCAGGAGACAAATAGTATACTGCTCAGTGTACGACTCTGACACGCGACGCGGGGGGAGCCGCATTGGGGCTGTACCCTGTACCTTCTGTCGGGTGACGTGGATACTTTCTGGTATACAGGCTAAGAACCTCAGCATTTCAGTATGGAGAACGTCTCATACAGAGTCGTAGTCCGAAAGTATACCTGTGAGGCCGGTAGCATATAAACGGATGACCGGTGTGACGATGCCTCCCTGTGGTACCGGTTGCCCTTCTAAAAAGGTTATGCTGACATCACAACTTTAGGGACCGGTGTCCAAACTGGATCAGTTTCTTTCTTGGCAAGTTGGGCATTCGAAATCTTCATTTACCTACTTGAGGAGGGGTATCAACAATATATTTAGATATATTTTGCAAGAATATATTCAGTTGCTATATCTAGCTACAATTAGGTGTATCAGTAAATATCAAGTTGTAATTAAGTGTCTCAGTAGCTAATTTTTGGTTACAATCCTAGAATATCACATCTTGTTTATTTTGTTGCTGTAAATAGCACCAAAATTAGTGTATATATTTCATAGCTTCAAATAAGTAAACCATCTGATTCTTTTTCACAGGGTTTATTTATTTTGGTAAAATATTTAAACATTGTTTCCATATAACCGTGTTTGTTGTGGGTCAACCGTGGTTGTATTGTTTACATGGCAAATATTTAAACATAGATACCAGTGTAATCATTTTTATATCTCTTAGATACAAACACGATTATGTGTAACATTCTAAGTTTAGAAATTTTTGGAAAACAAATTATTGGACCCGATAACTTGTTCCCCTCCTGCACACCTCTTAGTATTTTGGGCCTAACTCCCTCATACGGTGTCTAGTTCGTGTGATTCTGGTCCAAAAATTTTCGTAACAAAATTCTCTATGACTTTTATGAAGACCTTGGAGGCCCGATCTGCCCCAATTGGTACATTTTTGAGAATATCTCTGGACCTATCCAATCCTGTAATAGCCTTGTCCTGTTTTAGAAAAAAATTCATATCCCCCTCATATGACGTCAAAACCACTTCGTTCTTTTTCTATGGTTTCGTATAAAAAATACTACAACTTTGATGAAGGGCATGAAGGCTGATTCTCATAGGAAAAATCATAGTGAATTTATCTTTTCAGCCTTAAACGATTCAGGAGCTTCGAGAGCACTTTACCTTGGTTCGGGCATAACTTAGGCTACCAATATTGGACTTTTGCATGCTTTATATCGTTTTGAAGAGAAAATAAAGATCTACAACTTTTGTGTTGTGAGTTTTCTCTAATTCTGAATGTAGAATAATTTAAAATTTCATGTAAGTATCAGTTCTTATTATCACCTCACCTTTTCAATAACAAATGGAACAATTGGCTTTTAACACTCAGCGCCTTATGTCACCACACCATTGGACTGAATACAACTTGTCCAACAATTTGTCCTTATTTTTTATATATGTTAGCAAAACTATTACTTCATAATCAGGTGCCAAATTCTATTTTGTACTGCACGCTACTCTCCATTCCAAATTCATTCCACCATCATGATACTAAGATCCATGTACCATACCATACCATGATACCATGACACCCTTTTATTGCATTCATTCTGCACGCTACTTCTTTTCTTTTTTCAATTGCAATTCTCAAGTTTTATTTGTCCTGCTCTCCTTCCTCTATAATTTCAATTGCAAAATTTCAAGAAATTCACTTGGTAGTTCTTGATTCTTCACCCAGTACCAACCTTCTTCTTCATCACTTCATTTCTCTTAATTTAAACCTTGAATTAGAATCACTCTTCCTCTCTATTGCACGCTGGACAAAGGGCATAAAATAGCCAAAGAGTTTGGAGCCATTGTCTTCTCTTGACCGTGAGGTATAAGGTGGATACTTTCTCATCTTTTGCTTTTAGTCATCACATGCAATGAATTTTTAAATGATATTAACATGATTAATGCTGAACAAAATAAGGCTTCCTTTAAATTTGAAGTGTGTATGGTAGATTGGTTAGAAAACTTCAATTTCTAAGTTTGATTTCATCACTTGATGATAAATATTTGATGCATGACGCGTGATGGAGGATAATCATGGTGATGATGTTTTCTTAATTTTGGGCAGAATAATAATAATAATAATAATAATAATAATAATAATAATAATAATAATAATAATAATAATAATAATAAAATCTGAGTTAGATTGATATATTTGATCAGTGCATATGCTATTAAAAGAAATAATAATAAAAAATTACCATTAATTGCGATACCCTTAAATACAATTATTTTCATGAAATTTTGATTGGTAGCCTAGTGAACCATGAATGGTGTGTGTGAATTGTTTCCTTCTTGAGCATGACATTAGCATGAAAAATGAAATTTTTAGAACTATAGAATATGGAGTTGCTTGCTGACTGAGGCATGCTTAATGAATTAATGATAAGAAATGTTGTTATAACTTGTAGTATTTTGTCTCAAATGTGATCTTTCTTGACCTTAGCTTTTAACTCTTTGAAGTGCATGTTAAAATCTTAATCTTTGGTGTATGAATTGAAACTCATGATTAATTGATTCTGAAATTTTGAGAAATAAAATAGTTAAATCCTTGTTCATGTGATAATTATTTTGTATGAATAAATTAATAAAATCATGGTGATGTTAAAAGCTGAGAACAGGTGTAAAATTCAGATTTTTGAGTTGTGTTAAAAATAGATTTCTTTAAAGGATGAATTTTAAATATTAATTTTGAGTATAAAATATAAAGTTGCATTTTCTAAATAAATTGTTGTGGGAATTTGGTTAAAATAAGTTTTATAAAAAAATTAAACTAATTAAGAAGTGTTTCAAGCCTAAAATTTTAACTAATAAATTTTAGTAATTTTGAATTTTTATAAGTTAATCATGGACTAATTAAATTAAGTAAAGTCTATTAGATAAATTTATATGAATACCTAAATGTTAAAGTTTAGAAAGTTCCAAATGATCTAAGAACTCTTAGGCAAAATGTTTTTGAATAAGTATAAAAGAAAATTTTATAAAGGTTAAGGAGAATATTTGATTTTTAACGAAAGGGATATTAAAATAATTATTAATTTTTAGAATTTATGTGAATTGGTTAATTAGGCGCTAAAATATAATAATTATTAAATCTTAGAATTTATTGTAATTATTGAATTATAAGGGTTGGTTATTTAAGCACCAAAGTTATGATTTCTAAGTAGCGTAAACAAATTTTTGGCTTTGGAAACCAGAAATCGATGATTGAATTGGAGCGTTCAAGCTTTGGAATCGGGGATTCTAGGTAAGGGGAACATTATATCTTAAATGTATAGATTATGAACGGATAAGGGTATATATGCTTATTTATATTGATGAATTTGATATTGATTGATTGATACCTGATGAATTCTATGATGATGATGATGATGTTATTTGTGGTCATCAATGATGAACCCTTTAATTATTATCGTTGGTTTGACTGACAATTTATAACTGTGTTGGTCCTGTTCATGTGTATGCATTGATGATGAATGGATGATAATAATTTTAATTGCATGAGGTTGCAATATTTGGATATGATATTAGTTATTGATCACTGAAACTGGGCATGAGGCTGCCATTATTATTAATGCTGCTGATGATCATTAAGCTCGATGTAGCTTAGTGAATGTTTTGTTGATGATTAATTATTGGTTGTTGTATGTTATGCTTGTTGATATGTTATGCTGAAACCCTTGGTGATGGTAACTAATGGTTCGGAGAACAAATTTAGAAGGGGGTTGAATAAGTCTATTCATTTCTTTAAACCAAAAAGTGATATTTAAGCGAAAATGTGTTAAGCACAGAGGATCAGACTTTTGTGAGATAGAGAGTTTGATTCTTTGATAGAACGAGCATTATTTACCAGACTTTTACTATTAAAGATATTAACAATAATGCACCAGACTTTTGATAGTTAAAGAGTGAGAGAGAAAGAGACATCACACAAGCAATTTATATTGGTTCACCTCCAACGCAGAGACTACATACAGTACCTTCAAATCTGAAGGATTTCCACTATGTAAAAATTATTTACATCAAATGTGGAGTATTATTGACTCCAGCCACTCCTGGCTTAAGCACAACTCGTGCCTTTGAGTATTCTTGAGTCCAGCCACTCCTGGCTTAAGCACAACCCGTGCTTCTGAGTATTATTGACTTCAACCACACTTGCCTTGAGCACAACCTATGTTGAGTATTCTTAACTCTAGCCACTCATGGCTTAAGCACAGGTCGTGCTTCAACACACCAAACGCCTCTAGATTACTATAAGTATTATTTTACAGCACCCACTCTTGGGGCAGACCCAAGTATTCTTTCATAAGCCACTCCTGGCTCAAACCCCTGGTATTCTTTCAAAAGCCTCTCTAGGCCAACAGTGTTTCCCACACTAACAGAGTCTGGTAACACACCAGGCCTGTACTACTAGAGGATTGGAAGAATTATTACAATTAAAATGAATAAGCCTTCTAACTTAGCTAAGCTAAGTGATCAGTTACATGAGTTAGTCTGTAAAGAAAGAGAAAAGCTTATTCATTTAGTAAACTTAGTACCTGTGTAATATGAAACAAGAGCACAACGGGTACTAAGTCTGAAATCATGACTAGAGATTATATGCTCTTCAAAGAGTGGAGAGATATGAACTGATGGCATATCTCTGGTTGCTATGGGTTTTGGGAGAGAAGGGGTGCACATAACGAGCTTTCTTTGTCTTCATGACAATTCTTCTTGGTCTGATTTCTTCTTCTTGAGCAGATTGTCATTTCATTCTTTTTCTTGGGCTTTTGTATATGAACGTCTGGTGCTCGTTCATATTTTCTTTTCTTCATTCATATTTTTCTTAGTGTGTTTTACCCATATTCCTTTTCTTCAACAAGCTCTCTCTCTTTTTCTATTTTCCATTTTGTGTTCTCTATATTTTTGCTCTTGCCTGAGTCTTTTTTTACACTCTTGCTCTTATTTCTTTTGAAGAGATTAGTTCTATTTATAGAGAATTTTTCCAAAGAGTGTGAGGAGAGAAATAACTGGTATAAATTCATTGAGAGATGATATAACCAATGAGAAGGATATTGCACAACAGACAACAAAGTTTTTTTTGTCAAAGAGAGATGGCCTAAGCACATAATTATAGGATAGAAAGCTTTGAGATGTGTATGAACATAGGCAGGGTAGAGGTAGTGTAAGTTTCAAAAAGGAGGAAGCTTTTATTTAGAGAATCTCTGAATCTATAAGACACGGGTGAAAGACTTGACGCTGTTAGAATAGAACATAATCTACCTTGCTTTGTCATTCTCCTTTTTGTGAATCTTTTCTTTAAAGCGCTTATGAAGATACTTTTTAACCATTGAGATTCTTTGAACCAGACTCGTATAGGAACTTTTTTTTAGAGGATTGAGTCTGGTGATTCATAAGGTGTTGATGATGAGACAATTTTAAGGCACAATTATTTAGATGCCTTCGTAAGGTCTGGAAGTTTTAAGGCACATGTGAGAACAAGATCTGGTGTTCAGACTTTGAGGTATGAGATAATAAACTTTTCTGAACTAGATAAGGTAAAGTATTCAGATACAGAGATCTTTCTCTTTGAGGTGAATTTCCAGACTTCAAGATTTTTCTTGTTTTACCTTAAGACTAGACTTTATGAAAGTTCTTCCAGACTTTTGACACACATACTCCCCCTTTCTTTTGTAACGAAAGCCTTCTGTTTTCCTGAAACACTTAAATACACATATCAAATAATAACATGATACGACTTTATTTAAATTAGAATAAGCGATGTTAGTTATCAACAAATCTTAAAAAGATTCTAAGTCTTCTTGACTCTAACAGTAACTAAGTGGTATCCCCTGATAATGGTAGTTAGGTGGTCTATTGATGATTGATAATTATTTGATATAGCATTTGCATTCAGAGACACACAGGACTGTAAGGGGCCTATGATGCCGGCCCAGATGGGAGGACGGCCTGATGGTAAGGCACAGACCCTGTGGTGGTTTCTTCTTATTCCACAGCTGCCTTTGAGTGGGACTCAAGGTCGCCACAACACTACCGCTGTCGCTGGGAGTGACTGTGTTGCATGAATAGGCGAGCGGTTTGGTATTTGTAAAATGGCCGAATTAGTCAGGAGCTGAGATATATTATTATATTATATAATTCCCATCGTTAGAGTCAGATCCGCATGCATATTCATATACATATAAATATTGTGATTCTGAATATTGTAGGATAGCTTATAGTACATGATGATTGTGGTTGATTACATTTGAGATAATGTAATCATATTAAATGACAGTGTATGCGGTAATGTTTATGATGAATTATTGATTGTGTTGGGATTGGATAATTGATTAGTAAATTATGTTGTATCTGATTTAGTACCAGTCATTTAACATATATATGTTCACCCTTAAGTTGTCATTTTTCAGTGAATGTGGATCGAGGCGATGCTTGGTAATTGCTCGGTTGAAGTTGTTGTGGTCTTAGAGACCCATATATATTTGTATAGTTGATGGGTATAGTATCGCCTTGGCCGACGCTTTTAATACATATTTTATATGTTTGTATGTAGTGGAAAAATAGGTAGCTGATAACCTTACTGGAGGTTTAGTAGTTGTTTTGGTTCCTAACAGCTTACATTGAAGAATTACTAAAATCAAAAGTATATTATGTTATCGAATTATATATTCTGCCTAGGAATTTTCTTGAGAACTATATAGCGATGTCTATATGTGTTTGGGGGTTTCCATGCAACCTGATAAATTCACTAAAAATCAGAAAAAATTCCCCTGTATTTTTACTAAATGAGTGTCACATTATGGGTCAACCGTGGTTATGTTGTTTACATGGAAAATATTTAAACACGATTATCATTGTAACCATGTTAATATCTCTCAGATACAAACACGGTTGTGGGTCAATTGTGGTTATATTGTTTACATGAAAAATATTTAAAAACGGTTACCATTGTAACTGCGTTTATATGTCTTATATAAACATGGTTTCAATAATAACTGTGCTTAATCTTTTATTTGATGCCTTTTTTATTTCATTTTTCTAACGTCACGCCATTCAAATTCTCTTTCTCTCTAAGTTTTCTGTCTCTCTTAGGTTTCTCCTTTGTGCGAGTGTTTTCCTGTTGCCTTACATGGTATTGAGTCTTTCTTTTAGTGTTGTTCTGTTCTTCTCCGTGACTGTCTGTCAACATGTGATTCTGTATGTATGTTTTTCAAGTTTATTTTTGCTATTTTCGTCGTGCACCATTGAAGGTTTTGACTGTACGTTCTATCATAACCCCTTTCTTGTTTTCTCATTCAAGTAAGTAAAGCTTCTCTCTTTCTCTTCTTTTCTATTTGTTTTGATTATAAGAATACTTGTTTGTTAGGAATAAATGTTCTACTATTGTTGTATTGCTAAGTTTGTTTTCTGTATTACTAAGGGCATAAGTGTTGATCTTCAATTACTTAGTTTCGGTATCGCTAAGTCTGTTTCTATATTGCTAAGGGCAAAAGTCTGTTTTTGTATTGTCAATGACACTCCAAACCTTAGTTTCCTGTTGTCTTCAATTTCTCCATAAGTGCTGATCCTTACCTTACTAGCCAATGAAACACCAACCCAAATTTATTTCTCAGTCGGTTTCGTATTTTAATTTTTTAATTTCTCCTCATTAACACATAGAAATATGAATATCTAACTACCTTACTTTTATCTCTATATTAATCCTTCCAAATTCCATTCAACCAAAAAAAAAACCATTTTTATCAACATTATGATATTATTAGACAAATTTAGAGAGTAAGAAAATTTTAGTAAAGAATTGATTCTACGAAATCAACCCATAAATAAATAGTATAGAAATTGAGTTGAAAAAATAAATAGTCACTAAATTTTAAGAATATGTGGTACAAATTTAAGGTATATAATCACACGTGGATACTACATATAGTTTTACAAATGGTGTGTATAATAGGTTTTAATTGATCGTTATAAAAAGTTAATTATCAAATCAATTATAGGAATCAGTGAAACTCAGTAATATAATTAATTGAATTGATGATTTAACTGGTTGAATGATCTAAATGGTTAAAATAACTATTTTTAATTAATTATATTTATTTTATTTTATTTTTAGAGATTTTTAATATATATTAAGTTAACCAAATTACCTAATAATTTAGTGACTTTTAACCTAATACTACGACTTAGTTACCAACCAATGTAGTTTTAATAAAGTGAGATTTTGAAATTATATATAATAACATCCCGATTCTAATTCGGGGAGGAAATATTATATGGTACAAGATTGTTGATTTTAATAATACAAAATAAATAAGAAAGTGACAACTATACGGGAAAGAAAGATAAATAGAAAAAGGCACAACTAATCTCTAATAATCAATTATAAAAATTCCCCTATATATTTAAGGAATTGTCGCCACCTAATTTGACATGAAATCTTGGTGTCTTTCATGCCAACCTTCTTCCCTACCTTCGTCACCTTCTTGTCTGTCTTCTAAAAAAGCTCTTGACAGCTACAAAAATTTAGCAAGTAAAAGAGTCGTCGCTAACTAGGAACAAAAATCAGCTACCGCATCGGCGATTGAGACGTGTTCCGTCGCTAATGATTATCGGTCCACTGTTGCTGCCTTCGTCACTGCATGTGTTTCCCTCCAACTCTTTCACCTTTCTTCCAATTTTTTTACACCAGCGATGGCAAGGTGTCATCACTAACGATGCAATGACTATACAACGACGGACCATCTCATCGCTAATCATAAAGAGAGTATATTCGAGGCTGATGCGATCACTATGTGTAACAAAGTTAGCAACGACTACCAAAACCCGTCGCTAAATTCAACAAATATAGCGACTGTGTACGTAGTCTGTCACTATATTTATTTTCCATCCCAATTTATTATTTTCCTCCAGTGTAAGTTTTGATCCTTAGGGACGACTGCAGATCGTCACTAAGTTGTCGAACTTGCAGTGACAAGGTTGTTTTCGTCACTAAAATAAGTATTGTTGGTCACTGTAATCTTTCAGCGATGAAAATGTTGGGTTGCTAGGTTGGCCAAGCTAGCGACGGAGCGTGGCGTCGTCACTAAATAGACATGTGTTCACTTTTTAGGACTAGCGATGGGTGAGCGACGAGGTTTTTACGTCGCCAAATCTAATAACTTATTCGAGTCACACCTTTCCCCTCCATCAGTTTGAGTTCTGCAAAACCCTAAACCCTATTCCCCTTTGTCATTTTCTTTGCCTTGCCCTAACTCAATCTCACAAAATCGTTAGTTATCTCCCCCTAACTAAGTCTCTGACGCGACCTCAAAGGCTTCTTTGTCCGGTAATAGGTAGCATCTCTGGTAGGTCCTCATTCGTTGCTTCTTCTCTTCCTCGATTTCTTCCTCTAGCCCTCAGTGTCTCCCCCTAACTCATTGTCTCTCAGTCTCTTTGAGTCGTTTGTTCTCTCCCCTAAGTCAGTTTTTGACGCTACCTCCAACGACCGGCAACTGAGGCTTCTTAGTCTAGTATGTCCCATTTCCTTTCGTCTTCTCTTGGCCTCAATTTCTTGCAATATGCTGCAATGTTCATGTCAATAAGACCCCATGACCATCTTGAGTGATAGCTAGTGTCCACTTTTTCTTTTTAATTGGTTCCAGGGTCTTAAATAAAACAACTTTGTTGTCTAGTTCATTAGACCTTTTGGAAATTGCTTTGAAAGTCATTGAATTGAATCCTTCATGAAATGTTGTATAAAAGAAAAGAAGAAAATAAGCTTGAGTCACTACAAAATCATTGAATTGCTGGTCATTCATTTTGCTGATAAGATTTTTATTCTTTTATGCTTGGCCCGCCCATATTGTCATGCATAAGATTTTTATTTTCCATATTTGTAGTTTTAGTCTTTTTTTAAAAAACAAATTTCACCATTTTAATTATTTAATATCAATGTAGTACATATTATTTTAGTTTCATCATTATGTGATTGATGGTTATGGTAATATAGTTAATGATAATATAATAATAATATATATCACCATTTCTTTAACCCTAACTTGGACACTATACACCAACTATTTCTTGTAGTGATTATAATTTATAGTATGTTGCAATAACTAATGAACTAGTATACAGTTTGTTTTCATCCATATTCAAGATTTTGAGTTAAAAAATAATAATCAAATTTATAATTCTTTTTTAACAAAGTTTTTCTTTTCTTCTTCTAAACTTTTATTTCAACTGTAGCTCATCAAGCTCCGGCTCCCCTCGTAGAATTTAGTTGGATTCATCCATTCTGCGCATTCTTTTGTCTTTTCACTTAATCATCTCAATATCAACTGATGAAGATTAAAGATTTGTGACCTTTTCTGCCGCAACTTTAACCAATGATTAACGTCGTTAAATAACTTAATTTTTCTGGTTAACATGCACCGTTGGACTTTTATTTTTATCACTGAACAGATATAAAAGTAATTGAGTAAAAATAATATAGAAGATAAAGTTATATTTTACTAACTCTCATTTTTTCCTTTTCATCTCTTTTCTTTTATCCTCTCTCTTGATCTGTCATCTGTTAGATAGTGTGAAAACCTGAGCGTTTAACGTTAATTCTTTTATAGGAAAACCTACATAAATTTTACATATATGAATAAAAGTGTGAAGAAAAAGAAAAGAGGTAGTTAGATTAATTAAACAAATACAAAAATGACACGTGAGTGAAAGAGGCAGCAAAAGAAGGTGACACTAACCCCTTGCAGGCGTTAATACAGTAGTGGTAGAGAATTGAAGTGCATCGAAGAGTGGCACCATCTAAGGCGACGTATAACAGTGAAGAAACTATAAAAGGATTCAAGATCATCATATTACTCATGGTTTTAACTATTAATTAGTAATTATTTAACAAATATTTAGAGTTGAGAAAACTCATAAATATTGTACTTATTAAGGTATATTACTTTGTGAATAACTGAAGACTTAATAATCGACGCTACTAGATGTTAGAAATTTTATTTATATTTCAAAAGTTTTTAATCATTTATTAAAATCAGAAGTTATGATTTGCGTTTTAAATGGGAAATAATATCTGATGCGGTTACTATAATTAAATGTGTCAATTAATTCCCGTTTAAATTAATTATTCTGTAACGTCTTTATCATTAACCGGATTTAATTGACCAATTTATTTCCACTATATTTATTTTCCTTTATTAGAAAAATAATATCTGACTTGCCTATTTTAAGAGATACTTTCCGTTCTGGGTTTACATCAAAAAATCTACCTTTTGTGAGTTCTGCTTCCTGTATTGCACAGAAGGACTGCTGTATCCTGGGGGGTCACGCCTTAGGCGCATAAACCCTTAAGGACAGTGTGATTCCACACGCCCCAGTCAACCAATTTCTCAACAATCTTAAGGGTTTATACATTCTACAGGTTAATATTTCTCACCTTTCTCATGAATTTAGATTTTCGAGTGCTTTTGTTTATTATGTTATCATTATTATTTTAATCCTTTAAAAAAAATTCTTCATTGTGCGGTACTAGTTTATGCAGTATGTCTATGTTCTGTATGTGATATAATATATCCTTGTCCTGTCTTAAAATTATGATTCTACAAAAGAAAATTCAATGGATTCCCATGTAATACTAATTTTTTTTTTAAAAAAAATTTGAGACATATACGTGCTTGATATGAGTTATACATAGAAAGATCATTGAATTTTGTTTCAACTAAATAAATTTCCTGTTTCAAAAGAAAAAAGGTTGCTATAAGATTTCATTTAAATTTAATATAATAGTATATTATAACTTTCCAAACTTACTTATCATTGGTTTTGATCAATACTGAATATTCAACATGAGATTATGTATTAGTAAAATTGAATGTTATTTTATATTTTAATGTATATTCTAGCATAATTATAATTATTTTGAGTTGATTGAGTTTATGAAATTAAGTTTTTAATTTGTGTGATATCTTATTAGCATGTGAAAATACATCTAAGGTTTTGTCATTTAATTTAGATTTGGAATTTGATGGTTTTAAAAAAAATGGATAATTGGTCTGTTGAGTTTGTTTTAGCATACTGTTACTTGTCCTAATCTAATTAAAAAGTGTAGAAAAATATTTTTATGCAATTGTATGCCATTTTGTGAAAGCTATATTAATGATTAAAATAGAATGCTATATTTGAAAAAAAATGGAAAAGTCCACTAGTTGTTATATATACTTGCGCTATTTGAATGGATGAAATGTTATATCAATGATATTTGATGATTTACATAATTACATTCAAAGCAAATAATTTTGAAAAATTATGATGCATTATATTTGTTAAAATTTATATCTTAGTGTTCTTGTTGATAAAGATAAAGATGCGCTTGTCGTCTTGAAATAATTAAAAAAATGTATTAAACTCAAAATTTGAGCTTTGGTATATTAAATACTAAGAGTGGTATATTGGTTAGTTTTATGGTTGTGATGTTATGTTGGTCTTGTCTCTATTTCTTTCATTGTGACCATTAACGTGGTGGTGATATATTGCATAAGGCTTATTGAAATTTGTATACCTGGTGAAAATTCTTTAAATTTGTGTGCCTGTTGTCGTGAGTAATAGGGATGAATACATTTTTTTTAAAATCCTAATAACTTTTTATTGCAATTTAATATGCATAACTTGTTACATTTGTGTAACTTTCTAGTCATAGTAATGTTAATATTGATGAGTGTTTTCTACACTAATTATTATTGTTATGAACAGAATATAAAAAAATGTATTATTCCTTTTTAAGATGATGATGAAATCTATTTTTGTTTTCCTTGTTATATTTAATAATTGTATTATTAATTGTTAAAAAAAAATGGGTGAACTACTTGATATATGAATATCATAATGTTGAAACTATGGTTGAAACTTAATTTGAATATATTATGTGTGATCCATGACATATATGTATATGCTAAATATTGAGTTATTGTTTTTGCTAAAAATTTGTGCTCAAATTTATAAGAGACTTGTTTTTTTTTTAAGTCTCATCTTGCTATAGAGTTTGATTCTAAATATGTCTAGGATGCCATTTCATTTTGTTGTCTCTAAGGTGTTGAATTCTCTTTACCTTAGCACTCAATTAGAAAAAAAAAACATGATGATGAATGTTAATTTGCCATTTATGTATTTATTTGTTTGAAATGCTAAATGGATGTTTATAAGCACATGAATTTATGACTATTCAAATGAAATAAATTCTATTTTGGTGACATAACTTTGAGTTATTTTATAGTATTGCGTATGATGTTGCAAGTATGAGAAGACTTTGGATATCACATGAAAAAAAAATGAGATTAATAATATATGGTATATTTGGATATATTGGACTACATGTATATGTTATGGTGTGTATTTCCTAAGAAAGAGAATAGAAACTATTTTGTTCAAGATGTATGGGTGGTGCCTTGTCATATATTCTTTATGATAAAGTTGTGCACATATTTGTAAATGTCAAGTTAATTATATTCTTTATAACTCTTGCGTTAATGAAAATAAAAAATTATAATAATTTTTGCTGAAGTAAAGAATAGTGGTGTTGTTCATATTTACTACTATTAATTTGTAATATAAATGTAATGAAATTATTGCATTTTAACCGTTGAAAATTGATAGCCAAAAATGTTTTGTTATGGGAGTTTTTGTAATTTGTGATATGCATGCATTTAATGTGTTTAATTAAAAAAGGGACAAAGATGATGATGAGTCTATCTATGATGATTTGTGAAATTAAACTTGATGATGTGTAACACATGACATGATTATGATATTATTTGTGTTTCAAATATTATTTTGATGCCTACATGATAGGCTACGATAAGTTATGTTATTTAATATGATTTAATAAGTAGCTTAAATATGTGATTGTTATGAAACAAATGTGATTTTAAGCTTAAATATGATTGTAAGGAAGTGTGATAATATATTTTAAAAATATATTATTATTTTGGAGAAAATTCTCATCAAGGTTATATAAGATCCCTTATGATAAGTGGTGTTCTTCTAAAAAAAATGATTTTGTTGTGTAATAGAAGTGTTTAAATTATTGGAAGATTATTGAATCTAATTTTAATAAGATTTTTATGCAATGATTTCCACCATACCAATGATATGGTGATGCAAATATGATGTTGATAGAATCCAATAATTTAAACGAGAATAAATTCATAAATGAATTTATTTTATTCTTGACGGAGTTATCATGAATAAATTTTGATATTATGTGTTCCATTGTATTTTAATGATACAATGATGAATAATTTTTCCGAGAATAAATTCCTACGTGAATTTATTTTACCCTCAAAAGAGGAGTTGTCACTTAGAATTCATTTAAGTAGACTTGAGTCATCTAAATTAAAAAATGGAGACCAAGTTATTGTTTTACTTGGTAAATTTTAAGGCTAATAAGCGATATTGTGATTGCCAATAGGCAAAAACAAATAACAATATTTATATTGAGACATGTACATGTATATACTCACAAAGTGAAAACTAGTGAGTCAAACACCGAGAGGAATGAGACTTAGCCATTTGTAACTAACAGTGATGGGAACCCAACCTTTGTGATTGGAGATCCCATGAAGAAGGTTCATATGGGTAATAACAAGTCACTTAGTTAGTCTTGCTAGCACTCTTTTATTTTTCTCTTCCTATGGTGTATGTGAGAAGTGCTAGACTACACTGAATGATGGTTAAGCTTAAAAGCTTTTAATGATTTCCATATCCCTTATGGGTGGTGTATAAAAGTGCATTATACACTTGATGGAAACACCTATGTGAGTGTGGAGTGGGGCCGCTCCTATGAAATTAAATGGCGAAATTTCTAGAGCACTCATGAATCACCAGGCACGCACAAGGCCTATTCGCGCAAAACGGCGAAAACAACAAAAAGAGTCGGGAAGTGTAATGTGATAGGTAGACCGCTATCTTACATTAAAGTGATTTTGGTTCATAGAAGCTTTGCTTCACCAATTCACTGTAAGTTAAGTTTATCTGTCTAGGGTCTGATTCATAGTCCAGAAGACACCAGATCTGATGCATTTGCACTATAATGTAAACCTAATTTTTTTTAAAAAAAAACTTTTGAAATATGTGGGAGATTGTTAGAAATTTTATTTATATTTCAAAAGTTTTTAATCATTTATTAAAATCAGAAGTTACGATTTGCGTTTTAAATAGGAAATAATATCTGATGCGGTTACTATAATTAAATGTGTTAATTAATTCCTGTTTAAATTAATTATTCTGTAACGTCTTTATCATTAACGGGATTTAATTGACCAATTTATTTCCACTATATTTATTTTCCTTTATTAGAAAAATAATATCTGACTTGCCTATTTTAAGAGATACTTTCCGTTCTGGGTTTACATCGAAAAATCTACCTTTTGTGAGTTCTGCTTCCTGTATTGCATAGAAGGACTGCTGTATCCTGGGGGGTCACGCCTTAGGCGCATAAACCCCTCCACACGCCCCAGTCAACCAATTTCCCAACACTAGATATATTTTTTCATAATAGAGGATGTGATCGCGAAAGGCCTCAAGCAGCTTATAATGTTCACCACACACGTCCCCATAACCATAATAGAGTGCACAATGCCAATGTCTTGACTGACCTGATTAATTGCCCATAAAACCCGCTAATCATCTCATAATTTCTTAATTGTGTCACTCTGAAATCTATACGATCAATTAACTCAGCACTTCAATTTCTGAACCTGTCTACTTCACTAGCACTTCAATTAATAAACCATAGCCAATACATCATGAAAGAAAACAATAAGCCCTATCTTGTTGTCGTCCTGATACAAGCCATATACGCTGCCATCTTCTCTCAAAAGCTGCATTCGATCATGGCATGAACAATTTCATCTTTGTCTTCTATAGACAAGCAGCAGCTACCTTTTTCCTTATCCCTTTTGCTTTCTTCATCGATTAATATATATATCTTCATCCAAACAGTGAGTCCGTATCCTCTCCTTTGATCAGTCCTATGACTTCCAATTCTGCATTACCTCAAATTGCCTCTACCACTATTTCTGCAAATTCAACCACTAATTCTTTAGTTTCTGTTTGTCCTGTTTTTAATTCTACTCATCCTATGCAGACTTGTTCCAGGTCTGGTATTTTTAAACCCAAATTTCTACCAACACTTCTGAATATTTCTGCTGAACCCACCACAGTAAATCAAGCTCTTAAATCTCCTCATTCGCGCTCAACTATGCAGAGCGAATTTGATGCCTTAATTGCTAATCAAACATGGACACTTGTTCCCCTACCACCTAATAGGTCTGCCAGAGGCTGCAAATAGGTATTCAGGATAAAGGAAAATCCGAATGGCACAATTCAAAAATATAAGAGTAATCCTTACAATTTCTCTTTTTTATGCTTGGCCTATATTCATCAGATAGATGTAAACAATACGTTTTTGAATGGCTTGCTCGATGAAGAGGTGTATATGGTGCAACCTCCAAGACTCATTCAGGGTAACAATCAACTTGTATATAAACTGCAGAAAGCATTGTATGGACTCAAACAGGCACCTAGAGCCTAGTTTGAGAGACTCACTCAAACTCTCATTTCCTATGGGTTTCATAGTAGTTAATGTGATCCTTCTCTACCGATTTTTAAAACTAATCATGATGTTCTTTATGTCCTTATTTATGTTGATGGCATAATCATCACAGGATCTTCTACTTCTCTTGTTCAGTCTTTTATCACAAAATTAAACTTAGCATTTGCCTCAAAAAGATCTTGGCCCTCTTTCTTATTTTTTGGGAATTGAATTTACACATCTTTCAAATGGTTCTTTTCACTTATCTCAGTCAAAATATATTAGGGATTTACTTCAGAAATCCAACATGTCAGACACCAACAATATTAGCACTCCTATGCCTAGTTCTTGTAAACTTTCTAAGGAAGAAGGAGAACCCTAGATCCTCATATGTACAGATCTATTGTTGGAGCTTTGCAGTATATGACCATTACTAGGCTTCAAATTGGTTTCAGTGTTAATAAAGTGCGTCAGTTTCTTACAAATCCTCTTTCTACACATTGGTCAATAGTCAAGGATTTTAAGATATCTAAAAGGCACTATCAGTCGTGGCCTACTTCTTCAGTCTACTTCCTTTCTTCCTGTATCCATTAAGGCCTTTTGTGATGCCGATATTGGGTATTTAATTCTGATGATAGGAGATCTACATCTGGTTCTAGCATATTTCTTAGTCCTAATTTAGTTTCCTGGTGGTCTAAGAAATAGCAACTTGTAGCTAGGTCAAATGTTGAAGCTGAGTATAGGAGTGTTGCCCTCATAGCTCAAGAAATAATCTGGATTCATTTATTACTTTAGGAGTTGCAGGTACCTATCACCATTCCTAAAATCTACTGTGATAATCAAAGCGTTGTTGCCATAAGTCATAATCATGATCTTCATGCACAAAACATATGGAACTTGATCTATATTTTGTTAGAGAAAGAGTTCTGAATAAATCTCTGTTAATTCAGCACATTCCATCTCAAGAGTAGCTTGCTGATGTTCTTACAAAACCTTTATACAATGAGAGATTTCAAATGCCTAGAGATAAATTACATGTTGTAGCCATTTCTAAAATTTCATAAGATAACTTTGTACACCCTAGAATTACACAGGGGAATACTAGAGATATATTAATTTTATTATGAATTCTGCTAGATTCCAACAGAATTTTGTTACAATAACCAAATGTAACCATCTCACTATATAACTCATGTATTGCATTTACTTCGTATGATGAATATATAGAATAAAATTCTCTGTAATTCCCTTTCTTCTTTTTCTATCAAACTCCCTTTCTCTTTTGTCTATCAATCAAAAATATATATATATATATATATATATATATATATATATATATATATATCCCTATGTACACACACTATATTATCATAGGATTCAACTTCTTTGAGTTGTTCCTCTATTAGATTTCTTTGATCAATTAGTCAATTTTATTACACTACAATTTAAACTATTGATCTTAATTATTCAGATAATAAATCCTTAGTATTTATTTTCAATAAGCTTAGTAGAGAATCAATATAGAAATACAGTGGAGAATTCAAACACTATATTACAAGATGAATAGATGATTAATATACATATATACTTAAAGCTTACACTTACCATTTTAATTTGCTACAGGAAAACACCGCCCTTGTCCCTTGTGACCTTCTGCAAGATCCTCTTGCTTTCTTTTCTTGGGTACGTCCAAATATTTGACTTTTTCAGTTTGATACACTCTATTTAAACTCAAGTCAAACAAAAGGATTATATATAAGTGGAAGTATTCAATTGATTTTAGGTAATATTCTATCAATTTCTTTATTGTTTTTTATCAAGATGAGATCCTATATACATACATAAACCTATGTTAGTATGTAGGTTTAAATTAACTTATGTTATGAATTAATTGATGGCTGTTCCATAATAGAGTTCTTTTCTTCATTAAAACTGTGTCAATGATTAACAATTTCAGGATCACTGCAAGCTTGGACATATATATGGTATTAGTCTTATTTACACTTCTGCTACTTTAGCTGCTGCTACCACAAATTGCCTTCCAGTTATTACTTGGAACTCTTACTCAGGTTGAATAATATACTACCCTAAGAGCTAGCTCGATTACATATACTTTTGTTTCTTTCTTTTTATAAAATTCAATTATAGTTAGTTTTTACCATGCCTCGCCTTAAATTGAACTTTAATCATCAAAAGGGGTTCACTCTTTCAATGTAAGAGTATTAAAATATAATCTCACTTGCTTCGTCACAAGTTAAGATTTTACTGTCAATTTCTAACGCTTAGTATGTTGACATTTTAAATCATTACTTTTATAACTACCGGTTGTAAGGATATCTCATAAATATCCCTATGAAAAATAGAGATTTTGTGGGTGATTAAGATTCACAACATCATTATGATTACACTTAAAAGTTAGTCAATGATTATCGCATTACAGGCTTAGCAGCAGGTCCCGCTCCACGAGGTGACTTCTTCATCTACACTCAACCCCTTCCTACTCTGGTCCCATTATCGGACGCGGACGAGTAAGTATTACTATATTTTTGTAAGTTTAAATATTGTTTGTATTGTTGTATGGTAGTTAAAGCCCATCTTAATAAGTTGTCTATATATGCATCTGTATTGTTGAGATTGATTTGATTGTTGTTTATTAGTGGAGAGTAAAGCTCACTAGGTACTAGTGTGTGCTGATAACATATGAAATTATGCAAGTCTGTTATTTCTTTACATTGAACTATAATGGAAGGTTTTGTGTGTAGCAGGGTGCTTGTAAAAATTTGGAAATGTCGAGTTTACAGGGGAGACTCTGCCAAAATTTTGCTAGACTCCTTGTGTCATTAGTCCAAAATAAACCCTCGTTTGTTTGATTATGTTTATGATAGTTTTATGGATGGTTTGCTTAATTATCTGTTTCATTATTCGAACTACAGTTATGTTGATAGTACTCGTATTTCAAAACTCAGGTCCTTAAGGCCCAGTCCTTACATCTATTAGACAGATTCTAGTAAAACTATCCAACAGAGATGGTTTGACACTTTTTTGGTAAGTTTAACATAACCTTCCTAATTTCATCTATCTTTTGCATGTATACACTTTGTTTTTAAATTTGGAATTGTATTTTAATTTACAACGCGGCTATCAATAGGAGGAGGGTATGACTGATGAGATTAGAAGGATCTTTACTATAAAGACCTCCAAAATCATTAAGAGTACCCTCTGGAAGTTGAGGGTGAAGAATGAGCGCCCCCGCTAGATCCCAGAGCCTAATTGGGAAAGGATACTTCAGAAGTGAGGAGATGCTAAGTTCTAGTAGGCCAGTGCTAGGAACAAGGCAAACAGACAGGTGGATGTTAGAGCCTCCATCTACACTTGGGGTTCTATTTCAGTTATAAAGCATAAAGATATTTATAAGTTCACTTTGTTAAATATGTTTATTAACACAATGACTTGAAAGCCTTTTCACTTACAATTTCAATATGTCATGAATTGTAGGAGCACCGTGAGCCTTTGTTGTTTGAGGTGATGCAAATCACCAAGAAGAACAAGGCTAGTGACTGGGTTAACCAGAAGATCACCGACATAGCGGTACTTTATTTAAACATGAAAATGTTTAGAGATTTTTCAAAGATTTACAAGTCAAATTACTAACTTGTTTTCATCTATCTTTTACATATGCAAGAGACGTATCTAACCATGCAAGCTCAGAAGGAGGCTGAGTTGGTGGCCTAAACACCCGATGGGGAGGTACCTCCCACCCTTTCTTCTAACGACGATAATGTCATTCATTTAGAGGCTGTCGATGGCGGTCCCAAGAAAGGAAGGTGTTTAGCCTTGGAAGGATTGAGACCCAAATTGATAGGACGAGGAAGGCCCTTACCTCTTCTTCTGTGTTGCCAGCAGATGTTGTTCACGTTATTCAAAACCTGAGCAACAGGGTAGTAGAGGAGCACTGACAAAGGCAATTGGCGGAGGAACGAGCTGAGATGGACCGCCAACGATTTATATTAGTGGAGCAGCGAGTTGAAGAGGTGATTTCACCAGATATGATTTTCTCTTTAACATAATGACCTTCAACTTTAATATAATTTGTCCTCTCATGAAAAACTGGATTTGAGGCTATATGTATGACGGTCTGATTATCATATATAAATGACATCTATGCACCTACTCCAAACTTGAGTTCCTGAAACAATTATTTGAGCCATGTGAGCTCATGACTTACATCTTTGTAAGCACACACATACGTAATATTTTCCATTATGCAAGACAGAAATGACTTATGATCCCATTAAGCAGTAGCAAGGCTTTAAATATTTTTGATATATTGCATGTTGATTTATGAGGGTCATTTTACCTCATCTTTGCATGGACACAGGTTCTTTCTCACTATTATGCATAATCAAAGTAGACACACTTGGGTGTTTCTACATAAGCATAAAGGTTATTCATTTTGATAATGGTCCTGAGTTCTTTCTATCTTTAGTGCTTAGTATAAATGGCATTCGACCACAACTAAAAAATCGTGGTCTAATAAATGTTATAAGGCTATAGTTTTTGGAACGTGAAAGTTTAAGTGTAGTCTAAATCACATAATGTTGTAATAATGATATTTTTTTGAAGTGAAAATCTTAATTATGATTGAACTTAGAGCAATATGATATTTGATGGTAGTCAAAGAAATTGTTATATTTTAATTAATAATTTGGACTAGTTTATAAATTTGATAATATAGTCAGGCCGGAGTCAATAAATGGATTAATGTGTTTCTTTTATAATGGAATTCAATTAATGCCTTTAAAATGAACCTCAAATGCATGACATGACTAATTCAAGAGTTGATTCTTTGTCACTCTTACATCACACCCGAGGGTTGGAGAATGTAGAAAAGAATATATTTTGAAGATATTGGTTAATACTAATAATAGTGTCCCAAATTTGTGGCAACAACAGACCTTGACATTATTTGTGGCTCAAGAATGATATACTCAACTATATATATCCACAAATGATGAAATGTAAGATGGGGGAAAGAGGAAAAACAAAACCACCAACAACAATAAAAGAGTGAAATGGCAAACAAATATATTGCATTGTTGTTGGTGGTGTGCCTTATTGTCTCAAGTGTCCATGCACAGGAGAAGAGTAAAGAAGAAAAAAGTAAAGAGTGTTACAGTTATTGCTTCCATGGTTGTATCAATTTCGCTGTCGTCTGCGATTGGATGTGTGGTCTCCGCTGCAAAGACCCAATCCTCTGGGGTAACTTTTACTTTAATTAACCTCGTTAATTATTTCATTAATAACGATATTTATCATTAAATATGCTAGTTGTGTCTTTGTTTAACTTTTACAAAATTTATGTATATCACAGAGAGCGGGCAAAATGATGTCAAGGTAAAGCACCCAGGAACATTTCCAGATGAGATCAATATAGCCGAATCACCCGAAAGCCCTGAGAATAAGGATTTTTCACGAAAGACGCTTCAATGAATGTTTTCTCCTCAATTTGGGTTATGCATTGTATTCCTTTTCCCTCATTTTAAATCAAATAATAATATAACTTTTCTTTTCACACTTTTCATATTAGTACTTTCTTTCTTATAATTATTACTGTGTATTTTTTTATTTTTTCCTCACTATTCACATAGTCAACTGAGTAGAGCATTAAGACACTAATACATATTTTGATAATAATTATAAATACTTCATACCTTTAAAAAATATTTATTCGGTAAATATTTATAAATATATACTTTAGGTTTCTTTGCTAAAATTAGATGATAAGCTATACAAGTAGTAATTGAAAGATTGTTAAGGTTTAGGGTATACCGTTTAACTTGAGGTAGCTTATGACTTTTCAAAAGTTTTAAGTCTCCTCATTAATTGTTTATTTATCATTTTTATCATTATCTTTTTTAAAAATGACAAATTTTGTCTCTCACTTAATTAAAATATTATTTTATGAAACATAATTTAAACTAGTTATATCAAATAGCTTTATTTCAATAAGCTACTTAAAAATTTATAGTCATGAGTTATGCGAAAAGTCATAAGCTATAAGATATCAATTATAAGTCATACACTATAAATTATCATATCATTTTGCACACAGGATCTTAAGTTAGTAAAATAAGTTACACTCTAACTTAAATAGAGTTTTAAAATTAGTAAAACAAGTTACATGCTAACTTAAATTGCTACTCATTACCTTCTCAAATATAATCATTTACTATTCATTAAACAATATAAGTGAAAACAATATATATATATATATATATATATATATATATATGTAAAAGCATTTCCTGGGTTTTTTTATAAAAAAAGTAATTTAATTGATGAAAAATTTAAGGTGGTTATTTGTAAATATTTATGATATTAACAATAACATATAAACATTCGTCCATTGTTAGAAATTTAGTATTTATAATAATATAAAGTGTGCTATACATTATGTATACCATTTAATTAGTCATTTATATTTTATGGTAATTCCTTTAAACTTCTAATAGAAAGTGATATAGACTTAATAAGTACAAACCAAGTTTAGGCTCATTACTCTACAAGAAAATAGAATTATAGCTAGGGAATATGGCATGAGACTTTATGGCTTCGTGTATGACAAGTCTCATGCAACTTTGAGATTCCAAAAGGGATGTAGGTTGGGTTTGAGGCATGAAACAAGCCTCCCATGATTCCTAACTATAAATTAAAAAATTAAATTATAAATTCCTTAATAAAGTGTAGCTTTTAATAAAAATTAAAAATATTAATTATAAATTATAAAATAAAAAATTAGAAACTTACATAAGTAATTTAAGTTTGTTAATCGTAGAATTTTTAATTTCTAATTATAAATTTCAAAATCAATAAATTTTCAATTTTTAAATAGAGTTTAGGATTTAATACAAATTTGAAAGGTTGGTAATTATAAATCACAGTAAAAACTCAAAAACTTATAAATTAAATATGTACTCAATTATTACTTAATTAATTTAACTTTGTTAATCATAAATTTTTAAATTTATAATTATAAACTATAAAATAAATAAATTATAAAATCCTAATTAGAGTTTAACATATTTGCAATTTTGGGTAATACATGTGTTGTAGCTTAGCGGTGTGTTGGCGATGCACATTTTGATATGGACCGTTTGTAGGTGTATGATAAAGTCTATAATCATAGGAGAGGTTTTAAAAAAAATGAGTTTATTAGAGGGGTTAGAGAGTTTATTAATAGGGTTTCAAGCAATCTTATTACTATTTAGAGAAGGTATATGGTGTTCCTATGTAAGACGTATGTAATATAAGATTTAAGAAAAGAGAGGTAACACTTCACTTGTTTAAGTATGGTTTCAAACTCAACATATATACATTGAAGCTCTATTGACAAAAAAAAAGTCACCCATAACATATTTATATAACATATATTATTTGAGACCTTTATTTGTTTATGTTTCTATTAATATATTTAAAATAATACAACTATTTTTTTAGCTTTTATGCTCTGGAAGCATAAAAGGATGTAACATTTTATTTCATTAAAAATAAATAAATTTCACAGTTAGGAACCATGGGGAATTTGTATAAGGATATATAAAAATGTCAGTTATCAATTTTTTGTTTGAAGAACATTAAAGAATAATTAAAAAAGAATGTTTACAACAGATAGTTGATTTAAGTGGTACATGTTTGATTCCCTTTAAACAAGTGTTTTAGGTTCAATGAATCTCAGGAGTCAGAATTTCAATTTTCTTTAGTTCCATAGCCCTAAAGCTTCTTCTTTATCCTTTATCAACCCACCATTAAATTTTAGCCAAGTTCCAAAGGTTTAATACCTGATTTTTCGAGTTCACATTTGTTCAATAAGAGCCTGGATGATCTCTAACAAACTACTGGCATAAAGTGGCTTGCAATAGTAAGAATAAGAATTTGGATATATCATAAAAGATTTGAATAAAACATTATAAAAGGAAGTGACAATTTAACAATAGAAATCAAAGGAAGCACACAAATTTTATTAATAGAGAAAATATATTGGCACCTTCTAATATTGCCTCAAAAAATAAATTCACCAATATGATATTAAAGAGAAACTTAAAATGACATTTTATTCTATGTCTTTCTTATCAGCAGGAGTGTATAGCATTTACAAAAGCTATGACTAGAAATTTTCAATATAAAACTTTAGAAATGGGAAATTTTCTTGAACAAGCTATCTGTTGAGCTTTCGAAGGCTTATATATTATGATGGGCCAATTGCAGGATTAAGTGTAAGTCACATCATAAATACTTACATTGTAACAACTTTAACTAATATTTACACAATGAATGATTCAATTGCAATTCGTTAGCTTGTGTTTGTTCTCTCTCTAGTTCTCCCGTTTTCTCTTCTGCACTTTTTCTTTTTCAAATTCAAAATTTTGTTAAGGCATCTCACAGCACTTGTTATTAAGCATCAATGGTGTGTCTAGTGAATCAACATCACAATGGTCAAAGTTCAAGCTTCAACAATGGAGATCCAACTCAAAATCCTACAAATCTTTTTTTTCATCCATACAAATTAAAGCCCTAACATTGTCTTAGTTTCTCCCCCCCTCACTTGTGAAAACTATCATTCTTGGGTGAGATCAATGAAAAAAGACCTAATCTCAAAGAATAAATTCAGGTTTCTTAATGGATCTATATCCCCATGCCTTTTGATTCCTTTTGGGAGAGATGTAACAATTTGGTACACATGTGTATTGTGATTTCTCTGTATAACATTATAGCACAAAGTGTCTTATATATCAAAATTTTTTTGATGTGTGGAATGAGCTAAAGGAGAGATTTTCTCAACGTGATTTAGTTAGAATTGCTGAATTACAACTAGAAATAAGTGGTTTGAAAAAAGAATCACTAAATGTTTTATAAAATTAAAAGTTTTTTAGAAAGAATTGGAAAATTGTAGGCCAATCCTTCAATTCACTTGCCCTAATAGATGTTCTTGTTTAGTATTGAGGAATGCAAGATTGTCCGGATAGCAAGATTATATCATCAAATTTCTCATAGGCTTGAATGAAGAGCTTACTCAGGTGAAATCACAAGTGTTAATTACTTATGGATCCATTACCAAATATTAATCAAGTAATATCTATGGTTGTGCAACAAGAGAAGCAATATGGCTTTGGAATTAGAGATGAAACCAAAGTTGAAATACATGTTATTGATGAAATGAAAGGTGTTATAGGAGAGAAAGAACTAATTCTCAAGTGGCAGAAGCATTAAGATTTGCAATTTTAAGGGAAATAGGACATTGGATTACTACTGTAAGTAGCATGGTTTTCCACCAGTGCCGTGAATTCCACAAGTGTCGTGAATTCCACAAGTGTCGTGAATTCCACAAGTGTTTTCTCAGATAATATTACCACTAAAATTGAACAAGAAACGAATGAGGCACAATCAGTTCATCAGGGTAAGATTTTCCATTTTACTCCAAAACATATTTGAGGAATTATTGCTATCATGAACCAATCCAAAGTCAAGCATGCACCTACAATACCTAAGGCTCATACTATTGTTATGGGGATTCTAAGGTTGGAACAAAGCAGGATTCAAGTATGAATCTGACTCTACTTTGTCAAACACATTATTAATGTTGGACTTGGGGCATAGACCATATTTGCTCCATATTGGATTGGTTTCCTGATTGCACACACATCAAGCCTTCACTTGTTCACCTACGACAACAATCACTACATAATATGTTGCACTAGTGGAGAAAAGGGATATGAACTCGGTTAAATTGGACTTTTTAACATGGTTCTGAAACCGTGTTTGTTCCAGTCGTGGTAGTAGATAAGGGGTATTAACCACGGTTTTTAAATGTGTTTATAGAGGCCCTTTAAACTCGGTTGCTCTAAACCGTGTTTAAGAGTAGAAACTTTTTGTTATGGGAATAACCATGTTTAAATGTCATCAATTTTAAACATGATTATGGTAATAACCATGCTTAAATGTCAATACTTTTAAACATGGTTATGGTCATAACCGAGTTTAAATTTAAGGTGTTTTTTTAAATGAAGGTTTATTTTATTGATTTCTCAAACCTACAATGTTACACAACCAACACAGTATATCCCAGACAATTCAATTCATGCACTAGTTAATGAAAACAAGTGAAATAACATTAATAGGCTATAAACAACATATTGAAGAAAACAAACATATAATGAATATTATGTACATGAATGAAATAAAATAAAATCCTACACTAGGTACAATGAATAAAAAAGAATAAAATCTTATACTATCATAGTCCTTTCCTCATTTCATGAAAGTATGTAGTCCATTGCCTTCTATATCATCTACATGTGATTGTAGGAAGTATGACTGGTTTTGAAAGTACTACAAACAATACATAAAACAATTAGCACTAGCGAAGAACAAAAACTTAATTACTATGTGAATAAAAATTTATAGAATGTAGGCAAGTGTATACTTTCAGTTGTCCATCCATCTACTAGATGTTCTTGGACAATGGTCAGCATGGTATGCATGACATAATACTCGTACTCATAGCTACCCAGCTGCCTATGAGACTACAACGTACATCAAATAAACAATTGGATAATGTTATTTCAAGTTTTTAAAAGTTAATGAACAACAATGCTAGACATTTGAAGTATTTACTTTTAGGTTGATCCACTAGAGTTTTTTCCTGTCGATGCTTCCCTGTAGTCGAGTGAATTCAGTTACAACCCTATGTGAGAATAAAACACGCAATGAGTTAGAATCGTAAAAGAACATAACAACAATATGTAAAGTTATTGAATTTTTTAAATGAACTTATGCCTCTACTATTATTTTGAAGTGCTAGGGAGGAGTCCCATGCAAGTAATCAAAGAATACAACAATTGAATCCTTCGGACAGATCACAATAAGCTGCCAATGAGAGTTATAATAAACACTAATAAGTGATGAGACTTTAAGATGTTTAAATTGATTGATATTAATTATAAAAGAGACTCTTACTCTGTATGATACGGGACCTAATATACACTCTTCCTAGACTCATACATCCAATTCTGGATGTATGCTTGGGACTCCTCCCTACTATTCTCGCTCCTTTGTATGGGCTCTAAGTAACCATAAGTTCCTTTGACACCCAACTCCACAAAAAGTTTATGTAGAAACCTAAGAAAATTAACACATGGTTAGTGACAAATAACATGTTAAGTGAAATAATTAAATATAGAATGATATACTTATAGCTCCCAACACTGAATGAGGGAGATGTTCAGCATCGTTTTCCCATCATGATCTCACACAAGTTACTCTACATGATGTAAAGCGATAGTTGACTTGGGTGGCTGAACATATCTGGCTGCCATGGGACTTCGACGGCGTTGTCGCCCAGCTCAGCCCTGACAATCTAGAACATCTGGATTGGATCAATGATGGGCTCTGGCTTTCTTGATGTTGGGCCTAAACCCTGCTAAACAGTTAAAACATTAAACTGAATGTCATGTGATACGAACCGTAAACTTATAATATAATTGATGTTCATTTTGAGAGCATACCCGGGGAGCAGCAACTGACAAGAGTCTAATGGGCCACATAAGGAAGTGTCCCAACGCCTGGCCTACAGTCGGCACCTTCAAAGTTACCATTTATAACGCCCTCTGTTACATCTCAGTAAATTCTAAAAGAATTTGTAAATTTTTTTGACTAAAAAATATAATCGTTAAAAAGAAACTATCAGAATAAATTATATACATTTATGAAATACCTCATAAATATCATTAAAAATTTATAAAGTAATTTTATATTCCTCCAAAGAAAATTTAAACATTATTAGAAAGAGAGGAAACTCTATAGCCCAAGAGCAGTTATTTAATGATATTATTTATTCATTAGACCATGGAACTCATACCGAACTCCCTTTCTAGAACGTGCTATAATTATTGCCTGGATTCTTCGATCCTTCCCTCTGTATGAACCATCAATTAAAACATATGAAACAAAAATATGGAGAAAGGAGTGAGAAACAGAATATAATATTCTCAAATGAGACATAAACAATAAGGGGTTTTCTCAAATATAATACCATAATATCTGTAACACCTTCTCTTACACCTTAATAAATACTAGAAAATTTGTAATTTTTTTTACTAAAAAAATTTTTGTTAAAAGGAAACTATCGGAATAAATTACATACATCATTTCTGAAATACCTTATAAATATTATTAAAACTTTATAATGAAATTTTATATTCATCCGAAGAAAATAAATATTAAACATTATAAGAAAGAGAGGAAGCTCCATGGCCCAGAAGTAGTTACTTAATAACTTTATTTATTCATTGAACCATGATATTCATACCGAGCTCCATTTCTAGAACGCATTATATTTACTGACGAGATTCTTCGATCCTTCCCTTTGAACCATCAATTTAAAACATATGAAACAAAAACACGGAGAAAGGAGTGAGAAACAGAATATAATATTCTTGAATAAGACATAAGAAATAAAGCGTTTTCACAAACCAATACATAATAATATCAATCATAATCACATACACAATCAATTATGAATGCATGAATGTTATGCAATATCTTCATCATAACTTACCTATATATGTGGGCTCTTAAATTTTAATTTGTACTGGGCCAACCAGGAGTTTACATTGTGCCATAAGTCCAGATAATAATAATATGAACAGCTCAACAGACATGGAAACACTTAGAGATTAGTCAAATTGATAAAGTTTTTATTGTAAAAGTACCCGACACTAGGGAACTACCCCAGGTCCCCTGAAGCACCCTTTCACACCCTCTCATCCCAAGGCTCGTAATTAAGCCTCCTCTAATGTATCCTCGGTTTCTATAATCCACCCTGACACAATATCATTTTGTTTCACTTTAATGATTTATGATGCATGAACTACTCGCGTATTTAGTTGGTTAAGGCTTTTAAAAACTCAATTATTAAATACCTTAAAGGTTTATAACATCATTTCAATAAACTATACATTTTCTCAATTCTCTGAATTTCTATCCCACAGAAATAAATTTGATACAGTTTTTGAATCTCACTAAAATTGAGTTTCTAAGCCTTAAATATCTCAAAACTTTTTCATATAAAACTCAAATTGAATCTTAACACGGTCAAATTCTCAATTATTTCCAAATATCTTTAGTTATTAAGTTGAAAAAATAAAATAATTTTCTTTTGAAAATTTTATTTTATTAAAAGAGAATAATCTTTAAATCATTAACCGAAAATACTTAAAATTATAAAATTTTTCTTTAATTCAAGATTTAATTATCTCAATTAATTTTCATAAAATGTCTTCTTTCTAAAATAAATACTTTTTTTAAAATATTAAAAGTAAAGTTAATAAAAATAATTTCTAAGAAGAAAAGATTTAAAGTAATAAAAATTTAAAGAGTAAGGTAAGAAAATTCTTACTGAGTTTTAGCTTTCCATCATATGCTCACTATATGCTCAAACTCCACATCAAAAAATCATCAATCAAAATCAAACATTATCAATCATAGCTAAATATCATCAATCATATCGAATATTATTAATCATAATTAAATATCAATCAAAATCAAATATTATCAATTATAAACAATTAAATATCACTCATAAATGTAATTCAAATCTTAAATGATTATTTAGATTAATAAGATTGATTTTGTTTCTTTATAGTCCATTCCTCACATGGGTCTATGTAGGTCCATATAGTCCAATCCTCGCGTAGGTATAGTTCAGTCCATACAGGTTATAATAATCCAAGTCCTTGCATAGGTTCAGTCCAGTTCGCATAGGTTATCCAGGTATTTGCATAGGTATTTTAGAGTTAGTTACATCAGATATTTAATTTAAATTTTATTATAAATTTTAAGTTATAAAGTTAATATTTTAAAATAATAATATTATTAAATTTAAAAGGAGTAGGGGACTCCTTCCATTATTCTTATGTCTTTTCATATTATATTCTTATCTCATTCCCCCTTACCTCTTGCATCCTGATTCGTTATTGAAGAGCCGTACGCGTCAGGTCTTCGAGTTCTAAAACATACCAATTTTTTTTTATTTAGTTACAAGATGAAAATTAAGATTACTACTTAAAGCAGAAATGATAACTTTTGAATAGTGAATAATGAATAGTAAATAGTAAATCATGAATAGTAATAGTAAAACATGAATAGTAATAGTAAATAGTAAATTGTGAATAGTAATGGTAAATAGTAATAGTAAATAGTAATTTACTATTTGAATAGTAATTTACTATTGAAATAGTATTTTACTATTCAGAATAGTAACTTAAAATAATATTATTTCCAGTATAATAATAGATTTCTAAAAACGATATGTAAATAACCCTAAAAAATATAAAAGAGAGGTATTCTTACCTTAGGATTTTAGCGGAACCTCCTTCTAAAAAATTATTTCTCCTCTTACTTCCACCACTATATTTCTAACACTACTATATTAAGAAAATTTAATAAGAAAACTGTGATTTCCTTCGTTCCTTCGCTCGGTATTTATAGAAAAAACTTACTGTGCGTTTGAATATTTTATTATAAAAGTACTGTGCAAAACTTGAAATTTTCATATATGTTACTGTGCAAAGTTTGAAAATTTCATAAATGCATAGTGAATTTCATGTGAAGGAATATGAAGAATTGTGAAGGGGTGCGAATAGCAATTTTAGAGGTGCGGATAACAATTTAGGGGTAGTGCAAATAGTAATTTAAGGTGTGTAAATAGTGATTTTTCATTTTTTTTAAATAAATTCTAAAAAATATACTAATAAAAAACTTCTAAAGGTCTATGGTCAAATTCCATTCAGATTTTAATATAAAATTTTCTGAATTAATAAAATTAAAATAGGGGTGTTACAACTCTACTCCCCTAAAAACAAATTTCGTCCTCGAAATTTACATGTTTCAGTAAAATAAATGGGGATGAGATTCTTTCATCTTAGTTTCTAGTTCCCATGTAGCATCTTCTCCTCTCGTTTCACTCCAAATGACCTTTACGAGTGAAATTGCATTTTCCCTTAGCTGTTTTATTCTTCTGTCAGCTATTCTGACAGGTGGTCCATCATATGTAAGATTATCTTTAACTTGTATGAAATCGGGTTCAATAACATGTGTAGGATCAAATATATACTTTCGTAAGTTTGACACTTGAAAAATGTTATGGATATTAGAAAGAAAAAGTGGTAATGCTATTTAGTAGGCAAGAGGACTAACTTTATGAATTATTTGGTATGGACCAATAAATCTAGGAGTTAGTTTTTGAGATTTCATTTCCCGACCGACCCTAGTCGTAGGTGTGACTTTCAAGAATACATGATCGCCTTCTTGAAATTCGAGCGGCTTCCTTCTTTTGTCATACTAGTTTTTCTGCCTACTTTGTGTTGCCTTCATCTTTTCCTGAACCATTTTTATTTTATCTGTGGTTTATTGTACCAACTCTGGTCCTAGCATCAAGTTTTCACCAGTCTTAAACTAATATAGCGGAGTCCTACATTTTCTTCCATATAATGTTTCAAAAGGTGTCATGTCAATGCTAGCATGGAAATTGTTGTTGTAAGTGAATTCCACATATGGTAAGAATTGATTCCAACTTCTTTTATGCTCTAACACACAAGCTTGTAACAAGTCCTTTAGAGATTGAATTGTTCTTTCTGATTGTCTATCTGTCTGAGGATCATATGCCGAACTCAAACGAAGTTTTGTTCCCAAATCCTTTTGCAAACTCTTCCAGAATTGTGACATAAAATGAGGGTCCTGATCAGAAATAATACTTGAAGGAATTTCATGCAATCTCACAATCTCCTCGATGTATAATTTCGCCAGTTTCTCCATAGAGTAACGAATATTGATGGGAATAAAGTGGGCAGACTTTGTTAGTATATCAACTATTACCCATATTGAATCATGTCCTAATGGAGTTTTAGGTAAAGAGGTCACAAAATCCATGGTAATGCTATCCCATTTTTATTTTGGTATTTCCATTGATTGTAGCATTCTAGGGGGCTTTTGATGTTCCACTTTAACCTTCTAGAAAATTAGACATGCAGCCACGTACTCTGCCACTACTTCCTTCATTCCAGGCCACCAAAATAACTTCTTCAAATCATGATACATTTTAGTAGCTTTGAGATAAATGCTCATATAACTTTTGTGGCCTTCTTCCAGAATTGCTTTCCTCAACTCCTCTTGATCAGGGATACACACTCGATCCTTATACCTCAACAATTGATCATTTCCCACATTGAACTCGACTTTTTTTCCTTGTTTCAAGAGTTCTTTCTTCTCTTGCAAGAATTCATCCTCTCGTTGAGCCTCTAAAACTTGTCTCAGGAATTCACTTGTCACTTGCAACGCTCCTAATCTGTAGTTGTGAGCATTAACCTTTACTGCTAGGTTAATATCTCTAAAGTTCTCTATCAATTCCAGCTCTTTAATCATCATTGTGGATGCATGTAGAGATTTTTGACTCAAAGCATCAGCTACTACGTTTGCTTTTCCAGGATGGTATTGCAATTCAAAGTCGTAATCCTTTAAGAACTCCATCCATCTCCGTTGCCTCATGTTTAACTCCTTTTGGTTGAATAAATAATTGAGACTCTTATGATCACTAAACACATCGAATGTTACACCGTATAGATAATGCCTCCAGATCTTTAAGGCAAAAACTACAGCGGCTAACTCTAAGTCATGGGTAGGGTAGTTAATCTCATGTTGCCTTAATTGGCGCGACGCATAGGCTACAACCTTCTTGTCTTGCATGAGTACACTTCCTAGTCCTTGCTTAGACGCATCACAGTAAACTTCAAAACTTCGATATGGATCAGGGAGTACTAACACCGGCGCAGAAGTAAGTCAATCTTTCAGCTCTTGGAAACTATTCGCGCATTGTGTCGTCCACACAAAAGGTTGTCCTTTCTGTGTTAGCTTGGTCAGTGGGTATCCTAACTTTGAAAATCCTTCAATGAATCTCCTATAGTACCCAACCAAGCCCAAGAAACTTCTAATCTCAGTGATCGTGGTTGGTCTCTCCTATTTTAAAACTGCGTTCACCTTGGAAGGGTCTACAGCTATTCCTCCTTGACTAATTACATGTCCTAAAAAGTTCACTTCTTCCAACCAGAATTCACACTTCAACAACTTTGCATACAGTTGTTTCTTTTTCAGGATTTCCAATACAATCTTCAAGTGTTCAACATGTTCTTTGCTTTTAGGGTACACTAGCATATCATCAATGAACACCATCTAGATATGGATGAAAAATCCTATTCATGTAATCCATGAATACGGCTGGTGCATTAGTTACACCAAAAGGCATTACTAGATATTCGTAATGGCCATAGCATGTTCTAAAAGCAATTTTCGGTATATCTTCTTTCTTCACCCTTATTTGATGGTATCCAGACCTCAAATCAATTTTGAAGAACACCATGGCACCATACAACTGATCCATCAAGTCCTCAATCCTTGGCAGAGGATATCTGTTCTTAATTATCACCTTGTTCAGTTGCAGATAATCTACACACAACCTCATGCTACCATCCTTTTTCTTAACCAATAACACTGGTGCACCCCAGGGGGATACACTGGGTCGTATAAACTGCTTCTCTATCATCTCTTCAAGTTGTTTCTTCAACTCTACTAATTCTAGAGGTGACATTCGGTATGGTGCAATTGAAATGGGTCCAACTCCAAGTACTAGATCAATGGCGAATTCCACATCTCTTTCTGGGGGTAAACCAGGGATATCTTCAGGAAAAATGTCAGGAAATTCACACACAACTGGCAGATTTTTAATTTTTGATTCTTGCTCTCCTTTCGTTGAAAATAATAGCATGAATCCTTGAGCCCCTCCTTTTAAAGAGGCACTCATTTGGTTGGCGGTTAGAAATCTCAAATCCTCAGGATTCAAATTCACTGGTTCTTTAAACATTATAGTTTTATTATGACAATCTATTAGAACATGATTGTCAGACAACCAATCTAGCCCAATAATAACTTCTAAGCCAGAAATGGGTAAACAAAAAAGATTAGCCTTAAAGTCCCTACCATCTATGACAATAGGGCATTTCCAACAGGCTTTAGAAGTGACAATGGGATTATTTCCAGGAGTATGTACAAATAAGTCAAATGGCAGTTCTATCACATGTAATTTTATTTTTTCTACACAGTTATTGGCAATAAAGGAATATGATGCACCTGAGTCATACATAACAGTTAAAGGAATCTTATTAATGATACACTTACCTTCCACCATGGAATCAGAATGAGATGCTTCTTCTTCGGTGATTGTAAAAACCTTTCCTTTCGCCTTCGGCCTTCCGATTGCACTGTGTACGCCTCCCTGAGTATTTATGCTTATACCCGTACCTTCAGGGTTTTCCCTCTTTATTTCTGGATAATCCTTGATGTGATGACCTGGTTTGTTACACTTAAAGCAAACATAAGTGTTTTTACGACAATCCCTTTTCAAATGAGGTCCTCCATAGATAAAACATTTAAAATTTGATGCAGATGTCTGGTAATAGCTTCCAGTTGAAGCTTGGGGTCTGTTAGGAACAGATGCTGCTCCAAGCCGGTAAAATGGCACTTGGTAAGGCTTATTTCTCCTGAAGTCTCTTCTTTGATGATAGTGAGGTCCTCCACTTCTCATTTCTCCCGCCTTGTGAATAGGCTCATGACTTTTGGTCATTCTATCCTTATGATCCTCTTCAAAGATCCTGCAATGATTTACCAATATAGAAAATTCACGAATTTGCTGCATTTGTATAGCTTCTTTAATTTCTGGACGCAATCCATTTACAAACTTTGCGCACCGATCACCTTCGTTAGTAGCATCATTATAATGAGAATGAAAACGAGACAGCTTTTCAAACCTGGATGCGTATTCTCCCACGGTCATATTTCCTTGGGCAACGACAAGAATTCAAATTGTCTTTTCTCTTTAACATCAGCTGGAAAGTATTTCTCCAGAAACATATCCTTGAAATGATCCCAAGTGATCTCTATGTTGTTGACTTTGAATTATCTACGCATGTTATCCCATGAATGTTCAGCATCCTCAGATAAGGCTTAAGTAGCAAAGACTACCTTATCAGCTTCATTACATTACAATGCTCGAAAGATCTTCTCTATCTCTCGAATCCAGGTTTGTGCTCCATCAGGGTTATATCTGTTAGGCAATCCCTAGTGTATGAGCAGCGGAAATACAAGGATTCCTAGAGGATTTGCAAAGCGCCGTGTTTCAAAGCATAAGACAAACACACACAAAAATTGTGTTTTAGGATTACCTCTTGAAGAATATCGAAGCAATCGTAGCCTCGTCCTTTAGGAGTCCACACGAGTACTCCCGCCAGAAATGCTACACCTTCCAAATGCTAGTTTGACGGCGTGTAGCTTTTGTAACTTTTGCGTATTTTTGTGTCTCTTTTTGGGTAGACGCCTATGAACATCTTATGCTCTATTTATATGCTTAGGTTTGACCTAATTTGATCTCTAAAGAGTGGGCTCCTTACTCATTCTAAATGAGTTAGGCCCAATAGTCTTATTTTAGTCCAACTAAAATAAAAAGCTATTTTTTGATGGGCTTACTCTATGTGTGTGACCCTATAGGTAAACATCTTATTATTAATATAAAATAAGAGCGGCATCTAGCAATGCATCATTATGTCCGAATATTATTTATTAACAACATAACCTATAAGTGATAATTATTTTTTTATGTTTGTTCCTTTTGTCACGATATCCTAATTGGACCCAAGGCATGGTCGTGTCATCCTTGTACGGTCCAATTTATTTTACTTGATACCGGAGTAGACTTTATCCAAATAAATATCTAATATTTATTCTTTCTAGCATGGCCATGCATTTCCTTAGTCTTACTCTATCAAGTGGCCTATAGATATCACCCCTGTCACATAGAAGAGACAAATCCCATCTACATCACTCATATCCCTCTGTATAATTTGTACATTGCCTAACCACAACCTTTATAGTCCTTTTATTACAGAAGATGTTTGATTGAATTAAAATAATAAACTCCTTATATAGGAATCGTAGTAACTTCAGGTCAAAGGACTATATATACCATTATCACATTGAGAATCGTTTATGACATTCATGTAACGATCCATGTAACGTTTGTAACGCCCCGAAACGTGGATTAAAATCTTCGAGTAAATTTTTCGCTTTTTCGAAAGATCATTTTAAAAATTATAAATTTAATTCAGAGTTTATATAACAATTAATAACAGCGGAAAAATTATCATACATACTAGTCGTGAATAATTAAATTCAAGAAAATATTTAAGTAGCGGAAACGATTGTGAAGATAATGGTACATGACATATTATATTTATTACAACCCATAAATTCAAAGTTCAGGTAATAAAACAAATAGACATCCATCATGGCATCACTCTGCATTCTGCGTGTCATTCACTGTAAAAATTAATGTAAGAGTGAGACAGAATATAGAATAAATATAAAATAGATAAAATTGCACAAACACAATCAACAATTCATAATGATATGATGAATATGCCAAACAAGTCCATTAATAGATCTTTAATTAGTCAAATGATGTCATGCTGGATCCATTTGGTCTTGGTGGGAATACTGCAGTAAAAGTCTCATAGAGACACAAATAGGGCTTTAGCATATACCATGAATCCCTACACTCCATGGCACACAACATAATAGGGCTTAACTCATCATAGAGTAACCCCCCACCAGGGTAGGCAATCATGGAACCCCTAAATTCCATAGTGCGTCCAAATGCTTATGATGCATGAATGCCTTTAATTCTTTTAACATACCATGATATCCACATTTCCAAAACCTCTTGGATACTACAAGTCCTCAAGGAACACAATACACATAATAATTCACAAAATCATGGATTTACTGTTTCAACCACATATGTCAATAACCACAAGGCATTCATGTACATATATATTAATTATGTCATTCATAATTATTCACCATCACAATATACAAACTGTATGATACTCAACAACATTTATAATAATTCATAATCACTCAATAATTTAATAAATAATTTTTATACATAGAGAAAATATCATTTTCTTTCAAAATAGCCATTCTAAGTGACTTTCAGCATCCCCAACAGCAACATACATTAGCAAAATAGTCATAACATGGGCAAATCAACTCCTTTTTAGGTGATTCCACTTTCTATAGCTCAATAATACAATTATCTACAACTTTCATGAAGAACACAGTTTCAAATTCCGAACAGAAATATTACTTATTCACGAAATACCACACTGCCTCAAGGTGAGTTTTTCAAAACGTATATATATTAGTAATTTCAGTGTTTCTGGAGTTACAAAAATGATTTTTGCATGAAACCAGTTCTAAAATACTCTTAAAATAATTATCTACAACTTTCATGAAGACTCAAACAACTAATTCATACCACAAAATTCCCAGTATTGAAAACAAGATTCGGATTTCCAAAATTCCAGAATTTCAGAATTTCAGCTTGCACATACTTCAGTAATTTGAGCATAACTTGAACTACAAAAATTATTTTGATGTGAAACCACTTTCTAAAAATCCACAACTTAATTATCTACAACTTTCATGAAGACTTCCAAGGCTGATTATGCACGTACAGTTCCCAGTAAATCAATATATACACAAAACAAAGGATAAATCTTTCACATGAACATGCTGTAGTATTTTGGCTATAACTTTTTCTATACTTATTCAAATTACTTGATTCAGGTCTCAAAATTCAGATATCAAAAAGATCTACAACTTTCATGAAGAAGTCAGAGTCAAATTCACACGTTTTCAATATCAAAAATGAGCAACAAGTTACGAATAAATTCTGGAATCCTAGAATCAGCATACAATTCTACCCATTTCACAAATATTCACAACCCTGTCCCCTCTTACCTTAATGGAGGTTCCTAAAGTGGTTGAAAGTGTTGTATTATTGTCCTAGCTTCAGATCAAGAGTGAAATTGATGGAGAAAGTGAAAGAAAATAAGAGAGAGACTTCACTAACTTTAGCTTGTTCTAAGAATTCAGACTTGGGAACAAGATGTAGTGTTGATTTAATGATGTAAATGACAAGTGGGGGACAAGATTTTCATAATGGGATTGTAGTGGGATGTTAGGTGCATGAATTATGGTGATAATGGAGGTTTTAGGTGAGAAAAATGAGCTGGATTGTTGACCATTTCCGCAGCCTACATAATGTAGTTTGTTTGATTGAAGTAAATATCAATTCTGACACTGTTTTGGTATTTTAGGCATATGTCTCTTATATCTTAATGGATTTTAACAAATGTAGTCTTGTTGGAAAGATAAGACAACGAGGAACAACTTTGTAGTTTACGACTTTTTCAAATTCGGACTCTAACAAGGTATTAAAATATGTACAAGATGATATGATTGAAATAAAATATCAATTCTGACACTATTTCGGTATTTTGGACATATCTCTCTCATATCTTAATGGAATTTAACAAATTTGGTCTTGTTGGAAAGATAAGAAAAAGAGGAACAACTTTGTAGTTGGACACATTTCCAAATTCGGACTCTAACTAACAATTAAAATGTGTACAAGATAACGCATTTTGAGTGGAGTATGTGGCAATTTGATGAGAGTAATTGGAAAAGCCAAGGAAATTAATAACTAAGGAAATAGGTAATAAATTATTTGATTAACTTTTACCAAAGGTATAAAGTTAAAATTATTTACCATGGTAAAAGGTTAAATTGAAGATGTTGTCCTAACCAAAAATTTATGTAGAAAGTTGAGATAAAATGGATAATATCATTGATGGTCTAAATCAAAATGATTATACATGAGAATAAAATTTTTAGGATGTTACAATTCTCCCACCCTAATAAAAATTTCGTCCTCGAAATTTAATCATTACGCACTCCTCAGTGAAACAATTCTGGATATTGTGTCCTCATAGCATCTTCACGCTCCCAAGTCAGAGTTACATCAGTTCCTTGTTTCCATGCAACTTTTACCAGTGGTACATTCTTGTTCCTCAAGCGTTTATTCGATCTTTCTAGAATCTGTGTAGGTTCTGTGGAGATGGTCAGATTTTCTCTAACTTCAATATCATCAGCAGCAATCACATGGTTGGGATCTTGTACGTACTTCCTTAGCTGTGATACATGAAATACATTGTGCAGATTTGCCAGGTGAGGGGGAAGTGCAATCTGATATGCCACTGTACCAACCCTCTTTAGGATCTCATATGGTCCAATGAATCTCGGACTCAATTTCTTACTCTTCAATGCTCGACCAATCCCCTTGTGAGGTGAAACCTTCAAAAATACATGCTCACCAACTTGGAATTCAAGTGGTTTCCTCCTCTTATCATAATACTGCTTCTGTCTGTCCTGAGATGCCTTCATCTTTTCTCTCATCATTTCTATCTGTTCAGTAGTCTGCTACACAATTTCAGGTCCTAACGCCAAACTTTCACCAGTTTCTAACCAACAAAGTGGCGTTCGACACTTCCTACCATACAATGCTTCGAATGGAGCCATACCAATACTGCTGTGGTAGCTATTATTATACGTGAATTCAATCAATGGAAGAAACTGCTCCCAACTACCACCATGTTCAATCACACAAGATCGCAGTAAGTCTTCTAAACTTTGTATGGTACGTTCTGACTGTCCATCTGTTTGGGGATGATAAGCTGAACTCAATCGAAGCTTTGAACCCAATTCCTGATGCAAGCTTCCCCAGAATCGGGAAGTGAATCTTGGATCTCTATCTGACACAATACTTGATGGTACACCATGTAGTCTTACGATCTCCTTCACATATAACTGTGCCAACTTTTGTAAAGAGTTCTTCATATTCATTGGGAGAAAGTGAGCAGACTTTGTCAATCTGTCTACAATAACCCAGATTGCATCATTCCCTGAACGTGTTCTTGGTAACCCTGACACAAAGTCCATTGAGATGTCATCCCATTTCCAGACAGGAATCTCTAATGGTTGCAGTTCACCAGATGGCTTCTGGTGTTCTACCTTGGCTTTTTGACACACCAGACATGAAGCCACATATTCAACTATCTCTTTCTTCATCCTTGGCCACCAAAAGCTTTTCCTCAGATCTTGATACATCTTAGTTGATCCAGGATGAATGCTCAACATACTTTTATGCGCTTCTTCTAGAATCGTCCTTCTCAGATCAACATCATCTGGTACACAAATTCTATTCCTGATCCTCCAAATTCCATCTGATCCTTCTTGTAGTCCCATATCTTTTCCATTCGCCTGTAATTCTCTCAACTCCTGTAATGACAAATCTTCTTTCTGTCTTTCACCTAACAGTTTCAGGAAATCATTGGTTATTTTCAAAGTCCCCAAAGTCATACTCCTTGAAGATTTTATCTCTACACCCAAGTTCATGTCTCTGAACTGTTCTATCATCTCTATTTCTTTTATCATCAAAGATGCCATATGAATGGACTTTCGGCTTAGTGCATCTGCCACCACATTTGCTTTTCCTAGATGGTATTTCAAATCAAATTCATAATCTTTAAGAAATTCCATCCACCTTCGCTGCCTCATGTTTAATTCTTTTTGATCGAACAAATACTTCAAGCTCTTGTGGTCACTGAACACTTCAAACCTGACTCCATACAAATGGTGTCTCCAGATTTTCAGAGCAAATACCACTGCTGCCAATTCTAGATCATGCGTCGGATAGTTCATCTCATGTGGTCTCAACTGTCTAGAAGCATAGGCAACCACCTTTCGTTGCTGCATCAAAACACATCCTAAGCCCATTTTGGAAGCATCACAATAAACTACGAAATCTTCTTGTGGGTTAGGTAAGGTTAAGACTGGAGCAGATGTAAGCTTCAACTTCAGTTCTTGGAAACTTTTCTCACATTCTGGCGTCCAAGAAAAAGGTTGATTCTTCCGGGTTAGCCGAGTCATTGGTAGGGCAATTTGAGAAAACCCTTCAATGAATCTCCGATAATAACCAGCCAATCCCAGGAAACTTCGTATCTCAGTGACTGAAGTAGGTCTCTCCCAGTTTACCACAGCTTCTATTTTAGAAGGATCCACAGATACTCCTTCGTTTGAGATTACATGGCCTAGGAATTTTACCTCTTTCAACCAGAATTCACATTTTGATAACTTTGCATACAACTGCTTCTCCTTCAAAATCTGCAATACCACTCGAAGATGCTTTTCATGTTCCTCTGCAGTTTTTGAATAGATCAGAATATCATCAATGAAAATGATGACAAATTGATCCAAGTAGGGATGAAATACTCGATTCATGTAATCCATGAATACGGCTGGGGCATTGGTCACTCCGAAGGGCATCACAAGGTACTCGTAATGACCATATCGTGTTCTAAAGGCTGTCTTTGGAATATCCTCAGACTTGACACGAATCTGATGATACCCCGATCGTAGATCAATCTTGGAAAACACTGCAGCACCTCTCAATTGATCTATCAGATCATCAATTCTGGGCAAAGGATATCTATTCTTCACTGTCAATTTATTCAGTTGATGATAATCTACGCATAACCTCATGCTTCCATCTTTCTTCTTGACGAGCAATACTGGCGCTCCCCATGGTGACACACTCGGTCTGATGAAATGCTTCTCCAGCAACTCTTCAATTTGTTTCTTCAGTTCCGCCAGTTCAATTGGTGCCATACGGTATGGAGCTTTAGACACTGGTTCTGCTCCTGGAATTAAATCAATGGAGAATTCTACCTCACGTTCTGGAGGTAAACTTGAGACATCTTCAGGAAATACTTCAGGAAATTCAGAAACAACCGGCATCTCGATTGCTTTAGGTTCACCATCTTCTTTGTAAAGAGTGAATAAAGCAAACAATTGACTTTCACCTTGTAATACATAGGTCTTGAGGTTGTCAGAATTTAGATTTTCTGATGGAAATATCACGGTCTTGTTGTGACAGTCCACCAAGACTCGATTTGTCGATAACCAGTCCATCCCCAGAATCACGTCCAGATCCTTCAAAGGTAAACAAACAAGATCGACAAGAAAGCGTCTACCTTCTATGAGTATAGAACATTCGTTACACACCTTAGCAGTTCTAAGTTGTGTACCGGTGGGAGTAGAAACAATCAGATCATATGTCATAGGCTTCACAGGTAATTGAAGGCGTCTAACACACTCATCAGAAATGAAAGAATGCGTAGCACCAGAATCAAATAACACAGATAGGATTGTACCATTAATGTCACACTTACTTTGTACGAGGTCATCAGCTTGGTCTGCCTCTGAACCGCTGATGGCATAGACTCTCCCAGCTGTTTGTTGCAACCTCTGATCTGTGGACTCCCTGTTCTGTCTTGGAGGTTGGGCAGTACGTGTGTCTTCTCCTCGGCCTCTCTGATAATTAGAGCCTCTTGGTTCACTCATAGTGTTCCTGTTGTTGTTTTGATTGTTCTGCGGACAATTTGGACTGATGTGTCCTTTTTGGTTACATCGGAAGCAAGTGACCTCTTCAAGACGTCTGTTACAATCACGTACATGATGATTACCTCCACACTTAAGACACCTCATGTTATTGTGTCTATCAAAAGATGACGATGATGATGATCCGCCTGTGGAGCGATTTGGATAGAACGATCCTCTTCTTTTGAAATCAACTGACTGAGGTTTTAGTTGTCTATTGGCCTTTTCATGTGCCAGTCTGGCTTGATGATTCTCTTCAAAAATTCTGCATTTATTGATCAAAATGGGAAAACTCCGAATTTCTTGGTACCCTATCGCTTCTTTGATTTCCAGATTCAGTCCGTTCTCAAATTTAACACATTTCGATTCTTCGGCACCAGCCTGTTGAAAAGGAGGGTAAAAGAGAGATAGTTCTTCAAACTTTGCAGCATATTCTCCAACGGACATCGAGCCTTGTTTCAACTCCATAAATTCCAGCTCCTTGCGACTTTTCACACTTGCTGGAAAATATTTCTCCAGGAAACAGTCTTTGAAGTTGGCCCAGATCAAGGGTCTGTCAGTCTCGATCATACGGATTCTAGCATGAATCCACCAGTTCTCTGCCTCTTCCACCAACATATAGGTGGCATATTCCACCTTTTCGTATTCTGTGCAGGGCAATGCTCGAAAGATGCGCTCCATTTCCTTGGCCCAAAGATATGCTCCTTCTGGATTATAACCTCCTTTGAATTGTGAAGGCTTTCTCTTCAGGAAGTGGTCTAACCCATGGAGTCCTCCAGTGCTCCTTGGTTGATTTTGTCGTTCTATGGCTTCAGCTAAACGGTTGAAAGCTGCTGCCATATCGTGGTTGTTGTTGTTGTTGTTTCTTGCCATCCTATATTCGTAGTTTGGTTTATACCAATTCTAAGGGATAATATATCATATATAAATACTATATAACTATCATTATTCTACAGTTTATTAGTTAAACAATCAATCATATCACACATTTATCATATCATCAAGCGGTAATCAAAACAAATCTTTTTGCAATTAATCAGTCAGGCATAAGTCATATAGTATACATTTAGCATGTTATCAAGCAATAAATCAAACATTTTACATATTATGTCGAGAAACAGTACATGTCATAGCAATTGGTCCTGAATTTTTGAAAATGCTCTGATACCAACATGTAACGCCCCGAAACGTGGATTAAAATCTTCGAGTAAATTTTTCGCTTTTTCGAAAGATCATTTTAAAAATTATAAATTTAATTCAGAGTTTATATAACAATTAATAACAGCGGAAAAATTATCATACATACTAGTCGTGAATAATTAAATTCAAGAAAATATTTAAGTAGCGGAAACGATTGTGAAGATAATGGTACATGACATATTATATTTATTACAACCCATAAATTCAAAGTTCAGGTAATAAAACAAATAGACATCCATCATGGCATCACTCTGCATTCTGCGTGTCATTCACTGTAAAAATTAATGTAAGAGTGAGACAGAATATAGAATAAATATAAAATAGATAAAATTGCACAAACACAATCAACAATTCATAATGATATGATGAATATGCCAAACAAGTCCATTAATAGATCTTTAATTAGTCAAATGATGTCATGCTGGATCCATTTGGTCTTGGTGGGAATACTGCAGTAAAAGTCTCATAGAGACACAAATAGGGCTTTAGCATATACCATGAATCCCTATACTTCATGGCGCTTAATTACCGAAGTACACAATATCATAAGTAGGACTTCTGCATAAACCATGAATCCCTACACTCCATGGCACACAACATAATAGGGCTTAACTCATCATAGAGTAACCCCCCACCAGGGTAGGCAATCATGGAACCCCTAAATTCCATAGTGCGTCCAAATGCTTATGATGCATGAATGCCTTTAATTCTTTTAACATACCATGATATCCACATTTCCAAAACCTCTTGGATACTACAAGTCCTCAAGGAACACAATACACATAATAATTCACAAAATCATGGATTTACTGTTTCAACCACATATGTCAATAACCACAAGGCATTCATGTACATATATATTAATTATGTCATTCATAATTATTCACCATCACAATATACAAACTGTATGATACTCAACAACATTTATAATAATTCATAATCACTCAATAATTTAATAAATAATTTTTATACATAGAGAAAATATCATTTTCTTTCAAAATAGCCATTCTAAGTGACTTTCAGCATCCCCAACAGCAACATACATTAGCAAAATAGTCATAACATGGGCAAATCAACTCCTTTTTAGGTGATTCCACTTTCTATAGCTCAATAATACAATTATCTACAACTTTCATGAAGAACATAGTTTCAAATTCCGAACAGAAATATTACTTATTCACGAAATACCACACTGCCTCAAGGTGAGTTTTTCAAAACGTACATATATTAGTAATTTCAGTGTTTCTGGAGTTACAAAAATGATTTTTGCATGAAACCAGTTCTAAAATACTCTTAACATAATTATCTACAACTTTCATGAAGACTCAAACAACTAATTCATACCACAAAATTCCCAGTATTGAAAACAAGATTCGGATTTCCAAAATTCCAGAATTTCAGAATTTCAGCTTGCACATACTTCAGTAATTTGAGCATAACTTGAACTAAAAAAATTATTTTGATGTGAAACCACTTTCTAAAAATCCACAACTTAATTATCTACAACTTTCATGAAGACATCCAAGGCTGATTATGCACGTACAGTTCCCAGTAAATCAATATATACACAAAACAAAGGATAAATCTTTCACACGAACATGCTGTAGTATTTTGGCTATAACTTTTGCTATACTTATTAAAATTACTTGATTCAGGTCTCAAAATTCAGATATCAAAAAGATCTACAACTTTCATGAAGAAGTCAGAGTAAAATTCACACGTTTTCAATATCAAAAATGAGCAACAAGTTACGAATAAATTCTGGAATCCTAGAATCAGCATACAATTTTACCCATTTCACAAATATTCACAACCCTGTCCCCTCTTACCTTAATGGAGGTTCCTAAAGTGGTTGAAAGTGTTGTATTATTGTCCTAGCTTCAGATCAAGAGTGAAATTGATGGAGAAAGTGAAAGAAAATAAGAGAGAGACTTCACTAACTTTAGCTTGTTCTAAGAATTCAGACTTGGGAACAAGATGTAGTGTTGATTTAATGATGTAAATGACAAGTGGGGGACAATATTTTCATAATGGGATTGTAGTGGGATGTTAGGTGCATGAATTATGGTGATAATGGAGGTTTTAGGTGAGAAAAATGAGCTGGATTGTTGACCATTTCCGCAGCCTACATAATGTAGTTTGTTTGATTGAAGTAAATATCAATTCTGACACTGTTTTGGTATTTTAGGCATATCTCTCTTATATCTTAATGGATTTTAACAAATGTGGTCTTGTGGGAAAGCTAAGACAACGAGGAACAACTTTGTAGTTTATGACTTTTTCAAATTCGGACTCTAACAAGGTATTAAAATATGTACAAGATGATATGATTGAAATAAAATATCAATTCTGACACTGTTTCGGTAGTTTGGACATATCTCTCTCATATCTTAATGGAATTTAACAAATTTGGTCTTGTTGGAAAGATAAGAAAAAGAGGAACAACTTTGTAGTTGGACACATTTCCAAATTCGGACTCTAACTAACAATTAAAATGTGTACAAGATGACGCATTTTGAGTGGAGTATGTGGCAATTTGATGAGAGTAATTGGAAAAGCCAAGGAAATTAATAACTAAGGAAATAGGTAATAAATTATTTGATTAACTTTTACCAAAGGTATAAAGTTAAAATTATTTACCATGGTAAAAGGTTAAATTGAAGATGTTGTCCTAACCAAAAATTTATGTAGAAAGTTGAGATAAAATGGATAATATCATTGATGGTCTAAATCAAAATGATTATACATGAGAATAAAATTTTTAGGATGTTACAACGTTCTCATGGTGGGTCTGTCCAGTACATCATTACTCTTAATGTGTACCCATGTGAAGACTTGATATCATTTATATCCATGATCTGTGAGATCAGATCATTTGTACACTCACACACTAGTCTTAATGTATTTACATGTCTCCACGTAAATACTTGACTAGGGACATTTTAGGAATAACTCTCATATGACCTATTACTCCAAGGATAAATAAAGGTTGTTAAACTATTTAACAAAAAATGACTTATTCAAAATGATGCGACCTATATAGGCTTTTAGTGCATATTTCTAACAATCTCCCACTTGCACTTAGAGCCGATAAGGTTAATGCCCAATGACGTCTACAGTGCCTTTATGCTTTTACTATGTAAGCGATTTTACTAGTGGGTTCCCAATAATTTTATTGGTATGCACATTGCATATTTTCACATCTTCTAAAGATGGAACTATTTAAGTATATGCTTGGATTTTCCTTATATTGTTCTATGGTTCTATTGTCATCATAGTGGAAACTCATAGGATACAAAACATTTAGAATGATTAAATGTAAATTGACTTCTTTTGTAATTTAACATAGCAAAATACTTAGATTTGTTAGTAGAACCAATGATTGTTTCTTGCTTTGAACCTTTCAAGCATACATCGTAACCATCTTGACAACATATATATTTTGATTGCAATCTTAAGTCTTTCAAATTAATCAAAAATTGAGATCGATGTAACCTTTACAACGAGCTCATCTTCCATTTATCAAGATTAAATCCTTAGTCCTTCTTAAGTGTTTAGGGATACTCTTGACTATAGAATGAGAATATTATTAGTTCTATAAGAAGCATGTCTTCTACATGTAATACTAGAACTATAATTGTGCAGTTACTAACCCTTTTATAGCCACAAGATTTATCTTCATTCTTTAATGAAGATTCTAGCTTCTAAAAGCTTGCTTTAGTCCATAAATAGAACATTTATAGTTCACATACCTTCCTAGATGTTTTAGGCATAAAAGGCCTTTAGGTTGTGTCACATACACATCCTCAAGATGATTTCCATCTTGACATCTATCTACCATATCTCATAATGGTAGTATACTGCTACAATAAGCAGGATCTAAATGGTTTTTAAGCTAATTGAATTTTGTCAATCTTGCTTTTAAAGGTACTTTTATTAACATCCATGTTTAGTTTTCCTTTTGAAAACCCACTTCCATCCTGTAGGTTTTACCCTTTAGGTGCGTCAACCAAGGATCATACCTTGTTAATATACATGGAACCCATTTCAAATCCCATGGTCTTATGCCATGTCTTAGAATCTAAACTTGCATTGGCCTCTTCATAAGAAGCTTGGTCATTTAGCAATATGCCTCCTTCCTGATTTATAAGATATCTATATCTTTTAGGTTTAGTGACATATCCTATTTGATCTTATGCAAGTCTTGTGCTACCGGAGCTAAGGATTTCACAACACTTTGTGATTTCTGCTCCAAGTCCATCCTTGACTTTAAAATGCTTTGTGATACTTGAATTTCTTCAAGTTCTACCATCCTCCCACTGATTCTTTAAGGGATGTACTCTTATTCAAGAATACAACATTCTAAGCAACAAGCCTTTTATTCTCAGGTGGATTGTAGAATTGATAACCCTTAGCTTTCTTTGGGTATCTCACAGAAGACATTTATCTAATTTGGATCTAACCTTGTCAGAGTTGGATACTCTATAGAAGCATCATAGTTCCAAATTATTAGTAAAGACATACTAGGTTTCTTCCTAGTCCATATCATATATGGTTTCTTTAAGAAAGTCTAAGATGGAACATGGTTAAGTGTGGAAATTTTGTTAATAAAGGAACGTTGAAGGAGTTAGAGATGTTTGATAATAATCAATAATCAAACTATGTCCAACAAGGTTTAATTTTTCCTCGTAGAGATGCTATTAAGGCATTCCATGAGGAATGAGTTAAGAGGTAATCTCTCACTCTATTAGATAGTTATCAAACTTATAACTCAAATTATTTGCTATCTTAATCCAATCAAGAGCTTTAATTGTCTTGCCAATTTGGTTTTTCACTTCATTATGAATTCTTTGAACTTTTCAAAGACTTTCTAACTTATGTTACATAAATCCATACTCATTGACTTTTCAATTAGTATGTTGAAGTATTGAAAAACATATCTAGTTATTGTTCCTATAGTCCCACATACATCGTTATGTATTAGATAATAGATTACTCATCTTTTCAATGAATGAGGTCTGAATTATCTCTCCAATAAATCAGATTTACATGTCTCCATTGATTCCAAAATCAAAAAGAGTCCATATAACCACATTAATGGTATTTAAAAAATGTGTTTCTTATCCATTTGCCTTAGGAGACAATACCATGTAAGTAAGGTTCAAAATCACTTATTTTAACCTACTTTGGCAGTTGTTATAAATGGGTGTTTTGAGATTTAGGATGTGGAATCCATTACTCAATTGTGCATCAACATCCATTTGAAGAAATAAAGTTATTTTATAATAAGAAAACTTGTCTAACAAGAAATAATATGCACAATGTCTAGTTCACTAACTAGCCCAATAGGTAAAGATCTTCTTTTTATTGTAGCAACTTTTGCTCAATTTTACACAGATTTCTCCACCCTTAACAAGTGATCTACTTCCTTGATCTTTCAAAATTTGAGATCTACTACTAGTATCTGATACTAATGTTAGTGAAGTAAAATAACTTGACTTTTATAACATGACCTGTAGTGGAAGTCTTACTTCCCTTTCTTTTGAATTCCTTCAAGTTCTTTAGACAAATTATTTCAATGTCTTATTTTGGCTAAAACTGGAAACAATTTCCTTTCTTGATCACCTTTTAGACTTCCAGACTAACTTGGCCTTCATAAAGTCTGTGTACGATCATATCGTATATCTCCCATATATTCATATTGCCTTTTACAGCTCAGAGTTTATGCAGACTCCATAGGGTATTCAAGACCCAACCATAGATGATATATAAGCCAAACATGACACACTGCCGCTTCATCTTTAATGAAGATAATTCTCAAGTCTCAATACCTATCTAGGCATTTTTTTAGATAAAGTGTCCTTCCAAAGGATAGATTGCAACAAAACAATATTTGGTATATCATAAAACAAATTACATGCAAATCTATCACTTCTATTTAAAACATATTTAAATTTTGGTCATTAAATAAATATGTTGTCTCCCACTATTTTGATTCAAAACAAATACCCTCACTGAATCATAAAAAATCCCATTGGAAGATTTTTCTAGTGGGCCAAGATCCATATTTGGCCTAGTGTTGAGTCAGCTTTGGCTGATCGCCCAACCCTTGGTTATTTAGGTAGGAAACACATTTCCAATTGCATCTCATGCAACTCTTGGATGATTGAGTGGGTAACTCTTTACCCTTATTCATCTTATGATTTTAAGCTCAATCCTTACGCCTCTAAGTTATTTTCAATCCAATTGAAAAACTTAGTTAAGTTTAGGCCTAATAAAAACAATTTGGATATTACAATTATCCCATCGCGCCTTACTAATATAAATGATAGCACCCTGCTTTGGCAGGCCCACTATTTATTGACATTAGTCTCGATGAGTGTTACTTATTAGAAGGCATTTAAACTTAATATTAACGCTTCTAGGTTCTTCAATCTGATTAAAATTACCTAGATAAGTCCAATAAAAAATGGTTGGATAATCCACACAACCAAAAAAACCCCAAACAGCTACCTCAAAATAGCGACCACCATATGCCGTCGCTAAATAGCGACCGTGTTAGCGACCGTCTCGTAACAAAAGGGACAAGAATTTGTTAGCGACTACATTAGCGACCGTGTATAATACGCGGTCGCTAATCCATGTCAACACCGTCGCTAGAAGGGTCGCTATTGTTTAACTCCACCATTTTTTCTTTCCCGCCCTGGTTTTCAGTTCGCGGCAAACGTTAGCGACCGTTGTTTATCGTCGCTAAGGTTCCCTCCAACTAAAGCGACGGTCAGGCCGCGTCGCTATGGTTTGTAATAGTGACGGAGGCGTACATCGTCGCTACTATATGAAATAATTAGGGACGGAAGTACAATGCCGTCGCTAATAATTCGTGACGGTTGGCAGGTACCGTCGCTATTTATGAAGATATTAGTGACGGTAAGCTCTGCCGTCGCTATGTTTTCGTCTTCCCTCCACACTATTGAATTTAAATAATGGAAGTTAGTGACGGGGTTGTGAAACCGTCGCTAAGGTTCATGATATTAGTGACGGTATTTGTTTGCCGTCGCTAATGTTCAGGGGATTAGTGACAGAATTAGTTTGCCGTCGCTACATGTTTTAATTGTAGTGACGTTTTTATCGACGGTGGAATACCGTCGCTAAGGGTTTCTCATACTCGAACAGTGCCTCTCCCTAATCATTTGCCCTAACTTTCAATCCCTCCCTTCCTCTGTTTCCCTGAATCCCTCCAACTCCCTCCCTTCCTCTGTCCCTTCCTCAGAGTTCCTCCACCCGTCTCCTCCCTTTTTTCCTCCTCTGGCGTCACTGTGTCTCTCCAACGCTCTCTGTGTTCCTCCGTTTGAAGCTCCTCACTGAGTTTCTCTCTCACAAACCTCCGGTCCAGCTCCAACCCTCTCTGGCTTCCTCCGTTTGAAGGTCCTCACTCAGTTTCTCTCTCAGAAACCTCCGGTCCAGGTCCAACCCTCTCTGTCTTCCTCCGTTTGAAGCTCCTCACTCAGTTTCTCTCTCACAAACCTCCGGTCCAGCATCCTCTATTTGAAGCTCCCTCCAACAGCTCCTTCTCTCTAGTCAAGGTGTGTTCGAATGACTTATTCCTTTTTCGTTTTATGTAGTTGATGTTTGTTGTAATAAGGTAGTTTATTCCTTTAAAACACTGTACAGAAAAGACCAAAGCCAAAAAGAGAATAATGTGCAACTAAATTTTTTTCAGTAGAAAATTGAAGAATATTTAGACAAACATTATGAGGAGGATGAAAAGAATATTATTCACTTAACAATTCACATCAACAAATAATATTTGGAAACATAGTTAAAGAGGGAGGCATCAGGTGCTCATATCGTTCCATGATGAAAAGCTGCACTTGATCTTCTTGTGATTATGGAACCTGGGTTCTCTAGGTGTAGTTGGACTCTTGATTGACCTTGAGGATACAAAAAGAACCAATATGAGATAAACATTCTAAAGAGAATATTATTGAATAGGTGCAACTGAATCAATCCTTACCTCCAGTGCATAAAAGGCCTATCAAAATATGGCATTGGTTGTGCTTTTGGAACAAGCTCCCTCCTTAACCTTCTGATTTCTTCCTCTTCTGCTAACTATAGTGGAGTGAAACATACAAGAAATCAGTACTTACTATTTAGTGAAAGGAAGGAAGGATGATAAATCAGATCAAGAATATATGGATAGTAACAGTGCACCTTCTGCTGTCTTTCCCTTTCCATCTTGTATTGCTCTATTAAGCTCAACTTTTCTGCCACCTGCATAATTCAATATTCATTAATTCTTGTTTCCGTACTCCTACTGTCGACATCTTCTGAAAATGAAATATAACTCAATCGACAATTCAACATGACAAGTCTACTAATTCAGCTTTAAAGTTATCCCTAGGCTAGGAGCTTAAAATACAAGCATTTGTGCAAAAGTAAGAAAAACAATGCCAACACAAAGATATAAATAGGGATGAAAAAAAGCTGATACAGATGAAACCAGCACCTGATGGTCAAACTCAGCGCGATCCAGTGCCCGTACATCACTGTGAAGCTTCAGGTCAACAGGCCTTGTGTTTTCCTTTACTGCAGGTTTTACCAAACACTGAAATAGTAGCACCAAAACATGTCAGGTAATAATGAATATATATCATGGATTTGATGAATTATTGTTTTTTGGATCATAATTTACCTCTGGTTCATCCGTTGTCCAAGGAAGACCCTGTGCAATAGGTATCCTTTGCTTTTCTTCTTCTGCCATCATCTGTTGTACCTTCTTTACAAATTCTGCCTCTTTTAACCTTCCTCTTTGCTGCAATTTGCATTCCATTAACAATAAAACAAAATGTGAACTTTAAAATTATCAATGTATCAATCAATTTGCCAGAACCTACCTCAGTTCTTAAGTTGAATGGTTTCTGGTTGGTGACTCTCTCCTGCTTCTTTTTCCACCTCCTTGTCTCAAAAGTGCTTGATGATTCCAGGCTCTGAAACAATCCATTCAATTAAAATTCATTCATTCAATACTCTGATTGGCAGATTACTGAATAAACCATTAACAGTTCTGCATTTTCGCTAATTAAAAAATTACAAAAAATATCAGTTTCACTAAAGCCTTACATTTGTCCTGCTTCTGCGCCCCCCATTTGAAGTTCTGCTACACACACTGCACCAAGATGAAAAATACACTCACAACACAGAAATCAACACTGTTCAAAGCATTAACACTCACTGACAATTCAGCATTCAGTAAATTGGATTGATGCATACATCATAATAGCATATGTTAAATATGTGCTTCCACCTCAATTTAGTTTCAAACAACTTGACTTTTTATAACCTTGAAACACCAGAATATCTATCATTTTCTGTCAAAATGGATCAAAACTAAAGTCTAAACCAAACATGGATTCAGAAGAATGAAATCCAACCTTCCACGGCTACTACCCCAGGAAGAAAAAACCGACACCCGATTATCCAAGCCAAGGTTTTCAGAGGTCAAAACAAAGCTCGGTGGGCAAAATGAGGAACCACCACCACCAGCAGCAGAAACCTCAGTTTCAGAAGGTGCATGAAACTGCAACCCCGGCAATGCCAATTTCCCAACCTTGTTGTTATCGTTCTCAATAGACTCCTCCTTATGATCTTCTTCATCATCACCATCCTTACGTATAGAGAGAAGCTTCTCAAATACCTTAACCAAATTCATAACCTTCCCAGACAAGAGTGTTAAGGAGTTTGCGGGTTACGGTAAGGAACACCACTGGGTGAAGCAGAGTGTCTTGTGGGATTTGCCATATTGGAAAGACTTGTTGTTAAGACACAACATTGATGTCATGCACACTGAACGTAATGTTTTCATGAATATTTTTGACACTGTTATGGACATCAAAGGGAGAACAAAGGACAACGAGAAGAGTCGTCTAGACCTTCCGATTTGGTGTTCTAGGAAGGAGTTGGAGTTGAGGGATGCGGGACGTGGAAGAATGTTTAAACCCCATGCAAAGTATGCTTTAACTAGACCACAACAGATTGCTGTGTGTATTTGGATGAATGGGTTGACCCTGCCTGACGGATTCGCTTCTAACTTGAGTAGATGTGTCGACGTGAAGGAGGGCAGGGTGTTTGGCATGAAAAGTCATGATTGCCATGTGTTTATGCAACAACTACTCCCGTACGCGTTTCATGCCTTACCGAAGCCTATTTGGAAACCGTTAGTGGAGTTGAGTCACTTCTTTAAGGAGTTGACGGCTACTTCGTTGAGTGTGGAGAAACTTGTGAAGATGGAAGAAACTATCCCGGTATTGATTTGTAAGTTGGAGCAGATTTTCCCACCAAGTTTCTTTGACTCCATGGAGCATTTGCCTATCCATCTACCGTACGAGGCCTTGGTTGGTGGCCCAGTGCAGTATCATTGGATGTATCCATTCGAAAGGTGAATGCTTGGTGAACTCTTTAATTTCATTGCAAACACTTCTTATAATAGTATTTTCTAACTTAACACCGTCTTCTTAATGATGTTGAAGATTCTTACGCTCTTTAAAAGATAAAGTGTCGAACAAAGCCTGCGTTGAAGCTTCAATTTGTGAGGCATACTTAGTCGAAGAAATGACAACCTTTGCTTCTTTCTATTTTCCGACGGAGATAGAAACTAGAATGAGTAGAATTCCCCGTAATCTTGGGGTAGCCAGCCGCACAGGGTTTGATGAACAAATATCGATTTTCAACTATCCTGGTCACCCGGGGGGCAGGCTCACAAAATGTTACATTGATGAGAAAGATCGAAAGGCGGCTCACTTGTACATTCTTCTCAATTGCCCAGAAGTGGAACCCTTTATTGAGTAAGTCATAGAAGTTATATTATACATTCTTAACGTAGCTTTTATATTAAACTTATTTGTTTCTTTCAATAGCTTATACACAGATATGCTAAAAGTTGAGCAAAATGATTTAACTGATGACCAAATTCATAGTGAGGAGTCATCCAAGTTCGTTGGTTGGTTCGCGCAACATGTAAGACCCGTATACCAAGTGTTTTTAAGCCTATTTGCTTCTAACTCCCGTCAATATGGTAACAATGACCTACTTCTTATGTTGTACATAGATACAAGAGCCTAACAACCATATTGAAGATTCTTTACTCCAAGCCTTTTCTTGGGGGCCGGTGAAGACTGTTAAAAAATGGCCTATTTACTACGTAAATGGCTACAAGTTTAATATTCTTCAATGGAGTGAAGGGATGCGCACCCATAACTACGGGGTTTGTGTTAAAGGCACCGCCGGTCAGTTGGAAGAAGACTTTTATGGAGTGCTAACGGAGATTGTTGAAGTTTCATTCTCTGGACGACTAAGAAGAGATATTGTTCTATTCAAATGTGATTGGTTCGACAACACAATCGGTGTTGGAACAAAGGTTGACAACAACTACGGCTTAGTTGAGGTCAAGAAGAATGGTAGATATAAAGGGTTTGATCCCTTCATTTTTGCCCAACAAGCTGAGCAGGTTTATTACACCGACTTCCCGGGAGGACATCGGGACTGGTATGCAGTAATCAAGGCCAAGGCCCGAAGTCAGATCACTGACAATGTCTCCGAGGAGGTCGATGACGCTTATCAGCTTGCACCACACGAGCTTAACGATGCCAATTTGTTGTTCAACATTGATCCAGTCATAATGGATGAGACACTCGCCACTACGGGGGGTGAACACATTGACAAAGACCTTGTCTCTCGATCAAAACGGTCTAGGGCTGATTTGGATACTGATGAACTTGTTCAAACAGATAACCACAGTGACACTGAAACTGAGGGGGAATTTGAAACTGAAACAGACACAGAGTATGTAGTTGTTAAACATATATACATAGGTTTATATATATCCTGAGACTAACCTTTCTTTTTCATGATTTTATCCACAGATGACGGGACGTCGACTGCCCTTCAGTAGGGGTGGTGGGTCCAGGACCCCGGCTTCCCGTCTGGGGATGCAAACCCCAGGGCAGCAGACCACTCCATCACCACCACAGCGGACCACTCCATCCCCATTACAACAGACCACTCCATCACCACCACCACAGCAGACCACTCCATCACCAGTCCAGCAGACCACTCCATCACCACCACAGCAGACAACCCCATCACCCCCACAGCTGACCACCCCAGAGCAGACTCCTGGAGTTGGTGGCTTGGAGGACGATGGCCATCAGGCGACCCCACCTCCGGCATCCCCTCTGCCCATGTTGGTACCCGTGCCGGCCGGAGACGAGTAAGTGACTAAATTTCATATACTTTTATGTTATTTGTATGATACTTTATATTAGGGTTTAGTTGAAAGACTTGTTGGTTTATTGGATGTTACTTTAATTAGTACTTGTATAGATTGAATTGTACTGGGCACTCTTCTGTTTGTAACAGGGTAACTATTTAAACTTGGAAATGTTACATTTACAGGGGAGACTCTGCCGAAATTTTGGGTGACTCCCTAGATTGTGTGTTGTTTTACTCCTAACATAATTGTTGTCATTACAGCTTTGTTGATAGTAGTCGCACTACCAAAGCGATTACTAAGGTTTTGAAGGCCCAGTGGGATGGTCCATATATATCTTGGACAGATGCTGGGAAGGTTGTGCAAGATAGGTGGTTTGACACCTTCTCGGTAAGTTCCTAGCTCATTTATTGTGACTTGATTTGTAAAATAGACCCGTTATTAATTTTGATTTCTCAATTCATTTTACAGCGTGATTACCAGTGGGCGGAGGGTATGATTGATGAGATTAGGAAGGTCTTTGCCACAAAGACCTCCAAAATCATCAAGAGTACCCTTTGGAAGGTGAGGGACAAGGGTGAGCGCCCTCGTTGGATCCCGGAGGACCATTGGGACGGGATGGTCCAGAAGTGGGGCGGGGTCCCATTCCAGCAGGCGAGTGCTCGGAATAGGGCCAACAGAGCCGTCGATGCTGCAGCCTCGGTTTACACTGGGGGAAGCATTTCAACCCTCGAGCACAAGAAAAGATTTGTAAGTATATTTATGTTAAACATTTCTATTATGATTCGTCTTACATGTTTACAAATAATAATCTCAATGTTTTTTGTCCACCACAGGAGCAGAGGGAGCACCGGGAGCCTTCTTTGTTTGAGGTCATGCAAATGACCAAGAAGAACAAAGCCGGTGCATGGGTAAACCAGAAGACTACGGAGCTAGCGGTATTTACTTTTAACTGACACATGCTTTTAATTTACTTACAAATCAGCTTACTAATCTTATCGTTGTTTTTGAATTTACAGGAGGCATATCAGGCCAGGAGGGCCGAGAAGGAGGCGGACCTGGTGGCTTCCACTCCTGAAGGGGAGGTTCCTCCCACCCTATCTTGTTCTAACGACAACGCCATCTATATGGAGGCTGTTGGCGGTGTGAACAAGAAAGGGAGGGTGTTTGGATTGGGTGGCGTCGGCACGCAGCTGGCGAAAAAGGGGAAGACCCCTTCCTCTTCGTCTTCCTCTGGTCTTCCGACTGAGGTCGTTCAGGTAATTCAAAACCTGAACGATGAGCTACAGGAGGAGCGACGTCAGAGGCAGTTGCTGTTGGAGCGGCACGAGGCGGACCGACAGAAGGCCGAGGCGGACCGACAGCGGGCCGAGGAGCAGCACGCCGAGACTCGTCGGCAACTTGCTCAGCAGCAGGATCTACTGATGCAGTTGATGGCGAGGCTACCTCCCCCCACTTCCCAGGCGCCCCCACCACCACCCCAGGATCCCCCACCACCTTGATTGTAGTTCTTTTATTTATACACATTGTATATTTGATTTTTAGTTATGTTATATTTTCATTCAGTATTTATTTTGTCATTCTTTATATATTATGTCAATATTTATTGGTAATTACATTCAAATCACAAAGCCTTATTCTACCTATCATTAATAATTCAACCTATTTGATAAATTAATTTAATCTATTATTTTGTTTTTAATAATAATTTATTACTTCAAAAAAATTATTTTAATTTAATTATAAAATTTTATCAGCCAATACAAAATACAAAATATTAAGATATTTTTAAAGTTAAATTAACAAAACCAGTCAATATTGAATTAATTTTAAAAAAAATTAAAAATTCCCGTTAGCGACGGTTCACGTCCATCGCTGAATTATTAACACTAGCGACGGACATTGTGGTCGCTACCTGGCAACGACTAGCGACGGACATTGTGGTCGCTACCTGGCAACGAATAGCGACGGATATTGTGGTCGCTACCTGGCAACAACTAGCGACGGACGTTGTGGTCGCTACCTGGCAACAACTAGCGACGGAGGCTGTGGTCGCTACCTGACAACCACTAGCGACGGCCGTCGGTGTCGCTACATCGCAAACACTAACGACAGAATCCCTTGGTCGCTGTATCACTACCTATAGCGACGGACTCCCTTGGTCGCTGGTGGCTGTTAGTAGCGACGGGGTCTCGCGGTCGCTGTATGGCAACGCTTAGCGACGGCTGGAGTTATTGGGGCAGAGACGATTTTAGCGACGGCCGTACGCCGTCAATAATTTAGCGACGGTGTGTATGTGGTCGCTGATGTGTTTTCGACGAGGGTTTTAGCGACGTCCTCTTTCCCGTCTACGATGCCGTCGCTAATTGTGTTAGCGACGGGAATTCCATTGATTAGCGACCAATGACGTCCGTCGCTAACAGTTGTTTTTTTAGTGGTGCCAATTATCCATCATCCTTTACCAATATCAATAAAAGCATCCTGCTTTGGCAGAACCTACACTTTATTGAAACTAGCATTGATGACTGTTGTTTATTAGAACGCATTTTAGACTGTTCATACCTTTAGGCTTTTCCAATCCAATTGAAAAAAGTCTATTTGAATAAAACTTAATAATACTTGGATAATCCAATTATCCAATCATGTCCTACTAAACATAAATAAAGGCACCCAACTATGACGTGACCTGCACTTTATTTATATCAAGTTAGACATATTGGAAGGTATGATTGTCGGGCTTGAGGGATTTCAATTTTCTTATTGTTCATTACCGACTTTCATTAAACGCTTTAACGCAAAATAAAACCCCAAAACATGCAATCAAAATTGTGAGATGGTTATGCTCTTCCTAGAAAATAAAATAAAATAAAATAAACCTAAAGGAACTATGGTGTCTTGACTTCATGAAGTCCTACTTCTTGAAATCACCATCCTCCTAGAGTCACCACTCCTTTATTCCTTTCAAGGTCATATCCATCACCACTCTAGGTTTCTTCTAGGTCTCCACCTTGTTGGCTTTTCCAAGATTACAATGTAATAAAGAAAACTCGTTTTACATACGAGTGAAGGGTTGAGAGAAGAAATTTAAGAATAGAGAAAGGCACAACACGTAGATTGTATTTAAAATTAAATAAAAAAAATCTAAGACCATAACCATTCACCGCTGGACGTGTTAATTAATCAATTAATAGAGTAATCAATTGTATTTAAAATAAAATAAATTTCAAAACACATAATTAAACACGGGGGTCATAAAAGGAAAACTACGCAAAGAAGTTTGGCGGCTCTATTGACCGTTCAACAGACAGGGTCAAGGGGTGTTCCAACCCAAAAATTTAGTACTGTAATCAGGTTAGTTCCCAGGAAAGAGAGGTGGGTCCGGAGTGACCGCTTAAGTACCAAGTCTTTCCTAGCCAGAACGTCCCACTGACCATTAACAGCTCAAAATATTCGGTTATGATTTCAAACAATTTGAAATCTTTAATTTTGAAACGGCCAAAATTTAACTTTTAAACCTTATCTTTTGACCCTTACAATTATCCTAAAATAGGAATAGTCAAGGTTTAACTTTTAAACCTTATCTCTAGAGTCTCAACAATCATCCTAATTTTTAGGAACGATCAAGGTTTAAATTTTAGACCTTATCTCTAGAGTTCAAGATATTTTACTTCGAATCCTATTAAATTTGATAAAGATCTTATCTTTAATTTGTAACTTTTACAAATCCTATCAAATTTATTAAGGATTAAATATTTGATTTTAAAATTATTAAATTTAATAAAGATCTTATCTTCTATTTGTAACAATTACAAATCATATTAAATTTAATAAATATGAATCAATTTGTAACTCCTACAAATCACATTAATTTTAAAAAGATCACATATGATACAAATCCTATTAAAATTAATAAGAATAAATTATTTAAATTTGTAACTCTTATAAATCACATTAATTTTAAAAGGATCACAAAAAATGAAAATCCTATTAAAATTAATAAGAATAAATTATTTAAATTTGTAACTCTTACAAACTTTAATTTTAACAAATAATTAAAATTTTGATTTGTAACTTTTACAAATCGAATTTAAAATATAATATTAAAATCAAATATTTTATTTGTAACATTTACAAATAAATAAAATACCATTACGGCTAGGTTTCAACTTTTGAATCTTAGTTTTCATTACGGCTAGGGTTTAACTCTTAAACTTTCTAAACACAATCTCACATGAACAATTCATAATAGAAAAGAGAAAGCATATAGACGTCATTGCATACAACCCTTGATTTCAATTTAATTAAATAAACATAAAACATGCCTTATAATTAGAACACATATAAAACAATCACCATTGCAACATACAACATGTTCATATAATAAAGCACATCTCAAAAACATGTTCTTTAATTAAAATTTTGAGAAAATAAATCAATATACATAAAGTAAAAATATATTGATATTAGCTTTCAAAAGGTGCAACCTTTGCAACATATCTCATAAAAATGCAACCTTTACATAATATCTCATTAAAAATGCAACCTTTGCAACATATTTAATAAAAGATGTAACCTTTGCAAAAGGATTCAACCTTTACAATTCTTTTCATAAAAGAAATTTTATTTTTATTTTTACATGTTCTTTAAACAAATGTTTGCCCAAAACACGATTTTGCAACCAGGCTTTGATACCACTGTTAGGAAATTCCTAGTGTATGAGCAGCGGAAATACAAGGATTCCTAGAGGATTTGCAAAGCGCCGTGTTTCAAAGCATAAGACAAACACACACAAAAATTGCATTTTAGAATTACCTCTTAAAGAATATCGAAGCAATCGTAGCCTCGTCCTTTAGGAGTCCACACGAGTACTCCCACCAGAAATGCTACACCTTTCAAATGCTAGTTTGACGGCGTGTAGCTTTTGCAACTTTTGCGTATTTTTGTGTCTCTTTTTGTGTAGACGCCTATGAACATCTTATGCTCTATTTATAGGCTTAGGTTTGACCTAATTTGATCTCTAAAGAGTGGGCTCCTTACTCAGTCTAAATGAGTTAGGCCCAATAGTCTTATTTTAGTCCAACTAAAATAAAAAACTATTTTTTGATGGGCTTACTCTATGTGTGTGACCCTATAGGTAAAATACTCAGTTATATTAATAATAAACTATCTTATTATTAATATAAAATAAGAGCGGCATCTAGCAATGCATCATTATGTCCGAATATTATTTATTAACAATATAACCTATAAGTGATAATTATTTTATATGTTTGTTCATTTTGTCACGATATCCTAATTGGGCCCAAGGCATGGTCGTGTCATCCTTGTACGGTCCAATTTATTTTACTTGATACCGGAGTAGACTTTATCCAAATAAATATCCAATATTTATTCTTTCTAGCATGGCCATGCATTTCCTTAGTCTCACTCCATCAGGTGGCCTATAGATATCACTCCTGTCACATAGGAGAGATAAATCCCATCTATATCACTCATATCTCTCTGCATAATTTGTACATTACCTAACCACAACCTTTATAGTCCTCTTATTACAGAAGATGTTTGATTGTATTAAAACAATAAACTCCTTATATAGGAATCGTAGTGACTTCAGGTCAAAGGACTACATATACCATTATCACATTGAGAATCGTTTATGACATTCATGTAACGATCCATGCAATGTTCTCATGGTGGGTCTGTCCAGTACATCATTACTCTTAATGTGTACCCATGTGAAGACTTGATATCATTTATATCCATGATCTGTGAGCTCAGATCATCAGTACACTCACACACTAGTCTTAATGTATTTATATGTCCCCACGTAAATACTTGACTAGGGACATTTTAGGAATAACTCTCATATGACCTATTACTCCAAGGATAAATAAAGGTTGTTAAACTATTCAACAAAAAATGATTTATTCAAAATGATGCGACCTATATAGGCTTTTAGTGCATATTTCCAACAATATCCTCCCTTGAAACGAGGTGGATTGCACTTTTCGAATAAGTCCAGCCTTCTCAAGGCATCGTTACCTTGACCTTCACGTGCTCCCATTGCATTGATTAAGCGTTCTATAACTTCAGCAAAATCGTTTTCGGCCATTAGTTTCCTGTTTCACAGTAACTGAGATTTGTCACATCAATCACAGTTACTACTAAGTCAGATATTCTATTTTCTATTACCTACAAAGTTTATAGATAAAGCAAGATAGATATTTTCCCTAGGCTTATTGGATTAACTGCTCTGATACCACTTTGTAACGCCCTCTGTTACACCTTAATAAGTACTATAAAAATTCGTAATTTTTTTACTAAAGAAATGATTGTTAAAAGGAAACTACCGGAATAAATTACATACATCATTTCTGAAATACCTCATAAATATTATTAAAGCTTTATAAAGTAATTTGACATTCATCTGAAGAAAATAAATATTAAACATTATAAGAAATAGAGAAAACTCCATGGCCCAGAAGCAGTTACTTAATAACTTTATTTATTCATTGAACCACGGTATTCATACCGAGCTCCCTTTCTAGAATGCACTATTTACTGACAAGATTCTTCGATCCTTCCCTCTGAACCATCAATTTAAAACATATGAAACAAAAACACAAAGCAAGGATTGAGAAACAGAATATAATATTCTTGAATAAGACATAAGCAACAAAGGGTTTTCACAAACTAATACATAATAATATCAGTCACAATCACTTATGAAGGTATGAATGTTATGCAATATCTTCATCATAACTTACCTATATATATGGGCCCTTAAATTTTAATTTGCAGTAGGCCAACCAAGAGTTTACACTATTCCATAAGTCTGGATAATAATAATATGAACAGCTCAACTGGCATAGAAACACTTAGAGACTAGTCAGATTGAGAAAGTTTTTATTGTGAAAGTACCCGACACTAGGGAGCTACCCCAGGTCCCCTGAAGCACACTTTCACACCCTCTCATCCCAAGGTTCGTAATTAAGCCTCCTTTAATATATCCTCGATTTCTATAATCCGTCCCCAAACAATATCATTTTGTTACACTTTTATGATTTATGATGTATGAACTACTCGCGTATTTAGTTGGTTAAGGCTTTTAGAAACTCAATTATTAAATACCTTAAAGGTTTACAACATCATTTCAATAAACTGTACATTTTCTCAATTCTCTGAATTTCTGTCCCACAGAAATAAATTTGGTACAGTTTTTGAATCTCACTGAAATTGAGTTTCTAAGCCTTAAATATCTCAAAACTTTCTCATATAAAACTTTACATAATTTTTCTCAAATTTAATCTTAACAAGATCGAATTCTCAATTATTTCCAAATATCTTTAGTTATTAAGTTGGAAAAATAAAATAATTTTCTTTTGAAAATTTTATTTTATTAAAAGAGAATAATTTTTAAATCATTAACCAAAAATACTTAAAATAATTTCTAAGAAGAAAAAATTTAAAGTAATAAAAATTTAAAGAGTAAGGTAAAAAAATTCTTACTGAGTTTTAGCTTTCCGTCATGCTCGCTATATGCTCAAACTCCACATCACAAAATCATCAATCAAAATCAAGCATTATTAATCATAACTAAATATCATCAACCACATCAAATATTATTAATCACAATTAAATATCAATCAAAATCAAAGATTATTAATTATAAACAATTAAATATCACTCATAAATGTAATTCAAATCTTAATGATTATTTAGATTAATAAGATTGATTTTGAGTCTTTATAGTCCATTCCTCACATAGGTCTATGTACGTCCATATAGTCCAATCCTCGCATAGGTATAGTGCAGTCCATACAGGTCATAATAATCCAAGTCCTTGCATAGGTTCAGTCCAGTTCGCATAGGTTATCTAGGTATTTGCATAGGTATTTTAGAGTTAGTTACATCAGATATTTAATTTAAATTTTATTATAAATTTTAAGCTAAAAAGTTAATATTTTAAAATAATAATATTATTAAATTTAAAAGGAGTAGGGGACTCCTCCCATTATTCTTATGTCTTTCCATATTATATTCTTATCTCACTTCCCCTTACCTCTTGTATCCTAATTCGTTATTGAAGATCTGTACGCGTCTCGTCTTCGAGTTTTAAAACATACCAATTTCCTTTTAATATAGTTACAACATGAAAATTAAGATTACTACTTAAAGCAGAAATGATAACTTTTGAATAGTGAATAGTAAATAGTAAATCATGAATAGTAACAGTAAATAGTAAAACGTAAATAGTAACAGTAAATAGTAAATCATGAATAGTAATAGTAAATAGTAATAGTAAATAGTAATTTACTATTTGAATAGTAATTTACTATTTAGAATAGTAACTTAAAATAATATTATTTCCAGTATAATAATAGATTTCTAAAAATGATATAAAAATAACCCTAAAAATATAAAAGAGAGGTATTCTTACCTTAGGATTTTAGCAGAACCTCCTTCCAAAAATTATTTCTCCCTCTTACTTCCACCACTATCTCTCTAGCACTACTATATTAAGAAAATTTAATAAGAAAACTATGATTTCCTTCGTTCCTTCGCTCGATATTTATAGGAAAAAACTTACTGTGTTTGAATATTTTATTATAAAAGTACTATGCAAAACTTGAAATTTTCATATAGGTTACTGTGCAAAGTTTGAAAATTTCAGAAACGTATAGTGAAGACTTATGAGGTGGGGTGCGAATAGCAATTTAGGGGGTGGTGCAAATAGTAATTTAAGTGGTGCAAATAGTATTTTTTGTTTTTTTTAAATAAATTTTTTTAAAAAATAAATGCTGAAAAATATACTAATCAAAAACTTCTAAAGGTCTATGGTCAAATTCCATCCAGATTTTAATATAAAATTTTTTGAATTAATAAAATTAAAATAGGGGTGTTACAATATCAATCACAATCACATACACAATCAATTATGAATGTATGAATTTTATGTAATATCGTCATCTTACCTATATATGTGGGCCCTTAAAAATTTTTAATTCACACTGGGCCAACTAGGAGTTTACACTTTTTCATAATTCCAGATAATAATAACATGAACAGCTCAACTGGCACAGAAACACTTAGAGACTAGTCAGACTGAGAAGGTTTTTATTGTGAAAGTACCTGACACTAGGGAGCGACCGCAGGTCCCCTAAAGCACCCTTCCACACTTTCTCATCCCAAGGCTCCAAATTAAGTCTCCTCTAATGTATCCTCGGTTTCTATAATCTGTCCCTAGACAATATCATTTTGTTTCTCTTTGATGATTTATCAGGCATGAACTACTCTCTTATTTAGTTGGTTAAGGCTTTTAGAAACTCAATTATATTATTGGGGCCTACGAATCGCGACATAGCCACCTCAGTAAACTGTACTTTTTTAAATTCTCAAATAAGTTCTATCACACATATAAAATTCTAGTACAGTTACTTTTCAAATCACAAATTAAATCTCATCATAATTTGAGTTTCAAACCCTTAAATTTTACAACCTTCCTTAGAAAATGTATAGATCAATTCAAGATTTATTTACTAAAAACTCGAATTATCAATCTTTGAAACCATAGTACTTGAAAATTTTGTATAATACTTTTATACATAAAATTATACACATATATATATTAAGAGTTTAAAGCAAAATATTAGTGAAAGATATTCTTTTCATTTAAAATTTAAATGTCTTTATATATGTATACATGTATAAAAAATTGTTTTTATAAAATAATTTCTCTTTCTTTTTTCATTCTGATAAACTAATTAGAAAATCTTAATTTTAGTAAATATTTATTTTTAAAGATAAAAGAGATTTCTAAAAATTTATTTAGTTTTATTAAAAATTAAGAAATTTCTTAAAAGTAATTTGAATAAATAATTAAATTAATAAATAAAGAAGTAAGAGACACCACTAAAAAAACAACTGTTAGCGACGGAAGGAATTGGTCGCTAATCAATGGAATTCCCGTCGCTAAAACCATTAGCGACGGCATCACAGACGGGAAAGAGGACGTCGCTAAAACCCTCGTCGAAAACACATCAGCGACCACATACTTGCCGTCGCTACCATATTGACGGCGTAAGGCCGTCGCTAAAATCGTCTCTGCCCCAATAACTCCAGCCGTCGCTAAGTGTTGCCATACAGCGACCTCGGGACCCCGTCGCTACTACCAGCCACCAGCGACCACCGTATACCGTCGCTATAGGTAGTGATACAGCGACCAAGTCATTCCGTCGCTAGTGATTGTGATGTAGCGACCACAGTATCCGTCGCTAGTGGTTGCGATGTAGCGACGCCGACGTCCGTCGCTAGTGGTTGTCAGGTAGCGACCACAACGTCCGTCGCTAGTGTTAATAAGTCAGCGACGGACGTGGGCCGTCGCTAACGGGAATTTTTAAATTTTTTTAAAATTGATTCAATATTGACTGGTTTTGTTAATTTAACTTTAAAAATATCTTAATATTTTGTATTTTGTATTGGCTGATAAAATTTTATAATTAAATTAAAATAATTTTTTTGAAGTAATAACTTATTATTAAAAACAAAATAATAGATTAAATTAATTTATCAAATAGGTTGAATTATTAATGATAGGTAGAATAAGGCTTTGTGATTTGAATGTAATTACCAATAAATATTGACATAATAAATAAAGAATGACAAAATAAATACTGAATGAAAATATAACATAACTAAAAATCAAATATACAATGTGTATAAATAAAAGAACTACAATCAAGGTGGTGGGGGATCCTGGGGTGGTGGTGGGGGCGCCTGGGAAGTGGGGGGAGGTAGCCTCGCCATCAACTGCATCAGTAGCTCCTGCTGCTGAGCAAGTTGCCGACGAGTCTCGGCGTGCTGCTCCTCGGCCCGCTGTCGGTCCGCCTCGTGCCGCTCCAACAGCAACTGCCTCTGACGTCGCTCCTCCTGTAGCTCATCGTTCAGGTTTTGAATTACCTGAACGACCTCAGTCGGAAGACCAGAGGAAGACGAAGAGGAAGGGGTCTTCCCCTTTTTCGTCAGCTGCGTGTCGACGCCACCCAATCCAAACACCCTCCCTTTCTTGTTCACACCGCCAACAGCCTCCATATAGATGGCGTTGTCGTCAGAACAAGATAGGGTGGGAGGAACCTCCCCTTCAGGAGTGGAAGCCACCAGGTCCGCCTCCTTCTCGGCCCTCCTGGCCTGATACGCCTCCTGTAAATTCAAAAACAACGATAGGATTAGTAAGCTGATTTGTAAATTATAAGCATGTGTCAGTTAAAAGTAAATACCGCTAGCTCCGTAGTCTTCTGGTTTACCCATGCACCGGCTTTGTTCTTCTTGGTCATTTGCATGACCTCAAACAAAGAAGGCTCCCGGTGCTCCCTCTGCTCCTGTGGTGGACAAAAAACATTGAGATTATTATTTGTAAACATGTAAGACGAATCATGATAGAAATGTTTAACATAAATATACTTACAAATCTTTTCTTGTGCTCGAGGGTTGAAATGCTACCCCCAGTGTAAACCGAGGCTGCAGCATCGGCGACTCTGTTGGCCCTATTCCGAGCACTCGCCTGCTGGAATGGGACCCCGCCCCACTTCTGGACCATCCCGTCCCAATGGTCCTCCAGGATCCAACGAGGGCGCTCACCCTTGTCCCTTACCTTCCAAAGGGTACTTTTGATGATTTTGGAGGTCTTTGTGGCAAAGACCTTCCTAATCTCATCAATCATACCCTCCGCCCACTGGTAATCACGCTGTAAAATGAATTGAGAAATCAAAATTAATAACAGGTCTATTTTACAAATCAAGTCACAATAAATGAGCTAGGAACTTACCGAGAAGGTGTCAAACCACCTATCTTGCACAACCTTCCCAGCATCTGTCCAAGATATATATGGACCATCCCACTGGGCCTTCAAAACCTTAGTAATCGCTTTGGTAGTGCGACTACTATCAACAAAGCTGTAATGACAACAATTATGTTAGGAGTAAAACAACACACAATCTAGGGAGACACCCAAAATTTCGGCAGAGTCTCCCCTGTAAATGTAACATTTCCAAGTTTAAATAGTTACCCTGTTACAAACAGAAGAGTGCCCAGTACAATTCAATCTATACAAGTACTAATTAAAGTAACATCCAATAAACCAACAAGTCTTTCCACTAAACCCTAATATAAAGTATCATACAAATAACATAAAAGTATATGAAATTTAGTCACTTACTCGTCTCCGGGCGGCACGGGTACCAACATGGGCAGAGGGGATGCCGGAGGTGGGGTCGCCTGATAGCCATGGTCCTCCAAGCCACCAACTCCAGGAGTCTGCTCTGGGGTGGTCAGCTGTGGGGGTGATGGGGTTGTCTGCTGTGGTGGTGGTGATGGAGTGGTCTGCTGGAGTGGTGATGGAGTGGTCTGCTGTGGTGGTGGTGATGGAGTGGTCTGCTGTAATAGGGATGGAGTGGTCCGCTGTGGTGGTGATGGAGTGGTCTGCTGCCCTGGGGTTTGCATCCCCAGACGGGAAGCCGGGGTCCTGGACCCACCACCCCTACTGAAGGGCAGTCGACGTCCCATCATCTGTGGATAAAATCATGAAGAAGAAAGGTTAGTCTCAGGATATATATAAACCTATGTATATATGTTTAACAACTACATACTCTGTGTCTGTTTCAGTTTCAAATTCCCCCTCAGTTTCAGTGTCACTGTGGTTATCTGTTTGAACAAGTTCATCAGTATCCAAATCAGCCCTAGACCGTTTTGATCGAGAGACAAGGTCTTTGTCAATGTGTTCACCCCCCGTAGTGGCGAGTGTCTCATCCATTATGACTGGATCAATGTTGAACAACAAATTGGCATCGTTGAGCTCGTGTGGTGCAAGCTGATAAGCGTCATCGACCTCCTCGGAGACATTGTCAGTGATCTGACTTCGGGCCTTGGCCTTGATTACTGCATACCAGTCCCGATGTCCTCCCGGGAAGTCGGTGTAATAAACCTGCTCAGCTTGTTGGGCAAAAATGAAGGGATCAAACCCTTTATATCTACCATTCTTCTTGACCTCAACTAAGCCGTAGTTGTTGTCAACCTTTGTTCCAACACCGATTGTGTTGTCGAACCAATCACATTTGAATAGAACAATATCTCTTCTTAGTCGTCCAGAGAATGAAACTTCAACAATCTCCGTTAGCACTCCATAAAAGTCTTCTTCCAACTGACCGGCGGTGCCTTTAACACAAACCCCGTAGTTATGGGTGCACATCCCTTCACTCCATTGAAGAATATTAAACTTGTAGCCATTTACGTAGTAAATAGGCCATTTTTTAACAGTCTTCACCGGCCCCCAAGAAAGGGCTTGGAGTAAAGAATCTTTAATATGGTTGTTAGGGTCTTGTATCTATGTACAACATAAGAAGTAGGTCATTGTTACCATATTGACGGGAGTTAGAAGCAAATAGGCTTAAAAACACTTGGTATACGGGTCTTACATGTTGCGCAAACTAACCAACGAACTTGGATGACACCTCACTATGAATTTGGTCATCAGTTAAATCATTTTGCTCAAGTTTTAGCATATCTGTGTATAAGCTATTGAAAGAAACAAATAAGTGTAATATAAAAGCTACGTTAAGAATGTATAATATAACTTCTATGACTTACTCAATAAAGGGTTCCACTTCTGGGCAATTGAGAAGAATGTACAAGTGAGCCGCCTTTCGATCTTTCTCATCAATGTAACATTTTGTGAGCCTGCCCCCCGGGTGACCAGGATAGTTGAAAATCGACGTTTGTTCATCAAACCCTGTGCGGCTGGCTACCCCAAGATTGCGGGGAATTCTACTCATTCTAGTTTCTATCTCCGTTGGAAAATAGAAAGAAGCAAAGGTTGTCATTTCTTCGACTAAGTATGCCTCACAATTAGAAAGAACAATAAAGCATGTTTAACAAACATGAAGGCGACGGTTGTAACAACTTCAAGAACAAAAAAAAAAAAAAACTTAATCACAAAAGTAGAAGTCTAAAAGTACTTAACCACTCAACCGAAGTAGAAATCATCATCAATGAAAAGCTTAACCACAACAATAATAGAAGTTGAACAATCAATATAAGTGCTCAACCACATAAAGCAAAAGCTCATAACATCAACACTTAACCATTGAAGACAACAATGAAAATAACCAGCAAAAGGCTCAAACAAATAATGCCTATTAAGGTAGGATGTTAATCGTTAAGAGAAAAAAAAAACTAAACATGAGGTTTAATTACTCTTGACAAAATCAAGAAACAAAAATCAAATGCTTAACTACCTAAAATCACAAGGCATAAGAAAGAACAAGCCACATGAAGTTGAACAACAACAAACTAATTATACATGTAAAACATCAAATACTTGGTGTTCAAGAAATAAAGGCAGAGAGAGAAGCAACAATCATCCATATTGGAATTGTTAGACCTGTAGAGTAAATGGACATGCACACTTGTGCCAAAAAAAGATCTATTCTTTCACATTGCAGAAGCAAAGTATTGGCAGTTTGTTCCCCCGGAGGTGAGGTATGAAACAACTTTAGACTTTATTTGGTAAAATGAACTTGCGACTTGTGACTTATAACTTACAACATTTTATATAGCTTATAGTATTTCAGGTACTTAATTAAATCGAAGTTGTTTGATAAAACTAGTTTATAAAGTACTTAAATTGTATTAGATGATGACTTAAAAGGACATACAATATTATAACTATAGAGAAGTAAAAGTGATGATTGAAAAAAGATTAGAGTATAAATGATAATTGAAATGTTAGAAAAGTAGCTTATACCTTTCTTCCTTAAGAAGTTTTTTAAGAGCTAGAAGCTTATAACTTTTGAAAGGTTATAAGTTCCTCAGTAAGTTATAAACTACTTTTATCAAATAAAAAATTATACTCTACCATAAGCATTTAGATTAGTATTACTTATGCTGCTAAATCATTATAAATGTAGAGAAAATGTTCAATGCATTTAAAACTTCTGCTGCCAATAGGAGGAGAAAAGAATTGAGTTCAAAAAGTTCTACAACTGGGTATTCATTTCTCTACATCTAAATTCTGTGTTATTTCTCTGTTTTATTTAGTTAATATGATTAACATACATTCCAGGCCCAGCAAAGCAAAAGGGATCAGAACACTTCATTCACAAAGATCAGAACAACTGTAAGAGGCTAGGAATTTAACCAAACACTTCATGTGTCACTGAATCCAAAATTGAATATAAGTGTCAAAACTACAACCTGCCAATGTACAACCAAAATAGTAGGAGATTTATTCTCCTTTTCAATTATTTTCTTTGACTAGCAACATCATCAAAATCTCAACTGTGCAATCGAAACTCCCTTTTCACTCCTTCCTCGTCTCCAACAATAACACTTATGAGTAGTGTCAATGACCTAGAAAACACCCTTCTTCATCATCTTCTGTTCACAAGCATAGCCTCCCTTACCTTATTCTTCTACTGCATCACCAACTTCTGAAAAGCACTTTTTTTATCATTTTCTTCAAATTTAGAATTGACTTGAGTGAAATAGAGCCTTAAGGATTGAAGCTTTGAGGGTGAAGTATGGCCAAGGCAGTGATAGTAGTATATAGTACCAAGAGGAACCAGCAAACACGCATTGTAGCTAAAGCTACTTTTACTATGATTTCTTCTTTTCCTTTTGTAATTTGTCTTAGGAAGTTGTTTCAGAAAGTCTGAATTTTTAGATCTATTTTCATTCAAGGTTCATGTGGGTTTTTTTGGTATAGGGTTTTTGTTGTAATTGATAGTTATCTTTGTTAGGAGGTTTTGCGGTTTTGTTGACAGTTAATATGATTAACATACATTCCAGGCCCAGCAAAGCAAAAGGGATCAGAACACTTCATTCACAAAGATCAGAACAACTGTAAGAGGCTAGGAATTTAACCAAACAATTCATGTGTCACTGAATCCAAAATTGAATATAAGTGTCAAATGCTACTTCAACTTGAAAAAAACCAATAGTGAATTCTCAAAAAAAAAGGGAAAAGGAACACATAAAACCATGAATCAGTTGAAGAAACAGAATAAATTCACCAAAGTGTAAATAAGAAAGCAAACATACACAACGAGGAGCAGAGACGAGGAGGAGGACCGGAGGCGATGACGATGAGCGGAGACGACGATTGCGCCAGGCCTGAACGACGAACAGAGAGGGAGTGTGGAGAGAGACTTCAGAGAGAGTTGGGAAATTTTCTGAGAGAGTAACTGAGGGAGGAACTTCGAGGAGAGGAATTGAGGGAGAGGGACGGAGGAACGGAGGGACAAGGACGGAGATGAGAGAGTAAGTCGGGGGAGGAAGGGACGTGTACGGAGGGAGGGAGGAGGGGGACGCCGGACGAAGGGAGGCAGGGAGGAGAGGTGACTGAGAGGGAAAGTTAGGGCGACTGAGAGGGAAAGGGGTTGCTGTCGAGTTACATTAAAACTTTAGCGACGGATCAAACCCGTCTCTACACCCGTCGCTAAAATTCTCCCGTTAGCGACGGTAGAACACCTCCGTCCCTATTCTCCTGACATTAGCGACGGCTACAACCCAGCGTCGCTAGATTTAATTATTAAAAGGAAAAAGTGGAGGGAAACGAAATTAATAGCGACGGGCGACCATATCCGTTACTAAACTCTTGAACATTAGCGACGGCCGAACACATCCGTTACTAATCTCCTGAATATTAGCGACGATGTCACCCCACCGTCACTAACCTGTAGACGAAAAACATAGCGACGGTAGAGCAACGCCGTCACTAAACTCTACAAGAATAGCGATGGCACCTCCAAACCGTCACTAACTTCCACAATAAAATATATGAAGGTGAAAATATTAGCGACGGCAAAGGGCTTCCGTCACAACTCGCTTGATTAGTAGAAGAGCTCCGTCACGGATTATTTGTAGAATAGCGATGACGAAGCCATCCGTCACAAGTGTAAACCATAGCGACGCGTTAAGACCGTCGCTGGTCTTGGAGGGAACATTAGCGACGGTAGTTCACCATCGCAACTGTTTGCCGCCAACTGAAAACCCAGGCGGGAAACAAAAAATGGTGGCACTAAAATATAGCGACCATTATAGCGACGGTTTTGACAAGGATTAGCGACCGCGTAATATTCCGGTCGCTATTCCAGTCGCTAACAAATTTTGGGGTTCCTTTTCGGTGGGTGGTCGCTAACGCGGTCGCTATTTAGCGACGGGACTTCGTGGTCGCTAATTTGTGGTAACTGTTCAGAGTTTTTTTAGTAGTGAGATAAGTAAATTTTTACAGAGTTTTAGCTTTCCATCACGCTTGCTACATACTCTTTCTCCATAACAACATAAAATAATCATTCACAAATCAATCAAATAAAAATAACACAATCATTATATAAAATCAACATAATTTATTCACAGTCATTATGTTAGTTGGTCCATCTTAAGTCCAAAATAGCCCAATAGTCATATGGGTCCATCATAGTCCAATCAGCGCAAAGGTATAACTCAGTCCATAACAGTCTATATAAGTCCATGACAGTCCATAATAGTAATTTAGTGTTGACATAGTAATTTACTATTCAGAATAGTAACTTAAAATAATATTATATCTAATATAATAATAGATTTTTAAGTGATATAAAAACAACCTTCATAATCATAAAAGAATATAAAAGAAATTTATTATTATCTTAGAATTTTTGCAGAACCTCTTTCCTTTAAAGAATATCTTCCTCTCTTCACTTAGTACTCTCCTCCCAACACTACTAAGTTTTCAAAATTCGATGAAATCCTCAGTGCCTCATCCCTCTGTTTATAGCAAAAAAATCTACTGTGTATTTGAATATTTTATTATAAAAGTACTGTGTAAGAATTGAAAATTTCATTCAGATTACTGTTCAAGGTTTTAAATTTTCAAAATTAAACAGTAACTTTTCACGTGAAGGGTGTTGAGAATTATGAGGGGTGGTGCGAATAGTAATTTAAGGAGGTGCAAAAGAAATTTTTATTTTTTTAAAAATTAATAAATTTTTTATATAAGTTCCGAAATAATATACTGATCAAAAAATTCAAAAGGCCTATGGTCAAATTCCATCAAGATTTTAATATAAAGTTTATGTAATCAATTAAAATAAAAATAGGGGTGTTACAACTCTACTCCCTTAAAAAAATTTTGTCCTCAAAATTTACACTCTTCAGTAAAACAAATGGGGATAAGACTCTTTCATCTCAGTTTCTAGTTCCCATGTAGCATCTTCTCTCGTTTCGCTCCAAATGACCTTTACGAGTGGAATTGCCTTGTCCCTTAGCTTTTTTACTCTTCTGTCAGCTATTCTGACAAGTGGTGTATCATATGTAAGATTATCTTTAACTTGAATGACATCAAGTTCAAAAACATGTGTAGGGTCATATATATACTTTCGTAGATTTGACACATGAAAAACGTTATAGATATTAGAAAGAAAAGGTGGTAATACTATTTGGTAAGCAAGAGGACTAATTTTCTGAATTATTTGATATGGACCAATAAATCTAGGAGTTAGTTTTTGAGATTTCATTATCTGACCGACCCCAGTCGTAGGTGTGACTTTCAAAAATACATAATCGCCTTCTTGAAATTCAAGCGGCTTCCTTCTTTTGTCATAGTAACTTGTTAGTCCTCAAATTTACTGTTATTTTCTTAATAAAAAGCGTGCTAAAAATAATAAAAATTAGTTTAAATTATAATAAATTTAGCTTTTAATTATAATAAATGGAAACTATTGAATTTAAACTACCATGACCAATTTTCTCTAGTTTTGCAGTAAAAAGCCAAGGATTTAAGAAGAAAATTCATTCAAATCTAAAGAGTTGGCGTGTAGCATCAACCCCAGACGTAACGTCAAGGTTTTGGTGCTGACGCCACGCGTAGCGTCAGAAGCTACGTGGACTCCACTGGTAGGTGGCTTTGCACTCAGAATTGGGCCAATTAACTAATCTAAAAAGGCCAATCCATTACTAGCAAATGGCCAAACTCGAAGTGGGATCATGTCTGAGCATTATTAGGACAAGAGGTAGGGATTATGGCTGAAAAATAGGAAGATTAATAGAGGCTGAGTTAGAGGCCTGACGTGTAGCGCAAACCTTACTCGTAGCATTAGGACCTCTGCTCAGCCCTATAAATAGGGCCATTCTCCACTCATTTTGGGCATCCCTTCTTCATTCACTCAAATTCAAAGTGTCTTTTCTGAGTTAGTATTCTAGAATAGTTTCCATATACTTGAAAGTATTGTGTGTATTGTGTTTTTTCCGTATCGTGAAGTATGATTAAGTGTTTGTGATGTCATCAACTGTAAGTTATGTTTTTACTTTCGCTATATATAACTAATCTAGTTATGTTGGAATTGATGAACCAATCTATAAATATGATGTGATTAATATCTCTGCATGTTTATGATTCAAGTACCATATTAGTATTTCAATCTTTTATTAGTCTAAACTTCAAATGGAAGAATAATTTTCATAAGCGTTAAACCACTTTAACGAAAGTAAAATTTGAAGTACCCTTAATATACCAATTACTAAGGATAGAATTGGTAATTATTGTTGTGTTAAGACCAAGACTTAAAGCAAGTTTTTTACCGATAAAATATCTGAGGGATCAGACTTTACGATAACTATTTAGAATTTATATCACGAGGGATCGGGTATAATGATTTTAAGCTGTAAGAACATGAACTTGGTGATTAAATATGCATGTTTATGATTATTTCATTATGTTTTAGTGCGAGGATCCTAATTCTAACATAGTTTGTTAATCTGTGTTTTCAATATCAAGTATTGGATTTGTTTTGAAGTACTACTCAGTTATTTCTAGTAAATTTAGAATTTACAATCTTTCACCCAATGTATAAATCAATCTCTAAATCTGTGAATATTATAAAAATTGTGTATAAATTATTCTTTTGTTAACAAGTTTTGGCACTTTTACCATAGTAAACAAGAATTACTATGATTACTAAAAGCATTCAATCCTTGTGGGAACAATATCTTTTTTTGAAAACTGCAATGATAAATTGGTGCGCTTGCCAATAATGAAGCCCAACACATTTTCTGGGATTAACAAGTTTTTTGGCACCGTCACCGGGGATTGAATTGATTCAGTAAAATAGTAAATTTTTAATTACCATGATAAAAAAAATTTCTTACTTTTTACCTTCGGCAAATTTTCAATTTTACTTTTTACTTATACTTTCATTTATTTGCTTTTTCTTCAATTATTATTGTTACACTAACTTTTTTTTGCATAGTTTGTGTATGCAAACTCGATCTTCTGCAGGGAGACTGTTCTTTGATCTTGAGATCGAGAAGTTTGTAAAAAGACTCAAAACTTTACAATCTAAAAAACAAACTACTTCTTCTTCAACTTCATCTTCTTTTTAAAATTCTAAAAATTCTAATGTGGCTGAACAAAGAAGAACATTGGAACAGTTTGCTGCTATCAATGGACCACCCCTTGTATCAGGGATATTCCAAAGACCTGTCGCTGTGGTGGAAATTAAACCTGCCACACTAAATATAATTCAAAATAATCAATTTGTTGGCCTAAATCATGAAGAACCATATGAACACTTAACTGTTTTTTATGAATTATGCAGCATAATTAGTTTTGAACCCAATCAAGAAGAATCTGTTTACATGAGATTATTTCCTTTTTCTTTGATTGGGCAAGTAAAAGAATGGTTTAAATCTTGTCCACCCAGTAATTTTTCACACTGGTCCGATAAAAAGAGAAAATTTTTAGAAAGATTTTATTCTCCCTCTAAATATTTTGAAGCCATGGCAGCCATTCATTCTTTTTCATAAAATCACGATGAATCACTTGGTGAAGCATGGGAACGATTCAAAGCGCTTCTTAAAAAATGTCCTAACCATAACTTAGATGATGCTAGAAAGGTAAGAATCCTTTATCATGGTTTATTACCTCAGTTCAAGATGATGTTAGATGCATGTGTAGGTGGTTCATTAATGAACAAAACTGTTGAAGAGGCAATTGCCATAATGAATGATGAAAAAGATGATGAAAAAGAAGAAAAAAATTCAAATAAAAATAAAAATAAAAAAATCAATATTTGGGTCAGACTCCTCCTGTCAAGGATCTACTTTATCCTCATGCACCATCAATAAAGGATAAGGGAAAAGAGTATAAAAGATTCCTTAAAATTTTTAAGCAGATATACATAAACATTCCATTTTCTGAGGCATTAGAACAAATGCTAACTTATGCCAAGTTTATGAAAGAACTTCTCACTAAGAAAAGGAGGTACAATAAAGAGATAGTTGAACTTGAAGCAGGCTACAGTGCTATTTTGCAATACAACATGCCGAAAAAGTCGAAAGACACTTTCACCATTCTTATCTCAATCAGAGGTGTAAATATTGGGAAGGCTTTATTAGATTTGGGGGAAGCATCAATTTAATGCCCCTAATTATGATGAAGCGCATTGGTGATCTAGATCCTCAAAGAACAAAAATGACTCTATAATTGGCTGATAGATCAATCAAGAGACCCTATGGAATTATGGAAGATGTACTTGTGAAAGTTGACAAGTTCTACTTCCTCATAGATTTTGTGGTTTTATACATGGAAGTGGATACTGAAGTCCCCTTGATTCTTGGAAGACCATTCACGAAGACTGCTAGAGTATTAATTGATGTAGATAATGGTAAGCTCGCAGTCAGAGTGCATAATGAAGAGGTAAATTTTGATGTTTTCAAAGTTATGAAACATCCCAACTCAAAACAAGATTGTTTTAAAGTGGATGTCCTTGATGAAGTTTGTCTCTCCGTATCCAAAGGTATGTTTATTTCTGACCCTCTAAATAAGTTATTAATTGACTCTGTTGAATATTTGAATGAGGAAGAGGAGAAGCAGATAGACAGGTGTTTAGAAGAACTTGAACGGGGGAAAGAAACTTCTCTTGAATCAAGAAAAATTGAAGAAATCCAAGAAGCACCTGTTGAAGAAATCCAGAGGCCAGAATTGAAAGTGCTACCTTACAACCTAAAGTATATCTTTTTAAAGGAAGGTAATCTTAAACCAGTTATCATTAGTAATTTGTTAACTGAAACAGAAGAAGAAAAACTAGTCGAAGTGTTGAAGAGAAATAAAGAAGTAATTGGATGGACACTTGAAGATCTGAAAAGTATAAGTCCATCATATTTCATGCATAAGATTTTATTGGAAGATGATTTTAAGCCTGTAGCTCAACCTCAAAGGCGCCTTAATCTAACCATGAAAGAGGTAACAAAGAAGGAGGTTCTAAAATTGCTGAAAACAGGTATCATCTATCCTATTTATGATTGTGTATGGGTAAGTCTTGTTCAAGTTATTCCAAAAAAGGGAGGAATGACAGTAATTATGAATGATAAAAAGGAATTAATCCCATCAAGAACTGCCACAAGTTGGAGAATGTGTATTGATTATAGAAAACTTAATCAAGCAACAAGAAAAGACCATTTTCCTCTCCCTTTTATGGATCAAATGCTTGAAAAAACTATCTGGACAGGCTTATTATTATTTTCTTGATGGATATTCTGAATATAATCAGATTGTAGTTGACCCTCTTGACCAAGAAAAGACTGCTTTTACATGTCCTTTTGGTATTTTTGCTTATAGAAAGATGTCATTTGAATTGTGTAATGCACCTACTACTTTTCAAATATGCATGTTTGCTATTTTTACAGATCTAATTAAAAAGAGCATTGAGATTTTCATGGATGCCTTCTTAGTTTTTGGGAATTCATTTGACTCATGTTTATCCAACCTGGACACTGTATTGAAACGGTGTATTGAAACAAATTTTGTGCTAAATTGGGAGAAGTGTCACTTCATGGTAAAAGAAGGTATTGTACTTGGTCATAAAATTTTTGCAAAAGGTATTGAGGTTGACCAAGCAAAAGTTGAGGTGATCTCTAAACTCATCCCCTGTAAGTGTGAAAGGTATTAGAAGTTTCTTAGGACATGTTGGATTCTATAGAAGGTTTATTCAAGACTTTTCAAAAATTGCTAAACCTTTGACAAACCTTCTAAACAAAGATGTTGAATTCAAATTTGATGAAGCATATCTTAAAGCTTTTAATTCCTTAAAAGAAAAATTGGTTTCTGTCCCTGTGATTGTTGCTCCTAACTGGAACTTACCCTTTAAACTTATGTACGATGCGAATGATTAAGTTGTTGGAGCTGTTTTAGGTCAAAGGTATGAAAAGGTTTTTAGGGTTATACACTGTGCTAGTAAAGTGTTGAATGAAAATCAAATAAATTATGTAACTACTAAAAAAGAGTTACCAGCCATAGTGTATGCCCTAGAAAAATTTAGATCATATTTGATAGGCTAAAAAATAATTGTTTTTACTAATGATGCAACCATCAAATGTCTTTTGATCAAAACTGATTTTAAACCTCGATTAATCTGATAGATTTTGCTCCTACAGGAATATGATCTTGAAATCAAAGATAAGAAGGGTAGTGAAAATATGGCCGCTAACCGTCTTTCTAGATTGATGAATAATGAGGTCACTACCCAAGAAAAAGAAATTTTGGAAGAATTTTCCAATGAAAAACTCTTTGAAATAACAAAGCGGCCATGGTTTGCTGATATGGCCAAATTTAAGGCTGTAGGAATTCTTCCAAATGATTTACCTTGACAGCAAAGAAAAAATTTTAAAGATGTAAAATACTTTGTTTGGGATGACCCTTATTTATTCAAAATTGGTGTGGATAATTTGTTACATCATTGTGTGCCTGATTGGGAAATGAAGGATATGTTATGGCATTGCCACAAATCCTCTTATGGAGGTCATTTTAATGGTGAGAGGACCGCCGTAAAAATCCTTCAATCAGGTTTGTATTGGCCCTCTATTTTTTAAGATTCTCCCTCATTTGTGCAAGCTTGTGATAACTACCAAAGAACAAGTAATGTCAACAAGAGGCAAGAAATGCCTCTCATAAACATCCAAGAGGTTGAGGTATTTGATTGTTGGGGTATTGATTTTATGGGACCATTCCCTTATTCTCAATTCAATCAATATATCCTTTTGGCAGTTGATTATGTTTGAAAATGGGTAGAAGCAATTGTTTCACCTAATGCTGACACCAAAACTGTAGTGAATTTCTTGAAGAAAAATATTTTTTATAGATTTAGAACACCAAGAACTTTGATAAGTGATGGAGGTTCACATTTTTGTAACAATGTTCTTCAAAAAGTGTTACAGCATTATGGAGTGAGACATAAGGTGGCCACAACATATCATCCATAAACCAATGGATAGTTTAAGATTTCAAATCGTGAAGTAAAAAGAATCTTGGAAAAGACTGTGTCTTCTTCCAAAAAGGATTAGTCACAAAAACTTGATGATGCACTCTAGGCTTACAGAACTGCATTCAAAACCCCCTTTGGCCTTTCCCCTTTTCAGATGGTCTATGAAAAAGCTTGTTATCTTCCAGTAAAGATGGAATATAAAAATTCCTCAACTTTGATCCTAATGTAGCAGTTGACAAAAGAAAGTTACAGTTACTTGAGTTAGAGGAAATGAGGAACAATGCTTATGAGCCACATGCTACAAAAATAAGGTAAAAGTTTACCATGACAAGAAATTAAAAAGAGATACTTCACACCAGGTCAATAAGTTTTACTGTTTAATTCAAGATTAAAATTGTTTCCTGGTAAATTGAAATATAAGTAGTCAGGCCTATTTTTAATCAAGGAAGTTAAACCATATGGAGCAGTGGAGATTGAAGATCCAACTTCCAAAAGAAGTTGGATGGTTAATAGGCAAAGATTGAAACCTAATCTGGGTGGTGAAATCAACAGACTCACCACCATCTGTTATCTGATTGAATTGTGATATGTAGGATGTCAAGCTAAAGACATAAGTGCTCAATGGGAGGCAACCCATTAATTTTTCTTATTTGTGTTTTCTTTAATCTTATTAAAAAATGATTTTATTCAATTTTGGGTTAAGATTTAATTTTTTTGAAAATAAAAAGGGGTTTAAATTGTATAAAGAAGGGTTTTTAAAATCGAAAATTGAAGAAAATGAAAAACTGACTCCCACGCGTAGCGTCCCACCCACACGTAGTGTTACACGTAGTGTGGGATCAAAATTTCAAACCTAACGTGTAGCATCACAGCCACGCGTAGCGTCAGGTCCCGCGTTCAGTTTTTTTTTTAAAACTAAACCCACTCACAGGGTGGGGGTCCATTTCAAATCATTAAACCTTATTTTCCTCTCTGTGCATTTGTCATTCCTCTCAGAACCCTAATCCTAAAAACCTCTTAAACCCCAATTCCCTCATCATCTCACATTCCCCAATCTTCATCCAAGTAAGTTTCTCAATCATTTCTTCTTTTAATTTTTACGTTTTCAATTCTTAAAATGCATGTGGTTTGGATAGGATTAGAAAACCACTGGGAATGATTGCTTATTAATGCCTTTTTCTGATTGAATGTAAGAAAGAGGGGTTGCACCTGCGCAATCCCAATTTGCTGGTTTCAAAACTGTAACCCCACGCGTAGCGTGGGAAGAACAGGGCTGACGCTACGTGTCCCCCTAACGCTAAGCGTCAGCCCCTATTTTTATTTTCTTGATTATTCTTTTTTAGTTTTAATTTATAGGTTACATGTCTTTAAATGTTTGTTTTAAATTTTTAATGTTTGAAATTTGAATTTTAAATAATTTAGTTTTATATTTTATTAGTATATGATTGTATGAAATTTTTATTTTAGGAAGTTGTGTGATTTGAATTAACCTATTATATATACTTTACTGTGTGTTTTTAGGATTAGTTATTTGATTTGAATTAAGTTGTTTTAAACAAAAATCAAAAAATATTATTTTGTTATGTGTTTTTAAATTTATGTGTATTTTACTTTATCAAACCAAAAATATGAATTTGTATAATTGTTGTTTTGTTTTTGATATTTAATAATTTTGTATGTGTGTATATAAACTGTTTGTTTGTATGATTTAATTTATTTTGTCTTAAATATCATAAAACCAAAAATATTTGTTTTAAATGTTTTTAATGTTGGAGTGATATTTTCTTGGATGTTTGTTAACATGTATGATCTGGTTTTAGGTTTTGTGTGATTAATTTGTATATTGTTTTTAATTTTAAATTTTTCTTGCAGATGGCCCCAAGAAAATCCATCCCTAAAAGAAGAAGGACCACTAATACTGACACCACATCTGAGGACCTAGATATTTAGGAGCAGGAGCAACTTGGACCTCGTGACCCTATTAGGTTCAAGATTGATTCGAAGTGGGCTAGGTTCCACCAGATTAAGGGTCAGAGGCTTATCTAGGAGAGGATTCTAGACCTAGGATTGATTGATTATCTTGAGCTGATGGGAAAGATACAAAGGAGAAGATAGGGTACATTGTTTGCCCTATCCACTAAGGGAGATCCCATCCTAGTGATGGAGTTTTACACGAATGCCTACCGAACTCGCCAGGACTCGCCCAACATTGGGCAGATGCGGAAGAACTGGGTGAGGGGCAGGCACATCACCTATGACAGAGATACTATTAGTGCCCTATTGGGTAATCCTTGGGAGCCTACCCCCGAGAGTGACACTTGTTTTTGGAATAAAAACAGAAACAAGGTTGCTACGGAGGATGGTGATTGAGGATACTTCCTAGATCAGGTTGCTCACTCCTTAAGCAAAGATGGAATCTATTTTAACCTGAGTAAGGTTAATAGATCCCTATCTAATCTGTTGAAGACCCAGATAACTCCTTTGGCTCAGGCGTGGTCTTATTTGATGCTCCATAATATCACTTCAATTTCTTACCTCTCTTCTCTACCATTTGATAGATGTTGTTTGTTGTATCTCATTCTTCAGGGCCACATCATTGATATAGCAGAGCTCATATCCGAGCATATTCATTTATATGCCCTTGGGTATAAAGTGAATCACCATGTACCCTTTCTGCTGATTATTTCTGCCTTACTGAGGAGGCAGGGGGTGCAGGTGCCATCACCTGAGTTTACTAGTTCTTCGGGGTGAGTCCCCAAGGTTCTAGTAAACAGAGACTACTTTGTACAGCAATGCGAGCTTCCGCCCCTTGAGCAGGAAGCTCAGCCTAGGCAGAGGAGAATGAGACCACCACAGCCACAATCTACTAATGCTATGACACAAGGATTTGCTAGGATGACTATAGAGCATTAACATATGATGCAGATGATAGCTATTTCTCAGAGAGCTTACGTGTATCTTCATGACTCCTTTTATCAATACAGGATCCAGGGAGAGGGAGCACCATTCATGACACCAGCCGAGTTTGCAACTCATGTAGCTTGGCCAGGTGATCAGCCCACATATCCTGATGTAGGAGGATCTTCTGGAGCTCAGGCTGACATTGCAGATGAGGAGGGTGATGTCGATAAGGAGGGTGATGATGATGAGCATATGGAGGACGATGACTGAGGGTCATGTTTATTTTATGCATTTTTATTACTGCTTTTACATTTAGTTTAGCTTGATATTTACTTGGGTATTTTGATATTTTGGTTTGGATTATATATTACTGTGGGTTGATTTTTATTTTGTGTGGTGTGATTTTATAATTATCTTCTTTTCTTAAAAATAAAATAAAAAACAAGTGTGGTTTTCTAAATAAAAATAATCAAATTTTTGAAAAATGAAAATTTAAACACACTTGAAGTTTTTAACAATAAGCCGTTTTTAAATAATTAATGATTGATTCTTTTGGAAATAAGGCATTTTGATAAAACCCAATTACAATGATCTTATTAATAAATCAAGCTAATTTTGAAAACCCGGTGAGCTGAGAGATCTTTAAACACTTGAGGGTTTCGACATAATCTCTTTCAAATTAGTTTTACTTGATTCTTTGATTTGTGTTGTTGTACAGAGGATCCAAAAGCATGATCAAGGCACGTTTTTGGTAAACACAAGAACTTAGGGCTAAAAAGCTTACCATGGTAAAATGAATTTATCCTTTAATAGCCATTTTAAGCCTTAAAAATAATTTCTTTGGCACCCCTAGCCCACCAATATTTTTAACCATTCCCTTTATTTTATTTATTAAAAGAGCATTAAACAAAATGAAAAATATTTTGAATGTTCACTATAAAATGGGGAGTGAAAATTAAACTTAGCCTTTTCAAATCATCAGTGATGCATGTATATGAAAAATGAAAAAAAAGAAAAAGAAATATATGTACAAAATCAAAGAAAAGAAACAATGAAAAGGATTAAGTCGGGGGTATTTACCATTAAAGGGAAGTGAGATTTTGGGACAAGAAAAGCACCATAAATTATGAAATGCTCTTTTATGATTTCAGGTGTTAGATTTCCAACAAAAACCATAAATTCTTGTAACCAAGCCTCATTACAACTCTTAAAAAGACCTTGTGACTCTTGTTTGATTCTGTATAAATTACAATTGATTAGATGAAAATCAAAATTAAATTTGTTTGATTTTATGGTTGATTGAGCCAACAGATTACCTTTGTACAGAGATAAACACTTGTGAGGTAAGCCTTGAAATAAGCTTCATTTATTGATATGACATTGTATAAATTTTATCTTGAAGCCTCTTTTGCACAAGATTTCTATTTTTAATCATTCCAAATGGTAAATTGTAAATTACTTTGTAATGGTAAATTTTTGGACTTTCTCAAAATGTTTGATTTCAAAAAGATTATTTTGTTTTAGTTTGTTTTGCTCGAGGGTGAGCAATTTCCTAAGTTGGGGGTATTTGTTAGTCCTCAAATTTACTGTTATTTTCTTAATAAAAAGTGTGTTAAAAATAATAAACATCAGTTTAAATTATAATAAATTTAGCTTTTAATTGTAATAAATGGAAACTATTGAATTTGAACTGCCATAATCCATTTTCTCTAGTTTTGCAGTAAAAAGCCAAGGATTTAAGAAGAAAATTCATTCAAATTTGAAGAGCCTCACGCGTAGCATCAGAAGCTATGTGGACTCCACTGGCAGGTGGCTTTGCACTCAGAATTGGCCCAATTAATTAATCTAAAAGGCCAATCCACTACCAGCAAATGGCCAAACTCGAAGTGGGATCATGTCTAAGCATTATTAGGATAAGAGTGGGGGATTATGGCTGAAAAGCAGGAAGATTAATGGAGGCTGAGTTAGAGGCCTGACTTGTAGCGCCAACCTCACGCGTAGCGTCAAGACCTCTGCTCGTCCCTATAAATAGGGCCATTCTCCACCCATTTTGGGCATCCCTTCTTCATTCTCCTCTTCATTCACTCGAATTCAGAGTGTCTTTTCTGAGTTAGTATTCTAGAATAGTTTTCATTTACTTGAGAGTGTTATGTTATATTGTGTTCTTCCCGTATCGTGAAGTGTGATCAAGTGTTCATGATGTCATCAACTATAAGTTGTGTTTTTACTTTCGCCATGTGTAACTAATCTGTTTATGTTGAAATTGGTGAACCAATTTATAAATATGATGTTGTGATTATGATATCTGCATGTTTATGATTCAAGTACCATGTTAGTATTTCAATTTTTTATTAGTATGAATTTTAAACGGGAGAATAATTTTCATGCGTGTTAAACCACTTTAACGAAAGTAAAAGTTAAAGTACCTTTATTACTAGGGATAGAGTTGGTAATTATTGTTGTGTTAAGGCCAAGACTTAAAGCAAGTTTTTACTAAGAAAGCATATGAGGGATCAAACTTTACGGTAACTATTTAGAATTTATATCACGAGGGATCGGGTATAATGATTTTAAGCTGCAATAACATGAACTTGATAATTAAATATGCATGTTTATGATTATTTCATTATGTTTTAGAGTGGGGATCCTAATTCCAACATAATTTGTTAATTTGTGTTTTCAATCTAAAGTATTGGATTTGTTTTGAAGTACTTCTCAATTATTTCTAGTAAATTTAGAATTTACAATCTTTCACCCAATGTATAAATTAATCTCTAAATTTGTGAATATTATAAAATTGTGTATAAATTATTCTTTTGTTAACAAGTTTTGACACTTTTACCATAGTAAATAAGAAATACTATGATTACTAAAAGCATTCAATCCTTGTGGGAACAATATCTTTTTTCAAAAACTGCAATGATAAATTGGTGCGCTTGCCAATAAAGAAGCCCAACACATTTTCTAGGATTAATATAACTTTTCTTCCTGCTTTGTGCTGCGTTCATCTTTTCCTACACCATTTTGATTTTATCCGTGGTTTATTGTACCAACTCTGGTCCTAGCAATAATTTTTCACCAGTCTCAAACCAATATAGCAGAGTCCTATATTTTCTCCCATATAATGCTTCAAAAGGTGTCATGCCAATGCTAGCATGGAAACGGTTGTTATAGGTGAACTCCACATATGGTAAGAATTGATTCCAACTTCCTCTATGCTCTAACACACAAGCTCATAACAAGTCTTCTAGAGATTAGATTGTTCTTTCTGATTGTCCATCCGCCTGAGAATGATATGCTGAACTCAGACGTAGTGTTATTCCCAAAGCCTTGTGTAAGCTCTTACAGAGTTGCGATGTAAAATGAGGGTCCTGATCAGAAATGATACTTGAAGGAATTCCATGCAATCTCACAATTTCCTCGATGTATAATTTTGCCAGCTTCTCCATAGGGTAACAAATATTGATGGGAATAAAGTGGGCAGACTTGGTTAATCTATCAACTATTACCCATATTAAATCATGTCGTAATGGAGTTTTGGGTAAAGAAGTCACAAAATCCATGGTAATGCTATCCCATTTTCATTCTAGTATTTCCATTGATTGTAGCATTCCATGGGGTTTTTAATGTTCCACTTTAACCTTCTGGCAAATTAGACATGCAGCCATGTACTCTGCCACTGCTTTCTTTATTCTAGGCCACCAAAATAAATTTTTCAAATTTTGATACATTTTAGTAGCTCCAGGATTAATGCTCATATAACTTTTATGGCCTTCTTCCAGAATTGTTTTCCTTAACTCCTCTTGGTTAGGGATACACACTTGATCCTTATACCTCAGCAATTAGTCGTTTCCTATATTGAACTCTACTTCTTTTCCTTGTTTCAAGAGTTCTTTCTTCTCTTGCAGGAATTTGTCCTCTCGTTGAGCCTCTAAAACTTGCCTCAGGAATTCACTTGTCACTTTCAATGCTCCTTATCTGTAGCTTTTAGCATTAACCTTTACTGCTAGGTTAAGATCTCTGAAGTTCTATATCGATTCCAACTCTTTAATCATCATTATGGACGCATGTAGAGACTTTTGACTCAAAGCATCAGCTACTACGTTCGCTTTTCCAGGATGGTATTGCAACTCAAAGTCGTAGTCCTTTAAGAACTCCATCCATCTCCGTTGCCTCATGTTTAACTCCTTTTGGTTGAATAAATACCTGAGACTCTTATGATCTCTAAACACATCGAATGTTGCACCATATAAGTAATGCCTCCAAATCTTTAAGGCAAAAACTACAGCAGCTAACTCTAAGTCATGGGTAGGATAGTTAATCTCATGTTGCCTTAATTGGTGCAACGTATAGGCTACTATCTTTTTGTCTTGCATGAGTACACTTCCTAATCCTTATTTAGACGCATCATAGTAAACTTCAAAACTTTGATGTGGATCGGGGAGTACTAACATCGGCGTAGAAGTAAGTCGATTTTTCAGCTCTTGGAAACTATTCTCACATTGTGTCGTCCATACAAAAGGTTGTCTTTTCCTTGTTAGCTTGGTCAGTGGGTATACTAACTTTGAAAATCCTTCGATGAATCTCCTATAGTCTACAGCTATTCCTCCTTGACTAATTACATGTCCTAAAAAGTTCACCTCTTCCAACCAGAATTCACACTTTGATAGTTTTTCATACAGTTATTTCTTTTTTAGGATTTCCAACACAACCTTCAAGTGTTCAACATGTTCTTCTCTGCTTTTAGAGTACACTAGTATATCATCAATGAATACCACTACAAATTTATCTAGATATGGATGAAAAATCTGATTCATATAATCCATGAATACAACTGGTGCATTAGTTACACCAAAAGGAATTACAAGATATTCGTAATGGCCATAGCGTGTTCTAAAAGCAGTTTTCGGTACATCTTCTTTCTTTACCCTTATTTGATAGTATCCAGACCTCAAATCAATTTTGGAGAATACCGTGGCACCGCGTAGTTGATCCATCAAGTCATCAATCCTTGGCAGAGGATATCTGTTCTTGATCATCACCTTGTTTAGTTGTCAATAATCTACAAACAACCTCATGCTACCATCCTTTTTCTTAACCAATAACATTGGTGCACCCTAGGGGGATACACTGGGTCGTATAAACTACTTTTCTAGCATTTCTTCAAGTTGTTTCTTCAACTCTGCTAATTATAGAGGTGACATTCTGTATGGTGCAATTGAAATTGGTCTAACTCTAGGTACTAGATCAATAGCGAATTCCACATCTCTTTCTGGGGGTAAACCAGGGATATCTTCTAGAAAACCATCAGGAAATTCACACATGATTGGTAGATTTTTTATTTTTGTTTCTTGCTCTCCTTTCATTAAAAGCAATAGCATGAATCCTTGAGCCCCTCCTTTTAAAGAGGCACTCACTTAGTTAGCAGTTAAAAATCTCAAATCCTCTAGATTCAAATTTACAGGTTCTTTAAACATTATGGTTTTATTATGACAATCTATTAGAACATGATTGTCAGACAACCAATCTAGCCCAATAATAACTTCTAAGCCAAAAAGAGGTTAGCAAAAGAGATTAGCCTTAAAGTCCCTACCATCAATGACAATAGGGCATTCCCAACAGGCTTTAGAAGTGACAATAGGATTATTCCTAAGAGTATGAACAGATAAATCAAATGGCAATTCTTTCACTGGTAATTTTAGTTTTTCTACACAGTCATTGGCAATAAATGAATATAATGCACCTGAGTCATACATAATAGTTAAAGGAATCTTATTAATGATACACTTACCTTCCACCATGGAGTCAGAATGAGATGCTTCTTCCCCAATAATTACAAAACCTTTCCTTTTGCATTTGGCCTTTTGACTGCACTGTGTACGCCTCCCTGAGTATTTATGGATGTGCTTGCACCTTCAGGGTTCTCCCTCTTTATCTGTGAGCAATCCTTGATGTGATGACCCGGTTTGTTACACTTAAAGTAAATATAAGTGCTTTGGGACAATCCCTTTTTAAATGGGATCCTCCATAAATAAAGCATTTAAAATCTAGTGTAGGTGTCAGATAATAGCTTCCAGATGAAGCTTGGGATTTGTTAGGAACAGATGCTGCTCCAAACTGATGAAATGACACTTGGTAAGGCTTTTTTCTCCTGAAGTCTCTTCTTTGGTGATGGTGAGGTCCTCCACTTCTTATTTCTCCTACCTTGTGAATGGATTCATGACTTTCGGTCATTCTGTCCTTATAGTCCTCTTCGAAGATCCTGCAGCAATTTACCAATACAGAAAATTCATGGATTTCCTGTATTTGTATAGCTTCTTTGATTTCTGGCCGCAATCCGTTTACAAACTTTACGCACCGATCACCTTCATTAGTAGCATCATTATAATGGGAATGAAAATGAGATAGCTCTTCAAACCTGGATGTGTACTCTCCCACAGTCATATTTCCTTGGGTCAGAGACAGGAATTCAAACTGTCTTTTCTCTTTAACATCATCTGGAAAGTATTTTTCCAAGAACATATCCTTGAAATGATTACAGGTGATCTTCACGTGGTTAACTTCGAATTGTCTACGCATGCTATCCAACCAATGTTCAGCATCCTCAAATAAGGAATAAATAGCGAAAACCACTTTATCATCTTCAGTACATTGCAATGCTTAAGAGATCTCTATCTTTCAAATCCATATTTGTGCTCCATCAGGGTTATATCCTCCCTTGAAATAAGGTGGATTACCTTCTCAAGGCATCATTACCTTGACCTTCACGTGCTTCCATTGTCGTGATTAAGCATTCTACAACTCCAGCAAGATCGTCTCTGACCATGAGTTTCCTGTTTCACAATAACTGAGACTTGTCACATTAATCACAGTTACTACCAAGTCAGATATTCTATTTTCTATCACCTACACAGAGTTTACAAACAAAGCAAGGTAGACCTTTTCCCTAGGCTTACGGGATTAACTACTCTGATACCACTTTGTAACGCCCTTTGTTACATCTCAATAAATTCTAAAAAAATTTCTAAAAAATTTTTTTGACTAAAAAATATAATCGTTAAAAATAAACTATCAGAATAAATTACATACAACATTTCTGAAATACCTCATAAATATCATTAAAAATTTATAAAGTAATTTTACATTCCTCCAAAGAAAATAAATATTAAGCATTATTAAAAAGAGAGGAAACTCCATGGCCCAAAAGCAGTTACTAAATGACATTATTTATTCATTGGACCTTGGAACTCATACCGAGCTCCCTTTCTAGAACGTGCTATAATTACTGCCTGAATTCTTCGACCCTTCCCTCTGTACGAACCATCAATTAAAACATATGAAACAAAACCACAGAGAAAGGAGTGGGAAACAGAATATAATATTCTTAAATGGGACGTAAGCAATAAAGGGTTTTCTCAAATATAATATAATAATATCAATCACAATCACATACACAATCAATTATGAATGTATGAATTTTATGCAATATCTTCATCTTATCTATATATACGGGCCCCTAAAAAAATTTAATTTGCACTGGAACAACAAGAGTTTATACTATTTCATAATTCTGGATAATAATAACATGAACAGCTCAACTAGCATGGAAACACTTAGAGACTAGTCAGACTGAGAAGGTTTTTATTGTGAAAGTACCCGACACTAAGGAGCGACCCCAGGTCCCCTAAAGCACCCTTCCACACCCTCTCATCACAAGGTTCGAAATTAAGCCTCCTCTAATGTATCCTTGGTTTCTATAATCCGTCCCCAGACAATATCATTTTGTTTCTCTTTAATGATTCATGATGCATGAACTACTCGCTTATTTAGTTGGTTAAGGCTTTTAGAAACTCAATTATATTATCGGGCCTACGAATCGCGACATAGCCACCTCAGTAAACTGTAATTTTTCAAATTCTCAAATAAGTTCTATCACACATATAAAATTCTAGTACAGTTCCTTTTCAAATCACAAATTAAATCTTGTCATAATTTGAGTTTCAAAGCCTTAAATATATTTCACAACCTTCCTTAGAAAATGTATAGATCAATTCAAGATTTATTTACTAAAAACTCAAATTATCAAATCTTTGAAACCATAGTACTTGAAAATTTTGTATAATATTTTTATACATAAAATTATACATACATATATATATATATATTAAGAGTTTAAAGTAAAATATTAATGAAAGATATTCTTTTCATTTAAGATTTAAATGTCTTTATATATGTATACATGTATAAAAAAATTGTTTTTATAAAATAATTTCTCTTTCTTTTTTCATTCTGATAAACTAACTAGAAAATCTTAATTTTAGTAAATATTTTTTAAGATAAAAGACATTTCCAAGAATTTATGTAGTTTTATTGAAAATTAAGAAATTTCTTAAAAGTAAGGGTAAAAGGGTAAATATAATTATAAGATGAAAATTTAGATTACTATTTGAAAGAAAGGGTAAATAGTAATTATACATAGAAACGGTAAATAATAAATTTTAAATAGTTACCGTAAGTAGTAACAATAAATAGTAAATTGTAAATAGTAATAGTAAATAGTAAATCATGAATAGTAACGGTAAATAGTAAATCGTAAATAGTAACAGTAAATAGTAAAATGTGAATAGTAACAGTAAATAGTAAAACGTGAATAATAACGATAAATAGTAAAACATGAATAGTAAAGGTAAATAGTAATAGTAAATAATAATTTACTATTTGAATAGTAATTTACTATTTGTAATAGTAATTTAGTGTTGATATAGTAACTTAAAATAATATTATATCCAGTATAATAATAGATTTTTAAGTGATATAAAAACAACCTTTATAATCATAGAAGAATATAAAAGAAATTTATTATTACCTCAGAAATTTTGCAGAACCTCTTTCCTTTGGAAAATATCTTCCTCTCTTCACTTAGTACTCTCCTCCCAACACTATTAAGTTTTCAAAATTTGATGAAATCCTCAGTGCCTCGTCCCTCTATTTATAGCAAAAAAATCTACTGTGTATTTGAATATTTTATTATAAAAGTATTGTGCAAGAATTATGAGGGGGTGATGCGAATAGTAATTTAGGGGGTGCAAAAGAAATTTTTTGTTTTTTTTATAAATTCAAAAATAATATATTGATCAAAAAATTCAAAAAGCCTATGGTCAAATTACATCAAGATTTTAATATAAAATTTATGCAATCAATTAAAATAAAAATAGGGGTGTTACACTATTGGCACAATAGCATCCTCTCCTCAATGATCTCAACGACAAAGACCTTTGACATACTATCAGGTAATGATTGATGGTGAACCAAAGGGCTTAAGTCGTATACTATGCCAGTGGCAACAGGCTCCTCCGACCCATCAATGAACAAGTCACATTGATGGGACTCTCCAATGTCAACCCCTTCGTCATCACCGTCAGGTGCAGCACAAGACCCTTTCGTGCTTACCTGCCTAACTTGCATATTTACACAGCAAACATAAGTTATTCAACAATTAATGAAACCAAATTACAACTAATGAAATAAAATGATGTACAATACTACAACTAATCCAATTTATAGGCCCGCCACCGGTGTAGTAGGCTCCTATTGATGGCTAAGTTCGGCCTTATCTCCTCCTGGAACCTTTCCATCTACTCTGCCTCCACTGCAGCCACCCTCGACTTAACCCTCTGCTCCACCATCTCTTCCATGAATGGCGTAAGGGCGGGAGCACCGTAAAAGCTCTGGAGGCCTGTGGAGAAGGAATGATTAGGAACTAATAGCTTAATAAAAAAAGAAAAAGAATAGAAACAGTGTTAAATTTACCGTGACCTCGACCAACAACACACACCCTTCCAGGGTGTTCTGGTCTCCCGATAACGGTAGTCAATATATCCTGCCTACCATGGGCAATAAAAGAGCCTTGAGTTGATTTCTCAACCAAGTAATCCTACAACCAAACAAGAGTGAATGTTGTTACGAATGGATGAAAAGATAAAAAAAATCTTAAAACCTTTTAAAAAGTTAAATACTTCACCATTTAAGGTGTTTATAAATTCCAACGCTCCAATTTTAAGAATTAATGAATGACTAAGTTATACTTACACATCAAATGAACAACTTTTTACAAATATAAGAGAAAAATAAATTATAAAATACCAAAGATTTTAAGAAATGATAAGAATTACTACTATTATAAAAACAATTACATAGGAATACACCATTTTTTTTCTTTCGAACAAAATGAACAAGTCTTAAATTAAAGTAATAACATATATAATGGACATAATGGGTAGACCCATCCTATAATCTATCTTTTGGTAAGCCTAATGATGTTACCCATTTTATCATTCTAAATAAAAGCCTAAGGACATATGTAGTAAGGAACATAACTATAGTCGTGATCGGGAGGAAAATAGGTTCCTGGATTCCTTCTAGAAACCATGGAGTCGCTACCAATGTTTTTAAGGTAAAATATCAGAAAAACTCCAACCTAAAGGTTCTAGTCCTAAGTTGAGATTTTAAGTTCGAGAGTCTGATTATAGGTGGGGAATAGGTATTAGCACCCAACATTGTCCATTTTAAATAGTTACCCTAAATTATTTAAGTTTTGAATAATCCTAATAATTTATAATTTAAACCTCTTAAAAATGTCTTGTGGATTTATTGTCGACTTAATAATTAAAGTTATAATTTTGGTGATTGACAGACATCTCGTCCAAATTAATCAGGTTGTTATTAAAATGTTATAATTTATTTTTACGAATTAATGGGGATATATTTATTTTTAAATTTGGGCCAGGTAGGAATAACTCCTGCTCTTACGTATTCCCCAAGCGTGAGGGAAAATCAAAGTTACGTGGTTATTCTTATTATTGAAAAAAATGTAAAATAAGTTTAAAACATTGAGATTTAGGAAACATTATCCAAATTGATCTCAAATATTGTATATTTTTTTAAGAAAAAGATAACCTTGGGTTTATTTATTTTATTATTTTTTAAGAAAAAAACGTAATAGTCTAAATTAATTTTGAAATAAAAAAATTATATTATTTGAAAACCTGGATCAACAGGACGTCTTGTCTAAATTAAACTCTAATATAAATATTTTAAGTTTTGTTACATGTTAACATCATCAAAATACTTTATGGTCGAAATTAATTTTGAAATATTAAAAAATTTGAAACATAGATTAACAGGACGTTTAAATTTGTTATATGTCAACATTATTAAAATTATCTCTAATATAAAGATTTTAATTTTGTTATATGTCAACATTATTAAAATATTTTATGGTCTAAATTAATTTAAAAAAATTAAAACATAACATAAATATTTTAACTTTCGTTACATGCATACTATCTCGTTAAAATTCACTAGAATTCAAAGATCAAGACAATCACAACAAAAAATAAAAAGAAAATAAAATTTTTTTAGAGAATTACCTCATGCTTGAATTTATATGCTTTTTTCTTTAGCCGCGTGCCCGTATCCTACTTCTTTGACTAACGTCTTGTATATATAATAACAATCAGCCTTTTTTCTCCTTTGTGACGTCAGCTTATCATCTCATATATACCTCTTAAAAACTCATCCCTTCCCCTTCATCCAATAGCGTGAGTTTTATATGATAATCACTCGATTCCTTGCTGCTTTTTCTTTTTCTCTTGACTAATGTATATATACACTAAAACCTGATCCACTTTTTTCAATCAGCGTGAACCTCTTTTTTTCGATTTGCATGTTATATAATATATATATATATATATATATATATATATATATATATATATATAATAATGCCTCCTCCTTTTGCCAATATATATATAATGAGTTTATTTATTTAAACTTATTTTAAGATACAAGTATTTTTTAATTAAAAAAGTATTTATTTTAAATTTTAATGTATTTGTTTAAAATTTTAAAAATAAACAGAAACTTAAAATAAACTAATTTCAGTTTATTTTAAAAAGCAACTCTGATCTGTTTATTAAAAAACACTTAAAAATAAGCTTAAACAAATAGGTTCAATATAATCTGATCTTTTCCTTATCCATTAGTGTAACACACACACACATATATATATATATATATATATAAGATTTCGCTTTTTCTCTACGTGCCTATTCCCCTTTTTTTGGATTGGCATTATATATATATATATAATCGCGTGATCCTTGATTATCCTCCACTTTTTCGTTCTTTATAATATATATATTTAAAAACTGATATCTCTTTTATAATATATATATATATATATTAAAAATTTGTTATTTTATCTTCGTTCAGTTTTTTTATAATATATATACTAAAAACAAACTCCTATTTAAATTTCAAAATTTAGATTCTAGTCTTTAAAAGAAATTCAAAATTTATGTTTCTAACGATGATTTAAAAATTTTAAAGATCAAAACTCGGATCAACAATTTGAAATTCAAACAAACCCACATATTCACTTTTTTCTTAAAAATTAAACTCTATGTTAGATTATTTATTATTATTATTATTATTATTATTATTATTATTATTAGTTATTTTTTGAAAATTTAAATGGATCTGAACAAAATTGAGTAGCAACAACTATAATAAGCACTGCATTTTGGAACACAGGAAACCTAACTATAACAGGCATTAGATTTGGAACATAGGCATTACAATGTATATATGAATCAAAAAAGCTATAAATAGATATACCTGAGGGTTGGAGAATGTAGAAAAGAATATATTTTGAAGATATTGGTTAATACTAATAATAGTGTCCCAAATTTGTGGCAACAACAGACCTTGACATTATTTGTGGCTCAAGAATGATATACTCAACTATATATATCCACAAATGATGAAATGTAAGATGGGGGAAAGAGGAAAAACAAAACCACCAACAACAATAAAAGAGTGAAATGGCAAACAAATATATTGCATTGTTGTTGGTGGTGTGCCTTATTGTCTCAAGTGTCCATGCACAGGAGAAGAGTAAAGAAGAAAAAAGTAAAGAGTGTTACAGTTATTGCTTCCATGGTTGTATCAATTTCGCTGTCGTCTGTGACTGGATGTGTGGTCTCCGCTGCAAAGACCCAATCCTCTGGGGTAACTTTTACTTTAATTAACCTCGTTAATTATTTCATTAATAACGATATTTATCATTAAATATGCTAGTTGTGTCTTTGTTTAACTTTTACAAAATTTATGTATATCACAGAGAGCGGGCAAAATGATGTCAAGGTAAAGCACCCAGGAACATTTCCAGATGAGATCAATATAGCCGAATCACCTGAAAGCCCTAAGAATAAGGATTTTTCACGAAAGACGCTTCAATGAATGTTTTCTCCTCAATTTGGGTTATGCATTGTATTCCTTTTCCCTCATTTTAAATAAAATAATAATATAACTTTTCTTTTCACACTTTTCATATTAGTACTTTCTTTCTTATAATTATTACTGTGTATTTTTTTATTTTTTCCTCACTATTCACATAGTCAACTGAGTAGAGCATTAAGACACTAATACATATTTTGATAATAATTATAAATACTTCATACCTTTAAAAAATATTTATTCGGTAAATATTTATAAATATATACTTTAGGTTTCTTTGCTAAAATTAGATGATAAGCTATACAAGTAGTAATTGAAAGATTGTTAAGGTTTAGGGTATACCGTTTAACTTGAGGTAGCTTATGACTTTTCAAAAGTTTTAAGTCTCCTCATTAATTGATTATTTATCATTTTTATCATTATCTTTTTTAAAAATGACAAATTTTGTCTTTCACTTAATTAAAATATTATTTTATGAAACATAATTTAAACTAGTTATATCAAATAGCTTTATTTCAATAAGCTACTTAAAAATTTATAGTCATGAGTTATGCGAAAAGTCATAAGCTATAAGATATCAATTATAAGTCATAAACTATAAATTATCATATCATTTTGCACACAGGATCTTAAGTTAGTAAAATAAGTTACACTCTAACTTAAATAGAGTTTTAAAATTAGTAAAACAAGTTACATGCTAACTTAAATTGCTACCCATTACCTTCTCAAATATAATCATTTACTATTCATTAAACAATATAAGTGAAAACAATATATATATATATATATATGCAAAAGCATTTCCTGGGTTTTTTTTATAAAAAAAGTAATTTAATTGATGAAAAATTTAAGGTGGTTATTTGTAAATATTTACGATATTAACAATAACATATAAACATTCGTCCATTGTTAGAAATTTAATATTTATAATAATATAAAGTGTGCTATACATTATGTATACCATTTAATTAGTCATTTATATTTTATGGTAAGTCCTTTAAACTTCTAATAGAAAGTGATATAGACTTAATAAGTACAAACCAAGTTTAGGCTCATTACTCTACAAGAAAATAGAATTATAGCTAGGGAATATGGCATAGGACTTTATGGCTTCGTGTATGACAAGTCTCATGCAACTTTGAGATTCCAAAAGGGATGTAGGTTGGGTTTGAGGCATGAAACAAGCCTCCCATGATTCCCAACAATAAATTAAAAAATTAAATTATAAATTCCTTAATAAAGTGTAGCTTTTAATAAAAATTTAAAATATTAATTATAAATTATGAAATAAAAAATTAGAAACTTACATAAGTAATTTAAGTTTGTTAATCATAGAATTTTTAATTTCTAATTATAAATTACAAAATCAATAAATTTTTAATTTTTAATTAGAGTTTAGGATTTAATACAAATTTGAAAGGTTGGTAATTATAAATCACAGTAAAAACTCAAAAACTTATAAATTAAATATGCACTCAATTATTACTTAATTAATTTAACTTTGTTAATCATAAATTTTTAAATTTATAATTATAAACTATAAAATAAATAAATTATAAAATCTTAATTAGAGTTTAATATATTTGCAATTTTTGGGTAATACATGTGTTGTAGCTTAGCGGTGTGTTGGCGATGCACATTTTGATATGGACCGTTTGTAGGTGTATGATAAAGTCTATAATCATAGGAGAGGTTTTTAAAAAAATGAGTTTATTAGAGGGGATAGAGAGTTTATTAATAGGGTTTCAAGCAATCTTATTACTATTTAGAGAAGGTATATGGTGTTCCTATGTGAGACGTATGTAATATAAGATTTAAGAAAAGAGAGGTAACACTTCACTTGTTTAAGTATAGTTTCAAACTCAACATATATACATTGAAGCTCTATTGACAAAAAAACAAGTCACCCATAACATATTTATATAACATATATTATTTGAGACCTTTATTTGTTTATGTTTCTATTAATATATTTAAAATAATGCAACTATTTTTTTAGCTTTTATGCTCTGGAAGCATAAAAGGATGTAACATTTTATTTCATTAAAAATAAATAAATTTCACAGTTGGGAACCATGGGGAATTTGTATAAGCATATATAAAAATGTCAGTTTCAAAAGTTTTAAGTCTCCTCATTAATTGTTTACTTATCATTGTTATCATTATCTTTTTTAAAAATGACAAATTTTGTCTCTCACTTAAAATAAGCATTTCCTGGGTTTTTTTATGAAAAAAGTAATTTAATTGATGAAAAACTTTAGATGAAATTACTATATTTACAATTACATAAAAACATTCACCCATCGTTAGAAATTTTATATTTCTAATAATATAAAGTATGTTATACATTATTTATACCATTTATATTAGTCATTTATATTTTTTATGAACTTTGTAAGTCCTTTAAACTTCTAATAGAAAGTTATATGGGCTTGATAAGTACAAACCACGTTTAGGCTCATTGGTCTTCAAAAATATATAATTAGAGCAAGGGAATATGACTTGGGACATTTCCCACGTCCTATATAGTGTTGGAGTTGATGGCTTTCGTATATGACAAGTCTCATGCAACTTGAGATTCCAAAAGGCATGTAGATTAGGTTTGAGGCGTGAGACAAGCGTTGCACACCATTTTTAAATTTTAATTGGGTGTGGGAGTACAATCGATGGCTATTTTGTGTGCCTTTTGAACCAAAATTTCTTTTGGTTATTTACATTATTCTTAGGTTTATCATGTCTTTTAAAATATTGAGATTTGAACCAAATAATAGATGACATGTTTAAGTTTATATATTAATTATAGTATATTATACACATTAGGTAGGATAAAAATTTACACCTTTTTAATTACTAGGAATTATAAATATTAAATTTATAATTATAAATTTCAAACTAAAAAATTATAAACTTACAAATTAAACATGTGCTCAATTATTACATAATTAATTTAGGTTTGTTAATTATAAAATTTTTTATTTCTAATTAAAAATAAATAAATCATAAATTTCTAATTAGAGTTTAAGGTTTAATAAGAGAAGTTTAAAAAATAAGTTTATTAAAGATGTTAAGGAGTTTATTAATAAGACTTTACAACAATCCAATTACTATTTTGATAGTGGAATAAGGTGTTCCTCTTTGAGATGAATGTGTAAGATTTTGAGTAAAATTAAGGTAACATTCACTTGTACAAGATAGGTTTCAAATCCAACAACTGAGTTTGGACCGACCATGAAGAGGTAGAATTTAGAAGAATTGTCGTATCTCAAGTTGTAGATAACTTTGATCTGTTTAATGCAAATGTTGGCTAATAACCTACTAATGTTGGCAAATAACCTACTAATGTTGAGGAACCATATCAAAATCAAAATGAGCGACAAGTTGTCTCAAAATTAATTTATGATCATTTATATTTATTTTTTAATGCCTAATATATTTTCAGTTGGCTGATGAAGGAGATGATTGTGGGAAATGTTTAAGGAAGTTGTCGATAATTGGTAGTTTGAAGAAGAACATCAAAAAGCTGCTTTGACTAGGTAATTTGTGCATGCACACTGATAAGTCTTGAAAAGACTTATTTAATTAGCTATTCTTTATAAATTATTTTCTTACTTAATGACCAATAATTATTAATTAGGTATTTATATACTTTTTATTCAGTAAGTCATATAAATTAAGCATTGTTTGAATTATATCAAAGTTAGTATAAATTATGAATATTTTTCATTTAAAATTAATAGCATTATAAAATTATGAACTTTTGGTGCAAGAGTAACCCCAGCGTACGTAACTATGCTCAAAGCTGGTGTAGGTATGTTGGGCATGTTTTTATTATTTATGCGCAGGTCTAGCAACCCAGCATAGGAGCACCCTATGAGCGTGGCTCCACACTGGGAAAGCAATTATGCCGGGAAATGGATCAATAGCCCAGCATAACAACGTCGGTAAGCACAAGGAGATCAAGGAAGCATCAGGGGTTGAGCATGCCTACGCTTAGCCCAACGTAGGACAAGGCAAGACTTCATAAGCCAAGGATCCATCTTACCTGTAGGTATGCCCACCAGCATATACCTACATTGGATATAGGTTCAAGCAGCAAGTCATAACAAAATTCGATTAGTTCAATTCCAAAACATAAATTTAAAATTTAATCCACTCTAATAAAAAAAGTTTAGTTTTTATGGTTTCTCAATTAGCTCGATTAACTCAATTTTTTGGATTTTTTGATCAAGTTTTTTTATTGGTGTTGTGGTTGGCATTTGATTGGAATGGTTTATAAACACCTCTAATAATATCTCTTTTATGCATTATTTTATAAGTATAGTTATCTTGGCTTATGTGACTTTGCAATTAGTGGTGTTCATCATTCGATCCTAACTAAACAAAACTGCCTAACTGATCCAACATAACTAAAAACTGATCAAATTGAACACCGATCAAGTTGAAACCGCATTATGTGTGCGGTTTGGATCAATTTTCAAGCCAACCTCTGAACAATAAATCGAGTTCAACCAAACTATTTTTTTAATATATTACTCTTATATCTGTATTACCTTATTAAATTATATATATGACTTAAACTTAAAGTGAGACTAAAAAGACTCTTGGTGGTAATTTGTGATTTTTTATTATGCTAACAGATCCGGTCCTAATACTGACCTGTGGGCAACACGGTAATTTGACTATCACCCATGATCCAGGACTGGTATTCAACTCAACTTAGTGTAACAATACCAGTATACTGGTATTACATGAAAGGTCGTAGAACTGACCCTAGTATGAGTCATTCCCTCAATATCGGGTGATAGGTCCTAAAACTAACCTCGGTATGAGTCATTATCTCAATACCAAGTGATCAGAGTTGACTTATGTGTCAACATGCTAAACAAGTAACATTCAAAGTGACTATTTGGTAGGTAGAGTCATTTGGACAAGTCCCTTTCATGTGTCAGCCTTTTTGTAAAGGATCAGAAAAGTACTGACACGATGTACGAAAAACTTAGAGAGCAATAAGACTTTTCCACTACCTTCAAGTATAAATACCCATGCATCAATGTGACAAAAGTAGAACATTCTCTGTCAAACTTACGCTTAAGCTTTGATATTCCCTTGAATATTCACTTATTTAAGCGTCAAAGTGTCCATGCAGGTGACACCCCCTTTCGCCCCACAACGCGTGAGGTTGGTGGTTTGGTATAAGGAATCACTTCAAGACCTTTATTTCTCACTCAAATAAAGGATATAATATCGGATCCCTACTGGACCAGCGTAAAACTCACACCCAAAAATCAAGTATTAAGGATTGAAAGCCCCTTAAACCATCCTAAGGCGTAAAACTCACTTCGAGACCTTTATTTCCCACTCAAATCAAGTATTAACAAAGTGTTCTAGAAACCTCTAGGCCATATCATTCCACGAATCAATAGACCCCAGTGAAAACCCCTTAAACCATCCCAAGGCCTCAACGAACAACGTCCTAAGGAATATTCAGCACATCACCCTGGATCTGTCTCTCCGATGTACTTCCCAATTGATAGCGGTTGTGGCGTTTGCAAATGCCTTGGTATTAAGATGTTCATTAATCTCCTCATGAACAGGATATTAAACCGATATTCCCCACTACCTCCACCTTGTTGCAGGCCTCTCATTTGTCCTCCCAGGGCCTTCATCCTATACGTCAACTCCTGCTCTTCATATGTTTGGATTCACGAGTACTCCAGAGTGTGCGACGGCTCAACTTGCTGCCTTTGATTAGCAGTTGTTGTTTCCCTAACTTCCTTACTCCTCTTGAGCTCCTACAGTTTCATCCATAGTTGCCTGATTATTTCATTTTTAGGGTCAGGGTGCACCACTATGGCTACCCTCCCTTGATTATGGTCAGTTCCTCGTGTTTCAATGATTCCTGAGGCATACTGCAGGATTCATGGTTATTCTTTGGGCCAAATTCTAGACATGACCCTCTGGAGTTACGTTCCTCCTAGGTTGCTCCATGACTTACTCTTCTTCAGAGATGTGGGACTAAGTTTATGGGTCTCTTTGGGCGTGCCAGTGTTCTATCTGGTGTACCAAGGGGAGTAAAGTGCTCCTTTCACAATCGGTGTCAAAACCTTAGACTCTCTCTCTCTTTTATTACATAGTCTAAGTAGGAGCCTGGTATTATAAAACACAGGTCCAATGGAGATCACTATGTCCTTCAAGTTTTGTTTGTCTTTATCGGATCCGTACTGAACTGGATGCACCGGGGTTGTACTTGCAATAGGAACTCTGATGCTTAAGTCAGTAATGGGTACAATTGAGTAATAATGAAGTTCTAAGTGCAATTAATAAGTGTAATCAATGTCATTTATGTGTTAATGAGTGCTTCTTATTTATAGATATGTTTATGGTGCAACTTGTTATTTGACCTTTGTCAGTGTTGCAGGTTTTGATTAAAGGCAAGTCGTTCACTTGCATTTGACTCTGACTCAGTGTCAGCTTTCTCAACCAAGGTTGGGTCTACAAATCCGTACCGGGGTTTTATGAGCTCTCTGGTTTTTGGATACTTCAGCCCTTATTTATCGTAACTTATTCCTTTTTAATACAGTCTGATGTTACCTGTCCATAGGGGTCGATGTGGACACTGGATTAATATATTTTTGTAATATTAACTTTTCGAGTAATATATTTAAAACAATGCAACTTTTTTTTAGCTTTTATGCTCTTTTATGCTTTGGAATCTTAAAAGGATGTAACATTCTTTTGATTAAAAAAAGTCACACTTGGTAACCATGGAAAATTTGTACAAGGTTATATGAAAATGTCAATTCATTTTTCAAATTTTTGTTTAAAAAATAGTAAAGAACAATGAAAAATAGCATGTTTTAAGGAATTTTCAACTGGGGTAAAAAATATAGGCTAACAAGGTTATGGTATCTCAAGGTGGAAAAAATCCAAATCCATTTAGCTAGCAAATTAACAGAATGCCAATTATCTTCAGCGGAATCCTTCTATCTCTTGTAGATTTTCAGTGAGAAAGAGCAAACTGGCCTTTTGGTCCCTCACCTTGACCAGGTCATGCAACCTAGTTCTCAACGTAAGGAACCGACATGCAGTTAGGTCCATAACTTTGTACATGGCGTTAGTTAGTTGCAGGTTTTTCCTATTAAGATCCGTAGGTAACATCATACAAAAATATTTACAACAAAGTTGATAGGCCCAAGGATAGGCCCAAAAGGATTTTAAAAAGACCCAATTGGTTACAAGATTATGAATTAAAAGATTAAGATAGAATTTTATCTTTACAAATCTTAGCTTATCTTTAATTTAGATAAAATAGAATTTGTAGTAATCTTAGCTTATCTTAAGATAGAGTTTATTTTATCTTTAGCTTATCCTTAATTCAGATTATCTTTTCTTTTAAATTTTAGTTATCTTTAATAAGGCTATAAATGATTGTAACCTTCTCATTAAAATATATACCAAAGTAATTTTTTCAGTATAATTCTTAGGTAATGCTAGGTCCACTTCTAACAATTGGTGCTTTCATTTGCTCCCATGCCTCCCAAACCAAAAGATATGGATGCTCTCCTCAACACCATCACAGAAAAGTTAGATAATCTCCAAAATCAATTTGACAGCCTTCATCAAAATCAAGATATTCATCACGACAATCTCATCACCTACATTGGAGGATTACAAGATCAAATCAACACAGCAAAACTACACACCCAAATTCCATCCTCACCCACGGCCCCCCTGGATTTCAGGCAAACTTTGTTGGTCCTCGACCCCTCTCTACTCTACCACTACCCCTATAGGATCATCCCTTAACACACCACCCCCACACTCTACGATAACACCCATCCAAAACCCAATTATTCCAATAATTTCTCATATCACAACACAACCTATCTATTCCACAAATCCCACCGTCCAACGTACACCAACCTTTCCAACTTATCCCCAAATTCTTCTTAATCAATTTCCTAACCCAAATACCACATTACGAGCTCCAAAAATCGACTTGGCATCATTTGATGGCACTAATCCATTAGATTGGCTCTTCCAAGCCGATCAATTTTTTATGTTCTACCAGATACCTCCAGATTTACGACTACCAATGGTTGCATTTTACATGCGAGGAGAGGCTCTTGGTTGGTTTAAATGGATGTTCCATAATCATCAACTAACAGATTGGTGGACATTTATGCGTGCTGTAGAACTTCGTTTTGGGCCATCAACCTATGAAAATCACCAGGCAAAACTATTCAAACTCCGACAACAAGGATCTGTGACTGAGTACCAAGCGACATTTGAAAAACTTTCTAATAGAGTCTATTGATTGTCCCCAGAAATGCTTCTTAATTGTTTCATTTCCGGACTATACCCAGATATCCAAAAAGAACTAGCCATCCTACAACCTCAACATATCATCCAAGCCATGGGCTTAGCCAAACTCATCGAGTCCAAACTAAAAGACACTAGGCAAAGAACCTTCAAACAACCCAATTCCCAAAACCAGATCACACCTAACACCAGCCGTCCTTCTTTTTCTGCTCCACCTACTTCGACACCTTTACCCATTAAGCGACTCACCCAAACCCAAATGCAGGAACGTAAAGCCCAAGGACTTTGCTACTATTGTGATGAAAAATTCATTGCAGGTCACAGATGCATTCACAACAAATTCTTACTCCTTATGCTAGATGATGAAGCTGTGGACAATCCTGACCAGACAGCACCTGACCCAGATACAACCACCAGTGAAAGTGACCAAGCCATCAACTTCCAATTATCATCTCACGCCCTCACCGGACAACCATCCCCGTAAACACTCCAATTTTATGGTCTAATCAACGGGCTTCAAGTAAAGGTATTAATTGATTCCGGAAACTCACATAATATACTCCAACCCCGAATAGCAAAACACCTGAACTTACATTGTCAACCTACACCCACTTTTCCAGTAATGGTAGGAAATGGTGCCCACATATTTTGTGCAGGATTTTTCCCCTCTGTTCCAATTACCATTCAAAATCATCAATTTACAATTCCATTTTATCTACTTTCGATTGAAGGAGCAAATGTTGTCTTAAGTGTGGAATGGCTACAAACTTTAGGATCCATTAAGGCCAACTTTACAATACCTAGTATGACATTCATTCACCATAACTCCCAAATCACACTCTCAGGTGAAGCTAAGGCCAAACCAATACCATCTAGTTTTACCCAGTTTCTCCACTTACTTCAAACAGATTCAGTTGCATCTTTTTATCTCCTTTCCTTTACCTCCCCCAATACAGAACCTACACACAAATTAGATAATCACCAGCAAATATTGTCATCCTTACCCCAAACAGTACAAAACCTTCTTCTATCATACTCTCACATTTTCTAAAAGCCACAAATACTCCCACCATCTAGACCTCATGACAATTATATACCTTTTTTACCTAACAGCACACCTGTAAACACTAAACCATATAGATACCCATACTCACAAAAGATAGCAATGACCACTCTTATTCAAGAAATGTTACAAGATGGCATAATCAAACCTAGCACTAGTCCATTCTCTTCTCCGGTTTTAATGGTAAAAAAAAGACGGGTCTTGGCGATTTTGTGTGGACTATAGGGCCTTAAATGCAATAACCATACGTGACGGTTTTCCTATCCCTACAATTGATGAGTTACTAGATGAGTTAGGATTTACAAAAATAGATCTTCGTTCAGGTTACCACCAAATCCGTATTTCCCCCCCGATACCCATAAAACAGCATTTCAAACTTATGACGGTCATTATGAGTTTTTAGTCATGCCATTTGGTTTAACTAACGCACCAGCTACATTCCAATCAGTAAAGAATGACTTATTAAGGCCCTATTTAAGAAGATTTGTTTTAGTCTTTTTTGATGATATTTTAATCTATAGCCTTCCCTATCCAAACACATTGACCACCTACAAGTCATTCTAGACCTATTGAAAAGTCATAAATTTTATGCCAAATTATCTAAGTGTGTCTTTGCTACGTCTACTATAAACTATCTAGGCCATATTATTAATTCTAATGGAGTTGTACCTGATCAAGAAAAGATTAAAGCAATTATAGAATGGCCAGAGCCACGCTCTCTCGTGCAATTACAAGGATTCCTGGGGCTTACCAGATTCTACCGTCGTTTTGTACGACACTACGTAACTATTGCCGCTCTACTCACCGACTTGCTTTGTTCCACTAAATTTGCTTGGAGTACAGAAGCCTCAAAGGCATTTACACAATTAAAACAACACATGACAACAACTCCTATATTGGCTTTACCATATTTTTCTAAAACATTCATAGTAGAAACCGATGCATCTGTTTTTTCCATTGGAGCGGTACTCACACAGCTGGGTCACCCCATAGCCTTTTTCAGCAAAAAGCTTAGTCCCAGAATGCGTACAGCTTCCACTTACGTGAGAGAGATGTACGATGTTATAGAAGCTGTAAAAAAATGGCGACAATATTTGATTGGTCAGTACTTTCGCATCATTACAGATTAACAAAGTTTGAAACACCTCCTTACACAAACATTTCAAACACTAGAGCAATATAAGTGGGCTACTAAATTACTGGGTTTCAGTTTTGAAATATTTTACAGACCTGGTAACTCTAACAGAGTTGCAGATGCTCTATCCAGAAAGGTTGAAGAAAGCTCTACTTTGTTGTTAGCCATTTCCTCTCCCATACCGAAACTCATCAAAGACCTACAACAATATTATAGTACAAATGATAAAGGCAAAGAACTCTTCCAACAACAACCAGAAAAAGACCCAAAATTTTTAACAGAAAACAAACTGTTATTTTACAAGGGAAGAATTTTTGTTCTGGATCACTATTCTTGGAGGACCAATCTCTTACATGAATACCATTCCACCCCAACAGCAGGCCATAGTGGACTTAGACCCTCCATTTCTCGCATAGCGACGTCCTTCTCTTGGCCAGGTTTAACCAAAGACATGAAAACCTTCATCCGATCCTGCCACCAGTGCTAGACTTCCAAATATATACCTGCAAAGAAACAAGGGCTATTACAAGCACTACCAATTCCATCACAAGTTTGGGAAGACCTTAGTATGGACTTTATTACTTACCCGTCCAACTCCTTAGGGCACACAGTCATTTGGGTAATTTGTGACCGATTAACGAAATACGCCCATTTCATCGAATTGTCGACCCACTATTCAGCACAAGACTTAGCACAACGTTTCACAATCGAGATCTACAAACTACATGGCATACCCAAATCAATAGTAACAGACAGAGACCCCATTTTTGTGAGCAAATTTTGGAAGGAGATTTTTAAAAAACAAGGAACAACTCTGAAATATAGCCCAGCATACCACCCAGAAACAGATGGGCAAACTAAAGTACTAAATAGAACATTAGAAGCTTACCTTCGATGCTTTTGTGCGGATCAACCAAGAAAGTGGTTCAGGTTCCTCCATCTTGTAGAGTTTTGGTACAACTCGGCCCACCACTCTGCCATCGGAATGTCACCGTTTCAAGCACTATACGGACGTCCTCCTCCATCAATCCCAGATCTCTTGCCTAACACAACCACCTTCACAAACGTGGAAGAACAACTTGAAGAACGCCAACAATTATTGTCCTCTCTCAGAAAAATGTTAGCCCAAACCCGAAAACAAATGATCACTCAAGCGAACAAACATCGAAGAGACTGCTCTTTTGAAGTCAGAGAATTAGTACTCTTGCGCCTACAGCCATACAGACAACAATCTCTTGTAAAAAGAGTAAACCAGAAGTTGGCCAGAAAATTTTATGGACCATATAAAATCATCAAAAAATAAACCAAGTTGCTTGCCAGTTAGATCTTCCAGAAGACGCTCGTATCCACCCCGTCTTCCATATATCACTGCTAAAAAAATATACAGGTAATGATCCCACCCACCATTTTTTCCCATTTCCTACACCAGAAATTACTCCTTCCCCCTCAGATTCCAGTATCGAGAATAATGCAACCCCTCACATAAACACATCACCAAATACTACTAAAAAACCTCTCGTATCTTGTAAAAGCAACAAAGTCCCATCCTCTCACCACCAACAGCCGGATCTGCATCAAGACAATCCTTCACCGTCCTTTCAAAAGAACCGGGCCCCACAACATGCTACCCAAGAACCAACCTGTCCCCTACCTCATCCTCCACCATCAGATTTCCCTTCCTCCATTCCATCTCAACCGACCAAGCAAACCAAAGCCCAAGACGCATCACGTGAAAACGGAAAAGCTGTCCCACATCTTGACACTCGCGAAAATCACACAGAGGACTCCAGCCTTGCTTCTCCACATCACGCCAACGATTTCCCACCGTCTGATGCAATCACGGATTACCAGCGTGGCAAGCATCATACGTCCGTCTCATCCACACCGTTTACGCATCAGCCACCGTTGGATCTTCAAGATTTAAAGTCCAGCCTTGAGGACAAGGCTAAATTTGAACGGGAGGGTATTGATAGGCCCAAGGATAGGCCCAAAAGGATTTTAAAAAAACCCAATTGGTTACAAGATTATGAATTAAAAGATTAAGATAGAATTTTTATCTTTACAAATCTTAACTTATCTTTAATTTAGAATAAGATAGAATTTGTAATAATCTTAACTTATCTTAAGATAGAGTTTATTTTATCTTTAGCTTATCCTTAATTCAGATTATCTTTTCTTTTAAATTTTAGTTATCTTTAATAAGGCTATAAATGATTGTAACCTTCTCATTAAAATATATACCAAAGTAATTTTTTCAGTATAATTCTTAGGTAATTTGATTAAAAAAAAGTCACACTTGTTAACCATGGAAAAATTGTACAAGGTTATATGAAAATGTCAATTCATTTTTCAAATTTTTGTTTAAAAAACAGTAAAGAACAATGAAAAACAGCATGTTTTAAGGAATTTTCAACTGGGGTAAAAAATATAGGCTAACAAGGTTATGGTGTCTCAAGGTGGAAAAAATCCAAATCCATTTAGCTAGCAAATTAACAGAATGCCAATTATCTTCAGCGGAATCCTTCTATATCTCTTGTAGATTTTCAGTGAGAAAGAGCAAACTGGCCTTTTGGTCCCTCACCTTGACCAGGTCATGCAACCTAGTTCTCAACGGAAGGAACCGACATGCAGTTAGGTCCATAACTTTGTACATGGCGTTAGTTAGTTGCAGGTTTTTCCTATTAAGATCCGTAGGTAACATCATACAAAAATATTTACAACAAAGTCCACATGTAAATACTGTTAACCTCCATCACTTCCTCCCCTCCCTTGATCTCCTCCTTTTCTTCTCTAATAAGCTCCATAGCCCCCAAGCTTCTTCTTTATCCTCCATCAACCCACCCTTAAAATTTTAAACAAGTTCAGAAGGTTTAATACCTGATTTTACCAGTTCAAGTTTGTTGAAGAAGAGTCCGAATGATCTCTAACCAATTACTGGCGTAGTGCCCTGCAATAGTAAGAATAAATAATTGGATATCATAACATATTTGGAATAAAAACTTATAAAAGGAAGTGACAATTCAACAATAGAAATCAAAGGAAGCACACAATTTTATCAAGACAGAAAAAATATTGGCACTGTCTAGTATTGCCTAAAAAAATAAATTCACCAATATTATATTAAAGAGAAGTTTTAAATGACATCTTACTTTATACCTTTCTTTTATTAATCCTTAAAGTAGCTTACTGCACAGATTATTGTAAATATTAGCATAAAAGGAATTGTGTCGAAAACACACTTATCACCAGCTGCATTCAGTGACTTATGATGGGTGTAGAAGTTAAAAGAAAAATGTTTCTCATTATAAGGAGCATATAGTATTTACAAAAGCAATGATTTAGGAATGGGATATTTTCTTTGACATGCTATGCTAATCATTAGAAGTGAATTTCTTAGAATGGTGACAATCTATATATTGCATCTTCTCCTTACATGACGATAACAATTTCCTGTATATGCACAAGACAACTTTCACTGAACCAAAGATTGCATTGCGCAGATCCTTGTAACATATTTGCTCAAGTTATCAGTAATCTGTAAAGATAAAATACCAGAAAAACTTAGATGAGACTTAAAATAGTTTTACCATATTAATCAGATCCAATAGATTCTTTAGAGAATCACCATCTAAATTCTTTCCCTCATGCCACAAATTGTCTTGATAACAGACACAATTGAAGCATGAAGCTAAGGAAGGGGAAGAAGACGAAGGTCAAGGACACAATAGGCAATTGAAAAAAATAATAATTTTAACATGAAGAATCCTCCGGTTCAGTACCCTATTTTCATCAGAAAAAATGAAGGAATCCAGATATGAACGAGGATGAAAATTGAAAGGGAAGGAAATAGAACGAAAAAGCAAGTTTTTTTTGTTTGTTTGAAAAAAAATAGGGTTAAAAATTAATTCTCCTAAAATTTAGTAAGATTAGTGTTTAATAAATATTAATAAATTTATAAATATATTTAAAAATATATAAACTAAACTAAATTTTTCATATATTAAAATTAATTATAATAAAAAATTTAATATTTATACATGAAATTTAATTTATTTATTAAACAATCATTTTATTTCCATCTCTTTTCTCTTCATCTATCCAAACAAAAAAAAATTCTTTTACACTACTTTCTTTTCTATTTTTCTTCATCTAAACAATATATTTTTCTTCTTATTTCTTTTATATTTCTTTTTTAAAATTTCTTTTATTCTCATTTCCTTTAAATACTCAAACAAACTTAGAAGAGATTAAGAAAAGGGAAGAAGCCGAAGGTTCTTGGCATTTACCAATGGATTTTGTTGCAAATATTTCTGTAGGATGTTACATATGCAGAATTTCACCTATAGATTAATAGGAAAAATCCACGGGATGGGGTGATTCCAAGTATCCATTATGGGTCAAGTTAATAGATTGGACCTAACTCATGATGGTTGATTTGGTTGGAACTAAATTGCCTATTTAAGAGTTGAGGACTCTTATCCAAAAAAAAAAGTGGAGGACTAAATTGCATAATCTAATATCTGTTTAGTAATTAGTCAAGAAAACAAATCATGAAAATAAAAAAAAATTAATGGTTAATATTAATTTTTTATACTGTTAGATTAAATTTCAGATCTTCTTTTCCATTAATCAAACATCGAGTTAGTTGGTCAAATAACCACCTAATTAGAATAAAGGACCAAAATATCATTTTACTATAGTGAGAAATTTTATTCTCCTTGTGCTGCCAACTAATTACGAACTAACAGGTTAAATAATTTAAACATCTTGATTACCTTAATTTTCCTATTATAGATGGTGTTAAAGACATTTACACAACGAAGTAAATCATAAATAATTCGGAAAGACAAAGTTACTTGAACAATAATTAGATTAAAAAGGATATTGGAAGAATTTTATCATGCCTATGGCAGAAAATATTGACATCCGTATGCAATCCGCATATAAGAGGCTGTTTGGTTTGGATTGTAAAAATGTTTCTTTTTTTTATTTTTTATTTTTTATTTTTTCAGTTTTAATTATAAAATTATTATCTTGTTTTTTGTTTTTAAAATTTTATTCAAGAAACACTAAGAATAACTTTTTCCGGTTTCATATTTTTACTTATTTAAGTATAAGATTTAAAAAACAAGAAACATGATAGCATTTTTATAATTAAAATTGAAAACATGAAATAAAAACTGAAGATTTTTCCAATCTATATGGTGCCTAGAAATCCAAGGTGATTTTATTTACTCTGGAATCCATTATGAATATAAAGGAAAATTAAGAAGAGTGAATAAACATATGATAATCAAACACTCGATAAGGCTACAAATGTACTTCTCTCAGACGCTAGAAAAGTTGTTGAATGGCACTTTGCTCTGTTCATAAGGAGCACTCTATGTTTCCATTGATAAAAACTGGGGAGCAGAACCAGCAGTCATAATCTCTAAGAGCCCCTAACTAAATTGTAACCCAAAAGTCCCTTAAAATTCATCTACTTAAAGCTTTGTACAAATTTAGTTCTCTGTAACCTACAATGGTTATTTATAGGCAGAGGGATTGGATATTGTCAAGGCTCATCGACGATGACAATCAAACTCAAATATGTATCTTTTACAAACAGTTCATAAAATTTTGGTTGAACTGGTATGTAGGAAGTCAAATAAGTAAAAATATAAATAAAATCAACAGGACATTCTGAACCCAATAGATGGTTGCCAAAGTAATAAACACTGACAGTGTTGTTTATAAGTTGGGCAATCAGAACTCAATTCAAAATGCTTGACAATAAACTGGAAAATGTGTATTCAGGGTCCCAACTCCCAGTTCTCTTCACCAAGCTGAGAGCAAACAGACTTTACCTCCAAAAGGAATTTTGACTGCATGACTTTCTTACAGCAGTGCAGCCAACATCCTAACCCACTTTTTTGACTTGATTGCGGTATGTATGCTTTCTACACTCATTTAGTAGCATTTTGATCCACCTCTCAGTTTAGTACTTGCTTATTCAGCTAAAATATCCACATGCTAGTTTCCATCATAGTTGTTATCTCACCAGTAATCTCCACATGAGCAAGACCCACTTTTGAAGTGGTGAAATCGGCTATTATCCCTCACTATGATCTCCCTGCCAACAACTTTTGCCATAAATTTAATTGCAGTGTGGCAGTCCACACAGACCCGAATGTTCTTAATTACACGGATGGTTGTACCTGCAGCAGTGCTAATGATGCCAAATACAATGGCAAGTCTCTCACTGTGAGTGCGTAACAAGTCGCGTTTATGTTCCTCATCAACATCATGGAGCACCTCACTTGTGTCAAGGACATAACCTTCTCTCTCCATTTGTTCCAGTAAAACATTCAATGCCTTGTTTATTTTGTCGTAATATGGATGCGATTTATCTCCGGCTAGAAAAGTATGCACTTTGTTTCCAACCTCAATCCAGCTGCATGCTGGAGTCTTCCTCAAGCCCGTTTTCCTCATGTGGATTCTCAGTTTTGCAGCATCTTTCCATCTTTGGGAAGCAGAATAAATGTTTGACATCAAAACATATGCACCCATGTTTCCAGGGTCAAGCAAAAGTATCTTGTCAACAACCTTTTCAGCTAATTCAACATTCTTATGAGCCCTGCAAGCAGCCAACAAGGTTGACCACACACTCCCGGTTGGTTTCACTCCCATGTTGAAAATAAAATCATAGGCTTCTTCCAATCTTCCAGCTCTACCAAGCAGGTCAGCCACAGCAGCGTAGTGCTCTAGGCCAGGAGCAATGCCAAAATCTCCTGGCATACTGTTAAAATACTTCAAACCTTCATCTACCAACCCAGCATGACTACAGGCAGTTAAAACAGCCATGAATGCCACATAGCAGGGCTTCACTCCATCAACTAACATCTCCTCAAACAATGAAACCGCATCAAGGGCATGCCCGTGCATCGCACATCCCATGATAATGGCAGTCCATGACACCATGTCGCGTGTCTCCATTTTATCAAAAATACATCTAGCCACCCTAATGTTACCACATTTGGCATACATGTCCACCAGAGAACTCGCTATAAACTTGTTATCATCAAACCAAAGCCTAATTATATATCCATGAAGTTGCTCACCCAAATTCAATGCAGTCAAGTGAGCACAAGCCGGTATAACACTCGAGAAAGAAACACTCATCGGCTTCACATTTTCCTTCAACATTTCACGAAAGAACCCCAGCCCCTGGTCAAATTCCCCATTCTGCACACAACCAGCAATGATGGAGTTCCACGAAACCGCATCTCGCCTCGGCAAGAGGTGAAAAGCACGGATCGAAAATTCCAATTGAGTACACTTAGCATACATGTCAATCAAGCTACTACCAATGAAAACATCAACATCAAACCCGTGTCTGATAGCATATCCATGAATTTCCTTCCCTTTAATAAGATCAACATATTCCGCAAAAATGGGAAGAACGCTGGACAAAGTGAAGGAATCAGGCCTCAAGTTAGCATTCCCCATTTCCCTAACCATATCCAACGCCTCAGTATACATCCCCTTCTGAGCCCTCCCGGCAATTACGGTGTTCCACGAAACGACATCTCTGACAGGCATTGCATCGAACACCTTGCGAACGCTGTCGTTTGGGTTGTGGAATTTGGAGTACATGTTGATGAGTGCGTTGGCTGTGTAAAGGTCGAGGTGGAAACCGAGGCGGATGATGGAGGCGTGGAGGGACTGGGCGAGGGGGAAGTGGTTGAGGAGAGTGGAGGCTTTGAGGAGGGAAGGGAAGAGGTGGCGGCTGGGGGAGATGGAGAGGAAGCGCATGAGGTTGAAGAAAGAGAGGGAGTGGTGGAGGAGGCCATGGGAGGTGTAGCATTTGATGAGGATTGAGCTGTTCACCGAGTCGTCGACTGTTCCTTTCGTCTTCAGGATTTGGGCGTGGAGTTGCTTCGCATGGTATGTTGAAACCGCAGTGTTTGGGTTCCTCAATATTCTTCTCACAATATCTTGGCTGGAGCTGCAACTCATTGAATACTTGAGACCTTTGTCTCTCGTTTGGGACTAATGAAATAAATTAGGAACTAGGAATCGGCAAGTATTCCCTCTTTTTTTTAAAAAAAAAAAAAGTTACTTGTTAAAAGACACATGTCAAATTTTGAAAATTAAGAAAATACTACCATAAGTTAATCATTAGCTTTTCACTATGAAATCATATGTAAAGTGTTAGAAGTCCAAAACACAATCCGACCATTCAAAATGACCATTGGATGTCTTGAACAACATATCAAAAATTCAGCTCAATCCAACGGTGAACAAAGTTGAAATCTAGAATTTAAGACTACTGATTTTGAGTTGGGTAAGAATAAAGCTCTTTTTTTATCTTTTTTCATCTCTAAAGACCTCTCAAAGCTATCAAAACTCAATAAAATAAAAGTGAGGCCAATTTATATACATTTGTTTGATATTTACAACATAAAAAAATTAATAATTAAAGGGTGAATTTATGTAAAAAAATTAAGAAATATTTACAACCTTCTAGGCAAATGGCCCCACATCTACACCCTTTGATTTTTATTTCAAAACCATTCTAGGAATTTTACACCTATCAAATTTAAATTTATCAATCTTTTAAGTTTATATAGAACGAGATTACACTCTTATACATTATTGAACTCTTTTAAATAGTACGGGGGATGATATACATCTATGTGTGATTATGTGGAAGTGAAACCATTTATATATGATTGGATTGTTGTGTGTACTCCACTTTGAATTGTGAAAAACCATATGGTTATGTAAAGAAGTTAGTTGAGATTCAAAATATGGCATGTTGAAATATAACAATATTAATGCATCATGCATCATACACATGAAAGACGCATCTTGGGATATAGAGGTCCTTTAATTGCTAGCCTGGTAAGGGAAATCTCGGTGATCCTATGAATATAATTTTATTATACATTCTTGATGATGTGTTCTAAAATCGGCCCATAACACAGTTTATGTGTAACTGAGTCATAATGTGTGACAGGTTACAAGAGACAATTCAGTTCAATACCTATAAAAAAAGATTGTGTGAATTATGATACTGTAGTAAATTCTCACCAATGAATGGATCCATCATAACATCATTGGTTAATTGAAAGATTATTAAATTAATTAGCATTGTGTAGCATATGCATAACATTACATCCTCCTTGTGATCAAAATTGGATGAATTTGTGTATTAGCGATATGTTTAATTCCTTATATATTTTGTACTTATTCTATGTCCAGTCTTATTCTTCCATATTGTGGTTTGGTGAATGTGAAACAGGATAAGAGAAAGTGAATTCCTTGGATGGAATAGATGGAAAGGCAAGGGAGCATGAGTCTAATTTTTGGATGTATATGAATGCGTATAGGGTTGTGTGTTAATAGTTTTGGTAAATTGATTTGGCTAACTTTAGTTCATCTTTTTGGTTTATAAACCTCTTGGACTCTAATTAGATTATTATGTTTGTGGAGTGGGCTGACTCTAGTATTTATGTGACGATGAACATATGATGTTTTAATTATGTAACTCGATACAACATAGCTATAGTATATTTTGATAAACAACTAAGTTAGAAATTGATTTAGGACAATCAATGTATGATCATACGTGACCCTAAATCTTAGGTTACAAATCCTTAGATAATTGTTTCCGAAGAGAAAAAATTACTTAAGTTTTTAGAACTTGAACTATGGGTGTCACATTTCAAATAATATATTTATTATATATTTTTGAAATATTTTATAAAATTATAATTATTAAAAATATTTTCAGAATATTTATTAAACCATATCTCTGATATTTTTTCTGTATAAAATTTTTATAAACAAAATATAAAATTATAATTTTATAAAGCAAAATATTTTCCGAAATCACGTACCTTGGGTTTTCTACTTTATATAATCAGAGAAACAATAAATCATGAAAAGGTGAGGCGGTATTTTAACTTCTTAAATTCTAGGGAGTAATTTTTTTTGGTTTATACAGATTGTTTTAATAATTTATATAAAAGATATTTTTTCTTAGTTATTTAAATAATTGGTATAATATATATATATATATATATAATTAATATTTTATATTGATTTTTTCAATAATTATTGTAAAAATATTTTTTATACACAGTTATTAAAATAAACGGTATAAAAATTATTATTTTACACGGGTTGTTTTAATAATAAATGCAAAAAATATTTTTTATTAACTATTAAAACAAACTGATCCTAAAATTTCAAATGAATGATCAAACACGTCTAAGATTAGACAAAACAATATCAACTTCAGTTTCCAACGTTTTCCCCTATATCTATACATAACAATCCAAAAGCTTTCTGATTTATGCTCCCCAAATGTGGATCTGGAACAATCTTAAAATTCTCACAATCTGACGCATTATATAGCCACACTAGAAAGAATACATGTATATAGAAACATATATAGACACGTCTTCATAGGATGTGCCAGCAAAGACGCAACCTAGTAGTATTTGAGAAGACCAACTCCGAGAGCAATCAATAGAAGAGAAGATGGAACATTGTAAGATGTAATTGCAGATGATGGAGTCAGCTGATTCGAACGGCCACTTCCAGTTGATACAGATGGATTGCCAGAATCCACTGATGGAGATGGTGGACTCAAAAGAGGAGTTGTGTCAGATTCTGGTGCCAGAGATGGTGAAGTAGGTGAAGGGAGGATAGAAGAAGCTGCTCAAACAAAAATTATGAGCCTGATATCAGTATCACACTTGTAAAGAAGCTCTTAAAGTTTAGCACTCATCAGTCATCACTGTTAATATGCTCTAGCTGTAAAATGAAATTAAATAACCTTGAGGACTAGGAGTTGGAGTAAATCCAGATGGAGCTGATGCAGGTGAAGGAGATGGTCCAAGAGACACTGGTCCTGTGGATATATATTTAAATGATTAGTTATACAAAGGAAAATATAAGAACTTTTAGGCAATATATGTGTGTGTTGAAATGGAAATTTTGAATTTTGACATTACCTGGAGCAGGAAGTGGTGAGCCAGAAGCTGCAAAATAAGGGAAAAAAGTATCACACATCTTATTCTTAACCTCATTGATGAACGATTTTTTCACTGTGACTTAAAATTTAAGTAACCCAATATTTTTTTTAGATTAAATATGTTTGCAAAGACATACAAGGTGGTCTTAGTCCCTATGATTGTCGTTTTTTTCTTTTAAGTTCCTATAAAATTGAAATATATTTTGTGTAAATAATCCATATCATCATTAATCGATGATAGATCATGCATGTAGATTTGCTGCATCCATTATGATAATTGTTGATGTGACAGCTAGATTTACGGTATAGATATTACTTTTAAAGATGTTATATAATTTTCATAAACATTGAAGAAGTTTACCTTTGCATTGAACAGGGACACCAGGCATGTTGCAAGCACGAGGGAGAGATATGGCCAAGGTTCGGTTGACTGGTATTCTGAAGGGAACACTACCAGTCACAATGAGACACAAACAATCCATGCCACCACTTGTGAGAGACTTGAGGGCAGTGCAACAGTCCCTAGTTGGTGAGGTGCCATTGGAACTGCTATTTGTAAGGAAATTCATACATGGTGTGAAACTGCTTAGCATTGAGGCGTTACATGGTGTGCTAATTTGAGCATAACCTGGTCCAGCCATCACCATACCCAATGTTAACACTAGAGCTAACCTGCAGAGAGGCACAAAACTTGCCATGTCTACTATTCTCGAGTTTTGGCTTGTGGGGCCCGCTAGGAATTTGTGGTTTAAGATGTACAAAAAGAATAATTAATGTGTTTGCAAGTTTGATGGTTGAGTTGGAGCAGGATTAAGGGGAATTTATAGATTGATGGCATCAAGAAGAGAAAAGAGGATTAGGAAGGGTCAAAGTTGGTTTAGGAGTTCAACTACCTTAACCAATCAATGCGAAATGAAAGAGCTTGAAGTAGGTAGGATTGGCATGTTTTGAACCCACTTTGGCTAAGCATTTTAAGTTCACCAAGTGGCATCCAAACGGTCCTAACTCTGATTTGGGGTCACACAATGTTGTTGGATTTTTGTTCAAATTATTATAGCGTATAATGTTGGGTGTTGGATCATCCGCCAAGTCATATAATGCTTTATTAGTTCAGCTGCTCAGGTGGATAACTGAATGTTGCACCATCTTATTATCTTTGCTTCCTTATTTGGCTATTTGTATTGGACTTGCATTGTATTTTATTTCAATCTAAGCGAACACCTGTTCTAAGTTGATAGAATATTATATTTAGAATTGGTAAAATGAGTGTGTTCTTTATGTGTAAGTCCATTCCATCTGTAAAATAGATGAGTTTAAATTAGACATATAAAATCAAAACTTAAATTATTGAAAGTTTTTTTATCCAACTTGTAAAAAACTCACACTCATCACAAAATAATTTTGATCTTTATCTTGTAAAATCATAAGAAGTACTTAAAAAACCTTAAAATATATAGAACCGACTCAACCTACCCATAACAATGAACAAATTTAAACACCTTAACCCAAATTAATACAGACATTTTAACCCAACTCGTAAAAATCCAACTAGTTTAAAATCATCAAATTTTTTTGGCTGAAATCATCAATTTTATTATATGGGTTATTTTCATTTCTCTTTGGTTGGGTCTGAAGCCCATGTCCTACTTGAAATGCGCCACTGGATAACCCAATCATGTGTTGACCAATAAACAAAACAAAATTTCCTTGAATCGTCAATTAGTGAAATTGGGTAAGCCCAAACATGACTTCTATCCAAAGATCGAATTCTTTACTATATATTTACACAACCTTGTCAGTTTTCGCAAAAGGAAGATTTTTTCGACCAAAAAAAAAAAAGAAAAGGAAGATTATCACTTCCAAAAATCAAAAGAACAACATTTGGAAATTTTTACTTGCGCCATACTTTTCCTCACTACACCATCTGTTGTGGTGAGTTAATGTCTCTTTCCCTTCCAGAAGTTTATGCTTTTTAAAAAGAATTTATTTTCATAAACCTAAAACATTTGACATCAAAATTTACCGAAATGGTAGTTTAAAAAAAATTACGTACTGTGTCCTAAATACAAGATTTTTTTACTAAATTCACATGTATTAAGAAAGTAAGTTAATTTAGTTAAAATTATTAAATTTATTTAAAATTTATTGTAGTTTTCTAAAATTATTTTTTATGTAATTATAATTCATCATTCAATTTTCTCCACTTATTTTTTTTAATTTATTTTCTCTCTGCTTAATTTGTCTCCATGATGCATCTCTTGTTATATTGATTTTTAAAAAAAAGTTATATATGAAAATTTGGAAGAGTCTTATATAAGAGACAAAATTCTTTTAAAAGGTTATATAACATTGTTGATTTTATGTGGTATTTAAGTAATTTTAATTTTAAAACTTCTTTCAACAATATCATTTATTACCTATATTATCAATAATATTCAATAAGCAATATATTAAAAAAATCTCATTTTTTAATAACAACAAAACAATTACATTTAAGAAAAAAACAAGACTAATCTAAGACTAGATTGAGACCTAATAGATTATGGTCCTAAGACAATTACCTCGTGATTAACACCATATAATATTCCACTGGGAACAGGAACGAATTCCTTTATTACTTCACTATTACTCACGGACAGAAAGATCCTACAAATACTGTTTTTTGAGTTTTCAACAATTTACCTGATATTCTTACAATAATGTAATCATAATGTATTTTTTTTGTCCAGCATTCAACTACATCGAATAGAAGTCAGTTTTGTAATTGCCATGGTGGAAGCCTATTTCTTAGTGTTCAGCAACATTCTGTCTTTCTTTTGTAAGTTTTTAGTGGGGACGGAAGAGAAAGGTAAGGGAAAGACTTGTTAGAACTCCTCCTCTCCTCCTATGTGTTTTTGAGAATTTAGTTTTTCATATATATATATATATATATATATATATATATATATATATATATATAACAAATCATTCTTATACTATAATTAGTGGCTAATTTTAGAATTTTTTTATTAATTTTTATTTTTAATTTCACAATAACACACTTAATTGATGTCTTTTAATATTTTTATTTTGACCATTTTGAAGTAACACTTAAGTTCTCAACTAATTAATAATTTGAATTTGTTTTAATAGGTTTTGGATAAAAAAAAGAGTTGAAATTAAAGAATTAAATAATAGCCTTTGAAAAACAACCACTTGAGCGATCATACTACAACTCAAGTGGTTGCCTCAAATTTCTACGTAACTACTTGAGCGACACGTATACCTACAACTCAAGTAGACTTTCGTAGCAAGATTTACTTAAGAGTCCTAAAATACAATTATCTTTTGCATTAAGGAGAGGATTTTAGAGTTTTTGAAAACTCTTAAGTCATCAAAGCACCTTGGGCGCTCGTTCTTCTAGTGTTTTTCTCTTTTCCTCTTATATTTTGATCTTCTAGGGTTAGTCCTCATGATTATATGTGACTAAACACATCTTTTATTGAGATTGAACAAACTCGTTTCTAATTATGACTTTGTAGTGACTATTTATTTGACTATGTTTATGCATTCATATGCATTATTTCACGTTAGCATTTCATATCTCTTTGCTTAATGCTTATTTCTATTCGGAAGAATGGTATTTACGTGCATTTAGGTTTTTATGGATGAAATGCTCATTAGATTCTTCTTCTTGAGATAAAGTTGATTCTAATGGTTGTTAAAATATTTTCTTATTGGAAGAATTAACATTGAATTGTCAAGGGATTGAGATTTGATATTAAGGTTTAGAATTTATTCACTAAGGGATTAGGTTTACTCATTTTTATACCAAATTAACTTGATTAAATTCCTAAACACACGTAATAGAATCTCAAAAGATAAATAGAATAAGGAAGTTTGACCCTAACATCTTTTATTATTTGTTATCTTCATTTTATCATTTTTGTTAGATGTCAATTTAAGATTATTTTCTATGTAAAATTTAGTTTTAAATTGATCCTTAATTTCTTATTTAATTAATAAATTAACTCTTATGTATAGTTGAAGCATTGTCATAATTTCAAACTTACAAACTGTTTTTTATATATTTTGAACCTTGGGAGAGAAAAGAAAAGAAAAAGAGTGCTTCATTTTTTACTCCTGACCAACAATAATAAATATGCTCTTTCCATTTTGTTCATTATTAGATCAAGTTGATATATGGTGCATGACATCTAAATCTTCATTTTGAACAATCAAATCGTATTTTTGAAATTGAGTGCCACTCGAGCAACCATTTTTCTACTCGAGTGGATGCATCAAAATTTTAGGCAATGGCTAGAGTGGCATTCTACCGCACGAGCATCAGCATTTGTTTTTCATTTCAAAGGCCATTTAAAAGGGTTTAGGTCACTTTTTTTTATATTCGTGAGGAAGCTTGAAGACAAGAGATCTCTTCCAGGTTTCTTTCCTTTTCTCTTGCTTTCTATTGATCATTTTGTATTTTTTTTTGTTATTAAGGTAGCTTAGATGAAAATGTATGGCTAAACCCCTTTTTGTTGGGTTTGGGTGTACTCATTCCTTTTCCAGTTATGTATTGAATACTCTTGTATGATTTATGCTTTTTAATTGATGTTAATAGCTTGTTTCGTATGCCTAATATGCGTTTCAAACTGGTTGAGGAACGAAATACCCATTGATCTGTCCTGGACCGGGGTCAAGAGATCCGATCTCAAGCTAGTCACGAATAGTATGTCAATACCGTCTAATAGACCGGATGTATGTGTATCCGATGTATGTATCCGTTGTCCTTGAATGAGGAGAGCGGATTGGGCGTCCTGGAGATCCTTCACACCGACCTAACACGTTGAAGTGGGCAAATGGTGGTGTCACCTGCAAAGATTCTCCGACGCTCAAGTCAGTGATTATATTCCAAGTAAGGAATGTATTCAGAGAATAATCAGTCGTAAAAGAGCTGAAGAAGATCCCAACTTCAATCATGAAGTTAGTTCATATACCTGATTGGCTCGATTATCGAGGACTCGTTGGTGGGGAACCACCAACTCCCATTAGCATTATTATATTGCGCACTTACCTGCATGATTGGGTCAAGTGGCTATTTTATATTGAGCATAGAGAATATAGACTAGGATTAGGGAACAAGTTGACCATTCCCGTGAGCAGAATTTGGCTCGTAGTGCAGGGAATTATTGATCGATCCCTGTAGCAACAATCCTTGTCTTTTGCACAGTGACGTGTGTATTATCCGATGTCATGGTGTTATCCTGAACAACCGGTATAGGGAGAACGCCTGATACGGAATTACAGTCCGGATGTATACTAATGACACCGGTTACACGTAGATGTCTTATCAAAGACGTTGAAATATGCATAGCAGATCGGATACCGGTATTGAGACCGGATCATATGTCCCCTAGCTTGTGTGAGGGACTGAATAGTTGTTCATATAAGCTACTCAACCTGCGAGAGGTCTTAATATCGGTAAGCTTACGTGTGTAACAGCTCCTTAGCATTCGTAAAGAACCGTTCTAAATTTAATAGAAACGACCTTTCGGTACGGTCACAACGGATTCAGACAAAGATTCGTTGTGTGAGAATTTCAAGAGTTTATGGGAATTGAAAGCTCTTGAAGTTCGTGTAACGGCTGTAAAGCATGAATTGCGTTGCATGATTAGACATTAATGCTTTTAATCACGTGGGCAAGCAATTATTACGCCTGAGATGAAAATCTCATTAACCGTCGTTTTGGGCTTAATGGGCCTGAAGTTTTCGAAACTTTTGGGCCTAGTGGATAGTCCTTCGTTGAGTCGCTATCGTTTTGGCGCCCAAGAATTTGGAACGGTTGTGTCGTTTCACTTGTGAACGAGTGCGTTTTATCGAGAACGACACAACTTCAAGAGGGGATAACCGAACCTCTTCGTTTCCTATAAAAGGAACACTTAGTGGATTCTGGGTTCCACTTGCTTTTGTGTACTTAACGAAACTCTGCAGAAATTTTGCAAGGGAGTTTGCTGCCTACATTGCGAGGGTTTCTTCGTTCCTCAAATTCATCACTGTCATCTGAGGTAACTATCTCTTCCTTGTTGCTCTGGTTTTGTTTTGTCTTGCTACTTCTTAGTTAAAGAAAGTAGGCTTCGTCTGGGGGGGGAATTAGTTTCCCGCAACCCTAATAGTCATGGGGAAGAATCCTTGTGATTCTTCCTAAGGCTGAATCGCGTCGCTCAGAAAGGGGATCTTACTCACTGTGGAAAGTGACCTTTCCCTTCTCAGAGTCGCCCTCTGATTGTAATTGCTTTTAAAATGCAGTGAGTAATGATTGCAACTTTCTGACGACATTTCATTTCTTATCATAGATTAAGGAGTTTGATTTAGATAATCCAAATGGCCACTGGAGAGGGAACCTCTGGAAATAGCGCTATTTCGAGGACAACTGAAGGTCTTTATAGCGTAGTTGCTTCAAGGCTGAATTGGGAGGAGGTTCAGGCTAAATGGCCTTTCTGCTGGGTGTCCAGTAAGTTTAAGGACTTGGCCTCCCGACATGCAGATGAGGAGGGATCCCGGATTCAGCCGAGGTTTACTTTGAGTACGGATGAAGAGACAAAAAAGTGGTATAGGGTTTACGCACCACTTCCGACAGAGCGGATATGCCACGTCGTCCCTAATGACCGCTCTGTATACATGTATGACTTTATTTTCCATAATCTGGGAGTTCGTTTTCCTCTAACCGAACTCCAGATGGGCGTCCTGAAGTTCCTGAACTGTGCACCCTCCCAACTTCATCCCAATGGTTGGGGCCTCATCCGGGCTCTGGAGGTCCTTGGTGAACATTTCAATTTCACGCCAACTGTAGCGATGCTGTTCTACTACACTCAGGTAGTTCGAAGAGCAAACAAGCAAGGTGGAGTTGGTCTGGTGACTCTCCGGACTCTTTGTTCCTTTGTGAACTTTGAGTCTTATACAGATTCTGCCAAGGTTGACGGGAAGTCCTTCAAGACTTACTTCACTCGCATCTCCATTAAGAAGGGCAAACCAAAATTTTGGAAGGATGAAGAGGACGTTGACAAATTTCCCCTGAGTTGGACACACAAACATTTCCTCTTGAGCTCACACGCGTACTACACTGATCAATCCGATCTGTCTCGTGAGACGTCGAGAGTGTTGTTCGCACTCGAATCGCACACTACAGGTCGTCACGTCTTTTCGTGTAGGCGTCTGCTAAGTAGCTCAAGCGGAGTCCGGGAGGAATATTTGCGTACTTCTCGTTTTATTTCATCTTTTCTCCTTTATCAAATATATATAGAATATTTGTAGTTGCTGACATCTTGTGTTTGTTCATGTAGGTGAAATAGAACAGGAAACTCCAGAAATGGATAAACTGAAGAAATTCAAGGCGGCTGGTAAATCCGTTGCTCATGAAAATGAAGTAAAGCCCAGGCCCTCAACTAAGGATCGTCCTGAGGTAATCATCTTGACCTCAGATGCTGAAGGGGACATCCCACTGGTTGAGGGCGGTACGTCCGATGTTGGCGCAGCCTCGGGTCAGCCTCCAGTTACTGAGAGGAGAAGAAAGATCCAGAATGATCCTGCAAGGCGTCAGTCCAAGAAGCAAAGGGTTTCGGAGGATCCTGCTGCTGGGGTTTCTGGATCAGAGCCGACCTCCTTCCCAACTACCTCGTTTCTCACCCCCTTCCTCTCCTATGAAGGTTCTACTCCAGCCATTCTTCCTCCTCCGATGTACAAACTCCGGCCTACACTCAGTCCTAAAGAAATTACAGAAGCGTGTGAGGCCGGAAGGTGGCAGTTAGCCGAACTTGCTGGAATGCTTTCTTCAGTCAGCGAGTTGGCTAGCAACGCCGATAAAGTTGAGGAATTGAGTGACGAATTGAAAGAACTCAAGCTCTCCTCGGAAAAGGACAAAGCCGCCGTGAAGTTAATGGAAGATCGTCTTAACAAGTCTAAGGAGTTTGGAGATATCATGACTAAAGAGAATCTCAAGCTCAAAGGCGATCTTAAAAACTTGGAAGGCAAAGTGGCAGAGAAGGAGGAAAAACTCCGTAGCAGCCAGGATAAACATAAAGCTGATGCTGAGGAGTGGTCTCAAAAGGAGAAGAAGCTCCTTCTTGAGATAGAGGGACTGAAGGCTAGGAAAGCGGAGTCCGAGGTGTCTAGTGAGGAGCTGTCCAAGTTGCGGGGAGAATTGGCTACAGCGAAGGCTGAGAGAGAAGAAGCTGTTGAAATATGCAGCCAGGCTGTTGAAGAGTCCTTCGGCCTAGCCATACGCCAAGTCTTCTACCGCAACCCCACTGCGAAACTTAACCTTTATGGAATGGATCCGTACTATGAATTCCATGGGGGAAAGTTAGTCGCAGTGGTGGATGGTCGTCACGAAGATCCACCGACGTCCTTGTATGGTTTGGCTCCTCTTCCTGAGGGTCAATCCATGGGACCTGATTACGTCTTTCCTGTGTCCGAGGTTCCCTCTTCTGAAGAAAGGGCTGAGGCTCCTGGAAGTGAGACTCCTGCGGAGGTTCCAAAGGAAGGGGGACAAGAGCCTGATGCTGAGGAGGCGCAAAAAACTGAAGAGCAGATTCCTCCTCCGTAGTATTCTTTTCATTTATATGTATAGTTGTGTACCGGGATCAACTCCGGATTTTGAACTATTGTATGTAATTTCATTTCAATGAATGAGTTTTGATTGAAGAAATTTGTCTTCGTCGTTTCATGTATATATAAATCGTTACTAATCCGTTCAGTATAATTAATCTTAAGGCCGGATTGAAATAACAGCCTCAGAAAATTAAACAATAAGTAAAATTTAGAACGGATAAATATATACATGTCTCCAAGTGTGTATTAAGAAAAAGGGTGCCTGTCTTTGGGGCTTGATCCTTAATTTTCTTAATTCTTTTGGGGAAAGAAGGGTCGATCCGCTGTTCAGTAGAGTAGTGTAACAGAAAGGATGACTGCTCTTAATCCGTAATGCTCTCACAGGAGATTACAATGTTGTTCCAAGCTTAGGGAACTGCAAGGAAGTGGTGTTTGAGTCCTTTATCATAAGGATGATGATGGGAGTTTTTTCTACGCCAGGAGTTACGTCGTTGTATCACAGAATAGGTGATAAAGAGTATCCGTCCTGGGAGAATACCACTTGAAAGCGAAAGTGCAGACTGACTTTCGGAATTTTCCATCATAAAGATGATTGTGGGAATTGATCATGCCAGGTGTTTTATCATCAAATCACTTCATAAGTGATTGAGATCATCCGTCTTGGGGATGTGTACAGCACCAGAAGTTATAACATCGGATCACATAACAGGTGATTGAGATCATCCGTTCTTGTGGTGTGTATGGCGCCAGGAGTTACATCGTCATATCACAGAATAGGTGATTGAGATCATCCGTCCTGGGCAGGTACACCATGTCAAGGAGTTACATCGTCAGATCATATAATGGGTGATTGAGATTGTCCGTTCTGGAAAAGTACACAACACCAAGAGTTGCATCGTCAGATCACAGGTTAGGTGATTTAGATAATCCGTCCTGGAGACATTTTTCAATCGTAGGGGTACGGATTTAGTGAATACTTCTCAGAATGATGATGAGAATTGTTCATACCAGGAGTTACATCGTCGAATCACTTTATAGGTGATTGAGATCATCCGTCCTGGAATGATTATTGGAGTTCTTCGTACCAGGAGTTACATCATCGAATCACTGAATAGGTGATTGAGATTATCCGTCCTGGTGAATTTTTTCCAATCAAGGGAGTGCGGATTAGGCAATTTTTGCATTCATCCGAAATCCGAGTAATACCTCTACTTACCCCCTAGCTGATGTGAGGAAGCAGTTGACTTGCTTATATGAGCTATATTGATCGTAGTACGTCTGGATTTCGGATTTGCACCGAAGTGTAAATATCCGCTTTGGGAACCATGTTCCGTAGTGGTGAAATTTTAAGGGCGGATTCGACAATGGGAATATCAGAAGTTTATCGAATTTCACAACCCTTGGTATTCGAGTAATGGTGGCCACGTTTCTAATGATTGGACATTTAATGCCTTAATTCACGTGGGCGCGCCATTATTGCGTTGAGTGCGCATGTCTTAGTAACTGTCACGCATAGTATTGTTGGGCCTAGTATTTGGTTTTAATAGGCCCATTTTGATGGCTCTGTGACAAAACGATGGCATTTTCGCGCGTTGAGGTACTAAACGACAATTTTGGTCCACTAAACGGGGAGTCGTTTGGGGGTAAACGACAGGTTGTGTTTAGTGGATATTTGAAAAATTTCTGTGCCCTGATATAGGCATATTTGGCAATCTCAGTTACCATTTCTTCTTGCTTCCTTGACGAACCTCTGCAAAAGTTCCAAGAAGTTTTTCGTGTCCGCCTCTGTGAATTTCAATTCACTATCCTTAGGTAACCACTTTCCCTTCGTTTTTTGTATCTCTTTTCAATATTTGAGAATGGCTAGGAAGGGTGTTAGCTTCAGTGGCGTTAGCCCTAGAGGAAGAGGAGGAAGGGCTTTGGCTCAAAACCCTAATGTTCGTGGTGGGAGGATCCCAGTGATCTTCCAGTCGAGGCCACAGTATACAGGGGGGGAGGAGTCACAATATCAAAGGCGAAGGGTGATTATACCCTCTTCAGAGTCTTCCTCCTCCAGTGAGAGTATCGAAAGTGGGGATTTGTATCTCTCTGATGATGTGAAATTTTATCGCAGCATCAAAGCTTTCACAATGGTGACAAAGAAAGCCACTGGGAGAAAATCGTCTGAAGGGGAATCCCCTTCTGAGAAGTATATCTTGAAGACCCAATCCGGCCTCTGCAATGTGGTTGCACACCGGATAGACTGGGTGAAATTCCAACAGAAACGCCCATTCAGCTGGGTGGCTGAGGAGTTTCGTGAAACACCGTCCGTCCATGCTCGGGAGGATGAAGGGGAGCTGGAGCCGCGGTTTACGGTTTGGAGGAAGAACAAATACAAATGGTGTTTTAAGGTGCTCGCTCCCCTTCCATCAGAACGGATATGTCATACACCGGACGAGAGGTCCTTGTTCATGTATGATTTTTTATTTCTGAACTTGGGCGTGCGTTTCCCCTTGACGAAGTTTGAGATGGGAGTCCTGAGATTCCTGGACTGCGCCCCCTCGCAACTTCACCCTAATGGATGGGGATTGGTCCGCTCTCTTGAAGTGCTTGGGGAGCACTTCAACTTTAAACCGACGGTGGCCATGCTTTTCTACTTCACTCAAGTGGTCCGTCGTGCGAATAAGGAGAATGGAGGAGTGAGCTTGATATCCCTCCGGACTATCTCCAAGATCATCAACTTCGAGGCGTACACTGACTCCGCCAAAGTTGATGGGCGTTCATTCAAATCTTATTATACAAAGATCAACGTCCATCCGAATGAACCAATTTTTTGGTTAACAGAAGATGGGATTCCAAAATTCCCAGTGGCTTGGACTCATGAGCATTTCTTGCTAACCTCCCAGGCGTACTACACTGAGGAGGACGAACTGAGCCCATCTTCCATCTCCGTTCTTTCAGCTCTTCAGTCCTACACAGCCTCGCACCAATTTTTCTCCTGCAAGCGTTTGTTAGGACCAAAATCTACTTGCGAGGAATATTTACGTAATTTCCCTGCCATTCCTCATGCGTTATTATGTCATTTGCCTTGAAAATTTTTCGTCTCTAATTGTGTCTTTTGACTGTGCAGGTGAAATTCAGAGCGAGTCACCAGAGATGAATAGGCTAAAAGGACTCAAGGCCGGAGAGACTTCCGTTGCGGCTGAAAATGACATTCAGGCAAAGCGGAATTCAAAGAAGGCCACTGCTGAGACAATAATATTAACTTCATCTGCTGGTGACGATATTCCTCTGATTGAGGGCGGATCTGAGAAAGTTGTCGAGAAAAAGAAGAGGACAAAGCGTGATCCTTCGAAGACCTCAGACCGTCAATCCTCGCCCAAAAAGCCAAAAACTTCAAGAGGGGCTGCTGAGCCAGGGCCTTCTAAGGAAAAGAGAGCGGAAGGGTCTATTCCGGATACCCCAAGTGGTGTTATCACATATGGGGCGAAGCCAATAACGACTTATTTCGCGCCCAAAGCCCCTTGCCCTCTTGAAGGTAGTTCTGGTCTTGTTCAACAACCGGTGTATGAGGGCTCCGTTCCTGAGGGCGTTCCTGAATCCTCACCCAAGGTGAAGCCCTCGTTGAAGAGTGAAGAAATGATCAGAGCTTGCGACGACGGACAGAAGCACTTGGCTGAGTTATCCGAGCTCCTCAAGTCGGTTCGCGAGCTCACAGAAGAAAACGAGAGGCTCACCTCGATGGCTGGCAAAGACAAGGCAATCATCCTCCAGTTAGAAGGAAAATTAGAAACTTCCAGAGAAGGAGCTCAGAAGAAGGATGAAGAAATTGCCAAGTTGAAGAAACTTACCAAGGAGCTGGAGGGTCAGGTTCTTGATCAGAAGAAAATCAACGCTGACCTCCATGCCAATTTTTGTGTGGAGAAGGAACGCTCTTCAAAGCTAGACGAGCGGTTGAAGGAGGCTAAGGTCGTCCATTCTCAAGGAGCGAATGATTGGTCACGTAAGGAAAAGGAGCTGCTATTAAAGCTGGCGGATTCGAATGGCGAGGTCAAGACCCTGAAAGCAGACTTGGACGATGCTGTAAACATGTGTGATCAAGCAGTCAAGGAGGCTTTCGGGTTGGCAGTTCGTCAAGTGCTATACCGGAATCCCAAGGTGTCAATTAATTTGAACGGTATTGATCCGTTCTATGAGTTTCACCAAGGGAAACTGGTGGCCATCGTTGACAATCGTCATGAGAGTCCGCCTAACACTCCTTATAAGTTTGCTCCTTTACCTAAAGGTCAATCAATGGGACCTTCCCTCCTGAAGCCCACAAGTACAGGATCAAGCTCTCACGCTGAAGAAGACAAGACCGGAGGCAAAGGCAAAGGGAAGGAGGGAGACTCAAGCCAGAAAAAGTAGCGCCTTCCTCGTTTCCTTTTTCGTTTTATTGATTCGAATTCGCTGTGTTCCGGGTTCAGCTCCGGATTATTACACGAATTGTAATTCTTATTAAATTAATAAAAGAATTTTTTACCTCCATTCTTGTTTAGTGAGAAACAACTTAAATAGAGGGATTGCATGTGTATTGTATCATTCCGGATTTAAGTAATGAAGATCGGATTGTATAACAAGATCTCCATACCGGACTTATACATGCGAGATGAATTTCATAATAAGATCACCGCTTGTGAGGGAACACATCATCGTCACAAGAACGGCTTAAGGGGAATGATTGTGAGATCGTTTAGACGAGAGTTCATTCCTCAAGATATCCATTAAATCGTTGATGCTGTCCCCCAGTTTCATTGGGTGATGATTCACTTTGAATAAACTCTGAGTGAGATTTTCTCGTGAGAGCTTTTAAGAGTGAGGATTTAAAATAGAAATTCCTCTTCAAATATTTCCGACTGAGGGATTTCGGGTGAAAATGCCTTAGATTGTGGCGTACCCGAGTGAATTGTTTGTGTCAGAGTTTATGAGTCAGGTTTCAATTAAAGAATTGATGACTCAGAATATATAAAACTTCCAAATAAAGAACTTCATAAGAGAGTATTAATCTGGAGTTCAGTACAACTTACTTGTTGTGTTTGGAGTTCGGTTTGATCCTACTGTCCATGTCATATTTGGTGTTCGGTTGAATCCTACTAGCCGTTCTTCAATTGGTCTTTGGTTTTACCCAATGACGATTCTTCACCGACGTTCGGTTAATCCTACTAGTCGTACTCAGAGTTCGGTTTAATCCTACAATCCGAGCCTTCGATACGGGGTTCAGATCAGGGCTAATCCTGAACCTACTGCGCCCGTCACTTGGGGTTCAGCGTGGTCTTGAAGAAGAACCAGCTTACTGCGCCCAAGCCTTCGCATGGGGTTCGGTTTGTGGCCTTAAAAGAGGACCAGCCCTACAACCCATGTAGTCTTCGAATGGGGTTCGGTTTGTGGCCTTGAAGAAGGACCAGCCCTACAACCCATGCCCTGAGGTTCGGTTTAATCCTACAACTCAGGTCTTCACCGACGTTCGGTTTATCCTACTAGTCGTACTCAGAGTTCGGTTTAATCCTACAATCCGAGCCTTCACCGGTGTTCAGCCAAACTTACTAACCGTACCCAGAGTTCGGTTTAATCCTACAATCTGGGCCTTCAATACTTAGACACACTCGAGGAGTTACATCGTCAATTACAGAATGGGTAATTGAGATCATCCGTCCTGAGTATGTTCTTGTGCGTTGCGCATATTCGAGGAGTTACATCGTCAACTACAGAATACGTAGCTGAGATCATCCGTCCTGAATATGCTTCTGTACACCGGATAAACTGAAAATCACAGCATGAGAAAAACTCGAAAGAGTTAAATTGTTATGAGAGATTCTTATTAAATCAAAAATAAGAATTACAAGGAGAGCGTAGCTGTGAAAATAAATTCTCCAGTATTCAATCCAAGATAAGGATAGGAGAGTGTAGAAACAGCTAGCTATAGTAGATGCGCAAGTTTTGGGTGTTCCATTTGTTTCGGATTGGAGTGCCATCAAGGTTTTCAAGACGGTAAGAGCCTTTGCCAGTGACCTCGGATACCCTGTATGGGCCTTCCCAGTTTGGGGCTAATTTGCCTTGATGGGCGAATTTGTTCCCTATACTTGCTTTCCTCAAAACCAAATCTTCAACGTTGAAAGTCCTTGATTGGACTCGTTTGTTGTACCGGAGAGCAACTTTGGCTTTGATGGCTTGATCTCTGATGAAAGCGTCTTCTCTGAGTTCTTGTATGACATCCATTTCGGATGCCAAGTTAGCATTGTTGGTTTCTTCAGAGAAGTACTTAACTCTTGTGGAAGCAATTTGCAGTTCCACAGGTATCATTGCCTCGACCCCGTACGTTAGGCGATATGGGGATTCATTGGTGGATGAATGAGGCGTTGTTCGATATGCCCATAGGACATGACACAGCTGGTCTGTCCATCCGCCCTTGGCTTCACCAAGGCGTTTCTTTAGTCCCTTCAGCACCTCCCTGTTGGCCACTTCAGCTTGACCATTAGTTTGGGGATGTTCGACGGATGAGAATATTTGGGTTATTCCTAACCCTTCAAGCAAATCTGTGAATTTTCTATCCGTGAACTGGGTGCCATTGTCTGTGACAATCCGTGCTGGGACCCCGAACCGTGTTATGATGTTTTCATACATGAAACGACGAGTTCGGGCTGAAGTAATATGTACCACCGGCTCTGCTTCTATCCACTTAGTGAAATAATCGACCCCTACAATGAGATATTTGATGCCCCCAGGAGCAGTTGGAAAGGGGCCCAGAATATCCAATCCCCATTGGTAGAAAGGCCATGGAGCAGCGGATGTGAAGAGTTCTTCCGCCGGTGTGTGGTGTAGGTTAGAGAATTTTTGGCAAGCGTCACATTTTTTGACGAAGTCAATGGAGTCTTGCTTCATTGTGGGCCACCAGTATCCAGCTCTGAGGATTTTTCGCATTAAGCTTCTTCCTCCAGCGTGGTGTCCACATTGTCCCCCATGTACTTCCTCCATTACGTCTTGCACTTCATTCTCTTTGAGACAAATCAAATAGGGCACAGAGAGTGCCCTTCTGTAGAGATTACCATCAATCATAGTGAAATATGGTAATTCTCTCCTTAGCCTCGTCTTTTCCTTCTCATCCGTAGGTAGTTGTCCATCAGCCAAGTAACGGATGTAAGGAGCCATCCATGTATCTCCGTAAAGGGAGTCAGTCATTATGGCGTTTAGAGAAGGGAAAAGAGGAATGCTGGGCGACGTTAGCGTGCTTTGAACCAACGTAGTGGTGCTACCTGGTCGTTTAGTGCTTGCTAACCTGGAGAGTATATCCGCTCTCGTATTCTCTTCACGTGGAACATGCTTGAATTCCACCTTTGAGAATTTCTCAGTCAACTCCTTGACACAGTTCAAGTATAATTGGAGTTGAGGTTCGTGAGCTTGATAATCTCCTAAGATCTGCGAAATCACCAGCTGTGAATCGCTGCAGAGTGTCGCCTCAGAAGCTCCGATGTCAATTGCAGCTCTTAGCCCGGCCAAGCAAGCTTCGTACTCAGCTTGGTTGTTGGATGTTTTGAAATTGAAACGAAGGGAGATCTCCAGGTGTACTCCGTCATCACTTTCTAGAACTACACCTGCTCCAGAGCCTCTTTGGTTTGATGAACCATCAACGTAAATGGTCCAATGGACTCGAGGGTAATCTGGATCAGTCCCTGTCATTTCCACAATAAAGTCAGCCAGGACTTGAGCTTTAATAGCGCTGCGGGGTTCGTAAGATATATCAAACTCAGAGAGTTCAATAGACCATTTGATCATCCTCCCAGCGAGATCAGGCTTGATTAAGACAGAACGGAGTGGCAAATCCGTTCTCACTATGATTGGATGGGCGTGAAAATACGGACGTAACCGTCGTGAGGCCCAAACAACAGCGAGGGCGGCCTTTTCAATTTTCTGATACCGGATCTCAGCACCTTGCAAGGTCTTGCTAGTGAAATAGACCGGTCTTTGTCCATCAGGAGTTTCTTTTATCAAGGCAACGCCCAAAGCTTCATCTGAAATAGCCAAGTACAGAATGAGTGTGTCTTCGGGGTCAGGCTTTGTGAGAATGGGAGGTTTGGACAACACCTCCTTAAGCTCTTGGAAAGCTTTTTCTTGTTCCTGTCCCCACTCGAATTTCTTGGACTTTTTAGTATTTTGTACAGGGGGAGCGACCTGTGAGCCATCTTCGGCATGAATCGTGCCAAAGCTGCTACTTTGCCATTCAGGGATTGGACTTCTTTGAGATTCTTAGGACTCTGCATGTTTAGAATCGTCTGGCACTTCCCTGGATTGGCTTCAATACCACGTTGAGTTAACATGAAACCCAAAAACTTCCCAGCAGGGACAGCAAATGTGCACTTCATTGGGTTCAGCCTCATGTTAAATTGTCTCAAACGGGTGAATACTTGGCGCAGGTCGTCAATATGATCGCCACCAACCGGTGTCTTTGCTATTATGTCGTCAATGTATACTTCAACAAGTTTGGTGTGCATACCTTCGAAAACCTTGTTGATCATGCGCTGATATGTCGCCCCAGCGTTTTTCAGGCCAAAGGGCATGACTGTATAGCAAAAGACACCACGATCATTTATGAAAGCTGTCTTCTCTTGATCCTCTTCGCACATCGGAATTTGGTTGTAACCGGAGTATGCGTCCATGAAACTCAGGTATTGATAACCAGAGGAATCATCCACCATCCGATCTATATTAGGAAGAGGATAAGGGTCTTTTGGACAGCAACGGTTAAGGTCCACGTAATCAATGCACATTCTCCATTTACCATTGGATTTGGGGACCATCACCACATTCGAAAGCCAAGAGGAATATTGGATTTCCCTGATAAATCCGGCCTTCAGCAACTCCTCAGTTTGCTGACAAGCTGCTTTCTGTTTCCCTGGACCCAATCGTCTTTTCTTTTGGGCCACAGGTTTCGTCTCTGGATAGACGGAAAGTTTATGACAGCAGAATTCGGGGTCTATGCCTGGCATATCGGCTGCAGTCCATGCAAAGAGGTCTTTAAACTCTTGCAAGAGAGCCAGCAGTCGCTGCTCTATTTCAGTATCTAGCTTGTCATTGATATGGGTGATCTTTTCTGGAGAATCTCCCAAGACGATGTCCCTAGAACTTCCATCCGGTGTGGGCTTTGATGGGTTGAACGGATCAATGTTCAAATCCGCTCTAGGGTCCAGGTCGACAAGGCTTACAGATCCAGCCGATGTTCCAGCATCATTAAGTTTCCTCTTTTTATTGGAGGCGTCAATCTTTGTCATGTTGAGGCTAAGGTTGTAGCAGTACCTAGCCATCTCTTGATCACCCCGGATAGATGACACAGCATTATCCTTGTCAATGAACTTGATAAGGAGATGAGGGGTTGATACAACTGCCTCCATCGCATTCAGAGTGGGACGACCTATGATGTCATTAAATGGTGATTTAACATCAATCACTAGCACCCGAGACCTAACCGTCCTGGCTCCTGGCTCGCCTTCAAACGAGATAAGGGTGTCAAGATACCCTTTAGTTGATTGCTTTGCGCCATTGAAAGCTGTTAGATCCTGCGTGTAAGGTTGTAAGTCTGAGTCTTTAAAACCCATTCTTTCAAAGCAATTATAGAAAATAACGTCGCAGGAACTTCCCTGGTCAACAAGGATTCTTCGGACGTCCTTGTTGGCAATCACAGCAGTGATGACTACAGCATCGTCACCACCAGGAATGGTTGGGCCAAAATCCTCGTCAGAGAAAGAAATTGTGGGGGCTTCAATCCCACCTCTGTAAGGGCGATTGTCTTTGACTTTCCCTTGCACGGATAGAATCATTCTGTGATGATTCTTACGGGCTGTAATTGAAGCTCCTCCTCCAGCGAACCCTCCGGCAATCATGTCAATAACTTCACGTCGGCCCTGACGTTGTTGCTGGGGCATGCTGTCTTTCTGTGCTGCATTATCAGTCATCACACCTTTTTGCTTCTCTGCAGTAGAGAACTTTCGAACCGGACTGGGGTTAATGTCATCCCCATCGTCTGGATCTCTTTCTCTTTTCTCATTCCGTTCTACCCTGTCAAAGGATTTTTCTTTGAACAGGTATTGCTTCAACTTGCCTTCTCTAATTAGCGTCTCAACCGCGTTCTTTAGAGCTTGGCATTCATCAGTTGAATGACCATTTTGTTCATGAAAATCACAGTACTTACGTGAATTTCCTGGTCTTTTCATAGGGGCTGGTCTCCTGATGCCATATGTACTGAGCATTGGCCATCCGACCTCTCTCAAAATCTGAGATGGTCTAGCAGATAACTGTGCATAATGGCTGAAGGAATTGACATGCCTTTCTCGAGGTCGAGGAGGGTGGTTATCCACCTTAGGACTGGTGAATGGCCTCTCCATGCGTTCTGACCTTGTCTTTTCCTTACCCTTATGGGTTTGGGGAGATGGTGTTGGTGGCTTTTCCTTTGCAGCCATTGCCTCCAAGTGCATCTCTATGCTCACATACTTTGAGGCTTTCTTTCTGAACTCCTCAAAAGTTGTTGGAGGGCTCTTTGCTAATGAAAGAGCGAAAGCTGATCCTGGCTGCAATGCCTCAATAACGATATGCAGCTTGATAGATTCTGTGAGGTTAGGAACCAGGGCTGCTTCCTTATAAAACCTCTTCAAAAAATCTTTTAAGCCCTCTGTCTCACCTTGCTTAATCTGAGCCAAGGTATGAGACGTCTTGGGTACGTCTCTGGAGATGACAAAGTGGGTTTCAAAGGCAGCTGCCATTTCCGTCCAAGAATCTATGGATCCAGAAGGCAAGCCTTTAAACCACCCGAGGGCCTCCTCAGACAATGTTCGAGGGAACATTCGGCACATCACGTCTTCATCAGCCCCCAAGTACATGGCTTCGAATACATAAGCATCAAGGTGCTTAGTTGGATCAGTTTCACCATTATACTTTCCGATGGAAAGTGGTTGAGTGGTTTGAAGGTGCTTGGGGATGCTGATGCCCATAAGTCTCCTTGAAAAAGGAACTTTCAGATTGTAAGACACTGGGGGTACTGTTGTTGAATCTTTCTTCCTTCGGGAAGCTGCATCCTCAGAATCGCGAGTCTGTTCTCCCCCCTCAAACGTAGGGATATTTGAGTACTGAAGAGTGGTGGACTTTTCGCCATCAGTCGTGTGGGGAGTGTTTCGCGTGCGAGATGATTCTTTATCCTCGCTTTGCCTTTTTTCTCTTCGCAATTCAGCGAGTTCCCTCTGAAGTTGTTTGATCAACTCATCGCGAGGATCAGGATCAGACACAGTTACTATCTTCTTTGAGCTGCCCCCATGAGAATCAAAGTTGAGTTTTCTGAAGGCATTAGGATTGGCTCTGCCTCCAGCCTGATTCTCCATGAAGTCTTGTGCTTCGCCTTCCATGGTGGATTACCTGCTCTGTCAAAGGATATGGGAATAACTTTATCGGGTCCCACCGGGCGTGCCAATGATCTGTCCTGGACCGGGGTCAAGAGATCCGATCTCAAGCCAGTCACGAATAGTATGTCAATACCGTCTAATAGACCGGATGTATGTGTATCCGATGTATGTATTCGTTGTCCTTGAATGAGGAGAGCGGATTGGGCGTCCTGGAGATCCTTCACACCGACCTAAAGCGTTGAAGTGGGCGAATGGTGGTGTCACCTGCAAAGATTCTCCGACGCTCAAGTCAGTGATTATATTCCAAGTAAGGAATGTATTCAGAGAATAATCAGTCGTAAAAGAGCTGAAGAAGATCCCAACTTCAATCATGAAGTTAGTTCATATACCTGATTGGCTCGATTATCGAGGACTCGTTGGTGGGGAACCACCAACTCCCATTAGCATTATTATATTGCGCACTTACCTGCATGATTGGGTCAAGTGGCTATTTTATATTGAGCATAGAGAATATAGACTAGGATTAGGGAACAAGTTGACCATTCCCGTGAGCAGAATTTGGCTCGTAGTGCAGGGAATTATTGATCAATCCCTGTAGCAACAATCCTTGTCTTTTGCACAGTGACGTGTGTATTATCCGATGTCATGGTGTTATCCTGAACAACCGGTATAGGGAGAACGCCTGATACGGAATTACAGTCCGGATGTATACCAATGACACCGGTTACACGTAGATGTCTTATCAAAGACGTTGAAATATGCATAGCAGATCGGATACCGGTATTGAGACCGGATCACCCATTATATTCTTCGTCTCGAGATAGAGTTGAATTTAATGGTTGTTTATGTCTAATGCAATGACTTTCATCAAATAGTCGAGAGATCAATATTTGGGGAAAAGACTTAGGATATATTTATTGAGGGATCAGATTTAGTGAAATTTATGCTACATTGGTTTGATTAATTGTGTAAGCATACTAAGTAGGATAACATAGGCTTGAAAGGGAGAAGAATGAAACTTAATCTCAACGCTTTTATTTATATTTATTATCAGGTTTCATGTCTTTTATCACCATACCAACATCCTTCATCAACAACAATAATTATGCATATTTGTGAATACAATGTATATAGTTTTATAGTGATTTTACAAGTATAGATTGTTATTTTACTGATTATCGTTTAAGTACATATGGATAAGATCCTGAAATACTTATTAAATTACAATAGAATTTGATACACTTGTGGAAGTCTGAACACTTTTCACTTATGAAACCAATCAATTTCCAAATAAACAACTTATGAACAAAATCTTGAATATAATGTATACATATTTATTGTGATTTATAAGTAATTATTGTGTTATTACTGAATATCACACAAATATCTATAGACATGATACTTAATACTTATCAAAACTATTACAAAATTGATACACTTACCAAATTACTAACAATTATGTATCGTGTCTTTTAACCTTTTTCTTCCATGCTCTTTAAACTATCAAAGGTAACTTATGGCAAAACTATCTCTTTTTTTTTTTCTCACATCATTATATTTTACTAGAGCTGGCAAAATGGGTTGGCCCGAATAGGCCCGGGCCAGCCCGAACCCGCTCATAAAAATATAGTGCGCGGGCTTAAAATAAAAAATTAAAATCAATACGTGGAAAAAAAACCCGACCCTAAAAAAGCCCGAAAAAAATGGCCCGAGTGCGGGCCGGCCCGATTATTTTTAAAAAATAAAAATAATAATTTTTAGTTAGGTTAGGTACTTGCTTTTGTGACTTTTATTATGAACTTTTATGAAATATATGATTCAACTTTGTGCATTTTGTTTTCTTCTAGAATGTTTTCTTTAATTGATTTTGTACATTTTATTAAAAAGCATAATATAGAAAGTCAAACATAATGTCATCTCCATAAGATAATATCACTTTATGTCAACACCAATAGTTATGTAGTTTATAACTTTACCTTAATAAGGTTTTACAATGTTGCCATTGTGAATTGATAATATCACTTTATGACTTCACCAATAGTTATGCGCTATGTTATAGGCATTTTTAATTTGATTACGACAAAACTTGAAGTTGTATGTCCATAATTTTTTAGCTATAGCCTATATGTTTACACAAATCATGATCTTTGATATATGTATATTTTTTTAATCGTGTGCCTTTCTCATTCGGTAATGTCGTTTTAATTAAAAAAATTTCCAGCTAATTTAATTAAATGGTATTATTACATAGAACAGGTTTTTTTGTAAATTTATTTTTTAATTTTTTTTAAGCGGGCCGCCCGAAGTGCCCCGCTGCCCGTTGAGGGCCGTGATAGGGCTTTTAATTTCAAGGCCTGAATTTTTGCGTGCCTTTTTTGACCCAGCCCTAAATGGCCCGCAGCCCGATAAAGCCTGACCCGTTTAGGGCCGCCCGCCCGAATTGCCAGCTCTATATTTTACTAATGATGCTCGTTAATATTATTTATTAAAATATTTAACATATTTTTAATAGTTAATGTAAATAAATTTTATGTATAAATTCCATTAAAGATAAAGAAGATATATTTTTCAACGAAACACAATTTATTCTATAGTATAATAAAAATAAATATTGTGCTAAAAAAAGACTATAGTATATTTTATTTAAAATTAGGGTTAAATATGTTTATCATGCTTGTAAAATTAATAAATTTTTTTATAATTTAATAAATTTCAGTTTTAGTCTCAATAACACTTTTGTAAGTCATTCATCTCAAATGTTTCTGTTATGTTTTCGTACTCGTTAATATAAAATGTTTAAAAAATATCCCAAATTTATTTATTTATTTTGTTTTAATCCCTCATTTTTCATATGTTAATTATAATTTGTGTAACAGATTGGCACGTCATCATTCGATATATTGTTTTATTGTCCTATGCATTGCATAATTTATAAATTATTAATAAAAATGTAAAAAAATATGACTATATGTAATAAATCAGTGGTTGATAATTATTCTCTAATAAAAAAAGACTATTTTTAAAATATTAAATTTTAATATTTATAAATTTTACACGGAGGAAAAACATATTTAATTAAATAGGTATTGCATACTAGTCTCCATAACTATTAAACCTTAGATCACTTTAATTTATCCGATTTTATTCTTTAAAATTATTAGTATTACCTGTTTAACACAAGTTTAGGCTCCACTTTTCCATTAAACGAGACTGTTGTTTCTCAAGAGACACTTGTATGTACATGGTAATTGCAAAGAGAATACGATGCCCATTTCTCTGAAATTGCTTGACGCTGTTATCATCCCAACCCCTAATTTATTCTGTTAATAATAATTTTGGGTTCTTAAAACACAAGCTATAGATCGAAGTTCAATAGATCAAGCGTAACAAACACGTATATATACTTGGTTTTAATTGAATCGTGTAATTTTCAAAGTAACATGACGAAAAAAAGTTCCCTCACCCCCCAATATTAATGTTTGGTCATCCACATAACCGACTCATATTTGAACTTTTGTATATGCAAGCATGCGCATTAAAAAATTATGTATTTTATATAGTGATTAAGGTATCATTTATACATTTAACTAGAATTGAAGTTCCACTTTAAACATTTTGTAAATTTTAAGAAATTTGATATAGTAACCGATAACCGTCCGTTCTTATTAATTTGGTCGGTTTTTACTAATTTTGTGTTCAGCCAATTCTGTAATTAATCCGAACGAGACCTTTATCAATTCACTTGTTTCTCTACTTTTGAACTTCTAACTTAGAACATAAAATACAAAGGTGCCACCACACCAAATACAACGTAGTAGTTCACCCACATACCCCGCCTTTTAATATTTGTCATTATCTTTCCCTCTCATCCCTATAAAAAACCAGACAATTCCTTCCCAAACCATCCTAGTATATATCAAAACACAAGAATTGCATAAAAATGGCACAAGGGAAAATTGTGATGGGTCTGGTCTTGGTGGTATTGGCCATGGTGTGTGTAGGAGCTGGGGCACAATCAAGTTGCACAAGTGTGCTAGTGAACCTGTCACCGTGCCTCAACTATATAACTGGGAACTCATCAACACCATCTTCAGGGTGCTGCTCACAACTTTCAAATGTTGTAAGGTCACAACCACAGTGCTTGTGTCAGGTTATTAACGGGGGAGGATCATCACTGGGTATCAATATCAACCAAACACAGGCTCTGGCCTTGCCTAGTGCTTGCAATGTGCAGACTCCACCCATTTCTCAGTGCAATGGTAAGATAACAAAATTTCTTCTTATGTTCACCATTTTAAATGTCACATGCGTTGATCCAATTTAGAGGATGGATTTATTAGAAAAAGGATTAGGATATGCAAGAATTCCGTTTCTTTTTTTATAATGAAGTTTCCTTCTTTTCCTCTTCTTGTTAAACCACATCCTGAAACATATTTTATCTTTTAATTTTCATCTGATTCAGCTAGATCCTTTCTAGTCAAGAAAAGTTTCATGTTAGTCATTTCTGTCAGTACCGTTGGCAAAATTAATGATTTGAGGTTTAAAAATAGATAATCTGGTAGTCAAAAGTTTGATTTCTTGTATTTTCATGGGTTATAAACCCATTTATAATTGAACTGAAATTCTCATAATTGGATCAGTTGTGTACAATGAACTATATACTCCAAACTTGATCACTTTAGTTAGGCATTTTATGAGATTGAATTGAGTCATTCATAAAACTTCTTTTTATATGCCTAATGGTTCGTGTGTAATTGTTTTTTTTTTAATGTAGTACCTCATTTTTCAAATTAATTAAGGGATTTTCTTTGTCTTTGATAGAGAATGAACAAGTGAAAAATTATCTAGAATTAATCCATGTATGTCCTGCTAATTAATTTGCACCATGTGTTTTTCAACAGCCGTTTCCCCTGCAGATTCTCCTAACTCGAATCCATCGGGTACTCAACGTTAATTCATGGTTAAATATGTTACATATATTTCCAATCCATGTTAAGCGTTGAACCGTTTAATTTGACATTATATTGCAGGAACCGGATCCACAAACATACCTACAACAGATAATGGCTCATCCAGTGGAAATTCCATCCAATTATCGATTCCTCTGCTGCTGATTGTTTTAGCAGCAACATATGCTTCAACTTTGACAACATAGTGATTCTTTCTCTGTTGGCCTCCAATTTAGAATGCTATATATTTTTCATTTGTTATCAGAGAGAGAGAGAGAGAGAGAGAGTTATTCATGTTGTGCCCTTTAGTTGGTTACATTACATAATTTTGTATTGTGCAGAGATATTTACTCTTGCCTTCATCAATAAATAGGTATTGTATTGTGGTTGTTATTGTGATTTTTTATTTTTGTTACAATTTGTTATGATTTTACTTGAATAGATTTAGATATTTTAACGACATCACCAGTGAGTTTAACGTGATAAACTAGACTAAAAATTGATCTTTAATTTAGCAGTTTTGGTAATTAGTAATGGAATCAACTTTGATTCTTTACGTAATTTGAAATAGTTAAAACTTTATAAAATAATTGAGCATTTTAAATGTCAACTTTTTATGAATTCTTATTTCCCTCCAAAAATTTCTATACAAAGTTTTTTTGTTGATTTGTTTTTAATTACTTTTTTTAATTTACTTATTTATTTTTCTTTCCTTATTTAATTCTACTTATACTTAGTTATGGTTCTGATGCTTTTCTTTGATTCTTAATATGCTCAATTTTCAATTCCTTAACCAAACAACCCATCCTTCTCTTCCACTTTGATTACAATAATCTTGTCACTCTCCTCTCATCAAATAATCAACTTCCATTTCCTTTTCTCCTCGTTGACCTTTGGAATGAGTCACTTGCCCATCTTATTCTTGGAGCCAAAGCGGCTGAACTGCATTGGGAGCAAAAGTAATAGGACAATGTACAAGGTGGTATCAACAATTGCGTTAATTTCACTTATGCCTTGCCCGACACTACTATTGAACCAAACAATGGATCAGTGCAGTTCTCCAGTGAGGATGCTAGAGAGGGTGCCTTCCTCAAAGAAGAGAGTTTGTCTCTTACCTTTTCCTTCTCATTTTTTTCAACTATAAAAGTTTTTTTGTCAAATTTCAATTATTCTAAAATAAAACAAAATATTTCCAATGAAAAATGGAAGCTAAAGTAAATCATTATTTTCGCTTCTTTCTTTCTTCATAACCATCCTACTTCATAAATTCCAATCTCATTATGTCTATCATAGATACCTTCCCATACAGGTGATCATAGTTGTTTAAGCAATGGATAAGGGAAAGCAATGGTTAACTGATGCGATTTGCTGTAGTGCTGTACACCAAATACGATAGCAAGGTTTGCTTAGGCCATGGATTCCGAGTCAGTGCATCTTTTATTATTGATATCCATTTCTTTTTTTGGTTTCAATATATTAAGTTGTCCATGTTTCTATTGCAACATTCAAATAAAAATCCACCTTCTATTTTTGTTTTCTACTCATGCTACATTTTTGTTTTAGAATTATAGTTAAATTTCCTAATGGGTTGATGTTTTCGTCTTTTTTAAAGAAACAAAATCTATTTCAGTGAAGGACTATTATAACATCCCCTTAGCGATTCCTAAGGTTTATCTCGAGGTCTAATGAAATTCAGGATAATTTTTTTCGTGTTGAAAACTTCCCTGACAATAAACAATAGGAATCTAAGGACTACATCACTCAAAAACTACTCAAACCTTTCATTCAAGGCTCTGGTAATCGATTACCCTCAGGCTGGTAATCAATTACTAGACTCACAGAATAATGTTAATCGATTATAAGGGATAGTAATCGATTAGGCTAAACCTAGTAATCAATTACACGAGGCTGGTAATCGATTACAGGGATCACAGAAAATAGCTAATCAATTACAAGACAGGCTGTAATTGGTTACATCAGATTATAGAATGGTGCTAATCGATTACAGAGAATGCTGTAATCGATTACGCCATACCAGAATGTAAAAATTTTATAGAATTTGGTACTTTGACCAATTTTCGCCCTACCTAACTCTCCTGTTTCAACTCCGATTGCTATGAAACTCCATGGTCATTATATTTCCCCTATTCCGAACCTGCTGGCGCAATTCATACTCAAAAATTCCTTTGTATGACTACGATATGCACAAAAATGTAATTAACTCGGTTTCATGCAACAACACCTCTTAAATCACTTAAATTTCAACTTGCACCGTACTTTTCCTACACAACCATATTAAAAAAATCACTAGGGTCCTATCAGTACCCTCCGGGGATTCTAGATCCCACCGACACTCTATTTCACCTTATCAGTTGGCTAAAAAGCACATACTTCTCTATATTACCACTTAGTTTCACATGGCAAATACCAATATTAACATGCCATCAATTATGTCAGGTTTCCACATATACAATTCCTAGATCAATCATAATTATTGGTTCAATGCCATAGAAATCCATAAAACTTGCCAGTATGTACACAACATACAACAAATGGCTCCATGCCATAAATAATTAAAACATCACTTGCCATTCGCATATAATCACATCAATGGCTCTATGTTAGGTGTTAATCAACATAATTATCATTACGATCATCACTATAGTACCATCAGTGTCCATCATCACATATAATAAACATATCATTACTCATAATCATTCACATCACACTATCACCTATGCATACACACACACACACACACACACACACACACATATATATATATATATATATATATATGACCATTACCCTAGCCTCTCACATCATAATTCCATCATCAACACAACTATGCACATGGTCCACAAAACATAACACGTCACTCAGCATGTACATACTTACATAGTTACCAAATCATCTACATGATACTTAACAATTCAAAACATAATATATGTTTATACATAACTAATTATATATATACATCAACAAGCAAGTCTCCCTCCTTGGCATTGCTTCCCCCTCACCAGGCACTGGTGTAACGTCCCCTTAGCGTTTTCTAATATTTATCCCGGGGTCTGAAAAATAGGGTAAATTTTTCACTTTGGAAACATCTCCGACAATAAACAATAGGAACTTAAAGATACGTTACTCAAAACATCCAAAAAAACCAAAATTTGGCTTTGGTAATCGATTACACTAGGCTGGTAATCGATTACCAGAGTATAGAACGTATATTCCCCTATTTCAGCAGCTGGTAATCAATTATTAGATCCTGATAGCTGGTAATCGATTATCATTAGCACAAAATCAGTAATTATGTAGAATTTCACGTTTTAGCCAACTTCTGGCCTACCTAATTTGCACGTTTTAACTCTGATTGCCATCAAACTTCATAGGCATTATGTGTTCCCCATTCTAGACCTGTTGGCGCAATCCGTTTTCCAAAATTCCTACATATGACCAAGATATATGCTAAAATAAAGCTCGCCTAAAACTTCATTAATGCAATACCTAAACCGTATCAAATGACCTCCAAATTTGGTAAAGCGCCTACACATAAGTTCTAAATGGTGTGGGGAACCTATTGGTCCCCTCTGGGGTCCTAAATCCCATTAGATCATAAAATCACCTTTCCAGTTGCTAATTTAGCTTATTATTCACCTAATGTGCAATGTCTCATTTCATCAATCACCAACTTGTCAATTCATACACTATGTTCAATATAATCACACTTTTATATCAATACTCACAAGCGAACACAATCCACCTGCCCATCATCAGTTATGCATCAATCATCAAACAAAAATGGCTCTGTTCCAAATATACATACATAAGCATTAAGTATACTAATTTTACCTCATCATGTTCCAAATCCTAAATCACTATCATTAATCTTTCATACATAAACATTAAACATCATTATCGCAAACTAAGTCAAGATGTAACATCCCAAATTTTACATGAATGTTTAATTAAGAGGAATAAATAACAAATAATTATGTATGAAATGATTAATGTCCCAAAAGTTTAGAAATTATTAAATTGAGAATTATTATGATTGTCCATAATTTATTAGAGCTAAATGAGCCAAAATTAATAACTAGTTAAAATATAGGTGTCGGACCAGGTTCTCCGATTGAGATGCCATTGGTCAAGGCTGTTAAAAATATTATTATGAATCTGAATATATTTTTAGATAAAGTATTGAGTTGAATGGATATCCTGTTTATTATAAAATGGAGAAGTTTTAATGATGGGTTAAATTTTAAACTAAAAACCTCACTCTTCACTCCTATTTTCACATTACATTCCTTTTCCTTGGCAAAACACATTTGGCTCTCTTCACTTGTCATTTTTCCATTCATCTTCATCTTTTTCCACTCTCTAAAAGCTAAACAAGGTTTATACATCCCCAATCCCCCTCATTTTTAAAATCCTCTATTGGGCTTGAAAGAGATAGCGTTGGCTTGAAGCTCTCCCCTCATTCCTCTAAAATTCATGCTCTCTCTTCCTCTCTTAGTATCCACTCTCTTTTCTTGGCTAGAGGTAAGTTCCTCACCTTTTTTAATGAGTAAAAGCCCTAGGTTATGGGTTGTGGTGATTGGGAGAGTGTTTAAATACATGTGGGTTGTTGTGAGAGCCATTAAATGTGAAAACCCTAAGGTGAGATGTAATTAATATGAACATTTGTGTGCATTGAAAAGGGTACACAAAAATGCCATGGTAATGGTGCATTAAATGTGAAAACCCTAAGGTGAGATGTAATTAATATGAACATTTATGTGCATTGAAAAGGGTACACAAAAATGCCATGGTAATGGTGGAAACTATAAGCATTTATGATGGTTATTGGGTTTTTGATAAAACTCTAACCCTTGATTTTAGGGGAAATGTAAAATATGAGTAAAATGAATATTTATTGATGTTGAGGAATGTATTAATGAAGAGAGATAGCTAATGAAGATACTTGGTAAACTATTAATGATGGGTGATAACCCTTAGTGATGATAGATGATTAATAATGGTGGTTGGAAGCCATTAATCAAGAAACCCACTAAGGGAGTTTAGTAGGAAATTGGTAGGTGTGGGTAACTTAAATTTTTGGTGTTTTCCCCCCTTTGAATGTAATGAATCTTGGTTACAGGGAAGGAATTCCTGAAACCTAAGAAAATAAGGGAATGAAACCCATGGCAAGTTACAATATGATAAGACTTATATATATATATATATATATATATATATATATACATATTAGTTGTATGCATGAATTGAAAATGATGTTAAATGAGTCATTGATGTGGTCCTAAAATTATTTAATTAGGGTTTGATAACTCTAGCGGCAAGGGACCATCTAACCCGGAAGAGTACTTCTCTTGAGGTAGGAGAGAAGTATATTTTCTAAATGCATGATTCAATTTATGTTGATAATGTATATGTTGAGAAAAAATCTAGTAAAAAATATAAGTTTTAAGTCCTGTTGGACCAGACCCCAAATTTTAAAAATTCCTGAATTTGTTTATATCGCTCATCAAGTATTTTTGCTAAAGGTATAAAGTTTGAATTGTTCATAACATTTTTTTTATGCATAAGTAATTTCAGGATATGAAGATTAGGTTATAAAAACAAAGGGGGAGCATGTGTGTTCTAAAAAGTCTGGTAGAACAACAAAAGTCTGATAGAAGCATCTTGATTAAAGAACTCCCCTTCAACGTTCAAAAATTCTATTTTGGTGCTGCTTTGAGAAAAATGATCATATCATATTTGCGTGCTTATCATCAAAGAACAAAAAGAATAAAATCAACATAAGCAGCAACTGTCAGCGAACCTAACCCTACGAACTCTGATCACAAGTCAAAAATCTCATCAGGACATCTCAGAAAGCAACCTCTCGCTCAATCAAGAATTAGTTCACGAATGGTTTTGTGCATGAAAATGCATGAGAAACCATTCTCATGAAAATACTCAAATATGATTCAGACCTCTCTCAAGTTTGAATTCAACTTCAAGGTCTGATCTTAAAAAGCTTAAAGCAAAATACCTTCAAAGGATTTCCAATGTCTATATCTACTTTTAAGAAGCAATAACGGATATATCTTTCAAGTCACTATAAATATATCTCAGAAGAAAGCTCTTCAAGTTATCATTCAATCTCATTTTAGTTCATTTTCTTGTAAAAGACAAAGACCCTCATTACTTTCTAGCTCTGCTTCTAGCAAACTCAGGTCTTGTGTCAAAAACACTTAGTGTTGGATCTTAAAATTTTCTATTATTTGTACACTAACTTCTAAAAACATTTTTATTCTTGCTATTCATGTAAGTCTGGTGGGTTACTAGAGCAAGTTTATGTGTTGAGAAACACTTTCTCCTGAAGAGGCTTTTGAAAGAATACTTGGGTTAAGTCAGGAGTGACTTGTTGAAAGAATACTTGGGATAAGCCATAAGTGGCTAGTGTCAAGAATACTTGTAGCACGAGTCTGGTGCTGAATTGTAAAAGAGATTTTTACAATAGTGGAAATCCTTCAAGTTTGAAGGGACTAGACGTAGCTTCTGTGTTGGAAGTGAACTAGTATAAACTCTGTGTGTTTATTCTATCTCATTCATTATCGATTAATTACTTATAAATTTTATTTGATTCAAAATTTGGTGAAAAGGAGTCTAAGACTTATTCAACCTCCCTTCTAAGTCTAACTCTAAACCATCAGTATATATCAATGCATATCTGTAGGTTTTCCTTGTATGGATATACTACCTTTATATGTGCTATCAATTGAGATGGATTCCATAATTGATGATTAAATGTAGATTAGCAAATTTGGTGTGGGCATGAATTTCAAAGTATGATTGTTGGTATGCTTTTTGATTCCCATGTGTGGATTGATATTAATATAAATCCTTAGCTATTGTGTTGCAAATGATATGAATGGTATGCCTTGGATGGCTTTGTGGTTGGTTGTACACCACTAACTTTGATGTTAAGTGTGAATTATAACCCCAAGTGAATGGGTGAGGAATGCTTATGAAGCTAAGGGTAGCATGTGTATTGTTGTATTCATGGTATGCATGACATTGCATTTATATATGGTTGCAATCACAAAATATATATCGAAACAAAGAAGGTCTTGCGGGACTAAGAAAGAGAGTACCTTTGCATGGGGGAAACCAATATGTGAACATATGAATGTGGTTACGATCACAAGTGTATTGACATAATAAGGGTCTTACAGGACTATGTGAAAGAGGACCCTTACAGGGGGACTTGTATTTAAATGTTCCTCCGTGGTTGCGATCACTTGATATATGGAGATGTCACATATCTTGCGGGATCTTATGAAAAGCACTATTACAGGGGATAAAGGCTTAAGCAACTATGCGTGGTTACAATTATTAGAAATCATATGCGCATGGATTATTAGAAAATGTTTCGAAATGGATCAATTGCATATGCATTATACAATATGATATATGCATTAGCTATAGGAACATGCCATATGAGTTGAGAATGACCAAGAGAATGATAACCTATTGAGAGTGTATATTCAGGAATAAACCCCATTGTGGTCACTAACCAAGTTTGTATTGTTGTTGTGATGATCCCTAAATGTTGCTTGTGGATTTTGGTAATGAATGTGATAATGTTATAATTGATGATTTGATCTCACTTGGTGATGTCCTTGATTGATGGGCTATTATACATGAACATATTCAATGGAAATAATGAATTATGTAACCTTATCGTTGGTTAAACTCCTTGATAGGAGAATGTGTTGAATTACATTCATATTTATGTTATCACAATTTGTTGATTTTCATCATTGAGAAAGTATGCTCAATCTCCCATATTGTCTATCTTTTTAGCCCTTGTGTTGTAGGTAAGGCCATGGAGCAAAAGTTTTTTAATGAGATGAGGTGTGGTGTAAAGGAAGATATGGTATGGTTACCTTGGCCGGTATATTTTATGTAAACCTTTTGTATATTCCCTTGGGAAATGTATATAAATGGCATTGTTTTGTAAAGCCATGATTTAGTTTGAGTGCTTTATTGGTATGACAACCATTGAATATTTAATGACTTGAAATCCTAGGATGGTAATGATACACTAGGATCATTGAGAGTGATCTTGTGAAGAATGTTGATGATTTTAATAGATTTGGTCCTTGATGATGTATGTTTTAATGGTTGTGAATGTTAGTGCTATTGAAATATATATACATTGGGAAGTGGGTAGGCCATATTCCCAATTAATGGCTAGTGCCTTAAATAAAGGTTTCCTATAACTCATGTTGCTCATTTGTGACTTAGGTGTAATATTGGTTATGGCCAAATAGGTATAGATTGGGATTGGGTATGCTTGGTTGGGCTAAAAATGCCCTTAGATTGCCATTCATGCATGAATTGATTTACGGTCCAAATTGTAGTGTGTGGCTTGTTGGAACAAGTCCCAAATGGGTGTTTAAATGTATGTCAAGCATTGGTTTAGGACAATTTTGCATGAAATAAGGGTTGGCCTATCATGTTATGTGAGTTGCATATGTAAATTTGCATTTTCTGTTAAACTTGCTCAAGCAAGTGGACTCTCGCTCAAGCGAGATAGCCTTGTGTCAGTGTTATGGTCTTTGGACCAATTTCACTCAAGTGAGATAGGCTCGCTCGAGCAATTTCTTGAAGAATTGATTCTACTTCATTTTCACTTAAGTGGATTAGGTCCTGCTCGAGCAAATTCCTTCGAATTGGTGTCTTGCTCGAGCGAATTAATTGAAAAGTGGTTACTGGACATTTTTTGCTCAAGCGGATATGGCCCGCTCAAACAAAATTGTTGGGTCTGATACTTGGTTGCTTCTTGCTCAGGCGAATTTGAGCTTGCCCAAGCGAATGCTTGCGAACTCGCTTAAGCGAGAATGACTTCACTTAAGCGAATTGCCCAGGACTGTACTTGTTTGATCTTCTATCCTTCCTGCATTTTTATGGTATTTCCCTTCATCCCTTTCTTCACTTTTAGGCCTTTTCTCATATCTTTATATATGAGACTAGGTACATGCCTGGTAATACATATTTCTATTCCGCTTTACACTTAATTATCTTGTATACACTTTGGGGTGAATATTTTACCGATCTAGTTTATAAATTTCTTAATCCCAGTCTTCGGTTTTCTGAGGTTTGAGTCTTTGGTTAATGAATGGAAGTTCGAACTTCTAAAACGTGAAAAATGTACCGTGATTTATTAATTTAATTACGATGATTATTTTATGATTCAGGCCCGGAGAATTAAGGTCTGACATAAGACATACCAACAATATCATCATTCATCATCACTATAGTTTTAACTCAACACATAACATACACACACAATTAACTTCAAGGTTTTAGACACTGTACTAAATTATCAAGATTTACCACCACAACAAATTACATAGTCTCTAATTCTTTTCTTGGCATCCGCTCTTCAATGTTATCAAGGTTTTAGTCTCCAAATTACATAGTCTCTAATGGTTTAGAGTCAGACTTAGAAAGGGGGTTGAATAAGTCTTAGACTTTTTTTTGAGTAAATTTCGAACCAAAGACAAATGCAAGTAATCAAATGATCAAGAGAAGAAAGAAATAAACACAGAGTTTATACTGATTCACTTCTAACACAGAAGCTATGTCTAATCCCTTCCAACTTGAAGGACTTCCACTATTGTAAAAACTCCTTTACAATATCAGCACCAAGCTTATGCTCCAAGTATTCTTTCAACAAGCCACTTCTGGCTCAACCCAAGTATTCTTTTAAAAAGTCACTCCTGGCTCAACCCAAGTATTTTTTTCAAAAGCCTTTTCAAGCCAAAGTGTTTCCCAACACTCAAACTAGTCCTGGTAACTTACCAGACTTATACAATTAGTAAAAAAAAGATGTTCTAAGAACTTAGACAAATTTTGAGATCGAACACTAAGTATTTCTAACACAAGACCAGAGTCTGCTAGAAGTAGAGCTAGAGAATAATTAGGGTCTTTGTCTTTTTACAAGAAAGTGAACTAAGATTTAATGATGAATTGAATAGCTTTGTTCTTGGATATTTCTCTGCACTTTGAATGTTCAAACTTCCTTGATATTTATAGAGGCTTGAAGGTTATAGTCATTGATGCTTCTTGAAAGGAGATATATACATTGGAAATCCTATGAAGGTATTTTGCTATAGGCTTCTGGAGATCAGACCTCGAAGTTGAATCTAAGCTTGTTAGAGGTCTGATTCATATTTTGATATTTTCACAAAAATAGTTTCTTATGTATTTCCATGCATAAAACTTTTCATGAGTGTATTCTTGATTGAGCGAGGGGTTACTTTCAAAGATGTCCTGGTGAGGTTTCTGACTTGTGACCAGAGTTCGCAGGAGTAGGTACGAGGACAGCTGTTGCTCGTGTTGATTTTGTTCTTTTTGTTCTTTGATGATAAGCACGTAAATATGGTATGAGCATTTCTTTTGAAGCATCACCAAAATAGATTTTCGAACATTGATGAAGAGTAGGAGTGAGCAAGTACTGGATTGGATTGGATTTCGCACAAAAAATAATCCGATCTGATCAAATTTCATTGGATTGGATTGGATTGGATTTGTGTAAATTTTTTTTGAAATCCAATCCAATTTGATTTGATCTAAATTGGTTTGGATTGGATTGGATAATTGGATATCCGATCAAAGAAAATTTGTTATATTTTTTATGAAACCACAATATAAAAAAACTTCTAACATCTTAAAGTCCATATCAAACATCACAACATAGTACTTACTAGTGTTTAATAACACACATAATCAGTAGAAATATAAATCAAATCCATTTTAACAATACATTTAAATTTAAAATAAAATGACAACAATAACAAGGTAGCTATGCCATATTTTTTTTATTAACGTGGGTGTGAATTGAGTATTTCTATTTTTTTAACCTTAGATTGGGTATTCCCTTATTTGCTCTAAAGGGAAAAACATGATTATGTGAGAAAAAATATTAATATATATACATATATATATATATATTTAAATAAAATAAATAATATAAAAATAGGTTAGGTACTCATCGAGTAATTGGATTTTTAAACGTCAAATCCGATATCCGATCCGATTATAATTGGATCTTGGTTGGATTGGATTGGATTTGATCTGATGACCAAACAAATCCAATCCAATTTAATTGGATTGGATTGGATAATCGGATTAAACGGGTAAATTTGACCCGCTGCTCAGCCCTAATGAAGAGTTCTTTATACAATATGCTTCCATCAGACTTTTGTTGATCTGCCAGACTTTTTAGAACATACATTCGCTCCCCCTTAGTTTTTACAACTTAATCTTCATAACCTGAAAATCACTTTTGCACTTAAAAGAAAATGTTATGAGCAGTTCAGACTATATTCTTTTAGCGAAAATACTTGATGATCGATATAAACAAATCATAAAGTCTGGGGTCTGCTCCAACAGTACTTAAGGCATATATTTTTTACTAGACTTTTTTCTCAATAGTCTCCAATTTATCATCTCATCAAAATCACCACTAGCCCATCGGGCTATCAATAAACTAACGTAAACGCCAATGTAATTTATTCACTTTTCAAATACTTAACCCAAATGCATAATCACTCAATATACTTTCATACTAACATCATTATAAGCCCACCGACTATCAAAAGTATCATCTATGCTAATACAATGTTTCTTTCTATTTCAATATCTCCATCAATATATTAATCATCATTTAAAACATCAACATGGGTCAAATCATGCATAACACAACTTCCTCTCAAACAATATAATGACACGCTAGTATCCAGATACCAAAAGGATCGGCCTTCAGTTGGGGTTCCTACTTGACACCCTGTGAACTCGACTTGGTCCACTGAGCCCAACTTGGCTCTCCACCTCAACCATTAGATCCTACTTGACCACTAGGTAGCTCAACTAGGTCCTGCTTAACCATGGGAGCAAAAAGCGATGGGAAAAATAAACTGTCGATTGTCCCCAACTACATAAATCACATAAATTCATTTTAAACTTTCTTTCTCTTAATTTATTGGCATAAAAGCCTCACATTTTATTTATTAAAGGGGGCCATAGAGACCCAACCCTTAATTATAACACTTCATATTATTAAATCATCATCAACTTTTAACAACAAAAGGGTGACCACTCAGACCAAGCCCTTAATACATACACCAAATCACATTTTTCATCATTTCTAAAACACAAAAACATAGTCATCACAATTAATTCCATAATCTCATCTTCTTCACAACACACAATCCAAATATAATTCATACAATTCCATTTATCATATGCCACCAATTATTCACAAAATTCATATATTTCTAAAATCGCCATTTATTTATTTCATCTATCAACATCATACCATATTATCTCATATTACATAACGTAATTAAATTTCTAAATCTCATCCATTACCATACTGGCTACACTATTTTCCTTTTGAATTGCGATTAGGGCCAATACCTAATTCTAATTAATTATAACTCTGAACACCCTCTTACCTTGATTCCAAGCTTCGGTTAGTTGTTCTGTATGTCAGTCTCGCCCAATGACTTGATTATTCGTCATTCCACTTCCAGATCCAATACCCACTTTCACTCAACGATTCCTTGAAGCCCATTTCGACATCTATAATCATCAAAACACGAAATGCATAAGTTGTTCTTCATACCCATTGCCATAAAAACCACACCCGTTATTTCTAGAACCATAATCCAGCTCTGCATTGCCATAGAAACGAAAATTTGGAACTTCCCCATGCATGTGGATAGCTTGGCCAAGAGAGAGGGAAAGGGAAAATGCAAAATTGAAATCTCCCATTATCATAGAAGTCATAATTAAACTTCACATGGCCATAAACTTATGAAAACCTAACCACACATTCCAAGAACCCATGCATGGCTAGAGAGAGAAAGAAAGAAGGAGAGAGAAAATCATGAAATTGTTGGTACTACATGACTTACCTCGAAGCCACGATCCTAAAAACGTGATTAATTTTAGGTTCCGTCACCGAATCGACCTCCGAATTTCGCCTAGAAGCTCATGGTCAAGAAAAGGGAAAATGGCACTCTCGCGTGCATGAACTCGTGGAAGATGAGAGGAAAATGAAATTTCAATTTTTAATGCCCCAAGGGCAGTTTTAGCATTTCCCAATTTTCTCTTTTCTTTTTAAATTTTCTTTTATTACCTATTATATAAAACCTTTTATTTTTACTCCATGGTAAATTAAAAATTACCATCACTCACTTAATTCAATTTTTAGATTTAATAATTAACCAATCAAATTAATTTAATTAATTCCATCAACTTAATTAATTATAAATTAATTTATATTGATTTTCAAAAAATCCAATTTGATTTTTAATAATTTATTTGTTAAATTTCGCCAATCACCGATAATTAAATTAAATACTCAAGATGTTACAACTAGTCTCTACAGCATCAACCACATTCATGTCTTTAGTCACTAAAAACAAATGTAAGGGTGAATGACTAGCAATATAAATCAATGTCAATAACCAATAGTATATATATATATATATATATATATATATATATATATATATATATATATATATATACATATAGCATAGCATAGTATAATTTATTCATCAACTCTCATCACCAATTTAATTAACATCAATCTCATCATCAATTTAATTAATATTAGTGTCATCATCAATTTAATTAACATCAATCTCATCATCACTTTGAATAACATCAATGCATTTACATTAATCTTGTCATCTATTCAAATAGTATCAAATCAACTAACATTAATCTCATCATCAATTTGAATAATATCAATGCAAACCTTATCACCACCGACTCTCAATCAACCATAATATACGACTCTCTAATATCTAGATACTAAAAGGATCGGCCGTCAGCTGAGGGTTCTACCTAACACCCCGTGAACCCTACCTGGTCCATCGAGTCCTACCTAGCTTTCTACCTCACAATTGGGTCCTACCTCACCACTATGTATCTCAACTAGGCCACAACCGACCATTAGAGCAAAAACCAAGGGTAATCTATACTGATCGGTCATCCACATCACATAACATGAAAATACAGCATTTATGAATCATTAAGTCTCATCATCATTTAAATAATTCATCAGAACTTATTCTCGACATTAAATCCATCACCCTGGGACCATCATATTAATAAATGTCTATAGTGATCAAAATTTAATGTTGAATATAGACAATTTTAACATGTTTATGTTCATTTGGATATTAATCATGTTGTAATTAGGTTCATTTTGTATCTAAATTAATATTTCTAGGTCTTGTTAAATTAAAAGTAATTAATCCCTATTTTTATATGTAAATTATAGGTAAATGAGGATGAAATGAAGAAAGGTAGGGAGAAGTGAAGAAATCAAGAGGAAATTCTTTGGATAAGTGGAGTTTTCATATTTTGAAGACTCTCGCTTTAACGAGGCCTTCTCTCACTTGAGCGAGAGAGAAACAGGGGAAAAAGCTCACTCTGAAGACCGTCACTTGAGCGATATTATTTTTGCTCAAGCAAAAATGTTCCAGAGAGGAATGGTCCAATTAATAGCAGTCTCTCTTGAGTAAGAAATCTCTCGCTTAAGCAAGACCACGAAGCAAGATATCCTGATATAAAAAGGTGTAAAACACAGATTCATGGACATTCATCATTTTCTAAAGAGAAAAAAAGCTCCCATCTTCAAGGAATCAAAGGCCAAGACTGTGGAAACAACTTTCTTCTTCTTTTCCTTATTTCTACTTGATTGTAATGGTTACCATGAGTAGCTAAACACTTTTTGGGATTGAATGTAGTCAAATCAAACCCTATATATATGGCATCGTCATTTCTATTAAGCTTTGGTATTTCATTCTGTTCTTAATGCTTGATTCTATCTGATCAATAGATTCTTCATTATGTTTCTCTTGAGTTATTGGAAAATGGTTCTAAAAAACTGATTTGAATGAAATACTCGTTACGTTACGTTGCATTGATAGGAATAGATCCCAACGTATCGAATGCATATAACATCTCATATTAATGTTGGAAAGCTTCTTTAAATGATTTAGGAATCAATGTTTAGGAAGTTTTCTTATGAATTTTATGTTCAAGGAATCGATATAATTGAATAGTGAATGCTACATCGAGTTTAATGATTTCAAATGTTGTATATGTATATATATTCAGGATACGACCTAAGGAGATAGATGAAATTCAATCCTTGCTTTCTATATTTATTTTCCACAACACTCATTTTATTACTTGATCTGGTCTGGACCGGGGTTGAGGATCCGGTGTGGGACCAGCCACAAGAATGCAGGTGTTTTTAGGGTTTGCACACCGGAACTATGAGTAACCGATGTATTAATCCGGTCTCTCAGTGGGAGAGGCCGGTCTTGTTATCCTGGAGATCCTTCACACCAACGATTCGCGTTGCAGGGGGGCGAAAGGTGGTGCCACCTGCAAAGATTCTCCGACGCTCAAGTTAGAAGAGTGTAAGAACTCAGTGAATGCTCAAGCGATATATTAGTAGAGTGTAAGATAGATCAACGATACCATGCATGTGTATTGAAATATGCTACTTATAGTTGTACGTCAGAAAATGAGTCGTTAGATACAGGTGGGTCCCTTAGCTCTGATAGCGTGTATATTGTGTCAATCAGGGTGGCTCAACTTTCAGAATGTGTCAGAAGGGTAGGTCAATTATCAGAGTACGATCCTCTAGGAAGAGGGAAGGATAATCACCTTTTCCGTATAATCTGCTGACACATCCACTTGCTTTCTGAGGCTATTGACGTGACATATTTTGCTACATACAGTGTCTTCGCTGATAAGTTATTAGGAGCTCTTATCTTGCTGTGACTGAAAAGCTAACAGTTATATAAATGTCCTGTGAAAATGAACAAAGAACCGTTATAGAGAAAATAAGTGGGGCAGTCGTGAGATGAGGACGGACGGACAGACAACGGATATCCGGTGTGGTAACGTTGAACCAGGACACCGGTTTTCCTTATATGAGGTCAGTCTGACGTCACAAGAATGGGGGCCGGTATCCAGACCGGATCATTTGTCCCCTAGCTTGTATGAGGGACTGTTAAGTTGCTCATATGAGCTACACAACTCTTTAGAGAAGTCTGGATGCCGGTAGTACATTTTGGTAAGTCTCTGGGAGCTCTGTGGCGTCCGCTCTAATAAACGGGTGACCGCTCTTCTCGCGTTGTGTACAACGGATTCAGACAGAATAAAATGAGTAATGGAAATCCCAAGAGTCTTTGAAAATCGAAACCCTTGGTATTCGATAAGTGGTTGGGAGGCATTAAATGCGCACAGCATGATTGGACAGTAAATGCATTTTTTAAGCACGAGCCATCATTACCCAAGAGTGTAACCGTCGATTGGGCTATTGGGCCTGGATTCAAACTGAATGGGGGCCCATTTTGCCAAAATGTTTACTGAAACGTTACTGTTTTCGCGCCCGTACGTGATGAAACGACGGAGTCGTTTCAATTTGAAGAGGCTGCGTTTTGACGCAAGCCTTGTGACCTTCGATGAAACACTGTGTCTCTTCGTTACCTATAAAAGGAACTCTTAGCAGATTTTGGAATCCATTCTTGTTTTCAAGCTTAGTGAAACTCTGCTCAAATTTCCTTGGAATTTCTCTGTCGTCTCCAACTTCTCAAAGATCCTCCTCCTTTAGGTAACCTCCCTTTCCTTCAACTCCTTGCAATTTTTGTCATTCTATTTCCATCATGCGCCCTAGAGCAGGCCACGCTGGTCCTTCAAACAGGGGGAGGTTTGGCTCTCGTACCCCCCTTAGCCACCGTGGTGGGAGGATTCCAACGAATCCTCCTGTGGCTGGGCCCCATTGCTCAGAGAGAGCCGAAGCCTCTTCCTCACGAGCGTCTTCTTCCCAACGTCGCTCTGAGGCTCCCCTTGACTCGAGGGCTACCAGCCGCTCTGATGAGGGGTCAAGTGCTGAAGGTTACCTCTCTGACGATGTTGCTTTTTACCACAGTACCTACGTATTCCACCGTGCCTGTACAACCATGGACCTTCCAGGACGTGGAAAAACACCGGTTCTCCGCTCTGCTGAAGGGTGTGTCAACGTTGTGGCACACCGGCTTGACTGGGAGAAACTTAACAGGGAAAAACCTTATTGCTGGGTGGAGGAGGAATTCCTAGAGATCCCTTCGCACCATGCAAGTGAAGAGGAGTGCACGGTTTCTTTCCGCTGCAAGATATATTCGGATAAAAAGTACAAGGCACGATACGCTGTGATGGCACCACATCCGTCTGAGAGAATATGCCACAGCGTCCCTGATGTGAGGTCGGTCTACATGTACGACTTCGTCTTCCTGAAACTGGGAGTACGTTTCCCCCCGACGGAGTTCCAGATGGCCGTCCTGCGTTTCCTAGACTGCGCCCCCTCACAACTGCATCCCAATGGTTGGGGTCTTGTCCGGGCTCTGGAAGTTCTGGGGGAGCATTTCAACTTCTCCGCCACTGTAGCCAAGCTATTTTACTACTGCCAAGTGGTCCGCCGAGCTAATAAGAAGGGCGGCCTTGGGTTCATTACTCTCCGTAGTGACTCAAGGGTTGTAAATTTCAAGTCCTATACGGAATCCACGAAGGTGGATGGACGCTCCTTCAAACACTATTATACACGGGTCCGGATTCAACCAAATAAGCCGGTCTTCTGGCGGAACAAGGAGGGGTTTGCCAAGTTTCCCCTTAGCTGGACGCACGAGCATTTTCTCCTTATGAGCCGTGCTTATTATACAGACGAGAGCGAACTTTCCCCTCACTCTGTTGAGGTCTTGAGCGCCATGCAGACGGCCTCAAAGACCCTCAAAGGGTTTTCCAGCCGTCTCCTCTTGGCCGAGGATGACATCAGAAACACCTACCTCCGTAATATCCGCTCTTGATCTCTTTGTGTTGTATGGTTATTAATGAACTGGTTATTTTTCTTCTTGTATGCTTATTCAACCTTTCTTGTTTTGCAGAACAAATCGAAAAAGCCTGCCCAGAGATGTTGTCGTTAAGGACCATGATGGCTGACGATGACTCCTCCTCTGAGGAAAATGAAATCCAGGCGAAGAGGAACGCCACCAAAACTCCCCTCATTCCTCTGACTTCTGTGGTAGGAGATGAGGTTCCTCTCTTCGATGAGGAGGAAACTGAAAAAGCAGCTGAGGCCACTGGAGCGGGTGACGAGGAGGCCGTCCCAGAGAAGAAGAGGAAGAAGAGGCATCTTGTAAAGAAGGCAGATCAAGAGAAACCCTCCTCTGATGACCCTGTGAAGAAGCGTCAGAGGACGGCCGAAGAAGCTGAATTGAAAAAGGACAAGGGAAAGAAACCCGTTCTTGAGTCCTCTGCCCCTTCTTCACAGAATGCTTCAGAACCGGACTCTGGGAATGGTCCTCCTCCGGCGTTCGATCCTCCGCGTGACTCCTTCCTTTCTCCTTACTTGTGGTTCCAGGGGTCTATGCCTCCCAGTCTTCCGAAGGCAAGATATTGTCTCCGCCCTTCCCTCGACGTCGCTGGGGTCCGAGGTGCTTGCAAGGCCGGACGTTGGCAGCTTGATGAACTGTCCGGCCTCCTTGAGTCCCTGAGCGAGAAGGCAGATTATATGGATCAAGTTGAAAAACTTGAGACCGAACTCGCGGTGAAGGAGAAATGGGCGACCAAGCAAGCTGAAATTCATCGGGGGGTCGAGTCAGAATTGAAGAAAACTAAGGAAACGCTCCAGAGGAAAACTGAAGAGGTGAGCCAAGTTCATTTTGCGAATAAGGCTCTAGAGCGGGAAGTTGCCGACCTCCAGAATAAGAACAAATCCATACCCCTCCTTGAAGAAGAATTACAACTGGAGAAGAAGAGATCGGCTAAGCTTGCTGACGATCTCAAAGTTATGGAGGACGGTCGCAACAAGGACCTTGGGGAGTGGGAGTCCATTCGGAAGGAGATGCAAGCCCAAATTGATGAACTCAAGAAGGGTGGTGCGAGTGCTGGGCCTTCAGAAGAGGATTATGCCAAGGTTCAAAAAAGATTAGCTGCTGCAAAGGCCAAGGCTGCCAAAGCCTTAGAGATATGCAAAAATGTGGCGTATGAATCCTTCGGCCTGGCCCTTCGTCAAGTCTACTATCGTAATCCTGGAGTGAAGCTGAATTTGTACGGATTAGATCCGTTCTTCGAATTCCATGGGGGAAGACTTGTCGAAGTTCATAAGGACGGATCGCACCATGAACCCCATGCATCTCTATATGAATTGCCTCCCCTTCCAGAAGGTCAGAGTATGGAACCCACAACGTCCACCGCTGCCTCTGGAGCCGAAGCACAAGAAGGTGCCCAAACTGGAGTGGAGGACAAAACGGAGAAGGCAGGAGTGCCCACTGCGGAGGATCAAGCGCCGGCCTCTTAATTTTATGCTTTCATTCATAGCCGTGTTCTGGGATCGGCTCCAGCTTTAAAACACTTTGTAACCTGCATATTTTCTTATTTTTGAAAATAAAATTCACTATTGCTTTTCTTCACTGCTTGCGCCAAATGTGTGATTGCTGAATAACTTTGTGTTATACAAAACACTTTATTGTTTTCAATGCTTTGCGAATCTGTTCTGCGTGGTTACCTAGCTGCTTAGAGCGTACTTATCACACCGGATTAAGATAACAAATTGTAACGAATAATTGATAATTAAGTTAAAGCATGCCCTGTCCCCAAGTGTAAGTACATTGGGAAGGGAAAGTTTATCTCAAGGATTATTTTTTAACTTCTTAAAAAGATAGAAATGCTTATCTGTCCTTGAAGATGTAGAGCGGGTACGTTAGCGTTCAACCGCTCCGGGGTGGATGTTCTACAACTGAGGACGGACATTGCCCTTGAATTTTAGTATAGCTTTGACAAGGGTAAGCTTTTACGCCTTTCTTTTGAGGTTCGGTTTGGTCCTACATCTCAAGTCTTCACACGGTGTTCGGTTCGATCCTACTAACCGTACTTGGAGTTCGGTGCAATCCTACAATCCAAGCCTTCAACACGGGGTTCGGATCAGGGCTAATCCTGAACCTACTGCGCCCGTTACTCGGGGTTCAGCGCGGTTTTCTGTATGAGCCGGCCTACTGCACCCAAGCCTTCGCATGGGGTTCGGTTTGTGGCCTTGAAAAAGGACCAGCCCTACAACCCACGTTGTCTTCGAATGGGGTTCGGTTTGTGGCCTTGAAAAAGGACCAGCCCTACAACCCATGTAGTCTTCGAATGGGGTTCGGTTTGTGGCCTTGAAAAAGGACCAGCCCTACAACCCATGTAGTCTTCGAATGGGGTTCGGTTTGTGGCCTTGAAAAAGGACCAGCCCTACAACCCATGTAGTCTTCGAATGGGGTTCGGTTTGTGGCCTTGAAAAAGGACCAGCCCTACAACCCATTTTACCTCAAGGAGTTACATCGTCAGAACACACGATGTGTGATTGAGATCATCCGTCCTGAGGAGTCTTCATCAATTCCTCGAGGAGTTATATCATCAACTACAGAATTGGTAGTTGAGTCCATCCGTCCTGAGGTGTTTGCGCATTAAACTGCGGCTATAAATCAAAACATATAAGAAAAGTGAGAATGATAGGGCGGTTAGAATGTATTCTCATTAAAATTGAAAGTACAATACATGAAGAGCGTAGTTGGGGTCATGCCTCGTTAAAACCTTCTTGAGAAAACCCAAAGGGAAAAAACTCAAGTAAGGAAAAAGAGTACACGCCATCTTACCAACTAGCTGTAATAAATACGTAAATTTTGAGTGTTCCATTTGTTGCGGATTGGAGTTCCATCAAGTTCTTCCAACCGATATGACCCTCTTCCAGTCACTTCAAAAACTCTATAAGGACCTTCCCACGTCGGTGCTAGCTTTCCTTGGTGAGCAAATTTATTCCCCACACTTGCCTTTCTCAAAACAAGATCTCCAGTGTTGAAAGCTCTGTACTGGACACGTTTATTATACCGGAGTGCTGCCTTTGCTTTTATTGCCTGATCTCTGACGAAGGCCTTTTCCCTCAACTCTTGAAGGGCGTCCAGTTCTGATGCCAAATTGGCGTTAGTTGTCCTCGGCTGAAAAATACTCCATACGAGCCGATCTTGTTTGTAACTCCACTGGAATCATCGCCTCAACTCCGTACGTCAGCCGGTATGGGGATTCGTTAGTTGAAGAATGAGGTGTAGTGCGGTATGCCTATAAAACATGACATAGCTGGTCAGTCCATCCTCCCTTCGCTTCTCCCAAACGCTTCTTCAACCCCTTTAATACTTCTCGGTTGGCTACCTCCGCTTGTCCATTGGTTTGGGGGTGTTCAACAGATGAAAATATCTGGATTATCCCCAATCCTTCAAGCAAATCCGTGAACTTTTTGTCTGTAAACTGAGTGCCGTTGTCAGTCACAATCCGCCCTGGCACCCCGAATCGAGCTATGATATTTTCATACACGAAACGTCTTGTTCGCGCAGAAGTGATATGCACTACTGGTTCTGCCTCGATCCACTTGGTGAAGTAATCTACCCCCACGATCAAGTATTTGATACCTCCTGGCGCGGTGGGGAATGGACCCAAAATATCAAGGCCCCATTGGTAGAACGGCCAAGGCACAGCAGAAGAAGATAGCTCTTGGGCCGGTGTATGGTGGAGATTGGAGAATTTTTGACAGGCGTCGCACTTCCTCACAAAATCAGCAGAATCCTGCTTCACAGTGGGCCACCAATATCCAGCCCTGAGGACTTTTCTCATTAAGCTTCGGCCCCCAGCATGATGCCCACATTGCCCCTCATGCACCTCCTCCAAAACCGCTTGCACTTCGTCCTCTCTTAAACACAAAAGATACGGGACAGAGAATCCCCTTTTGTAGAGAACACCATCAACCATAGTAAAATATGGCAGCTCCCTCTTCACTCGTCTCCTCTCCTTCTCATCAGTGGGAAGTTGACCATCAGCCAGATAGCGAATATAGGGAATGACCCAAGAATCCTCATATGGATAGCTCACCATGATAGCATTCAGAGAAGGATACAGAGGTATACTGGGCGATGTCAAAGTGCTTTGAACCACCGTTGTTGTGCTGCCGGGCTGCTTTGTACTTATCAGTCTAGACAAGATATCCGCTCTGGTGTTTTCTTCTCTGGGCACATGCTTGAACTCTAAAACTTCAAATCTTCCCTTCAATTTATTTACACAATTCAAGTACAATTGAAGTTGCGGCTCCTTTGCCTGGTACTCCCCCTGGATCTGTGAAATTACCAATTGGGAATCACTACACAGTGTGACTGCTGATGCTCCGATGTCAATCGCCGCACGGAGACCGGCCAAGCATGCTTCGTACTCAGCTTGGTTGTTGGAGGTTTTGAAATTGAATCGGAGGGAAATTTCTAGGTGCACACCATTATCACTTTCTACCACCACACCTGCTCCACAACCTTTACTGTTCGACGATCCATCAACGTAAATGGTCCAATGCGCTCGAGGTGTGGCCGGGTCCGCCCCAGTCATCTCCACAACAAAATCGGCCAACACTTGCGCCTTGATGGCTCCTCGAGGCTCATATGAAATTTCAAATTCAGACAGCTCGATAGACCATTTTATCATCCTTCCAGCGAGGTCTGGCTTGCTGAGCACTGAACGGAGAGGCAAATCCGTTCTCACCAGCACTGGGTGTGCGTGGAAATAGGGCCTCAACCGTCGTGATGCCCACACGACTGCTAGGGCAACTTTCTCAATCTTCTGATACCTTCCTTTCGCCCCCTGAAACGTCTTACTAGTAAAGTACACCGGTCTCTGCCCTTCAGGGGTTTCTTTCACCAAGGCCACACCTAGAGCTTCATCAGAGATTGCTAAGTATAAGATTAACATCTCGCCAGGGTCAGGCTTAACCAGAATTGGTGGACTCGAGAGAACGGCCTTGAGCTGCTGGAAGGCTTGCTCTTGTTCCTCTCCCCATTCAAAACTCTTGTGTTTCTTCAACGCCTTATACAAGGGGAGGGACCTGTGCGCCATCTTAGGCATGAAACGAGCTAGAGCGGCCACTTTCCCATTCAACGATTGGACCTCCCTCAGACACTTAGGGCTCTGCATGTCCAGGATTGCTTGACATTTCCCAGGGTTAGCCTCAATGCCTCGTTGGGTCAACATAAATCCCAAGAATTTCCCATCTGGAACGGCAAAGGTGCATTTTAAAGGATTCAATCTCATGTTGTATTGCCGAAGTCTAGTGAAGACTTGGCGTAGATCTTCAACGTGGTCTCCTCCAGCGGGCGTTTTGGCTATAATGTCATCAATATAAACTTCGACCAGCCTTGTATGCATCCCTTCGAAGACTTTGTTAATCATGCGCTGATAGGTAGCGCCTGCGTTCTTCAATCCAAAAAGCATGACGGTGTAGCAGAAAACACCGCGGTCATTGATAAAGACAGTTTTCTCCTGGTCTCCCTCCCACATCGGAATCTGGTTATACCCCGAATAGGCATCCATGAAACTGAGGTATTGGTAACCAGATGAATCATCCACCATGCGATCGATATTGGGCAAGGGATATGGATCCTTGGGGCAGCAACGGTTAAGATCCACATAATCTGTGCACATTCTCCATTTGCCATTGGCCTTCTGCACCATGACCACATTAGAAAGCCAAGATGAGTAGCGTATCTCCCTTATAAAGCCTGCCTTCAACAACTCCTCTGTCTGCTCGCAAGCCGCCCTCTGCTTCTCCGGTCCCAACCTCCTCTTCTTCTGGGCCACCGGTCTGATTTCAGGATACACTGCAAGCTTGTGACAACAGAAATCAGGGTCCATCCCCGGCATGTCTGCTGCTGTCCATGCGAAAAGATCTTTGAACTCCTGCAAAAGGGCTAATAAGCGCTGCTCCATAGCAAACTCCAGCTTATCATTGATGTGCGTGACCTTCTCTGGGGAATCTCCTAATACGACGTCCCTGGAACCATCATCCGATGTGGGCTTAGAGGGATTGAGTGGATCAATCTTCAATTTCGCTCTGGGATCCAGATCAACGAGACTGACAGACCCTGCCGCTGTTCCTCCATCATTCAGCTTCCTCTTCTTGTTGAACGCTTCCAACTTAACCATGTTGAGGCTCAGGTTATAACAATATCGAGCCATCTCCTGATCACCACGGAGAGAGGACACACCGTTGTCCTTGTCAATGAATTTGATCAAGAGGTGAGGAGTGGAAACAATTGCTTCCATCGCATTCAGTGTTGGACGGCCTATGATACCGTTATATGGGGATTCCACGTCAATCACCAGGATTCTTGACTTGACCGTTCTTGCACCGGGCTCTCCTTCAAAAGAAATCAAAGTGTCAAGATACCCCTTGGTGGGTTGCTTGGCTCCATTAAACGCTGTGAGTTCTTGTGTGTAGGGTTGTAAATCTGCATCATTAAAACCCATTCGTTTGAAACAATTATAAAAGATAACGTCACAAGAACTTCCCTGATCGACGAGGATCCTCTTGACATCCTTGTTGGCTATGAATGCCACGATAACTACCGCATCATCACCCCCTGGGATTGTTGGGCCAAAGTCATCATCAGTAAATGACACCGTCGGGGCTGTCATACCGTCCCTGAAAGGGCGGTTATCCCTCGGTTTGCCCTGGATGGACAGAATCATCCTGTGGTGATTCTTCCGTGCTGTGATTGATGTTCCTCCTCCCGCAAATCCTCCAGCTATCATCTCAATCACTTCTCGTCTGCCCTGCCTCTGCTGCTGGGGCATGTTACTTTGTTGGGCACCTTCAGCAATCACTACTCCCTTCTGCTTCTCAGCTGCAGTGAGCTTCCTTGCTGGGTTACGTGTATTATCATCCTCGTCATCAGGATCTCTATTCCTTTTCTCCATCCTCTGAGGCTCGTCCACAGATTTCTCCTTAAACAAATACTGCTTCAGCTTTCCCTCCCGAAGGAGAGTTTCCACCGTATTCTTCAACGCCTTGCACTCATCAGTGTTGTGCCCTGTCTGTTCATGGAAAGTGCAGTACTTACGCGGGTTACCACCCCTCTTGACTGGGGCTGGTTTTCTTATCCCAAAGACGTTCAAAGTTGGCCAACCAACCTCCCTCATGATTTGTGAATGCCTAGTGTTCAACGGAGCATAGTTGTCGAACAATGATACACGCCTATCTCGTGGATGCTGACGAGCATTCACAAAGTCTTCTCTAAAGGCATGCTTCTCAGGCCTCACTCTCTTCTTTTCTCTCTGAGGCTGCTGAGTGGGTGCAGAGGGCTTCATTCTTGTCGCGGTTGCCTCCAGATGCATTTCTATGCCCACATACTTGGAAGCTTTCCTTCGAAACTCCTCGAAGGTTGTAGGGGGGCTCTTTGCCAGAGATAGGGCAAAGGCTGAACCAGGCTGGAGAGCTTCCACTACAATATGGAGTTGTATGGCCTCCGTGAGGTTGGGGACCAAGGCAGCCTCCTTATAAAACCTTTTTAGAAACTCCTTAAGAGTTTCAGTTTCTCCCTGCCTTATCTGGGCCAGGGTGTGAGAAGTTCTTGGGATATCCCTAGAGATGACAAAATGGCTTTCGAATGCAGCAGCCATTTCCTCCCAAGAGTCTATAGATCCTGAAGGTAAGCTTTTAAACTAGCTAAGGGCCTCCTCCGTCAACGTTCTTGGGAACATTCTGCGCATAACGTCTTCGTCTGCTCCCAAATACATAGCTTCATACACGTAAGCATCCAAATGCTTAGTGGGGTCAGTCTCTCCATTATACCTCCCGATCGACAATGGTTGAGTTGTTTGCAAATGTTTTGGGATGGTAATGCTCATCAGCCTTCTTGAGAAAGGGACACTGAGCTTGTACGTCCCCGAAGTCACCATCGCCTGCTCCATTCTCCTGATATTGACTCTATCACCAGAGTCCTGCGTCTGCTCCCTTTCCTCATACGTGGGGATCTTCGAATACTGGAGGGTTGTAGATCTATCCCTCGCTGATGCATGATGAGCATCCTCCGCATGAGATGCTACTCTGTCCCCAGCTCCTCCTCTCTCTCGCTTCAACTCCATCAGCTCCTCCCTGAGTTGCCTGATAACCTCATCGCGAGGGTCAGGCGTCTGCACTTGCACCATCCTCCGGGTTTGAGTTACATGGGACTCGAAGACGAGTCTCCTTTCAGCCTGTTGATGGGTCACATCCTCCACGTGACCATCCACGAAATCTCTCCCATCACCTTCCATTGTGACAACCAAACTTCTGCGAAAATGGGAATAACTCTATCGAGTCCCACCGGGCGTGCCAATGATCTGGTCTGGACCGGGGTCGAGGATCCGGTATGGGACCAGCCACAAGAATGCAGGTGTTTTTAGGGTTTGCACACCGGAACTGTGAGTAACTGATGTATTAATCCGGTCTCTCAGTGGGAGAGGCCGGTCTTGTTGTCCTGGAGATCCTTCACACCAACGATTCGCGTTGCAGGGGGGCGAAAGGTGGTGCCACCTGCAAAGATTCTCCGACGCTCAAGTTAGAAGAGTGTAAGAACTCAGTGAATTCTCAAGCGATATATTAGTAGAGTGTAAGATAGATCAACGATACCATGCATGTGTATTGAAATATGCTACTTATAGTTGTACGTCAGAAAATGAGTCGTTGGATACAGGTGGGTCCCTTAGCTCTAATAGCGTGTATATTGTGTCAATCAGGGTGGCTCAACTTTCAGAATGTGTCAGAAGGGTAGGTCAATTATCAGAGTACGATCCTCTAGGAAGAGGGAAGGATAATCACCTTTTCCGTATAATCTGCTGACACATCCACTTGCTTTCTGAGGCTATTGACGTGACATATTTTGCTACATACAGTGTCTTCGCTGATAAGTTATTAGGAGCTCTTATCTTGCTGTGACTGAAAAGCCAACAGTTATATAAATGTCCTGTGAAAATGAACAAAGAACCGTTATAGAGAAAATAAGTGGGGCAGTCGTGAGATGAGGACGGACGGCCAGACAGCGGATATCCGGTGTGGTAACGTTGAACCAGGACACCGGTTTTCCTTATATGAGGTCAGTCTGACGTCACAAGAATGGGGGCCGGTATCCAGACCGGATCATTACTTTTATATTTAAGTTTAGTATATCAACCATTTTAGTTTCATTCAATCATGAAATTGCTTTACTTTGTTATATATAGGCTTATTCAGTTATAAACCGTAAGTTTCAGATAACAACAACCCCTAGTGGAACGACACTTGAGCTTAGATGTTCCATACTATAATTGATTATGGTATGTTTGCCACAGGATTCAACAAGATTTTTGGCGTTGTTGCCAGGGAGCGATGTTAATTTGAAAGTTTTAGTTAAACTGTTAAGCATTGTGAAGAGTTTTTGTTCTTTAGTTGGTTTATTTCAATTTGTTATCTTGTTCTAACTCTTGCTTCAAGTTTTGTCTGATATATGCTATTGAGAAGTCAGGTTTCTAAAGACAAATTGATATTTGACCCTAAGATAAAAAAGACAACAAAGAAAAACAGAAGCAAAACGAAAAAGAAGAAACAAGGATTAGAAATAGGAAAATCTTCCACCACACTTATTGCGGAAAGTCTAATAGAGCAACCAAAAATAGAAATGGCAGGTGAACAACTTAATCTACCCAGGAGGATGCTTGGTGATTATGTTATGCAGTAGGACCCAAGACATTTTTCCAGCATAGCTATACCAAACAATACAAGAGCGTTGGAGATGAGGTCGACCTTCCTCAATCTTATCAGTGCTCACCAGTTTACTAGAATGGCGAATAAAGATCCATATACTCAACTTTCGACATTCTATGAATTGGTTGAAACCATGGGTTTTGAACTAGGTGACATTGAATCTGTTTATTTGTGTTTATTTCTTTTTTTCTTTAGCAGGAAAGGTGAAAGAATGGCTTAAATCTCATCCCAATCAAAGTCTAAGCAATTAGAGTGATGTGGAAGAAAAGTTCTTGTAGAGATTCTTTCCACCATTCCATTTCATCAAAGCTAAGTCTGATATTTCTTTGTTTAGGAAAGGATTGAAAGATTCCTTTTGTGAAGCCTGGGAAAGATTCAAATCCCTCTTAAGGAATTGTCCCAGTCATGGATTTGAGGATATTGCCCAGCTAAATATCTTTACAATGGTCTAAGGCCTGACACTAAGATGATTTTAGATGCAGTAGTGAGTGGAACCATGATGACTGTAAATGCATATCAAGCCACAAGAATCATTAAAGTATTATCTTTTATAAATTATCAGGCTCAGCATGACAGACATATAATCCAGAATAAGGGAGTGCTAGATTTGAATAATACAAATATCATTCTAGCTTAAAACAAAATCTTAACACAACAGATTGAAGCTCTGACATAGCAAATGACAAAATTACTCCAACAATTACATGTTTGCATTCTTCTTCTGTTCAACATCAGTAGCCACTATTGAGATATGACTTTTGTGGTGGAGATCATCCTAATGGCCACTGTTTATATCAGGCTAATCAGAATGAGGAATTTATTCACTATGTGAACAAGCAAGGTCAGTCAACTAATTTTAATAACTATTCTAACAAATTTTCAAGGGATGGTGGAATGACCAGAATCAGAATTTGGGATAGAAGCAAGAAACTAGGTCATCCAACAGACCACTTTTTTTACCAGTAACAACATTATCCTTTTTTGCATGAAAAGACATCAAAACTAGAGGATACATTGGAGAAATTCATGCAAGCTTGTCTAACCAACCAAAAGAATACTAAAGCATCAATCAGAAATTTGGAAACTTAGGTTAGACAGCTAGCTAGACAATTAACAGAACAACAAGAGAACCATTTTTCAGCCAATAATCAAGCCAACCCTAAGGAGCATTGTAAAGTAATTACTACAAGAAATAGGAAGGTAGTTGGGAGAGGTATTGGTGAAAATGAAAAAAATTGTTGAGGAGGTTCTGAGAGAAAAAGAAAGTGAGTTGTTAGAAGAAAAAGAAAAAGAGGGCGAGAAGAAAAATAAGAGTGTGAGAGAAGAGGAGAGTAATAAAGAAAAAGTTGTAAATAGTGAAAAGAATAAAGAAAAAGAAAAAGAGAGTGGGGAGAAAAAGAGTGAAAAGAAAAGGGAGAAAGGTGACGTGCAGATTCCATAGCTGAAGAGTCTGCCTTACCCTCAAAATCCTTCAAAAAGATACAAGGAAAGGCAATTGACTAGGTTCATGGACATTTTCAAGAGGTAACAGATTAATATACCTTTTGTTGAAGCTATGGGGCAGATGCCTACATATGCTAGGTTTATGAAGGAACTCCCTACCTAGAAGAGAAGGTTTTAAGAGGAAACTGTAGAGCTTGAAGCAGGTTGCAGTGCTATTATTCAGGAAGCAGGTTGCAGTGCTATTATTCAGAAAGCAGTACCACAAATCTAAATATCTAGGTAGTTTCACCATTCCAGTGACCATTGGTACTTTGCCAGTGAGGAAGGCTTTACTTGATTTAGGAGCCAATATTAATTTGATACCATTGTCCATGCTAAAAAGGATTGGAGATCTTCAAGTCAGACCAACCAGGATGACATTGTAGTTGGCTAATAGATCGATGAAATATCCTTATGGTGTAGTTGAAAATATTTTAATGAGTGTTGATAAATTCATGTTCCCAGTTGATTTTTTTTGTCATGGATATTGAAGAGAATTCAGAAGTTTTGTTAACACTGGGAAGACCTTTCATGAAGACAACAAAGGTGATAATAGATGTTGATGATGGTAAGCTGAAGGAGCGGGTACAGGATGATGAAGTTAACTTTAATGTGTTGGAAGCAATGCAAGATCCTTCCGATAAACAACAGTTATTCAAAGTTGATGTTGAAGATGAACTGGTTTTGGCATAAAGGAAAAAGTTGACTCATTCAAGCATGATAGAAAAGGCATTAATGTGTGCATGTGATGATCTGAATGATGATGAAATGGAAGAACTGGAGGAGTTATTAAAGAATCTTGATTCAACCAAAACTATTCCACCAAATGCAGCACTGGTTGAAGAATTACCTGAGAAAGCTGAAGTTGAGAACCAGAAACTCGAATTAAAGGCTTTACCTCCATATTTGAAGCATGTTTTCCTTGTAGATAGGGGTCAGAAATCAGTAGTGCCCAGCAGCAGCTTATCAAAGTCTGAAGAAGACAGGTTAATTTATGTGCTTAAAGATAATGCAGGTGTAATAGGATGGACCCTTGATGACCAAAAAGGTATAAGTCCTTCCTACTATATGCATAAAATTCATATGGAACAGGAATATAAATCGGTGGCACAACCACAAAGGATGCTTAATCCTTCTATGAAAGAAGTGGTAAAGAAGAAAGTTATGAAGCTGCTTAAGGCGGGAATGATTTACCCTATATCTGATAGTGCTTGGGTAAGTCCAATCCAGATGGTTCCAAAGAAAGGTTGCATGACTGTTGTGTGTAATGAGAAGAATGAATTAATCCTTACACAAAAAGTTATTGGTTAACGGATGTGTATTGATTGCAGAAATCTAAACCAGGCTACCAAGAAAGATCATTTCCATTTACCCTTCATGGACCAGATGTTTAAGAGATTAGCAGGCCAAGCTTTCTACTATTTTCTGGATGGTTATTCAGGTTATAATCAAATTATAGTTGCTCCAGAGGATCAGGAGAAAACGTTTTTTACTTGCTCATTCGGTGTCTTTGCTTACAGAAAAATATCATTCGGACTTTGCAATGCATCAGTAACTTTTCAAAATTGTATACTGGCCATTTTCTCATATTTGGTGGAGAATTGTATTGAGGTTTTTATAAATGATTTCTCTATTTTCAGATCTTTATTTGATCACTGCTTGGAAAATCTAAACACCGTAATGAAGCGATGTGTTGATACAAATCTTGTGCTCAACTGGGAAAAATGTCATTTCATGGTAACAGAAGATGTGGTGCTTGGCCATAAGATATCATCAAAAGGAATTGAAGAGGACAGAGCTAAAGTGGAAATCATTGAGAAGCTTCCCGCACCAGTCAATGTTAAAAGAATCAAAAGCTTTCTAGGTCGTGTTGGATTCTATAGGTAGTTCATTAAAGACTTTTCAAATATTGCAAGGCCATTGAGAAATTTGCTCAATAAGGATACTCCTTTCCATTTTGATAATAATTGTTTACATGCATTTGAGTTATTGAAACAAAAATTGATTTCAGCTCCTATCATAATCGCTTCTAATTGGAATTTGGATTTTGAACTTATGTGTGATGCGAGTGACTATGCCATTGGAGCAGTTCCAAGACAAAGAAAATCTAAAGTTTTTCATGTCATACATTATGTCAACAAAGTCCTGAATAAAGCTCAAATTAATTATGCTACAACTGAAAAGAAATTACTGGCTGTAGTATATGGTTTGGAAAAATTTAGATCCTATCTGATACGCTCTATTGTTATACCTTTACTAATCATGTTGCATTTAAATATCTGTTGAATAAATCTGATTCAAAGCCAAGGTTAATCCGTTGGATTTTGTTATTGCGGGAGTTTGATTTGGTAATCAATGATAAAAAAAGGCAGTGAAAATTATATAGCTGACCACTTATCAAGACTTGTCAATAAGGAGGTCACTAATGCCCAAGTTGAAGTTGAAGAAGAATTTCCTAATGAAAAGCTACTGTTGGTGCAGGAAAGACCCTGGTTTGCTGACATACCAACTTCAAGGCAGCCGGTTTCATTCCAGAAGAATTTAATTGGCAAAAGAAGAAGTTTCTGAGAGATACCTCACAATATGTGCAGGATGATCTATACTTGTTCAAGATAGATTCAGATCATATATTGAGAAGATGTGTATTAAGGTGACCTGGTCTCGATAGCGGGACATGGGCAAGAAGGTAATTTCAGCCGTTCTCACTCACTTACCAGTGCTGCAGGTAAACATCCGGACTCTAAGCCTGTATCAGATTTATATCTATACCGGAAGTCCAAGTCAGCACTTAGCACACTGGAAAGCATCCATGTCACCCGACAAATGGTACAAGTACGGGGGAACGTTCACAGGAGACGCGGAGGCGTCCGCGTCGTGGTCAGAATCGTACAGATATAGTGTACGATTGGTCCCCTAACCCTAAAGGACTCTTCATTCTCCGCATGCACACGTATAAATACTAACATTTCCATAACCCTAGTACGTTAGACTCATTCTTAAACTTACGTTTCAGAAACCTTGAATTCCTTTTCTAGTTATTGACTTGAGTGTCGGAGAATCTTCGCATGTGACATCACCTTTCGCCCCCATCAACGCGAAAGCTTGGTGTGAAAGATTTTCAAGACACCAAGACATTTATTTTCCCATTGAGATAAATGACACAATACCGGATACCCCTGTAACGGTGTATAAATCACTCGAAACAAAAAACATTTGTGACTGGTCCTATACCGAATCCTTGACCCCGGTTCAAACCAGTTCATAAGGGAAGAATAAAAAGCATTTTATGGCATCATAAAAAATATTATTAAAATTTCTAAGTAATAAAATTTTAATATAATAAAGAAGTTAAAAAATTAAGGTGTTGTAATTTGTTAGTTAAAGAATTAAAAAAAAAGGTCCCATTCACATTAAAATGGTTAGTAAATTTAAATGATAGATGGGTCCGAGTGAAGTGACGTACGTGGACTAAGAATTAAATATGACTATTGTTGAAGAAGAAAAAGATATGAAGTGAAGTGGGACCAGTTATAATTAGGTTGACGTAGGACGATATCGGTAAAGTATTTTAGTGATATAATATGATATGATGGTACACCTCTACACACCGGTCCGTGAACACTCCACTACCCTTCTCTTGTAATTTTTTACATTTTAAATAGGGCCCACGCAAAATCACTATATCAATTATGACCCTTCAGACCTCATTCATTGGTTATCTTTATTTTACATTTTTTTAAATCAAATACTATCATATAATTTTTATAATATATTTACTGTCTGTCCTTCAAACCTTTTCAAATAATTACCAATGCTTACGAATATGGATGTTCGCATTCTTCTTTCAGTTTTTAATTCTATGTTGTAATTTTAGATATTTAATTTCATTGGATTGGATTAATTAAGATTTAGGTTGAATTGATTTATTTAATTTTATGTTAATTATATTTTTAATCCAATAAAAATAAGAATAATTACTTAAAAAATAGAATTAATATAATAAAAAATTTATCTTTTAAAACTAAATGTAAAATTCAATCCGAATCACATTTATAATATAATTTTTTTTCTCCTAGTTTAATCCATTTTCAATTATTAAACGGTTTTATTCATCCATAAGGATAAGACGATAAGCATTCAGGTTTATGAATATTATGCTACTCGCCTTACGAAATCTGTATGCTTATAAAATTATATTTCTTGTTAGATATAATGAAATATTTTCTCTTTCCGCTGCTTGCTGCACCACTTTATTATCTTATATTAATTGTTTATACAAATTGAGCTGAAATGATATTATATATTATAAATTATATTACATTATAATTTAATGTTATATATTGATATATAATATGATATTTTTATTATATTTAAATTATAATTATTAATAAATACATGTCAATATTTACTATCCATGTTCGTCCCTTCCGTTCACATCCTTCCCTGATTGTTCTTTAAATTTTAACTGGTCTTGTCAAAATTATTGATGTGAAATATATTTATGCAAATAATAGTTGGAAAATGATCATAATTTTGTGAATATGTTATGAGCATGAATTATTGAATATTATTATTTTTATTTTTAAATAAAACTTTTGAAATGTAAAGAAAAAATTAAAAAATAATTGATAATTCACCTTGACAATGGATAAAAAGGGCTCAATATTAAAAATATTTTCCTGAATCCCCTTAAAAAGATTTTGCTTAACACAATGTTAGTGAAAAAATGAAGTGTTCAGCAACAAAATCAGCCAAAGTGTTGCGTAATGGTAAAGAAAAATTATGATTTTAGTTGAAGAATCATGATTTGAGTTATACGGATAGAATACAATCAAGAGAGCAAGTCTTCGTATAGTTGATTTTGAAAAGAATATATGAAACTAGAAAAGAATTGAAGTCTTATAATTTCATGAGTAACTTAGCAAAATTTATTTCGCTTAATTTATAATTTGGTATAAACGTTAAATTTTATCAATTTGGTCATTGTATATTTAAAGATTTTGCTAAATATAGATAACGGAATTTTAATAAATTTGAAAATTATTTGATATTTTATTTAATAATATTAATTTAGAATATAATAAAATTTCAAAATATAAATAAATATTTACCAAATTAATATTTATTTAATAATATTAATTTGGTGACAGGAATGGTATACCTTTCTCAACCTAATCATTTGAACGGAAAACTTGGCTTTGGTAATGCTACCCTTCCTAACGCGTGAACATCCCAAGAAGAAGGTGACAAGCGTGTCATGATGTGTGTTGTCTACTGTATTTGTTGGACAAAACACCTCAGTTCGTCCCTCTCTACAGTATCATCGGACATTTGGGTTAGGTGACAAATAGGTCCTTATCGTAAACAAACGTCAAACGTCTGTTAGAGTTAGGTGACGTGTGTCATTAAGTGCAATGTGTAATGCCACATAGGCCTCAAACGACGCTGTTTGGGCCATAGTGATGACAAAAAAAACTCTAATAATTTTGTTTCTCCCATTTGTGCATCTTTTCTTATTTTCCCCCTATCGTATAGCTTTCTCCCTAATTTGATTTTGGTCCCCAAATTGACAGTTGCGACCCTAACAAAGAATAGCAAGTTCTAAAGGAGCAAAACCAACCCTAAAACCTCAATTCCCCTGCGAGCTCAACAGTCTCATGAGGATCAACATCGGCGTTGAAGGTGCACGTCACTGTGAAGAAGAGTGATGGGAGATCCCGTTGAGGTTAGTAATCATTCCCTTGTAAATATAGGGTCCTTTTGTTGTGCAACATTTTGTCGTAAGGGTACTATAGGCTCCTCGTCTAACCCCTGATTGTTAACCAATTTTTATGGTGATGCATTCTTCATTAGGGTAGTATAGAGTCATTGTGCTGCACATTAAAGCATGTATAACCCCTGATTGTGTAACATTGTCCCTTACATTACATGTCTTTGTTGTATAATTTTGATGGAAATTGAAATTTTTTCTCTTGCTATTTATTTTATGGAAATTTAGGGTTTAGTTGTTATATTATTTTCTGTTGTTCTGTTATCTTATGGTTAGTTGTTGTTGTTTTTTGTTTAATGGAAATTGAACTTATATTTTGTTGTTGTTATGTTAACTTATGGACATTTTGGGTTATGTTATTCTCTATTTAGTGGAAATTAAACTTATTTTCTTATTTGTATGATGTGGGTAGGATATTTGGATTAGGCTTCATATCAGTGGTAGGTTTGTCGTTGATGGCCGTGACAAAAAAGAATACAAATAGGGTAAAGTGGAAGAGTAAGAGGAGTTAGACCCTGATTATCTAGATTTTTTTTGCTTTCATTAGGTTTGTTGAGAACCGTGGGTACTGTAGGATATGTAATATATTTTGGCATGACCCAAGGTTTGATCTAAATGAAGGTTGGAATATGTTGAAGTGTGACACTGATATATTGGACATAGTTAGATGTGTTAGGAATAATGAGAGGTTAACGGATGTGTATTTTCAACATCCAGTTGATGAGACACTAGTGATGGATGTGGATGGGGGGAACCATGTTGAAGTTGATGATGTGGTGGTTAAGGTTGACATCACTATGGAAGTTGTAAGTGATAAGGTTGACACTGTGGGTGATGAGGGTGGTGAGGTGGACACCACTATGGATGCAGGGGACAATTCTAAGACCACAAATGAATAAGCAGAGGGCAGTTATAAGACCAGAGATATGCTCATAGTGAAAAAGGATTACAAACTTAGTTTTTACATATGCTAATTGAACAAAAGGACTATAATCATATGCTCATAGTGAAAAATGATTACAAACTAAGTTCAACAACCTCATCAACCCACCCTAAATCACCTAACGCCAACCCTTACACTTTCATCATCATAACCAGGAGCCCCATTATAAAAAATAAAATTAAAACACTTTAGGTAAACACAATAATCTTCAACTATTGCAATTCCTGTTAGGTTTCCACGTACCCTTTCTTCACCAACGATTGCATATGCATCTGCCATTTAGCTTATTCGTTGTGTATAACTTGGGCCATAGCTTCACAAATATCCCTATGAGCATCACATCTTGAAATCACTTCCTCTATCTTTGTTAGCTTACACATAAGTGTGTTCCTCTATTCTTCCTCGTGAGCTACTAATTCCCCATCCTAGACCCAAGCAAAGAAATCACGTTGTCCTCCCCGGAGTCATATGTGTAACACCCTCGGTTAGATAAGACAACCCTTCTATAGGATCATCCTATTTAACTAATAGTGTTAACAGTTTTCTTAAAAAGTGAATATTTTTTTTAAAAATAAAAAGATGGCAGATCAGTGGAAGCAAATAGTAGATGTATCACATAGTCATTCACAAACTTACCAATAATTGTACTCATAACAGAATGGGGCACGCAGGCACCCTTAAATATTATACAGTCATCTGATGTCTTATTATCATTAATCAAAATTCTATCTTTAACGATCGTTCTCAGTGGGTTCAGCATATTGTTGTTCTTCATACTCGGGTTCTTGATTTCCTAATTCCTCTGAAAATTGTCAACAGTAAGGGTGAGTATAACCCAAGACCCTGATGGTTAATCTGGTGCGGACATAATCCAGTTAACATACAATATCACATAAATCATAAATTAGCATATTCACAATTACAACAATCCAGCATGATGTCATGGAATGCATGAGTTGAATTTATTATGATTTATCTTTGGTTAAGTCTCATGACGCATGTGGGCCCAATAAATCATTTCTTCATCTCATTCTTTGGAATATCTCCATTCCATTCTAGAGCGATCAGGGTCCGCCCAAGCTCCCATAAGGCACAAATGAACTCATTGGTTCTCATCATTGATTCATATATATTCTTGGAACTTGGATCCCTACGATCATAGTTACACTCCGTCATTTAGTCAAAGTACACTAGAATTGCATCGTCTCACCCGGCTATCAGGCGCGACTCTGATGCCATTGGGTTTCCGTTCCAATTGTACTCCCAAGATCCTCTTGGGGATCGAACGTGAATGTCCTCCACTGTACCAAGTGTATGCTCTAGATTTTCTTCTTTTAGAAAATACTTTCATGATGCGGAATGCATTCTTTTTGTCTTTTGATTCTTTGGGTATTTATGTGTTTCCAGTCTCATCATACATATTCATAAGCTCTTGAATCTCATCAATTATTTAGACGTGGTAAGTCATTTTATTGTTGTATTTGAGAAAGTATATAAACTATTTACGGGTTGAAATTACACTTTGTAAAGAGTAAAATAATATATTCCTTATTTAATTACTTATATCTAAAGTAATAATAATAATACTAATTAATAATAGTAAGAATAACAATAATAATAATAATAAGATTCATAATATTAGTAACAATAGTAATAACAATAGAAATAAGAACGATAATAATAAGTGTAACGTCCTAATAATTTAGAAAGAATTAAGAAAGAGTTTCTAAATAAAAATTCAAGTGAAAAGTATGAAAAACAAGGTTTTTCTGAGTAGGACAAGGATAATTCCAAGTGGAATAAGCATGATTCCGAGTGGAATCATACTGAGAGAGGTTTTCTAAGTGATCTGGTTAAAAATCCGAGTGAAATTGTACTGGAAAGTTGTTTTCCGACTGAAACAGGTCTGATTTCGAGTAAAAATGAGTTTGAATCTGAGTAAAAACAATTTTCAGAGTAAAATGCTTTAATTCCGAGTGAAATAGACACTGGAAATGATTTTCTAAGTGAAATACCTTAAATTCTGAATAAAAATGAATTTCTGAGTGAGATAAAATATGATTCCGAGTGACATCAGTCTTGAAAGAAGTTTTCTGAGTAAAAATGTTTGTGAGTCCGAGTGAAAATAAGTCTCTGAGTGAAATAACTATGTTTTCCGAGTGAAATTAGATTGTGAAGTGTTTTCCGAGTGAAACAGATACTGAAAAGGATTTTCTGAGTGAAATAACTTAAATTCTGAGTGAAAATGTCTATGAATCCGAGTGAAAATAAGTTTCTGAGTGAAATTAAGATAAGTTCCGAGTGAAACATGAGTTTACCGAGTGAAATTAGTTGAAAAGAGTTCTGTCTGAAATATATAGTGGTTTACCGAATGAAATCGTGTAAAACTGATTGGATTTATATAAAACTGATTGAATTTACATAAAACCGATTGAATTTACACAAAACCGATTGAATTTACACAAAACCGATTGAATTTACACAAAACCGATTGAATTTACACAAAACCGAGCTTATTATCATTTATTTCATCTCCTGTTTACAATTCTCTACTGGAATACACATAAACACACATGATACTTAATATTTTCATAATTCAGCATCGAACATATTCACTCAATCATCAAAATTTATCATAATCAATACAGATAATCAAACGTATTCATTGAATCATGAATTATACAACCAATTGAACATGTTCATAGTAATAAAAATGTATATAAACATAAAATCAAAGCATGTAAATCAACAATTCCTGAACCTGTCCTGGAAAGGTGAGGAATAAGATTCCTTAACCCTTTCCTTCACACGGTTTTCTCACAGAGCACCCAAGAATATACCCCCTTACCTTAATGGAGTTTCTGGATGGAAAGAAAAAGGTTCCCTTCACTGTCCTGCTTCAAATCCGAGTGAGAGAGGAAGGGAATTGAGAGAGAAAGCTTGTTTGTAGAAGGAGAAGAAGGAAGGGAAATTTGCGTTAGTTTCATTGTGGGTGTGTTCTGAGAGTGAGTCAATGAGTGGTATAATAAGAAAGCAAGTGGGAGACAGCTTTCTGTGTGATTGGAGGAGTAGGTGCGATAATGGAGCCTTTTGAGTCAGCTTTGCATGATGGAGGAGAAGGATATATTAATATATAAAAAGGGTGCTTCGAGTGGAGATAATGGACAATTAAATAAGGAGGTAGGCTATCTTAGTGCCCATTTCTGGCCACCTACAAGCTATAGTGCGCATGATTGAATTGAATAAGTAAAAATGGGCACTGAAAGACAAAATTGGAGTCAACACATCCATTCTGACACTGAATACCGAGTGAAATTACACTCGGTTAGTCTCTTAGCCGACTGGAATCCCATTTCCGAGTCCGGCTGTGGAGAACTCAGCAATTCCTACTGCTTCTTTTCCTTGGAGAGACTTAATCTGATCTGATTCAAACCGATCCAAAGTCTCTCAGATTCCCACTCGTTTTAATCCTCCTAAAATCGTGTCTACTCTTAGTCAGTCTCACTCGGTAATTTCGAACTAAATCCGAGTCATCTCAGTCAGTCTCACTCGGAATTGGCTTATATACTTAAGACAGTAAGGTTCTCAACCACAATTAACCAATCTCCACTCAGAAGTAGTCCAGTAGAGTATATCTCACTCGGGAAAGGAGTCATACCCATAGACTCACTCGGAAATGGTTCAACCTCCTATATTTCTCTCGGAATGGGCTCCCTCTACCATTTTCCACTCGGTTTCCTAATCATACACATACGAAACCATTCAGAATCCTTCCCAAATAATTTCACAACACATTCCAGTCGGTAGGAAGCATCAAATCAACATAAACATAAGTATATATGTACTCTTTCACTCGGAATACTTCAATCAGAGGAGTTTCCTTTAGAAAAGGAAGCATTTGGCAAGGTATGAATCGGAAACGAGTCATTCTAGGGTGTTTTGACTCGGAATTTCACCCAGAAGTGGTTCTCTTGAACACACTTCACTTAGAATTGCTTCTCAGGTCAGGACTCCACTCGGTGGTAGCCCTCTCAGTCATGTTTTACTCGGAAAACATGACACTGACTCGGAATTCCATCCTTCACTCGGAATTTATAATTATTCACTCGGAATTCCTCTCTGTTACTCGGAACAAAGCCCTTTTCACTCGGAATTTGCATAATTTCACTAATGGTCCATATAATTTCCATTATTATGCACAAAAACGACATTTCTGAGATACCACAGACCATCAACAGGGTATATATTGACTTACTCTTACTTACAAACCTTCCATAATTCAAAAATTACAAGGGTAAAACTGTTTCTAAAAACAGGGATGTTACAATATGCATGTCAAAAATTCAGGATTCGGGTTGTTCACTGTCTGGGATATACACACACAACAATGGTAGGTCTCCGTAATGACAACAATGAAGTGACATTTTCAGGGTCGACGTTGACTGGATGATAAGGACGAAGATGCCTGGTTGGGGTTCTGACTCATACCATCCATAATGGCTTCTCTTGAGGCTGGAGGAGGACGAGGAGTTATGGAAATTGAAGCAGGAGAAGAAAAAGGGAGAAAGCTATATGAGAGATGAGAAATAAGAAAGGATGCACAAATGGGAGAAATAAAATATTTAGGGTTTTGTCTTCACTGTGGCCTAAACGGTGTTATTTTGATTCCTATGTGGCATTAAACATGGCACTTAACAATACACGTCACCTAACTTTAACAGACGTTTGACGTCTATTCATGGTAGGGACTTATGTGTCTGACGATGATGGACGTGGGGTATTAATGAGGGCAAATTACTAAACCAAGGACCTAAGTATTTGATGCTACTATAGAGAGGGACTAATTGGGGTGTTTTGTCGTCTTTTTTACCTATGAACAAAGTGAAGGCGTGCATCTCTTGGCTCTCACGTCTTGGGTGAGGGGCTTCTATAGCAACATTAGCTTGTTAAGGTGTTTAATATCAATATCAGTAGGTTCTAAATAATATTAATATCAGAGAAGTTTCATTAAAAAAATAATTGAAGAAGGTGTGAAGACTTGGTGTTGTGTCTGAAGTTTTGATCCATGAGCACACAATTTAGGAACCATCTTAGTGGGTAACTGATTTTTTAAATAAAATTTCAAAGGATATAATAGTAAATGTATAATTTTTTGTTTCATTTTTTTTGTCAATCCAAACAACCCAGTAGAAAATATTTCTCCCTAATTCTCTTAAATTTGTACTAATTCAATTCAACTTCTTCCATTCTTTTTTTTGGTTAATATATTTTCCTCTCTATTTCTTTCTATGATCCAAAATGTATTGTTAAACTTTCCCTTTTTATTTTTTAGTTTTCCTATGGGGGTAAGTTTAAAAAAAAGGTACATTGAGCTCCATGGAAAGATGTATATAGAGAAAAAGAGGTGTAGGTGAGGGGTTGTAATGAAATGTAGGGATTTTTAAAATAACCCTACTTTCAAAATGGAAATGGTCATTAAGAGAGGAAAGAGATAAGTTACATGCATAAATATTATATATTGAGTATGAAAAATGGGAAGTTTTTAAAGGGGGTGTCGAATGGTAAAGGTTCACGGTAGTGGAAAGATTTGTGTGTTTTAGACAATAGTCATGGGTTTATAGAAGGTGATTAGGTAAGATAGGGAAGTAGTTAGTGTCTAGGAGTCTAGGGGATGACTATAGTACTCATTTTAGGAGGTTAATTGCTTAGGTTTTGGATCTTTATATGACTTGTATCCTAGACTATATGAGATTGCAAACACAAAGCAAAAACTGGTGAATGTGATGTAGGGGTTCAAACGATGACAGGTGTTTAGCGTGGAAGTTGAAGAAGGTTATTTGTGTGGGAAGGAAAATTGTTAGGGAGCTTCAAAATTTGGTAGATGCAGTGGATTTTATGAATGAGTGCCAAGATAAACGAGTATAAAGGGAAAGAAAAGGTTCTCACTTCTCGAATAAACATGATTTTGATTTTTAATGGCTAACTCAACGAAAAAACAGTATGATATTTTAAAGGTTATGACATTTTCATGGCAGAGGGTCCACAATAGGATTTCGATTACGACTTGAGTGAAGAGATTGTCGTAGTGTGTTCATGGTGTAATAGGTGTGACTTGAATCTCGTTTATAGCCTAGCGTTTGTGCTTGGCAAAATTGTTCATGGTATAGTTATGGTTTCCACCAAGGTTATGTGGTTTGAGAAATGGTAACAAGTCTTAGTGCTTGGGTTCTTTCATTGGTCTAAGTAGTTTTTATAGTTTAATTGTGGGCCTTGCTTGAGATATTGGTTATGTGACAACCATGGCCTTTGGGTATGTCCACAAGTACTTCTTGTATTCTCTATTTCTTTATAAATAAGTTGACTTTTATTTCTTAAAAAAATATATAGTAAAATATCTATTTTAAAAATAACTTATTTAGTATGAATAATAAATTGCTTAAATTATTAAAATTTAAAACTTAAATGTGTATATTAGTAAGTGTAACAAAAAAATAAACATATTTAAAAGGTGATCCGATGTACATACCGGCCCCTAAAAACCAGTGACACCAGACACGCAGAATAATAATAATAAGTACTAAGTCAAGAAAAATATTGGACGGAGTATCTAAAAACTGGACTGATAATCAAACTTCGGTACAGATTTACAAACTTGACCCTAGTTGGAAAAGCCGACTTTGAGTCTGAGTCAGGTACAAGTAGGCAACTTGCTTCTGAGCAAGACCTGTTGCACTGATAAATGTCAAATCGCAAGTTGCACCCAGGGAAGTTCTATAAATAGAAAGCATTCATTAACTCATATATGTTACAGGGATAATTGATATTAACTACTCTCTATAGTTTCTCTATTACTCCGTTATACATATTACTGACTTAAGCATCGGAGACGCCTTTTGCATGTACAACCCAGGTGTGTCCCATTAACCTTGGTTTGAAATTGACTGACAATAAGCTCAAACTTGAAGGGCATAGTGATCCCCACTGGACCTGTGTTTATAATACTGGACTCTCACTGAGATGATGTAATAAGAGTGAGAGAGAGAGTACATTCGACACTGGTTGCACGGGGAGTACATTACCCATCACACATTAGATGTAACATTGGCATGCCCAGTGGGACCCATAAATTTAGTCCTACATCACTCAAAGAAAGTAAGTCATGGAGCAAAAAAAAGAAACCCCATTCCGGTTAGTGTACAGTGTTGAAGTAGTGATACCAGTAGAAATTAACTAAATTTCTCCAAGAATCCAGCAATTCAACGAGGAAGACAACGATTCAAGATTGAAGAATGAACTGGATTCGCTTCACAAAGTTAGAGAGGCAGCTTTTGTCCGGGATCAAGCAATAAAAGCTAAAGTCATTATGCGCTATAACATGAAGGGGAAAAAATAAAGGTTTAACATCGGTGATTTGGTTCTGAGAAGAGCTTCGGTTGGAAATCATTTCACGCACTAAGGAAAATTAGGACCGAATTGGGAAGGTCCATACCAGGTCAATGACGTGACTACTGGAGCAGCCTATTTCTTGGAAACTTTACAAAGGGAAGTATACAAGAACAAATGGAACTTTAAGAATCTACAAATGTATTACAGCTAACCAGCATCACAAGCCATGCACTCTTTTTCCCTACCTAGGTTTTTTTTCTATAGGGTTTTGCCTAGAAGGTTTTTAATGAGGCATGTAGCTGGGATGCTTTATCAAGAAATGAAATCAACTTCAAAAAGATATGATCCTTCCTTTATTATTTTATTTCAACAACGGTCTAAGGACTTAACAAATCTTAAGAAATCAAACCCTGGAGTGGCTAAGAAAGCCCTAAGAGTGGTTATAAAATAAGTCTAAACCCTGTAACGGTTGAAAAACCCTAGAGATGTTTTAGGCGAATGAAGCTTGGAGTGACTAAGAAAGCCCCAAGAGCGGTTATAAAATAAGTCTAAACCTTAAAGCGGTGGAAAAAGCCCAGAGAGGTTAAGAATTTTAAGACCTAAGAGCGGCGTAAAGCCCCAGAGTTGTTAAAAGAAAATATCATAGGGACTATTTAGTCCGACGCATCGTAGTTATGCAAATTATAAAACAAAATCCAAAGGTAATTTAGTTTGGATGTTAGAAACAATCTCAAAAGTTTAAAATTTTGAGTTATGAATACCACTCTATGGACGATGTCAAGATTCAAAATAATAAAACCATTATTACGATATTCAAGAAGCCAGTGCAAAAAAGAAAGACGATGACATTCACAAAACATGATCGTATAAGGCCACACCCCAGATGGTAAAAACTAAAGGGGCACATAGGCCAATAAAAAATCATCAAAGTTTAACGGAGCTCATCCCGTCTACAGAGCTTACAAAATAAAAGCAGAAGAATTCAAGGGTCTATAGTGTCCCCAATGTCATCCTACTTTTCCTCCCTGTGGTCGTCTTCATCACCGTCATTGTTCTCTTCATGTAATAAATTCTAGGGGGTGTCATCCTTATTAGCCGCTAGGGGGTGTACTCGAAGGGCACATCGGAGGGCTCGTAGGCTCACCATCAACCACACTAACCAATTGCCAGAGTGGAACTTATTACAAATTCCAATACTGTTCAAATTTAAATTGGTACCTTAGTTGTTGTGGACGACCTGTCGAATAACATGGCTAAAGGCATCTAAGGCGGCGTGAGCAAATAACTCTATATCTCTTCAATACTTAGCTTGTTCATCCTTAACCAAAGTGGATAGGCCTTTATTTTCTTTCTGAAGCCCGAACACTTGCTTCTTCAGGTCATCTACCTCATGGCGAAGCCTATCATTGTCATTTTTTTAGCTCACATTTTGCCTTCTATAGGGCCTGGTTGCTTTCGTTAAGAGTCTGAAATCATTGGTAGACCTAGACCTGGTCATCCAATAGATGGGCATTCTTCTCTCTTAATCGCTCAATCTCCTTTAGTGGGCCCTGGGTGGCAACAGAGTGGATCATAGAAAGGCTCTTCAGATATGTCCACATCATCAAGTCGAGAGCATAAGATATGTCTTTGGAGTTTAGCCCATCCTGAAGTCGGTATGGGAGGGTAAACCTAGTTAAAGGAGGATAGATCATCTCCAACAGGTCATCAATACCCTTCGAACTGATGTCATGGAGAAGGGTTTCTTTTGGTTGCTCACCCTCAACGATGGGCCCCTTACCTTTGCCGGAGTCTCTCTCTCCATCCTCAGCAACCTTTTGTTTTATCCTGTGACCCTCAGAGTTCTTTTTCTTTCTCTTAGGCACAGTTTGGGTCGAGGTGTTCCCCAAGGGATAAAGACGGTCGCGGCCTTCCAGAGTTGGGGGGTGACTTGGTTTTCTCTTGCTTCGCTGGTGTTCATACCAGCCAGCACATTACGGAGTTGGTCGAGTGTGTCCCCACCTATGTTCCTTAAAAAATCATAAGTTAACGTTCTTTGACAACATTTGTCGAGCTCGCCAGAAGAAAATATTAGTGAGTCCATTCGGTGTGGATCAAAAATCGGCCTTCTTCATCCTTCTAGAAGGGAGGATCGGTCCCTTTGGCAAAGACATTAAAGAATGAATATTTGAAGAAGACACCCGTCGTCTTCACAGACTCTACAAATTCTTCAAAATTAACAATGTCGCTTTGACATCGAAGGTTAACAAAACCTATGTCGCCGCCAGAATTACCACGACGTATCATACAACCATAGCAGAAGAAGATGGCGACTGTTGGAGTGAAGCTGAGGTGTTTCACAAGCACTTCAAGAGAAAGAATGAGACCCTATACGTTAGGATGGAGTTGATTGGGGGTGATGTCCAAAAACTTTAACACCCCCATCACAAATTTAGTGAAAGGAAGCCAAACTCTCACCTTGGTCAAAAGAAAATTCATGAAGGAAGAAATATCGATCACAGGGTGTTGGAACCAAGAAGATTCCTAAAGAAATCATTAAGTATTCTAATTTAATCTAAGTCATGATTCGTTATTATTTGATAGCTTGTCTAAGTGTTTCAGAATAAGAAGCATAGGCAATAAAACAAAGGGGGAGTTTTCTGCATAACACAAGTTTGTAAGACAAAGCAAAGAAGAAATCAAGTTCTGGACTCGCCCAAGACCCAAACTTGTTAAGTCCTCTGCAAGCTTCTAGAATATGGAAGAATCTCTCACTAAAGGCAACCTTCATCAACCAGACTCCAATCTCAAAAGCTGCTACAATCATTCTGCTCATTTTGAGTCTCTTCACCAACACCTTATGAACCACCAGACCCTGAACCACCTTCAAAGGATGTTTTCACACAAGTTTGATACAAAGAATATTTCTATCCTGGATCATGCAACCAAAAAGACTTACGAGAAGACTGACCAAGCAAGGCAGACCTCGTTTCACTCTAAGTAGCACCAAGCCTTCATCTATTCGAAGGACCGCCGTATAAAAACCTTCCTATTACATCTAATGTTATTCCTACTCTAACTATGATTTCATGAGTCTCAAAGTTTTTTGTCCTATATTTCTTGTTCAGAACGTTTCTTTTTGACTATAAAGTTTTGTCCTTTGTGCAAACAACCCTTTCAACAGTTGTATCTTCTCTCAACGGTCATTTAACTCACATCTTCTCTCTCCAAACTTAGCAAGGAAATCTTATATATATAGAGTCATTCTCACTAAAAGAAAAGGAGAAGACACACAAGAAGAAGTGTGAACAAAAGTGAGGAAAAATGATAGAGCAAGAAACATAGAGGTTATAAGATAAAAGAGAAAGAGATAGAGCTTGTGAGAAAAAGACAGAAAAATAGAGATAAGTAAATCACACAAAAGATAGTGTGATCAAAATAGAGAGAAATGTAAACAAGTCTCAGACTTTTGCATACAAGAGCCCAAGAAAAAAAATGAAATGACAATCTGCTCAAGAAACTCTAGGCCAAGAAATATTGCCATGAAGAAAAAGAAAGCTCGCTATGTGTAATCCTTTCTCATTTCAAAAGCACTAGAAATCTAAATCAGAAACATGTTTTTCACATCTCAGCACCTTCAATGGGCATATTATTTCTGATCAAGCTTTCAGGCTTAGTACATGTAGGTTGTACCTCTTATCTTGTACATTTACTAAGCCTTATTCCAAAATAAGACTTTCTCTTTCTTTACAAACCTATTTATCAAGTTAACACTTAGCTCTACTAAGTTAAAAGCTTATTTCTTTTATTTTAATTCTTTCTATTATTTATAAACATGGGTCTGGTAGACTTGTCAGGAAACACCTTAGCCTGGAGAGACTTTTGGAAGAATACTCAGGGTTTAAGCCAGGAGTGACTTGTGAAAGAATACTTGGGTCTGCCCTAAGAGTGGGTGCTGCAAAAGAATACTCAGTGAGCCAGGAGTGGTTGGTGTCAAGAATACTCGAAGCACGGTCTGTGCTTAAGCCAAGAGCGGCTGGATTCAATAATACTCAAAGGCACGGTCTGTACTGATTATGTAAATGGTATTTTACATAGTGGAAATCCTTCAAGTTTGAAAGTACTATATATAGCTTCCGCGTTGGGAGTGAATTAGTATAAATCTCTTATGTGCTTTTCTCTTTCCCTATCTTTTACTCAAGTTTATTGCTCCTCTCTTTCTCTCGAGCGCTCCCCATCTCACAAAAGTCTACTCCGCTGTGCTAATCGCATTAACGTTTAAATATTATTTTTTGGTTTAGAAAAGGTGAACAGACTTATTCAACCCCCTTCTAAGTCTCTTCTCTGAACCATCACAGGGGATGTGGCAAATCTGGTTTGTAAACTGAGGAGAAATTAGGGGAAATAAGTCTTTATATTTGTGAGAACGCCAGAAGCGACTGGTCTTGAGCTCTTGGCCGCCGTTAACTTCAAAATGGCAGTTGAGGATTTTAAGAATTTATTTTGAAACCCAAAAATAAGGGTATTAGGCCTTGCAGGCCATCCAATCCAATACATCTATGATCAGATTAGTGTCTTCAGGTATTGTCTTGACAATAGAGGTTCCAACATCCATCGTAACTATGTGTTCTAAAAAAGGAATAGTCATGTAAAAATCAGTATCTTCAGTGTAGTAATGGACTACGTTAGAGTCAATGTAACATTCCAGATTTTTCAAATAAATTTTTCGCAAATAAATGAAAATTTTAACAGAATTTTCAAATTAAAATAACAAAGCAGTCGGCATTACATAATCCGGCTCATTTAATGTTTACAAATGTTTCACAATCGGTATACACAGGAGCCGGCCAAGGCTACTACAAACATCTATGTGCATTATGTACAATACACAAATACATAATGCTCCAATCGGCAGAGTGATCTCACACATCATTGCTGGGTCCTATGTCCACTATAAAAATGACAACAGTAGAGGGTGAGCATAAACATATCAAATGATAGTTATTGAATCGGATTAAAAGTCCAATTCATAACTATATATAAAACATAAACACATCATATAATCTCATAACATTAACCGATCAAATCATCATATTACTCTCAATATCATATCAGTGCAAATATATGCTCAATCAAATGGATCCATCATTAAGTCTTTTAATTTGTGTTGCAACATTGGCTCCCCGAGCCATAACTCAGCTCTCATCTGATCCGGCCGTTTTACTGGTACCAAACCGTTTGCCCTCTCATGTGACACAATCACTCCCAGCGACAACGGTAGTGTCACGGGATAAACCCCGAGCCCCGCTCAAGAGGTTTGCCTTGAGTCCCACCCAAGGTCTTTTGTGAAATCCTCGAAACCACATAATATATTTCATATTTGTTCATCATATAAGCATCCCATATATTTATATATCATGAAAAATTCATGAATAACATTCATATCATCATCATCAATCACATATCAACATCAATATCATATAAACGGAAATATCATAGATATATCACACATATTATATTCATATTCAGGATTTAATAATATCCCAATCCGTTCATAAACCATGCATTTAAGATGTAACGCTCCCCCTACCTGGAAGTAAGGAGTTCCTGAAGCTATATTCAGCCACAGTACACAATTTCCGACTGAAACTTCAGTTCTGGAAGTAAGGAGTACATAAATTCCGACTGGAACTTCAGTTCTGCACAGTCCCCAGCTTTCTTTCTCAAAGTTCTTACCAAGTTTCACATTAAAGAGAAGAATGAAGATTGGTCTCCTCTTTTTATCGATAAGGAAAGATTAAAGGTGATGTTGACACTCACATGATTCCAAGCTACTCTAATAATAGGATTTGACATAATTCATTCATGAAAATGACATAAACGAATTGAATAAGTGAAAGGAGTAAGCACTGATACGCACTTAAAAATGAAATAATAAAATAAAAGAGGATAGGATTATGGAAAGGGTCCACCACTTAGCAAAATCAGGAAAAGAATCTGCGCACCAATAATTGAAGTGATTATTAATTCCGACTCGGTTTCAGTATGTTCCGACTCGGTTTCAGTATTCTGGGCACATCTTTCCGAGAGGATTCAACATAGCCTCTGTCCGTTCAGAATTCCTTCATTCGGAGGAAATTCACTCGGAATGTTTTCATCCCATGAAACACTTAGCTTTCCTTCCTCGGAAATGTCCCACACGAAAATATATCACTCGGAAATACCTTTAGAAATAACTTATTCGGTTATATGTATTTCTGTCTGAGTTAAAGCCTTCACTTACGTCACTCGAAAGTCTTTTATTCGAAATTATTACTCGGAATCGAGGTTTAGTCCTCTCTCGGAATCTTTCCACTTGAAAGGATCACTCGGGGTCAAAGTCAATCTCTATGACGAACCCGAGTACAAGCTCTCAGCAACTCTTTAAAACACCCGTGCACGGATTAAATGAAGGGTTCACCACTCGGGAACTCACCACTCAAATATTATCCACTCGGTAACTGTTCACTTGGAATATACTCATTCAAATTTGAAGTCTTTCCTGGAAAAGACTCACTCGGTATGTCTCAATCGGTGCCATACCACTCGGAAACCAAAAATGTCTCTTGACGTTGTCCCACTTGGAAACGTCTCACTCGGTGTCGTCCCACTTGGAAGTGTTGTACTCGGAGACACCTCACTCGGAAAGTCACACAACTCGGAGATGCTCCACTTGGAAACAGCTTAACTTCCCTACACTCGGAAGTATCTCAATTTTTTATACACTCGGAAGTATCTTAACTTCTTACTCTCGAAAGTATTTTAACTTCCTACACTCGGAAGTAGCTCTCTCGGTCATGTTTCACTGGAAACATAAAATTTAAGAGCGTCTTTGCCTGAAAGGTGCTCATTCGAAGTCTGAGACCCTTTTCACTCAGAATTACTTCTATTTTCACTCGGTATCGTACCATTTCACTCGGAATAGCTTATTTCCAACAATATTCACTCGGAATTTCACTCAGAAATTCCTCACTGATCCTTAATAAATTATTTTCAAAAATTCAGGATGTTACATTTCTCCCCTCCTTAATGAATTTCGTCCTCGAAATTCAATGTAAGTCTACTTCAATAAAACAGCTCGGAATATTTCTGTCTCAATAAATTGCATGTCTTTGCTTCTCAAGCGATTCACCGACCGATTCACAATTCCAATCGGCATGGCTTCGCTTCTCAAGCGTTTTACCGACCGCTTCACAACACTTCATAGGATCCATTATGTTTGGGGTTCAATTTCCCACGTATAAATTACCCCATTCAATTCTGCCACTTCATCATAACCAATGGCACTTCCTAGTTCCTTTGCCGCTCGGCCTTTTATTTCTCAATGCCGATTGGTGCACTTCCACCGTCAGCTCCTCCAATTCAAGGGAGTCACTCGGCCCAACCATGGACTCACACAGAGTATAGGCTCAAAGTTGTGTCACATGAGACACATTATGGGTGTTAATTAACCAGCTGAGAGGATCCAGTCGGTAAGCAACATTACCGATTCTCCCTAATACTCACCACTATCCGATTTATCTCGGATTAAGCCCTCGGCTCCTCAACATCCGACCACTAAAATTTCTTCTTCAAGCCATGATATATCTTGGCAATATCGAGACGATTACTCAAAAGAGTTCCCATGTACTTCAGTTAGCACAGTTTGCCTGGATTCACCTCATACAGGCAACACCACCAGGTCTCGAAATCTCCAAATTCCACCAATGTCTTCGGTTAACCCATGTCTACCTTTTGAGAATATCACTTGGAAGCTTCTCATTCAAGAAGATTATTCGAAGTTTGAAGGCAATTTACTCCCGGAAATCTTTCCACTTGAGAAAAATTCACTCGGAATCCAAGTCCACTTCGAAGACGTATCCGAGTTCAACTTCAGCAATTCCAACATCGACCTGAGTACGATTTCAAATAAATACTCCTCTCGGATATCTACTCCCCTCGGGAGCCATTCACTCAGAAACTTACTCATTCAAGGTTCCACTTTCCGTCTAGAAGTACTCTTCCCTTGGAAAAAGATTAATCGGTGGCACATCACCCTGACTTTAGAAATTTCTCCCTTGACGCCTTTCCACTTGGAACCGTCTCACCCGGTACCATTCCACTCGGAAGTGTCACACTCCGAGACACTTCACCCGAAAGGTCATACGACTCGGAAAATTCTTCAGCCTGAGAAGCACATTCAAATTCAAGTTTTTCTTATTCGGCAGTACCACTCTCGGGATAACCCATTCAGAAATGTCTCACCTGGAGACTTTCACTCAGATTTTACCTTACGCACAAGTGTCACATTCGGACACAGTTTTCTTAACTTATTAATGACTCTCTTAGTAATGTTTCACTCGGAACATCATCACTTCACTCAGTGGTTCTTTCTCCCAGTAAGATTTTACTCGGAATTATATTCCTTTTCCTTCACTCGGAATCATCTCCACTTCCTCACGCTCAGAAACATACTATTCTTACCTGGGCGAATTCTCACTTCATCGTTTATTTCAGCTCAGAGTCCTGATCCTTCACTAATTCTTCGACAATAACCGACTGACCCATAAAGCTCCTAATTTCAGTGATAGATTTGGGTCTCATTTATGCCATCACTACTCCCACCTTAGATGGACCGACAGCAACGCCATCTTTGGACATAACATGTCCCAAAAACTGGATCCCATCCGATCCAAAGTCATACGTTGACACTCAGCAATTAATTGCTCCTCTTTCAGTACCACGGTACTATGTGGAGATGTTCTCCATGCTCCAGGTATAACTCGGAACAAATCAGATTACCAACAATGAACACTGTCATTAACAGACCCAAGTAAGGCTATAAGACATTGTTCATCTAATTCATAAACACTGATGCTGAAATCCCGAGCCATTAATTTGGTGCAAAAATCTTAGTAAAATAAAATGTGACTCTCGGATTTACACTTTGGCAAGCGCACCAGTCGTTAAAATTGTAGTGTATTTGATCGTCCCACAGGGATTGTGGTAAGTACCTCAATCTAGGACTAGTACAAGCTGAACCAACAGACAATACATAAAGTTCATTCGGTTTTTATGGTTTTAGTGTTTTATAGTTGTTTTTGTATTTTCAGAAACAGAGTTAAAGTGAAATGTGGAAAGTGATTAATAAAAAACAGGTCAGGATTGCTTCGGCTCACAATTTCCTCAAGAAACATGCAAATAAGAATAATCGAACTTCACAATCTAGAGGACAATCCACTGGTGGTTATTCCCTAATTCCTTAGGTGAAAAACACTAATCCTTAAGCAATGAACCTTAATTCCTTAAGTGCTCGATTAACCTAAGAATCTAATGCGAAATTGGAGGTTTAAACTCTAACTATTCACCTAAATTGATTAGGCCTGAACTAGTTAGAAAGCTGGAAGTTACCTAAGCTTCAGCCATGATTCCTCACTGGTGAAGTTCTTCATCAATTCTGGATTTGTCAATCCAGCGATGCTGCTCCACTCCTCAGCTTGTTCGCCTCAGGATCTTCGAAATCGATCTACTTGCTCACAACTTCAAGATTCCATTGCTGACCTTCACAATCCCAACCTTAGGGGATTAGAACTCCATCGACGTTGGATTCATCGAAGGAATACAGAGAGACATGGATGGGAGAATTTAGAGAGATGAAAATGTAGTGAGAGATTGGAAATGGAAAAATGAAGTGTATTCTGTTGTACGCTGTTCTCTATTTTTTTTTACAGAGTATGTATATGAATATATATAGGCATCTAACTAAACTAACTAACTTAGCTAATATCTGAAAACTGAGTTCTTAATTAAACTAAACTAACTAATTGAATAATTACAGAATAATTAACTAATCACAGCTCAGTTCGTAGCAGATTCCAGTTCATCATTAGCTAATGTACAACTCAGCACCAGCTAATTGACAGCTCACTTCTTAAGTTACTTAAGGTTGCAGTAGTAGAGAGGAAGGCACTGGAAGCGGGACAGTACTGCACCAAGTGTGTTGTTGGAGGGAAGGAACAGTGTTTAAATTACTGCCTTTATGCTTCAGCTACTGAGTTTTCGCTTGAGCGGATTAAACTCTCGCTTGGGCGAGTTCGGGAATTGTACTACAGTGTTGCTTGGTCGCTTAAGCGTTATGGTGAAGCTTGGGTGAAAGGTGATGTTTTGGGGTCACGCTTGAGCTAATTTTTGGCTTTCGCTTGAGCGAATTTAACTCCCGCTTGAGCGAGTTGATTATTCAATCGGTATTCTGCAGTTGGCGCTCGGGTTCTTCATGCAATATTCCGAGTCCTTGTTCTCTTTTGGAGTCAGTGTCTTTGAAGTCTCACTCAGTCGGTCTTTGGACTCTTTTCAGTCGGAATTGAGAAGTTTCAGTCGGATTTTCCAAATCTCGCTCGGCTTTTGTAATTTTCACTCAGATTTGTCTTCTTTTCTCAAGTACGCCCTGTTCCTGCACCATTAGACAGCTAATTGCCTAGCATTTATACGTTGGCTGCTTAGTAAATTTGTAAATACTTCAAAATTCCTTATCTAATTAATATTTTCAATCGGTTTCTTACATAAATAGCATACTTTTGAAATAAATAACTAAAACATGAATTATTAACAAATTATTAAATAATAATATCAAGACTAGACAATACTTAGTAAATTATGTTAAATAAACAGTGGAATAATTAAGTCTTTTCAAGACTTATCACATCCCCAAACTTAAAACTTTGCTTGTCCTCAAGCAAATATTCAGACTTATTAACTAACAGCATTTGATCAACACAATCAACCTTTCCTTAACTTAATTCATACTATAATTATTGAATACCGATCATGCTTTCCTTTTGCAATTTCTAAAAGTATAAATACTTACACCTCCTTTGGAAGACAAGCTGCTGATGCTTTCCTCACTGGTCGGTGTTTAACTCTTCTCTCGGTGTGTAAGGTGACTAGAATGCACTCATCACCTGCATACTAGTTAGATCAATATAGGCTTGCAACAGTTCTAAACATCATGAAATATGCCAACTCAATCGGATCAGTAAGGGCTTTTTAAGCTTATAAAGGGGCTCGGCTATAGGCTCAATTATTGTTTTTCCGAGTCATAGATAGGTTACAAGATGTATCCACTGATGCCTTGCCTCAATTCTGACTTAATTGCCTTTACTAACAACTCTCTTAACTTTTCCGACTGAATGCTACTTAATAACTCGTGCTGTTTTGCACCTTCTTTTTCTTTTAGTCCTTCGGACTTTTCCTTTCCTTTTCTTTCTTTTCCGAATTTTTTTCTTGTGGTGCTTTGCACCTCTTTTTCTTTTCTGACTTTATTCATTTTTTTATTTTTTTTTCTCTCGGCTTTGCCTTTCTTCCTTTTATTTTTCTACATATTTATCCATAATTAAGGTCAGAGTGTGTCCTTAATTACTGTTAGGCACACTCTTCATCCCCAAACTTAGAAATTGCTAGTCCCTAGCAATAAGCAAAAACCTAGCAATACACCAGTGGAACATCGAGGGTACTCTAGTCTGGTTTTTCTTGGATAATTAGGCTTGTAACGTTAGGTGTATAAAATGAATGAAAAGGTCTCAGGCTCAAACATAATTATTGGGTCAAAGGATGATTAATAAAATTAGGATGGCTAATTTTTGGCCCTGGCTGAATAATCAAAGAAGGCCTTCATCATTTCCGATTGGCTAGCATACAATCAATTAGTAAGTACTGAAGCAAATTCTGTCTCACTAACCAGCATACAGATTCACTCGGAAAAGAATAATACAAGCTCAAAAGCTCATATATAATAGTTAATCAGCCAGTCATGTCCCCAAACTTAATGTAAAATTCATACATTCAGATTGCTAACTAGCATGCCGAGTAAACAATTTAAGCAATGATGAAGAATAGTTATGGGCAGGGATCATGAGTTAAGCAAAAACCGATTAATTAATATAGCCAACTACAGCTTAACGAATCAGCAACTTTTAAATTATAAAGACGGAGTGAAAGAAACAATAAGCATACTTTTGCAACTTATAATTAAGAATATTAATTAAAGAATAAGTTGGAAAGAGACTTCCCTTTTTACCTGAGTGGCTGTGGATGGAAAAACACGTAATCGGATTGGGACTCATAAATTTTACCAATACATATGACAAACCGAATAAAACAACAAATTAACAGAAAATAAAATTTTCATTACATAATAAAAATAGAAACAAGTTCACTGTTCAGAAAGCAGTTACAATAACATTAAATTAATTACATAGGAAACATCATAAAAATGTGGAACAACTGCTTAAACATTCTGATCTTCACCGTCTTTGTCCTGCTGGGAGGGAATTGTGAATCCAATGGAAGCTAACCACACATTTCTATCCAGTGGGACTCCCATTTCTGCTGAATGTTCAACCTTCAGTTTCGTGGCAATCTTCCTGAGCATCTGATCGTGGTTCAAAACCCGATCATAAATTTCAAGTTGCATCTTCTTCACAACCTGTAATTCCTGTAACACTAAAAGAATGTCAGAAGAGGAAGAAGAAGAACCAGCTCCTACAGATTGCTTGGGACGTTCTGGTTCTGTGGCTTTAAACTTCATAGCACAGTTTTCAACAGCCTTAACACTTTCAACCTCTGGTGATTCATTTTCCTCACTCGCAGGAGATACATTCCTTTGAACTAGAGGAGATACATCCCTTTGCTCCTGACTTCGACTAGGTACATGTACAGACGAATCAGATATAGTGATGGTTGTCACTTCTCTTTCGTTATCTATTTGTTTCCTTCGCACACTTCCTTCTGCAAAATTTGGTCTAGGTTTCTACAGAAGTCTTTGTGATCTTCTTTTCATGATTAATGTTAAAATAATGATGATAACCAACCTAAGTAAACAAAAAATAAGAACAGCAATCCAACAGCAACCCAAAATTATAAGACGCATGGCTTGTGAATAGCGGAAAACAATAACAATGAACAAGAAGATAATAAACATGAACTTACAAATGCACGAAATCAGTGAAAGAAGTGGAAAGGTGATACCTTTCTTAGAAACCAGAAAATGTCTTTTCGTCTTCAGCCCAAGTTCAGCATAGGTACTGAAGGTTGGAAGCTGAAAGGGTTTCTCTTTTATATTGTTGAATTCAATTTTCAAGAAACGCGTAAATGTGTTCAGCTTTAATTATTACTTTATTATATGTATTACTACTATTATTATTATGTTGTTTATTATTTATTTATTTATATATATATATATATTAGATTTTTTTATTTTTTTTTTAGAATACTCAATTACTAGAGGGGTAGAAGATCGAGGAAGAGTGGGATGATACCAATGTGATGCCAAATGGACATAGGAGAATGGAAGATGAATAAATGAACAGACGATAAGACAAAATGGGCAAATGAAAACTTTAAATAAATGAAATAGAGCGTATGAGAAACGAGTGAACCATTATAATGAAATACGAGTGAATCAAGAAGCGAATAATAAAAGAAACGAATATAAGTATGAACGAATGAAGAAATACCGAGTAAATGAATAATGAGCGAAAAGAGTGAAAAGGGTGAAACGATGATAACCGAGTGAGAATGGAGAAAGGTACTGAGTGCTAAAAATCTGAGAAATGAAGAACGAGTTGGAAAAGTAAACAAACAATAATTGCAGAGAAGGAATGCGTAAATGGAAATACTGATGAATAACAAATGAACGGAAAACTGAGAGTAAAGCTGAAGAATTGAAACAAGAAGTGGAATGGTACCCGAGTGAATTTAGGAACGAGTGGATTGAGGGTGGTTGAGAAAATCAAGTAATTGAAAGAATAAATTAGGAAATGACTAAGAATATTCCGAGTGGGGATGAGTAAAGGTATACCGATCGATGAAAGAGATAAGTAAATGAAGGAGCGAGTGAAAGAAACCGAGTGATCTAGATCTGAGATATGAAGAATGAGTGAATGACAATGAGAGTTCAGGCGAAAAACAAAAATGACAGGAGTGTAAAATGGAATGAATGAAATACCGAGTAAATGAAAGGCCGAGTAAACAAAATGAATACAGCGAGGGGCCGAGTGAATGGAGAAACTAGGGGAATGAAAAACGAGATGACAGGAAATTGAGTGACTGGAAATACTGAGTGTGACAATCGCGAATGGAACACGAGTAGATGAAAAAGAAAAGTACAACGTGAGAAAACCGAGAAAGAAAGTAGGTAGAATGAAACAACGAGTAAATGAATACTGCGTGGATTATACCGGGTAAAAGTGAAAAATGAATGAACAAACAACGAGTAGATGTAAGAACGGAAAAACGAGTGGAAGAACATGAAAGAATGAATGAATGAATGGGTGAATAAAAAAAATGATCGAACGACAGAAGAAGACGATGATAAGCTGAGTGGATAACTGAACAACTTCAGGGGAAACTGAGTGAATGAAAATACTGAGTGGAAGAGGTCGGGGAAGGAAGCGGTGAGGGAAACAAGCGACCAAATGGCCGAGTGAACAATATATGTGTATTACACATACGTGAACGAAAGACAGAGAGAGAGACGAGTAGAAAAACGAAGGGATAAGACTGACTGAAATAAACCGAGTGAATGAAAAATGAGTTAATGAGAGAATTACGGAGAGATGGGTAAGGAACACAATGGAAATAAGGTAAATTGAAAGAACGAGTGAATGATATACTGAATAGAAAGAATACTGGGTGAATGAAGAATGAGAAAATGAAGACGAGTGAAAGATTAACTGGGGGAATGAAGGATGAGTGAAATAGAGTGAAAGATTAACTGGGGGAATGAAGACCGAGTGGATGAAAAACGAGTGAAAAATAAGGTGAACAATGAAAGTCAGAATGATATGGAGCGACTGAGTGAGAAAAACGAGTGAATACAAGAATGACTGCATAGGGGTCCGAGTGAATCGGAATACCGAATGGATGAAGAAGAAGACAATTGAGTGACAAAATGAGTAGACGAAAGAATGAGTGAATGAAAGGCTGGATGAACAACCAACACATGCAGAGAGATCGGGTGATGAAACCGAGGAAGAACTCAGGTGGATTAAAAGCACGAATGAATGAATCAACGACTGAGAGGAAGAGATAAAATATGGGAATGAGTGACGGGTGAGAGTGGACAACAGAATATATGAAAAGAAGGCCGAGTGACACATAAATGAAAGAAACTGAGTGAGGAGTGAGGAATGAGGGATCCGAGTGGAAGAAACCGAGTGATCTAGCAAAAATATGAGACTAATGGATACAATACTGATTGTGATGAGTGAGGAATCCGAGTGATGAAAAGCCGACTGAAGTAAGTCACTTTTCACTATCTGACCCGTTCATTACATCAACGATCAGAAATCCTTCAAAGTCTTCCTTTTATTCGCATCAGAATTTGAAATTTTATTGAAAAATGACGAGTGAAATTCAATCGGGAAGAAGGATTAGAAATAAGTAACAGTTATCCGAGTGCACTATTTTTACTCAAAACTCAGTAATTTCTTGCTTAACTGTGAAACAACACCCAGCAGTGTCTCGCCTAAGCTACACGTGCTTCGCCTGAGCGAAAATAGAAGAATCTAGCTCAGATTTCCTTCTTCAACTTCACAAACTTCATTTATTTAGTTTTTTTTTTCATTCTGACTCAAATTTCAAAACAAAATAATCGGAGGGTAGGGCTGCCTCCCTAGAGCGCTTCTTTAAGGTCACTAGCTTGACCTTATTGTATCTAAGAAGATGGCTTCAGTAACAAGGAGGTTTTCTACCTATCAAACTCTCCTCCAAAGTAGAGTTTGAGTCGCTGGCCATTCACCTTGAAAATCCGATCGGTAGTCGGATCTTTCAGTTCGACTGCACCATGAGGAAAAACCTCATTTACAGTAAAAGGCCCGGACCACTTGGATCTAAGTTTTCCAGGGAAGAGTTTCAGTCGGGAATTGAATAACAAAACCTGATCGTCCTTCTGAAACTCTTTCTTATTAATTCGCTTATCATGCCATTTCTTTGTTTTCTCCTTATAAATGGAGGCACTTTGATAAGCGTTGAGTCAGAACTCCTCTAATTCATGGAGTTTCAAAACTCTTTCCTCCTGAGATTGGTCACAGTCCATGTTTAATAGCTTTGTGGCCCACCACGCTTTGTGTTCCAACTCCACAGGGAGATGGCAAGCCTTACCGTACACCAATTGATACGGGGACATGCCAATCGGGGTTTTGAAAGCTGTTCGGTAAGCCCACAATGCATCATCTAATTTTACCGACCAATCTTTTCTGGATTTTCCGACCACTTTTTCTAAAATTCTCTTGATTTCTCTATTTGACAGTTTGACTTGTCCACAAGTTTGTGGATGGTAAGGAGTGGATATCTTATGTAAAACCTCATAGTGACGCAGGGCTTTTTCCATTATCTTATTGCAAAAATGTGAACCCCCATCACTAATAATTACTCTCAGAACTCCAAACCTAGAGAAAATATTCTTCTTGATGAACCTAAGCACAACCTGTGCATCATTGGTTCTGGTCGGAATTACCTCCACCCATTTGGAGACATAGTCCACAGCAACAAGAATATATTCGTTGGAGAGCGACTTAGGGAAGGGTCCCATGAAGTCGATACCCCAAATGTCAAATAATTCCACAATTAGAATATTTGTCAAAGGCATGCCAGCTTTAGCAGAGAGACCTCCACTCCTTTGACATTTATCATACCTTTTGACATATTCTTTGGAATCCTAAAAGATAGTTGGCCAATAAAAGCCACTCTGCAACACCTTTGCTGCGGTACGGGAGGCACCATGATGACCTCCGTAATAGGAATCGTGGCAGTGCCACAAGAGCCTTTCTTGCTCGGATTCAGGCACACATCGCCTGATTACTCCATCTATGCCTATTTTAAACAAAAATGGATCATCCCAAAGAAAAGCCTTACTATCATGAAAGAATTTTTTTCTCATTTGGGATGTCCAACCATCAGGTACCACTGAGGCACTTTTAAAGTTTGCCATGTCAGCGTACCATGGCCCAGTTATAATTGCCATCAACTTTTCGTCTGGAAATTCTTCTTTTATTAAGACAGAATCTGACTCAACTTCCAAACGAGACAATTGGTCCGCAACTGAGTTCTCTACTCCTTTTTTGTCTCGTATTTCTAAGTCAAACTCTTGGAGTAACAGAACCCACCTAATCAATCTCGGTTTAGACTCTTTTTTAGCTAGTAAATACTTGATTGCCAAGTGGTCTGTATATACGATGACTTTGGCACCAATCAAGTATGCACGAAATTTATCAAATGCATACACCACAGCAAGCATTTCTTTTTCAGTCGTGGTGTAATGTATTTGATTTTCATTTAACACTTTACTAGCATAATAGATCACATGAGTTAATTTCCCTTTTTTCTGACCCAGCACAGCTCCGATTGCAAAGTCACTTACATCACACATCAATTCAAACGGTAAAGACCAGTCGGGTGATGCAAGGATCGGAGCTGAAGTCAAACTTTGTTTCAATTTTTCAAATGCCTTGACACAGTTTTCACTAAATGCAAACACCTAATCTTTCACAAGCAAGTCGGTCAAAGGCTTAGCTATTTTTGAAAAATCTTTTATGAATCTTCTATAGAACCCAGCACATCCTAGAAAACTCCTTACTCCTTTCACGTTGATCGGAGGAGGAAGTTTTTCAATAATTTCAATTTTTGCTCGGTCCACCTGTATGCCCTCAGCAGAGATCCTATGGCCAAGGACTATCCCTTCCTTAACCATAAAGTGGCATTTCTCCCAGTTAAGAACGAGATTGGTCTCTTGGCATCTCATCAGTACCTTAGCTAAGTTACTGAGGCATGTGTCAAAATTGCTCCCAAATACCGAGAAGTCATCCATGAATACTTCAATAAATTTCTCCACCATATCCCCAAAAATTGCCAGCATGCACCTTTGGAAGGTTGTTGGAGCGTTGCACAAGCCGAACGGCATGCGCCTGTATGCAAAAATTCCATAGGGACATGTGAAGGCAGTCTTTTCTTGATCCTTCGGGTCAACCACAATTTGGTTATAACCCGAGTACCCATCAAGAAAACAATAGTACTCATGTCCTGATAACCTCTTGAGCATTTGATCAACAAACGGAAGGGGGAAATGGTCTTTCCGAGTAAAGTTATTCAGCCTTCTGTAATCAATGCACATCCTCCAGCCTGTAGTTGGCCGAGTGGCAATGATTTCACCCTGGTCATTTCTTACAGTCGTCATTCCTCCCTTTTTGGGCATCACTTGGACTGGACTAATCCAAGTGTTGTCCGAGATCGGGTAAATGATTCCCGCATCAAGGAGCTTGACCACTTCCTTTCTCACTGCTTCCTTCATAATGGGGTTCAGTCTGCGTTGTGGCTGTACAACAGGGGAATAGTCATCCTCCATCAGGATTTTGTGCATACAAAAGGATGGACTGATTCCCTTCAAGTCAGAAATGTTCCAGCCAATGGCAGATTCATGAGCCTTTAATACCCCAACTAGTTTACTCTCATCCTCTTCTTTTAAGTCGGCATTAATAATGACAGGATGAGTGTCATTTCCTCTCAAGAAAATATATTTCAGATGAGAAGGTAAAGGTTTTAAATCATATTTTTCTTCCGAAAATTCCTTTCCTTTCTCAACTTCAGTATTTTCCAAATCATTTTTCTTTTCGAAATCACCTACTTCCAAAACTTCCAGTAGGTCCAGTATTTCCGAGTGAGAGTCAATTGACTCGGTCTCGGAGTCAAAGTCATCCTCTAAAAAACTTCGTAGAGCCTCTTCCTTAGTTTTTAACAGTAATGGAGTCTGGTAATTTTCAACCTCTTCAATCATTAGGCAATCCATCCGTTCAGTCAGATGTTTCATGGAATTGAAGACATTAAAAATTACTTGCTCCTCCTGAACTCTCAGCATGAGTTCACCCTTTTCTACATCAATCAATGCTCTGCCAGTAGCTAGGAAGGGTCTACCTAAGATCAAAGGGATCTCTCGGTCAGCTTCCATATCCAACACTATGAAGTCTGCTGGAAAGATAAATTTATCTACTTTTACTAACAAGTCTTCCAGCATCCCTTGGGGATATTTAATGGACCTGTCAGCCAACTGCAAGGACATGCGAGTCGGTTGCAAGTCATTAATTCCCAGTTTTTTCATCAAAGATAGAGGCATCAGGTTTATACTGGCTCCTAGATCACAGAGAGAACTTCCTACATGAATATCCCCTATTGCACACGGTATTGTGAAAGATCCAGGATCCTCTAGCTTTTGGGGAAGTTTCTTTTGAATGATTGCGCTACACTCTTGAGTGAGAGTAATCATTTCATCCCCCCTAAGCTTCCTCTTTTTAGACAATAGTTCTTTTAAAAATTTTGCATAGGAAGACATCTCTTACAATGCCTCAGCAAAAGGGATATTAATGTGAAGTTTCTTGAAGACCTCTAAGAACCTAGCAAACTTCTGCTCCTCTATTTGCTTTTTAAACCTGTGCGGAAATGGAGCATTCCTCAGTTTTTCAAGAGTCAGCTTAGAAGCTTCCTCCAGAATCAGATCAACCTTTTTCTTTTTCTTTTGATGGACTTTATTTCCTTTTTCTTTTTCTGATTCATTTTTATTTTCTACTTCATCTTTATTGTCCTGCTCAATTTCTTGTATTATTTCTTTTTCTTTTTCTGAACTTATTTCTTGACCCGGAGATGGAGAAATAATTTTTCCACTCCTAGTAATTATGGCCTTACAATGTTCCCTTGGATTTACCTCGGTATCTCCAGGGAAATTGCCTGCTTGCCTCTCAGCTAATTGTTTAGAAAGCTGTCCTACTTGATTTTCTAAATTTCTTATGGATGCTTCCTGATTCTTAAAACTGGCCTGAGTGGCCTAGATAAACTGAGAAAGTACATTCTCGAGTTTGGATTTTTCTTTAACAGGAGGGTGAGAAGGTTGTTGTGGTCTATTTATGGGTTGACTCAGTGGGATATTCTGATTCAAATGTGGACCTTTCTGCCAGGAAAAATTGGGGTGGCTCCTGTAATTAGGATTGAAGGAATTAGAAGGATAATTCCTTTGATACTGTTGCTGCCCCATATAATTCACTTGCTCGGAAGGCACAACTGGATCACACATTCCATTTTCATGGTCTCCACCACAAAAGTCATAACTAATCATAGAAACTTGACTCGGCTTTTGGAGTTCTGAAATCTGAATGCTTAATTTTTCCAAAGCCTGAGTCATTAGTTTGCTCTGAGCCAGATAAGCATCTTGTGCTTCTAATTCTAATATTCCTCTCCTAGGGACTTGGTTCCTCTCACTAATCAGACATTCATTAGAAGCCATCATATCAATCAGCTCTATAGCTTCTTCTACAGTTTTAGTTGTTAATGAGCCTCCAGCCGAGGCATCAATCAAGACTCTGGTAGCTGGCCTGACACCATTATAGAAAATAGTCACCTGCTGTACATCAGAAATCTGATGATGAGGACATCTCCTCAGGCTTTCTTTATACCGATCCCATGCTTCCATCAAGGACTCACCTTCTCTTTGCTGGAAACATGTGATTTCATTGCGCAGCTTTGCATATTTAGAAGGAGGGAAGTATTTAATCAAAAATTTCCTTTGCAAATCCTCCCAGGTGGAAATGCTGCCTCTCGGTTGACTCTGCAACCAGGCTTTTGCTCGGTCCCTTAGAGAAAATGGAAACAACCTTAGTCGGATTGCTTCATCAGAGACCCCATTCATTTTTACTGTATCACAGATTTGGAGGAAGGTTGCTAAATGCAAATTTGGATCCTCAACCTCACTTCCTCCGAATTGTTCATTTCTTACCAGCTGCAGTAAAGCTGGTTTAAGTTCAAAATTGTTAGCTGATTGGTGGCCTAAGGATGCTAGCCTGCGATCCTTCTTCAGTCGGTCTGGAGTAGTCACCTAGTGTAACTCTCCTCTGTTCCATTTCCTGTTGTTCTTTTTGCTTTTTCTCTTTTCTCAGTTTACGTTCTAACAAATCGATGTCAGGATCAAAGAAGAAAGGTTCTCCTTTGCTCCTTGACTGCATACAACAATTGTTTACACAACAAAGCAACTCACAGCTACGACTACACAAAACAATAACTACTAAAAAAAAATACGTATTGACTGCAAACAGAAACAAAAGCAAATGGTTCAGTCTAGTACCGGTCCAAGGATTGTTGATATTACTCAACAATCCCCGGCAACGGCGCCATTAACTTGATGCTAAAATCCCGAGCCATTAATTTGGTGCAAAAATCTTAGTAAAATAAAATGTGACTCTCGGATTTACACTTTGGCAAGCGCACCAGTCGTTAAAATTGTAGTGTATTTGATCGTCCCACAGGGATTGTGGTAAGTACCTCAATCTAGGACTAGTACAAGCTGAACCAACAGACAATACATGAAGTTCATTCGGTTTTTATGGTTTTAGTGTTTTATAGTTGTTTTTGTATTTTCAGAAACAGAGTTAAAGTGAAATGTGGAAAGTGATTAATAGAAAACAGGTCAGGATTGCTTCAGCTCACAATTTCCTCAAGAAACATGCAAATAAGAATAATCGAACTTCACAATCTAGAGGACAATCCACTGGTGGTTATTCCCTAATTCCTTAGGTGAAAAACACTAATCCTTAAGCAATGAACCTTAATTCCTTAAGTGCTCGATTAACCTAAGAATCTAATGCGAAATTGGAGGTTTGAACTCTAACTATTCACCTAAATTGATTAGGCCTGAACTAGTTAGAAAGCTGGAAGTTACCTAAGCTTCAGCCATGATTCCTCACTGGTGAAGTTCTTCATCAATTTTGGATTTGTCAATCCAGCAATGCTGCTCCACTCCTCAGCTTGTTCGCCTCAGGATCTTCAAAATCGATCTACTTGCTCACAGCTTCAAGATTCCATTGCTGACCTTCACAATCCCAACCTTAGGGGATTAGAACTCCATCGACGTTGGATTCATCGAAGGAATACAGAGAGACATGGATGAGAGAATTTAGAGAGATGAAAATGTAGTGAGAGATTGGAAATGGAAAAATGAAGTGTATTCTGTTGTACGCTGTTCTCTATTTTTTTTTACAGAGTATGTATATGAATATATATAGGCATCTAACTAAACTAACTAACTTAGCTAATATCTGAAAACTGAGTTCTTAATTAAACTAAACTAACTAATTGAATAATTACAGAATAATTAACTAATCACAGCTCAGTTCGTAGCAGATTCCAGTTCATCATTAGCTAATGTACAACTCAGCACCAGCTAATTGACAGCTCACTTCTTAAGTTACTTAAGGTTGCAGTAGTAGAGAGGAAGGCACTGGAAGCGGGACAGTACTGCACCAAGTGTGTTGTTGGAGGGAAGGAACAGTGTTTAAATTACTGCCTTTATGCTTCAGCTACTGAGTTTTCGCTTGAGCGGATTAAACTCTCGCTTGGGCGAGTTCGGGAATTGTACTACAGTGTTGCTTGGTCGCTTAAGCGTTATGGTGAAGCTTGGGTGAAAGGTGATGTTTTGGGGTCACGCTTGAGCTAATTTTTGGCTTTCGCTTGAGCGAATTTAACTCCCGCTTGAGCGAGTTGATTATTCAATCGGTATTCTGCAGTTGGCGCTCGGGTTCTTCATGCAATATTCCGAGTCCTTGTTCTCTTTTGGAGTCAGTGTCTTTGAAGTCTCACTCAGTCGGTCTTTGGACTCTTTTCAGTCGGAATTGAGAAGTTTCAGTCGGATTTTCCAAATCTCGCTCGGCTTTTGTAATTTTCACTCAGATTTGTCTTCTTTTCTCAAGTACGCCCTGTTCCTGCACCATTAGACAGCTAATTGCCTAGCATTTATACGTTGGCTGCTTAGTAAATTTGTAAATACTTCAAAATTCCTTATCTAATTAATATTTTCAATCGGTTTCTTACATAAATAGCATACTTTTGAAATAAATAACTAAAACATGAATTATTAACAAATTATTAAATAATAATATCAAGACTAGACAATACTTAGTAAATTATGTTAAATAAACAGTGGAATAATTAAGTCTTTTCAAGACTTATCAAACACCGCCTGAACACTCGTCATTACACGTAATCTAGTGCAAATCAAATGATGATAATCATCGAATATCATTCACCATCACCATAAAATGGTATAACAACAATTGGCTTCCAGCCATCACCGAGTAATATTTCCTCTCTAGATCCTATTCATCACAAAACCATGACCCAACAGTCTAACAATCCCTCATTTCATCGCTCATCATCGACCAACAATCAACTTAAGCCTAGATGGTCCACTAAACTCACCTAGGTATACAACTCAAGGTTATAATATGATTTTCAATCACATAATAGGTTTCTGCATCGGTAAACCTTTTCACCAATCACAAGCACAATCCACCAGTTGGACGTACAATTGTCATCATCATATTGTTTCTATCATCACCATACTCGATACCAAGCGTACCCGAAATTCGACATTACCACTCATTATCTATCCGGTATCACATTTATTATTCGCATTTCATCTTATGACGATTCAAGCCTCTACGATTTATTACACACTTACCTTACTGGGCTCAACAATCCATAAGGTTTAACAGATCATCCGACTCAAGAAATCCCAGGGGTCACCTAGTACCCATCGTGGGGCACTCCCACAACAACCAAATATCACCGAGCCTAGACCACCACAGGGCTAAATTCACAAGGCCTGACAGTATAAGGCTATACTAAATCCAGTCGGGGTTACCACACCTAGTGGCCTAACATCTAATCAGTCATTCACTCGGTTTTTACACACCAAAGAACGAGACACGACCCCAATCCATCATGTATCCGATTTTACATTTATTCACTTATCACATATTCAAATTCCCAATCTAGGAAACTGTACAAATCACTTATATCATATGTCATATAGGGTTCTCGTGCCAAAGGATATAAAACTCACCCCTTACAAATGGCACAACCGATCACTTAAAATTGAGATCACCACACTAAGAGATTCCTTCAATATTATTCATTTAATCAACTCAACATGTGAGTTCCATTTTCATCCAACAAGCATACCTCGGCTACATGCCACTAATATGGCTTATACAAGAAACCGAACCAATTAATTCAGTCTCAATATACAAGGTCTCAACATCCCCCACTTTATTTCCTTCTAATCAACCTAGGCTTAGAGTAACCTCTAAGCATTTCATGAACAATCAGACCAGGTAGTAACAACTCTTCTACCCCAAAACAACGTACCAATGACAGTACCTGTTGTCTCCATTCTCAAACAAAACTCACAGGCATATAACTACACAAATCATGGTTAAACATATATCAAATCTAATAGAATATCACAAGCAATGATGACAACCGGTCATATTGCACACAACCGCCTACTCTCAGTAAGCATACCTTGGCCTTGGACTATTCAAGTATGCTCTGATACCAAAATGTAACACCCAGATTTTTCAAATAAATTTTTCACAAATAAATGAAAATTTTAACAGAATTTTCAAATTAAAATAACAAAGCAGTCGGCATTACATAATCCGGCTCATTTAATGTTTACAAATGTTTCACAATCGGTATACACAGGAGCCGGCCAAGGCTACTACAAACATCTATGTGCATTATGTACAATACACAAATACATAATGCTCCAATCGGCTGAGTGATCTCACACATCATTGCTGGGTCCTATGTCCACTATAAAAATGACAACAGTAGAGGGTGAGCATAAACATATCAAATGATAGTTATTGAATCGGATTAAAAGTCCAATTCATAACTATATATAAAATATAAACACATCATATAATCTCATAACATTAACCGATCAAATCATCATATTACTCTCAATATCATATCAGTGCAAATATATGCTCAATCAAATGGATCCATCATTAAGTCTTTTAATTTGTGTTGCAACACTGGCTCCCCGAGCCATAACTCAGCTCTCAGCTGATCCGGCCGTTTTACTGGTACCAAACCGTTTGCCCTCTTATGTGACACAATCACTCCCAGCGACAACGGTAGTGTCACGGGCTAAACCCCGAGCCCCGCTCAAAAGGTTTGCCTTGAGTCCTACCCAAGGTCTATTGTGGAATCCTCGAAACCACATAATATATTTCATATTTGTTCATCATATAAGCATCCCATATATTTATATATCATGAAAAATTCATGAATAACATTCATATCATCATCATCAATCACATATCAACATCAATATCATATAAACGAAAATATCATAGATATATCACACATATTATATTCATATTCAGGATTTAATAATATCTCAATCTGTTCATAAACCATGCATTTAAGATGTAACGCTCCCCCTACTTGGAAGTAAGGAGTTCCTCAAGCTATATTGAACCACAGTACACAATTTCCGACTGAAACTTCAGTTCTGGAAGTAAGGAGTACATAAATTCCGACTGGAACTTCAGTTCTGCACAGTCCATAGCTTTCTTTCTCAAAGTTCTTACCAAGTTTCACATTAAAGAGAAGAATAAAGATTGGTCTCCTCTTTTTATCGATAAGGAAAGATTAAAGGTGATGTTGACACTCACATGATTCCAAGCTACTCTAATAATAGGATTTGACATAATTCGTTCATGAAAATGACATAAACGAATTGAATAAGTGAATGGAGTAAACACTGATACGCACATAAAAATGAAATAATAAAATAAAATAGGATAGGGTTATGGAAAGGGTCTATCACTTAGCAAAATCAGGAAAAGAATTTGTGCACCAATAATTGAAGTGATTATTAATTCTGACTCGGTTTCAGTATGTTCCGACTCGGTTTCAGTATTTTGGGCACATCTTTCCGAGAGGATTTAACATAGCCTCTGTCCATTCAGAATTCCTTCATTCGGAGGAAATTCACTCAGAATGGTTTCATCCCATGAAACACTCAGCTTTCCTTCCTCGGAAATGTCCCACATGAAAATATATCACTCGGAAATACCTTTAGAAATAACTTATTCGGTTATATGTATTTCTGTCTGAGTTAAAGCCTTCACTTACGTCACCCGGAAGTCTTTCATTCGAAATTATTACTCGGAATCGAGGTTTAGTTCTCTCTCAGAATCTTTCCACTTGAAAGGATCACTCGGGGTCAAAGTCAATCTCTATGACGAACCCGAGTACAAGCTCTCAACAACTCTTTAAAACACCCGTGCACGGATTAAATAAAGGGTTCACCACTCGGGAACTCACCACTCGAATATTATCCACTCGGTAACTATTCACTTGGAATATACTCATTCGAATTTGAAGTCTTTCCTGGAAAAGACTCACTCGGTATGTCTCAATCGGTGCCATACCACTCAGAAACCAAAAATGTCTCTTGACGTTGTCCCACTTGGAAACGTCTCACTCGGTGTCGTCCCACTTGGAAGTGTTGTACTCGGAGACACCTCACTCGGAAAGTCACACAACTCGGAGATGCTCCACTTCGAAAGAGCTTAACTTCCCTACACTCGAAAGTATCTCAATTTTTTATACACTCGGAAGTATCTTAACTTCTTACTCTCGAAAGTATTTTAACTTCCTACACTCGGAAGTAGCTCTCTCAGTCATGTTTCACTCGGAACCATAAAATTTAAGAGCGTCTTTGCCCGAAAGGTGCTCATTCGAAGTCTGAGACCCTTTTCACTCAGAATTACTTTTATTTTCACTTGGTATCGTACCATTTCACTCGGAATAGCTTATTTCCAACAATATTCACTTGGAGTTTCACTTGGAAATTCTTCACTGATCCTTAATAAATTATTTTCAAAAATTCAGGATGTTACATTTCTCCCCTCCTTAAAGAATTTCGTCCTCGAAATTCAATGTAAGCCTACTTCAATAAAATAGCTCAGAATATTGTTGTCTCAACAAATTGCATGTCTTTGCTTCTCAAGCGATTCACCGACCGATTCCCAATTCCAATCGGCATGGCTTCGCTTCTCAAGCGTTTTACCGACCGCTTCACAACACTTCATAGGATCCATTATGTTTGGGGTTCAATTTCCCACGTATAAATTACCCCATTCAATTCTGCCACTTCATCATAACCAATGGCACTTCCTAGTTCCTTTGCCGCTCGGCCTTATATTTCTCAATGCCGATCGGTGCACTTCCACCGTCAGCTCCTCCAATTCAAGGGAGTCACTCGGCCCAACCATGGACTCACACAGAGTATAGGCTCAAAGTTGTGTCACATGAGACACATTATGGGTGTTAATTAACCAGCTGGGAGGATCCAGTCGGTAAACAACATTACCGATTCTCCCTAATACTCACCACTGTCCGATTTATCTCGGATTAAGCCCTCGGCTCCTTAACATCCGACCACTAAAATTTCTTCTTCAAGCCATGATATATCTTGGCAATACCGAGACGATTACTCAAAAGAGTTCCCATGTGCTTCAGTTAGCACAGTTTGCCTGGATTCACCTCATACAGGCAACACCACCAGGTCTCAAAATCTCCAAATTCCACCAATGTCTTCGGTTAACCCATGTCTACCTTTTGAGAATATCACTCGGAAGCTTCTCATTCAAGAAGATTATTTGAAGTTTGAAGGCAATTTACTCCCGGAAATCTTTCCACTTGACAAAAATTCACTCGGAATCCAAGTCCACTTCAAAGACGTATCCGAGTTCAACTTCAGCAATTCCAACATCGACCTGAGTATGATTTCAAATAAATTCTCCTCTCGGATATCTACTCCCCTCGGGAACCATTCACTCAGAAACTTACTCATTCAAGGTTCCACTTTCCGTCCAGAAGTACTCTTCCCTTGGAAAAAGATTAATCGGTGGCACATCACCCTGACTTTAGGAATTTCTCCCTTGACGCCTTTCCACTTGGAACCGTCTCACCCGGTACCATTCCACTCGGAAGTGTCACACTCCGAGACACTTCACCCGAAAGGTCACACGACTCGGAAAATTCTTCAGCCTGAGAAGCACATTCAAATTCAAGCTTTTCTTATTCGGCAGTACCACTCTCGGATAACCCATTCAGAAACGTCTCACCCGGAGACTTTCACTCGGATTTTACCTTACGCACAAGTGTCACATTCGGACACAGTTTTCTTAACTTATTAATGACTCTCTTAGTGATGTTTTACTCGGAACATCATCACTTCACTCAGTGGTTCTTTCTCCCAGTAAGATTTTACTCGGAATTATATTCCTTTTTCTTCACTCGGAATCATCTCCACTTCCTCACGCTCGGAAACATACTATTCTTACCTGGGTGAATTCTCACTTCATCGTTTATTTCAGCTCAGAGTCCTGATCCTTCACTAATTCTTTGACAATAACCAGCTGACCCATAAAGCTCCTAATTTCAGTGACAGATTTGGGTCTCATTTATGCCATCACTACTCCCACCTTAGATGGACCGACAGTAACGCCATCTTTGGACATAACATGTCCCAGAAACTGGATCCCATCCGATCCAAAGTCATATGTTGACACTCAGCAATTAATTGCTTCTCTTTCAGTACCACGGTACTATGTGGAGATGTTCTCCATGCTCCAGGTATAACTCGGAACAAATCAGATTACCATCAATGAACACTGTCATTAACAGACCCAAGTAAGGCTATAAGACATTGTTCATTTAATTCATGAACACCGCCTGAACACTCGTCATTACACGTAATCTAGTGCAAATCACATGATGATAATCATCGAATATCATTCACCATCACCATAAATGGTATAACAACAATTGGCTTCCAGCCATCACCGAGTAATATTTCCTCTCTAGATCCTATTCATCACAAAACCATGGCCCAACAGTCTAGCAATCCCTCATTTCATCGCTCATCATCGACCATCAATCAACTTAAGCCTAGATGGTTCACTAAACTCACCTAGGTATACAACTCAAGGTTATAATATGATTTTCAATCACATAATAGGTTTCTGCATCGGTAAACCTTTTCATTAATCACAAGCATAATCCACCAGTTGGACGTACAATTGTCATCATCATATTGTTTCTATCATCACCATACTCGATACCAAGCGTACCCGGAATTCGACATTACCACTCATTATCTATCCGTATCACATTTATTATTCGCATTTCATCTTATGACGATTCAAGCCTCTACGATTTATTACACACTTACCTTACTGGGCTCAACAATCCATAAGGTTTAACAGATCATCCGACTCAAGAAATCCCAGGGGTCACCTAGTACCCATCGTGGGGCACTCCCATAACAACCAAATATCACCGAGCCTAGACCACCACAGGGTCTAAATTCACAAGGCCTGACAGTATAAGGCTATACTAAATCCAGTCGGGGTTACCACACCTAGTGGCCTAACATCTAATCAGTCATTCACTCGGTTTTTACACACCAAAGACCGAGACACGACCCCAATCCATCATGTATCTGATTTTACATTTATTCACTTATCACATATTCAAATTCCCAATCTAGGAAACTACACAAATCACTTATATCATATGTCATATAGGGTTCTCGTGCCAAAGGATATAAAACTCATCCCTTACAAATGACACAACCGATCACTTAAAATTGAGATCACCACACTAAGAGATTCCTTCAATATTATTCATTTAATCAACTCAACATGTGAGTTCCATTTTCATTCAACAAGCATACCTCGGCTACATGCCACTAATATGGCTTATACAAGAAACCGAACCAATTAATTCAGTCTCAATATACAAGAAGGTCTCAACATCCCCCACTTTATTTCCTTCTAATCAACCCAGGCTTAGAGTAACCTCTAAGCATTTCATGAACAATCAGACCAGGTAGTAACAACTTTTCTACCCCAAAACAACGTACCAATGACAGTACCTGTTGTCTCCATTCTCAAACAAAACTCACAGGCATATAACTACACAAATCATGGTTAAACATGTATCAAATCTAATAGAATATCACAAGCAATGATGACAACCGGTCATATTGCACACAACCGCCTACTCTCAGTAAGCATACCTTGGCCTTGGACTTTTCAAGTATGCTCTGATACCAAAATGTAACACCCAGATTTTTCAAATAAATTTTTCATAAATAAATGAAAATTTTAACAGAATTTTCAAATTAAAATAACAAAGCAGTCGGCATTACATAATCCGGCTCATTTAATGTTTACAAATGTTTCACAATCGGTATACACAGGAGCCGGCCAAGGCTACTACAAACATCTATGTGCATTATGTACAATACACAAATACATAATGCTCCAATCGGCTGAGTGATCTCACACATCATTGCTAGGTCCTATGTCCACTATAAAAATGACAACAGTAGAGGGTGAGCATAAACATATCAAATGATAGTTATTGAATCGGATTAAAAGTCCAATTCATAACTATATATAAAACATAAACACATCATATAATCTCATAACATAAACCGATCAAATCATCATATTACTCTCAATATCATATCAGTGAAAATATATGCTCAATCAAATGGATCCATCATTAAGTCTTTTAATTTGTGTTGTAACACTGGCTCCCCGAGCCATAACTCAGCTCTCAGCTGATTCGGCCGTTTTACTGGTACCAAACCGTTTGCCCTCTCATGTGACACAATCACTCCCAGCGACAACGGTAGTGTCACGGGCTAAACCCCGAGCCCCGCTCAAGAGGTTTGCCTTGAGTCCTACCCAAGGTCTTTTGTGGAATCCTCGAAACCACATAATATATTTCATATTTGTTCATCATATAAGCATCCCATATATTTATATATCATGAAAAATTCATGAATAACATTCATATCATCATCATCAATCACATATCAACATCAATATCATATAAACGAAAATATCATAGATATATCACACATATTATATTCATATTCAGGATTTAATAATATCCCAATCTGTTCATAAACCATGCATTTAAGATGTAACGCTCCCCCTACTTGGAAGTAAGGAGTTCCTCAAGCTATATTCAACCACAGTACATAATTTCCGACTGAAACTTCAGTTCTGGAAGTAAGGAGTACATAAATTCCGACTGGAACTTCAGTTCTGCACAGTCCATAGCTTTCTTTCTCAAAGTTCTTACCAAGTTTCACATTAAAGAGAAGAATAAAGATTGGTCTCCTCTTTTTATCGATAAGGAAAGATTAAAGGTGATGTTGACACTCACATTATTCCAAGCTAGTCTAATAATAGGAGTTGACATAATTCGTTCATGAAAATGACATAAACGAATTGAATAATTGAAAGGAGTAAGCACTGATACGCACTTAAAAACGAAATAATAAAATAAAAGAGGATAGGATTATGGAAAGGGTCCACCACTTAGTAAAATCAGGAAAAGAATCTGCGCATCAATAATTGAAGTGATTATTAATTCCGACTCGGTTTCAGTATGTTCCGACTCGGTTTCAGTATTCTGGGCACATCTTTCTGAGGGGATTCAACATAGCCTCTGTCCATTCAGAATTCCTTCATTCGGAGGAAATTCACTCGGGAACTCACCACTCGAATATTATCCACTCGGTAACTATTCACTTGGAATATACTCATTCGAATTTGAAGTCTTTCCTGGAAAAGACTCACTCGGTATGTCTCAATCGGTGCCATACCACTCGGAAACCAGAAATGTCTCTTGACGGTGTCCCACTTGGAAACGTCTCACTCGGTGTCGTCCCACTTGGAAGTGTTGTACTCGGAGACACCTCACTCAAAAAGTCACACAACTCGGAGATGCTCCACTTGGAAACAGCTTAACTTCCCTACACTCGGAAGTATCTCAATTTTTTATACACTCGGAAGTATCTTCACTTCTTACTCTCGAAAGTATTTTAACTTCCTACACTCGAAAGTAGCTCTCTCGGTCATGTTTCACTCGGAAACATAAAATTGAAGAGCGTCTTTGCCCGAAAGGTGCTCATTCGAAGTCTGAGACCCTTTTCACTCGGAATTACTTTTATTTTCACTCGGTATCGTACCATTTCACTCGGAATAGCTTATTTCCAACAATATTCACTTGGAATTTCACTTGGAAATTCCTCACTGATCCTTAATAAATTATTTTTAAAAATTCAGGATGTTACAGTCAACATCTCGAATTGGAGATGAGGACGGAAAAGGTGACCAGGGTCTAAAAAGTTGAAAGGAGAGAGATGATTCTGGGTTAGGTGGCACGATTATAGCCTCGTTTGCTAAGTTAACTTCTCTAATAGGGCTACCCCAATACCCCGTCCTAACCTACCTATGAATGTCCGCTTGAGTAAATCGTGGTCAAGACTGGGGTTCCTCAAGTGGCCATGATGGAGGATTAGAAAAAATTTCTACAAAATCATCCCTCGCTTAGGCATTGTTAGCAGTTAAGTTTCACATGACAAAACAAAAAATAAAAGGTCGGGGTGAAGAAAAGGCTACCACTACTAGAAAAATACATGATAGCTACTCCAAGTTAGCAACCACAAAATGAAAGGGACCTTGAAAAGAGACATTAATGAACACATCAATGACCAACATAACCCCGTCACTAAAATTTGCAAAACACAGTCGCTAATTCCGTCTAAGTCCTCCCCCGTCGCTGAACCGGTCGCTATAGCTTACCTCCCTCCAATTTTCTGGGTTTCCTCCAATGTTTTTGTTGGCGCCAAAGGTAGCGACAAAGAAGCTCACTGTCACTAAATTCCCTCTATCTAATTTTTTGGTTTTCCTCCAATTATTTTTTTGTTGGGTTTAAGGTTAGCGACGTCGCTAGTTAGCGACGAAGTTTAAGCACCGTAGTTAGGGTGTCCTTCCCTCCAAAACTTTTGTTCCCTCCAACTTTAAATTTAAGTATTTTAGTGATGGATACGCCTGTTCATCGTTGAGTATACTCAAGTTAAAGACGGAGTGGGTCTGCCATCGCTGATGGTAGTCTTCGAGGACGGACGCAGTGCATCGTTGGATGTTCTACGTTAGCGACGGTGTTTGTGTGGTCGCTAGTTGTTATTAATTTTAGCGACCAATGTGGTCTGGCCTCGCTGTTCATTTTATTGAAGTGTTAGTGACACGCTTAGTGATGAGTTTTATCATTGCTAAAGTTTTAATCTAATTCGACAACCTCCCTTCCCCAAATCATTTGCCCTACACCCCTTTTAACCTTCCTCTCTCTCTATCACCATATCCCTCTCTCTCCCCCGTCATGATTACCCTTTCTCTTTACGTCACCATTTCCCTCTCACTCCCTGTCACCATTTCCTTTTCTGTTTCCCTCCTTCCTAGAACCTCTCTCCCTGTCTCCATCTCTGTTTCCTCTCTCTCCGTCACCATTTGTTGAAGCCGCTTCCTCCATTTGAGTAAGTCATCGTCGTTGAAGTCGAATCTCCGACAACACCTTCTCTGTCGAGTCTCAAGGTACATCTCTTTATTTCTTCGTCTAATGACCCTTTTTCTAGTTTGAGTTCTATTTATATTCTATTTGATATACACATGGACACTCATGGTATGCTCAAATTCAACTTAGTTTACATAATCAGAATTTGGGCAGGGAGGGTATTTCTAAAAGATTAGTTGAAGCCTTGAATAAGTGTTTTTATTTGACAATATTGATAAATTAAATATTTTCTCTTACGTTATCCTATTTTGGTCACTCAAGGTACTATTTAATTTCAAAAGTGTGACTTTGTGTGTTGTCATTATTCTACAAGCATTTGTATCTGCAGATGCAGATGCATTTGTTATACTTGTTTTTTAAATTGTATATACGCTCATAATGTGGTGATGATACTAAGTTATTTACACATCTTCAACTGAAATTGATATATGTACTGTCTTGTCTAAACGATGCTGATTGTTTATTAAATTATATCCCATTAATTTTGGCTATGTATAATGAAGATTCAATGATGGATAATTTGAATAATGATAAGTCTTGAAAAGACTTAATTATTTTACCTTTTATTTAACATAATTCATTAAATATTGTTTAGTTTGGCGTTATTATTTAATAAATTGTCAATAATTCTTATTTTATTTATTTATTTCAAAAGTGTTTAATTTATGCAAGAAAATAATTAAAAACAATAATTAATTAAGAAATTATGTTTATTTATAAATTCACTAATCCAACGTACAAACGCTAGACAGCCAGCGTACAAACGCCAGGAAATTATTTGTTTGCATGTGCAGGTGCAGTAAAGAGCAGTTCACGCTCAAGCTTGAAGGATGCAAGCTCAAGCGAGAGATGCATGCAAAAAGCGTAAAAAGAAAGAAAGGAAAACACGACCACGCTCAAGCGCATCATAGTCTTGCTTGAGCGTGACTTGACTGAACCTTGAATTTTACACTTTCGCTCAAGCGTGGGAGACATAAGTGCAGTGAATATCACGAGCACGCTCAAGCGAGAGCCTTTCACGCTCAAGCGTGAAGGTGGTTATTTAAAGCTGATGCTTTCCCTCCAAAAGAAGCTCTGTACCGTTCCTTTTTCCTGATGTGTTGCTGTTGTATATTAGTAATTTAAGTAATGTTTGTAATTAATTATTTATTTCTAATTATGTAATTAGTTTAGTTAGTTTAATTATTAATTAAGGTTTCTTTGTAATTAATTAAGTTAGTTAGTTATTTGCCTATATATATACTTGTACATACTCTCTGTAAGTGGACAGAGACGGTAGAATACAGAACACGATTCATTTTTCCATTTCCAATCTCTTTCTAGTTCTTTTCTCTCTCTAAATTCTCTCATCCATGTCTCTCCACATTCCTTCGACAGAATCCATTTCCATGGGTTTCTAAACCCCTAAGGTTGGGATTGCGAAGGTTTACAATGAATTCTTGAAAGTGTATTGAGGAAGTCAACTTCTAAATCAAGAGGAGAACAAGCTGAGGAGTGGATCTACTTTGCTGGATTGACAAATCCAGATTTGATGAAGAAACTCACCAGTGAGGAATCATGGTTGAGGCTTAGGTAACTTCTCGCTTCCTAACTAATTCAGGCCTAGTAATTAGGTGAATAGTTAGGGTTCAACCCCCAATTTCGCATTAGATTTCTCTGTTAATTGAGCACCTAAGGGATTAGGGTTTAATGCTTAGGAATTAGTGTTATTCACCTAAGGAATTAGGGATTAACCATCTATGAATTGTCCTCTTGAGTTTGAAGCTTGATTGAACCTTAAATGCATGTTTCTTGATGAAATTGTAAACTGAAGCAATTCTAACCTATCTTCCATTACTCACATTTCATCTTTTGTACTGTCTCTGAAAATACAAAAACATTAGAAATATAAAACAACAAAAACAGAATAAAATCTATCTGCATTGCATTGGTTCAGCTTGTACTAGTATAAGATTACGGTAATTACCACAATCCCTGTAGGAACGATCAAATATATTACAATTTTAACGATTGGTGCGCTTGCCAAAAGAATAAATCCTCTGAGAGTCATACAATAAGTCAATATTAATTCAAGATTTTCCAACCAAATTAATGACTCAGGGATTTAGCATCAAATAACTTGCAAAAGGTTCCAACATCAATATTTTCATAAAAACGTATAGTATGTCTAATGGATAAGCCATATTTTATTTCACTTTATCAATAATTATAGGTGTAGAATTGCTAAGTGGACGTATTTATTTTTCACACAACTCCGAATCAACAAGAGGAAGAGCGAGTCAAATAAATAAATAAACAAACACAATACAAGAATGTTTTTTAATGCATTATAAAAGTTGATGTTTAAAGATACCAAGGCCCAATATTTTATTTAACTTTAAACATGACATATTGTAAAAAAGAATGAAGGGGAATAATATATCAAAGTTAAGTATTTTGAGTTAAGTTATGGAGGCGAAAATCCAAGGTAGAGAAGGACCTACGAAGGTCATTGTGGTTGATGATGTCTATCATAGAGGCCTATAAGAGAGCATTATATTATAGTTCTTTATGTTCTTAAGAACATTTGGATGTGCATCTGTTTTAGGGGATTTTCTCCCATTAGACACATAAACTGGGGACATCATAAACACTTTTGACTCGGATAATGTGCTACTTCCACTATTCCCCATTTCTTCACCTTTTTTCTTCTTCTGTCAACCCAAAGTGGTACACAAGTAACATTTTAAAAAATGCTACAATAAACTTTTAAACTATTAAAATGAATTATAAGTTAGCTTAAATTGATACACATCAACTTACCTCTAAACTTTTTAAGTAAATTTTGTTTGTCCGTTGGAATAATTTTTTTTCAAGATAATGACTTTTTTCATGGCACAACATTCTGTGCTCCATGTTTAGAAACACATAGCATACAACTAAGTTGTTTTCATTGAATTTTAAGTTTTATTAAATGTGATCCAAACTTACTTCTATTGACGATTCTGCATCTTTATCTGGTTTTTCAACAATTTGGTCATTTTCTGACTGATTAACATGACTTCTACTTGTTTGAAATCGAGATAGTTACCCTCTCTTAGAAACCCTGTGCCTATATCATCAAATTCAAAAGCAATAACCACTTCAATAGGTTTAAGTCATCTAATATGACTATAGCAACGCCAATTCAGCACACTCCTATAAAATAAAACAAACACATAACTTTGTTCATTTCATGTTTAATGCCTAGAATTTAGAAATATCACATGTACTGGATTTTCTCCTCTGTTTTCATTTCTTCATATAGTCCAATTAATTTTAAAAAAAACATATTTACAATTTTGAAGGAATTAATGGCACACCTTTTACTTCTCTTTTGTAAGTGTTTATCCTCATCTTTGTGGATTACTAATAAAACTGAAGGTTCACATGCTAATGGACTACACTTGAAGAACTGGAAGCAGTGAAAAAAGCTATCTTATTTCAATTTCAGAATAATATACATACATATAGACATACTTTTTCATAAATTTTCAAGATCAGCAATACTTTATCTGCTGGATTGAACAAATCTCCTTTGCTTTTTTAGTTCAAAATTTGAAGGCCATGCATGTTGTTGGGCTAGAAAATTGAATATAAATTTGTATAATTTGAAATATCAAATGGCTAATAGGGGACATCATATTAGTGTCAAATACATTGATAGTGCAGGAAACTAATGAATAATAAAAAACTCAAGAATAACTATGTAACATTCAAAAACAATGGCAAACAATTTAGCAAGGTTCATTTTAGTATTTCATTGTTCTCCATAATAAAGTGGTCAATCATGTTCGAAATCTTCGCTATTCCAATTCAATTTTGAGTTAATCTAAACTATGCTAGGTTGCATAGTATAAGAAATTCATAGGAAAAAGATTTAATTGAAAATTGTATTGGACTTACATTGGAAATCATAAGGAGACTATATCAATGTTTCAATTTTTATTACAACAATGAATTTTAAAACAATGGTTAAAGAATTTCCAAAAATAAATAAAATGATAAATAAAAATTGGAATGATGTGAACAAAATACATAATTATAGGAATTACAGAAAAGCTCACTTCACTTTGGAGAGCAGAGGCAGCACTGCCACAATGAGAAGGGTCAATATCAAGAAGTGTAGCTAATAGACCCTGGAAGAGGAAGGAAACTTCTAGAAATTTTCTGTAATGTTGTGGTGGCCGGGAGCTTGTTTTTAGGTTAAGTTTTCTGAAGTAATCCTCTGAAGGAAAACCACAAAGTTTGAAGATCATGTGAAGTTGTTCAACCTGTAATAGTAGCTAAATCAGAATCTATCAATTTTACTAAACTTATCCTGGTATAGATTCACATGAATAAGGCCTCACTAAATGGTCTTAACATTAGTTAAAATAATATATTTAATTTAAACGTATTCACAATGTAAAAGATTTTACAATGTAATCCAATTCAGAATTTATTGACTGATGTAATAACTACGTTCAGAATACACATCTACAATAGTTCTTAATTGGTTCACTGCATAAAAAATCGAAAGTCTTAGTTATATATATGCTCATAATATGGTGATGATACCAAGTTATTTACACGTCTTCAACTGAAATTGATATATGTAATGTCTTGTCTAAACAATGCTAATTATTCATTAAATTATATTGGGCATGACTTTCAAATGATGATAATGACTATAAATAAAAACATTTAGAAGCTTATCACATGTTCCAAGGATAGATATAAACAAGAGTTAGTTTCTGTAAATGTATTACTGTTCTCTAGGTTCCAACCATGTATAGATAAAAAGAAGTAAGTGTCTAATAGAATAGAGGAACAAATTTAATGGTGTTGAGATCTTTACATTATTTTTTGTGCATACTATTCCTCTATCTGAAAAAATCTGAATATATTGTGAACAACAGGAAAAGAAAGGAGCAGTGGGAGCCATTACTGTTTGAGGTCACACAAATGACCAAGAAAAACAAAGTTGGTGTTTGGGTTAACAAAAAATCAACAAACATGGCGGTAATTTAATTTAACTTACACATGCTTAAACTTACAAATTATTTTTTTGAATTTGATCATTATTTTACAATTGCAGGAAGCATATCTTGCCATGAGGCAGAGTTGGTGGCCTTTACATCTGAGGGGTAGGTACCTCCCACCCTTTCTTGTTTCAACGACAATGCCATCTATATGGAGGCTGTTGGCAGCATGAATAAGAAAGTGAGGATATTTGGATTGGGCAGCGTGGGCACGCAGCTAGCGTAAAAAAGGAAGACCTCTTCCTCTTCTTCTTCCTTCTTTGGCCTTCCGGCAGATGTTGTTTAGGTTATTCTAAACTTGAATAATGAGCTACAGGAGGAGCAATGCCAGAGGCAGCTTCTGGAGGAGCGGGCCGATGGCGAACTGACGACGGCCCAAGGAGGAACAGGCCGAGACTCGCGATAGCTTGCTACGCAGCAGGAGCTACTTATGTAGTTGATGGCGATGCTACCTCCCCCACTTCCTAGCCGCCGCCATCACCACCATAAAATCCTCATCCACCACTTTTTTATGCTTCATTTGTTTGTATATTGTATACATTGTATATTTGATTTATAGTTTATATCATATTCCATTCAGTATTTGTTTTATGTCATTCTCCTTTTATAATTTTTATGTCATTTGATATTTGTAGTTTAAAATTCAACGAAGAAAACCCATATTATTGTAATTATTAACTAATAATATTCAATCAATTCAATTAAAAAATAATCAACAAAAATAAATATTAACGACAAAACAAAAGACAGAGCCTGTCACTAGTATAAAAGCAAAATAGTGATGGCATTGATAGAGTCGCTAACTATCAGGCATAGCGATGGTGTTTTTGTGGTCGCTAATAACCAGTAATAACGATGACGATATGTAGTCGTTGTCTAGCCAATAATAGCAACGGCGTATACGCGTTTGCTGTCTAGCCAATAATAGCGATGGTCTATAAACGTGCTTGTGGTTGTTGACTAGCCAACAATATATAGCGATAGTAAAGGTGTGGTTGCTGTCTACCTGTAATAACGACGGCATTTGGTGGTTGTTGTATAGCCACTCATAGCAACGGGGTAGGTCACCAACATAGGGACCCTATTAGCAACATCGTGACTCCGTCAAAACCTTTGCGACGGGGTGCTTTTGTCGTCACTATTGTGTCAACAATGATTGTTGTAGCGACAACATCTTGTCCGTCATAATTTCCGTGGCTAATAGGTTTGGCGATGGAAGTATCATGACTTAGCAAGAGGTTTGGACCGTCGTTGATAGTTTTTTTTAGTAGTGTACCTGGGTATACGAGTCTTGTAATTTTTTTGGTACAGGCTAGGACGAAGTGTGAGCATATAAGACAATGAAGGAGTAGAGTTTTGAGAAAATATCAAGGTGAGGAAGCAGCTGCCACCACTTCTTCTTTTATAGGCATCAAAGATGCAATGGGCCGAAGGCCAACCGTCGCAGCCAATGGACGAAGTGGAATTCAAAACGACACGGCCCGTGAGGCCAATGTTGCTTCAGCTCCCAACGGTAAAACTGTTCTGACAGGAAGTCACACAAGTAAAATGCACCAATCACAGTCTGCCATGTCAGAATTCCGCGTGCCACGTCAATTTCTGAAGAATGTCAAACAACGCTTATAAATGAAGTCTTAAACAACACTTAATTAATCTTAATCAATGATTAGAGGCTTAATTAAAAATGTTAGACATCAGCTGAAATTGTATTACGGCCAAATAGATCACAAATATTAAAGGCTAAGTATTGTAAGGAAAAAGTAGCTCATTACTGTGACACTGTTGCAATAAGCTAAGGGGCAAAGGATCCGGTGTGCATACTGTAACACCCTCGGTTAGATAAGACAAATCCTTCTGTAGGTTCATCCCATTTAACTGAGAGTGTTAGCAGTTCTTAGAAAAAGTGAATTTTTTTTTTAAAATAAATACGTGGCAGATCAGCGGAAGTAATATTGTATATATCACATAGTCATTCATAAACTGTAAATAATTGTACTCTTAACAGAATGGGGCACGCAGGCACCCTTAAATATTATACAGTCATCCGGTGTCTAATTATAAATATTCTATCCTTAATGATTGTTCTCAATGGGTTCAGCGTATTGTTGATCTTCACACTCGGGTTCTTGAGTTTCTAATTCCTCTGAAAAATGTTCAACAGTAAGGGTGAGTATAACCCAAGACCCTGAAGGTTACCCGGTGCGGACATAATCCAGTTAACAGATAATATCACATAATCATACAATTAACATGTTCAAAATTATAACAATCAATTATGTTGTCATGGAATGCATGAGTTGAATTTATTATGATTTATCTTTGGTTAAGTCTCATGATGCATGTGGGCCCAATAAATCATTTCTTCTTCTCATTCTTTGGAATATCTCCATTCCATTTTCTAGAGCGATCAGGGTCCGCCCAAGCTCCCATAGGGTACGAATGAACTCATTGGTTCTCATCATTGATTTATATATTTTTGGAGCTTGGATCCCTACGATCATAGTTACACTCCGTCATTTAGTCAAAGTACACTAGAATTGCATCGTCTCACCCGGCTATCAGGCGCGACTCTGATGCCATTGGGTTTCCGTTCCAGTTGTACTCCCAAGATCTTCATGGAGATCGAACGTGAATGTCCTCCAGCGTACCAGGTGTATGCTCTAGATAATTTTTCTCCTTCAAAAATATTTTCATGATGCAAAGTGCATTATTTAAGTTTTATCATTACTTTGATCCCTAGGTATCTATGTGATTCCAGCCTCGTAATATTCATGTTGTTAGGTCCACCATTTTTTAAGACGTTGTAAATTATTTTTATTATTTTATTTATTATTATTCAAGAAAATATATCAGTTATATCTTGGCTAAAATAATGTTTCGTTTAAAGAATAAGTAGTTTGTTCCTTATTTCATTATTCATAACTTAAACAATAATATTAGTTATAATAATAATAATAATAATAATAATAATAATAAGGCATCGTCTGTTATAAAAAAAATGAAATAAAAGGAAAAATAAATAGAGAGAATAAGGCGGCAGGGCCGTCTATTATAATATAGATAAGCAGAAATAAAAAGAAAGATAAATGCAAAGAATAAGGCGGCAGAGCCAGCCAATATATTTAATAAAATAAATGATATAAATTAAATAAAAATAAAATGTTAAGAATAAGGCGGCAGAGCCGTCCATTATAATATAGATAGGCGGAAATAAAAGGAAAGATAAATACAGAGAATAAGGCGGCAGAGCCAGCCAATATATTCAATAAAATAAATGACATAAATTAAATAAAATAAAATGTTAAGAATAAGGCGGCAGAGCCGTCCATTATAATATAGATAGGCGGAAATAAAAGGAAAGATAAATACAGAGAATAAGGCGGCAGAGCCAGCCAATATATTCAAATAAATAAATGACATAAATTAAATTAAATAAAATGTTAAGAATAAGGCGGCAGAGCCGTCCATTATAATATAGATAAGCGGAAATAAAAAGAAAGATAAATGCAGAGAATAAGGCGGCAGAGCCGTCCATTAAGCTTAATAGTAAATAATAATAATAATAATAATAATAATAATAACAATAAATATAATAATAATAATAATAATAATAATAATAATAATAATAATCATAATAATGATAATAATAATAATAATAATCATATTCATAATCATAATTATAATCTTAATCATAATAATAGCAACAATGATATAAATGGTGATCATCCATCCTTATTTCCTTGTTTATCTTATCTTTCTAAACTTCCTTACTGGAATCCACATGGGCACCCATGGTTCTTAATATTTTCACAATCCAATACAGATCATATATTTTCACAATTTAACACCGATCATATCATTCAATCATCATGATTAATAATAATTAACACAGACAATTAATCATATACATAAAATATATATAATAAATATATAACAATTAAGGCATTTAATTCACAATAAAACCGAATCTGTCCTGAAAAGGTGAGGACCCAAGGTACCTTAACCCTTTCCTTTCACTCAGATTTCCCCAGAATACCCGAGAATATACCCCCCTTACCTCAGATGTCGTATTTTTTTGATACTAGATGAGAGGGAGAGAATCCAACTTTCAAACCGTAGCTCCAATCGATGATCTGTCTCCGTAGTTAGACTTTACGTGATTTTGGTGAAGAACAGAGGTGGTTTAGTGTCAATAGAGGAGAGAGAGGGAGAGAGAGAGAGAAAAGGGCTGCATGAAGTGGGAGAGAAAGAGTGGTGCAGCTTTTGAAGAGGGGTGATGCCATATTTATAGAAAAATCTGGCCACCGGGTCTAAATTTAATTGGTACCGGTTTTGAATAGTTAATTTTAAAAGAAAACAAAAAGTTACTTATAGTTGCGGTTAGAATCTGAAAAAATTTCCAACATGAAAGTTGTAGATCGGCTCTTTCTCTTCGAAACGATATATGGTATGCAAAAATCTGACACCCGGAGCAAAAGTTACGCCAAAAACAGAGAAAAATGGGAGTTGGTGTAATAGTTCTTTTTTGAAAGATAATTCTGCCGCGCAAAATCTGTTGGGAATTAGCCTTTCATTTCTTCATGAAAGTTGTAGGATTTTTCGATACGAAACCATGAAAAAAAGAACGAAGTCATTTCGACATCGTATGAGAGAGATATTCGCGTTTTTCTATAGGAGTTACTATTCCTGCGAAAATCACTATTTCTCTAAAAATTTTCGCTTTTCGGGGATGATCGAGCAAGAACTAGCTTTCAGGTTCTTCACGAGAATTGTAGAGGGATTTAATACGAGAACAGAAAAATTACAACGAACTGATTCTGAGCTCGTATGATTTTTCTAAGAATTTAACAAGATTAAATAACTTTTTTTAAGTTTGGTAATGATAGATCACGAAATAGAGTTTGAGGCTAGAAATAGAGTTTGTCAGGTTTTTCATAACAACGAAACCGAGATTAAAATTTCTTAATTTCGACCTCATATGAAAAAGTTATGCCCAAAACAGGAAAGATATTTTAGTTGAATTCAGAGGTTCCTATTTAACTAGATAAGTTTTTCCAAGAAACGAGGTTGATGAGGTCTGAATTAAAGTTTTGGCTCTTCAGGAAAAGTGTTTGATTTGTCAAAACAGTTCATTAGGGACTGTCTATACTGAAATCGGAAATCCCCAAAGTGTAGAAATAGACAATTTTGGATCTCTTTTCGGTATAAATCGAATGTCTAGGAATTGACTTGATGAATGATGGTACAAGTCTAATTAGTTTACTAAATTAGTGTTAGATATAGGATTAGATCATCAATTCTTGACTATATGTAGAGTCCCTTATTTACTTATTATCACTTACAAAACTTCCATACTTCAAAAATTACAAGGGTAAAACTGTTTCTAAAAACAGGGATGTTACATTCTCCTCCCCTTTTAGGAATTTCGTCCTGAAATTCAAAGTTAAAACAATTGAGGGTACAATTCTCTCATTTTCTCCTCAATTTCCCAAGTAGCATCCCCATCATCTGTCTGACTCCAAACTACCTTGACCAAAGGGATTTCCTTGCCTCTTAACTGTTTGAGACGTCGATCAACAATCTTCACTGGCGACACTTCATAAGTGAGATTTTCCTTTAGAATAAACTGATCCGGTCTCAGGACATGATCAGGGCTTGGCACATATTTGCGGAGCTGGGAGACATGAAAGACATTGTGAAGGTTTGTTAGCTCGGGTGGCAGAGCAATACGGTAGGCATGAGTTCCTATCTTTTGCAGAATCTGATAGGGTCCTACGTATCTGGGGCTTAACTTCTTGGCCTTCAAAGCTCTTCCTACTCCAGTGGTAGGGGTAACTTTAAGAAAAACATGATCTCCCTCCTCAAACTCCAATGGCTTCCGACGTTTGTCGTAGTAACTCTTTTGTCTATCTTGCGAAGCCTTCATTGCCATTTGAATCCTCTGAACTTGTTCTGTTGTCTTCTGAACAATCTCTGGTCCAATTATTGTTTTCTCACCAGTTTCATACCAACATAAAGGTGTACGGCATTTTCTTCCATACAAAGCCTCATAAGGGGCCATTCCGATGCTAGCATGATAGCTGTTGTTGTAAGTGAACTCAATAAGTGGGAGATATTCTTGCCAACTTCCCCCATGTTCTAAGACACAAAGATGTAACAAATCTTCAAGAGTTTTGATCGTCCTTTCTGATTGTCTGTCTGTCTGTGGGTGATATGCGGAACTTAACTTCAGACGAGTTCCCAGAGCTTGTTGCAGGCTCTTCCAAAATTGTGATGTGAAACGAGGATCTCGATCAGACACAATTGCAGTGGGTGTTCCATGTAATCGTACGATTTCCTTGATATAGATCTGAGTGAGTTTCTCTAGGGAATACTTCATATTGACAGGAATGAAGTGAGCGGTCTTTGTTAATCGATCCACGATTACCCAAATGGCATCATATCCAGCTGATGTTCTGGGAAATCCAGTCACGAAGTCCATAGCAATCTCATCCCATTTCCATTCTGGAATATCCAAAGGACGAAGGGTTCCACTTGGTCGTTGTTGTTCTGCCTTTACCTTCTGACACATCAGACAAGCTGTCACATGCTCAGCGATATCCTTTTTCATTCCTTGCCACCAGAATAATTTCTTCAAGTCCTGGTACATCTTGGTTGATCCTGGGTGGATGCTGTATTTACTTTTGTGTGCTTCATCCAGGATGGATCTTTTAAGATCTGTGTTGACTGGAATACAGAGTCTCTGTTGATACCTGATCACCCCATGTTCATCTTTGCTAAACTCTGAGACTCCTTCTTTTGTCTTTTCTGCTAGATCTTGTAATTCCTGATCATTGGTTTGAGCTTCTTTGATTTGTTCCAAGAAATCATTGGAAATCCTTAGCATTCCAACCATAAGGCTTCCTCTTTTTGGTGTTACTGCTAGGTTCAAATCGCAAAACTGTTCAATCAGTTCTAACTCCTTTGTCATCATATATGATAGACGTAGGGCCTTTCTACTGAGTGCATCAGCCACAACATTAGCTTTTCCTGGATGATATCGGAGTTCAAAATCATAATCTTTGATAAATTCCATCCATCTACGTTGTCGCATATTTAACTCCTTCTGGTCGAATAGATACTTCAAGCTTTTGTGATCACTGAAGACTTCAAAGTATGTACCATACAAGTAGTGTCTCCAGATTTTCAAGGCAAACACAACTGCAGCTAATTCCAAGTCATGTGTGGGATAATTAACTTCATGCGTTCTTAGCTGTCTTGAAGCATAAGCAACAACCTTTCTTTCTTGCATTAGGACACATCCTAGTCCTTGTCTTGACGCATCACAATACACTTCATATGGCTTGGCAGGATCTGGCAAAATTAAGACAGGTGCACTAATGAGTCGTTGGCGTAACTCTGTAAAACTGCTTTCGCATCTGTCAGTCCATTCGAATGGTTGATCTTTACGAGTCAGCTTAGTTAAAGGTGCTGCAATTCGAGAGAAATTCTCGATGAATCGACGATAATATCCAGCCAGTCCAAGGAAACTGCGGATTTCTGTCACATTCTTGGGTTGTTCCCAATTTAGTACAGCTTCTACCTTTGTAGGATCCACAGCAATTCCTTCCTTAGAGATGACATGTCCTAAGAATTTCACTTCTGTCAACCAGAATTCACATTTTGAAAACTTAGCGTACAATTGCCTTGCACGCAAAGTGTTTAGAACAATTCGAAGATGCTCCTCGTGTTCCTCATGACTCTTGGAGTAGACGAGAATATCGTCAATGAATACAACCACGAATTTGTCCAAGTACTCATGGAAGATTCGATTCATGTATCCCATAAATACTGCAGGTGCATTTGTAACTCCAAAGGGCATAACAAGATACTCATAGTGCCCATATCGTGTTCTGAATGCCGTTTTGGGTACATCGTCTTTCTTTACCCTGATTTGATGATAGCCTGATCGCAGATCAATCTTTGAGAAGATAGTGGCTCCTCGTAATTGGTCCATTAAATCATCAATTCTTGGGAGAGGGTATCGGTTCTTGATCGTAGCTTTATTCAACTGACGATAGTCAACACATAACCGCATACTACCATCCTTCTTTTTGACTAGAAGCACTGGTGCTCCCCAAGGTGAGACACTGGGTCTGATCATTCCTTTTTCTAAAAGTTCTTCTATTTGCTCCTTAAGTTCACTGAGTTCCTTGGGTGACATTCGGTAAGGAGCAATAGAGATCGGTCCCGCGCCCGGTATAATATCAATACTGAACTCAATTTCTCGTTCTGGAGGTAGCTCACGTATATCATCAGGAAAAACTTCTGGGAATTCTTGAACAACAGGAATTTGATCAATTTGAGGAGTGACCTTACTTTCAATTTCAATAAGGATCATGTATAGTTGGACTTCCTTTGCTGGAATTACCTTTTCTGAGTCAACAGGACAAGAATCAATGTCTTGATCACAGTGTGATGTAGTAGACCCGAGAGAAATGGATCTATTATGACAGTCAATTAGAATATGGTTGGCAGCAAGCCAATTCATTCCTAGAACAATATCTAGATCAATCAAAGGCAAACATATCAGATCTACTTGATAAGCTTTCCCTTCGATGTTGAGTGGGCATTTCGAACATATATAAGAAGGGCAAATGGGCTTATTGGCGGCGGTTGTGACAATCATTTGATAGGGCAGAGAGGTTGTAGGAAGCTTTAAATGTTTTACACAATTCTCAGATATGAAAGAGTGAGTGGCTCCTGAATCATATAATACATTCAATAGAGTGCTTCCTATAAAACATGTACCTTGCACAAGGTCGTTCCCTTGTGATATTTCCGCACCATTTATAGTAAAAACTCTGGCATTTCCTCCTTGTCTTCCTGTCGAGCCATTCCCAGGCCTTCTAGGATTATTGTTCTGATTGGAATTATTGCCGCGGTGAACATTCTGCATCCTTGGGGCATTGTTTGTAGAGGTGTTTGTAGCAAATCCTCCACTTCCTTGACCCGTAGGTCGTACTGCCTGCTTTTGAGTCACTTGGTGTTGGTTGTTATTATTTCTGTACCAACAGTCAGCATCACGATGTCCAATCCATCCACAAATCGTGCAGTTTCTACTGCTTTGGGTCTCCTGACCTCTAGGAGGAATTCGGTTGGCTGAGTTGAAAGGTCGGAAATATGGCCGATCTGTTCGGAAATCCCTCCTTTGCTGTCGATCTGGCATACGTCGTTCTGGCCTATGATTAGACGTTCCAGGTCGTCGAAGATTAGAGGTGTTCTCAAATATACGGCATCTGTCAACCAAAGTAGTGAATTGTGTAATTTGTTGGCAACATATGGTTTGACGAATCTCTTGCCGTAATCCAGCTTCAAACTTCGCGCACCTTGACGCTTCTCCCATGTGGGTGTAGTAGGGACAACATTTTGCCAATTCATCAAATTTAGCAGCGTACTCCCCAACAGTCATATTACCTTGTTTCAGATTGAAGAATTCCTGCTCTTTCTGTCTCCTTATGTCTTCAGGGAAATATTTGGCAAGGAACTCTGTCCTGAATCGTCCCCAAGTAATGATATGCCCATCAGTAGCTAGTCTGATTCTAGCATGAGTCCACCAGTGTTCTGCTTCTCCAACCAGCATAAAGACAGCAAAGGTTACACAATCCTCATCAGAACATCGCATAGCGGCAAAAATCTTTTCAAGGTGTTCAATCCATAGTTGTGCTCCTTCTGGATTGAAGCCTCCTTTGAACTGCGTAGGATTATTCCTTTGAAAATCAGCTAATCCCTGTCTGGCAGAAGCATGAGGTAACTCTTGTCGTTCTATTACCTCCACAATTCTGGTAAGAAGATTCTCCATCACATGATTGTTATTTTGGCGTGCCATGAGGAATTTGCTGAAAGAATATCAACAAATAGATTCAGGGTATGCGTTATGTGGAGCATTCCACATAGGATATTTAGTCTTAGGAGTGTTATAGACTGTTCGATATTTCTATCAGAGTACGTGGAAACCTAATGGTCCACTCCACAAGCTTAATGAATCGACTATGCTCTGATACCACCAATGTAACACCCTCGGTTAGATAAGACAAATCCTTCTGTAGGTTCATCCCATTTAACTGAGAGTGTTAGCAGTTCTTAGAAAAAGTGAATTTTTTTTTTAAAATAAATACGTGGCAGATCAGCGGAAGTAATATTGTATATATCACATAGTCATTCATAAACTGTAAATAATTGTACTCTTAACAGAATGGGGCACGCAGGCACCCTTAAATATTATACAGTCATCCGGTGTCTAATTATAAATATTCTATCCTTAATGATTGTTCTCAATGGGTTCAGCGTATTGTTGATCTTCACACTCGGGTTCTTGAGTTTCTAATTCCTCTGAAAAATGTTCAACAGTAAGGGTGAGTATAACCCAAGACCCTGAAGGTTACCCGGTGCGGACATAATCCAGTTAACAGATAATATCACATAATCATACAATTAACATGTTCAAAATTATAACAATCAATTATGTTGTCATGGAATGCATGAGTTGAATTTATTATGATTTATCTTTGGTTAAGTCTCATGATGCATGTGGGCCCAATAAATCATTTCTTCTTCTCATTCTTTGGAATATCTCCATTCCATTTTCTAGAGCGATCAGGGTCCGCCCAAGCTCCCATAGGGTACGAATGAACTCATTGGTTCTCATCATTGATTTATATATTTTTGGAGCTTGGATCCCTACGATCATAGTTACACTCCGTCATTTAGTCAAAGTACACTAGAATTGCATCGTCTCACCCGGCTATCAGGCGCGACTCTGATGCCATTGGGTTTCCGTTCCAGTTGTACTCCCAAGATCTTCATGGAGATCGAACGTGAATGTCCTCCAGCGTACCAGGTGTATGCTCTAGATAATTTTTCTCCTTCAAAAATATTTTCATGATGCAAAGTGCATTATTTAAGTTTTATCATTACTTTGATCCCTAGGTATCTATGTGATTCCAGCCTCGTAATATTCATGTTGTTAGGTCCACCATTTTTTAAGACGTTGTAAATTATTTTTATTATTTTATTTATTATTATTCAAGAAAATATATCAGTTATATCTTGGCTAAAATAATGTTTCGTTTAAAGAATAAGTAGTTTGTTCCTTATTTCATTATTCATAACTTAAACAATAATATTAGTTATAATAATAATAATAATAATAATAATAATAATAATAATAAGGCATCGTCTGTTATAAAAAAAATGAAATAAAAGGAAAAATAAATAGAGAGAATAAGGCGGCAGGGCCGTCTATTATAATATAGATAAGCAGAAATAAAAAGAAAGATAAATGCAAAGAATAAGGCGGCAGAGCCAGCCAATATATTTAATAAAATAAATGATATAAATTAAATAAAAATAAAATGTTAAGAATAAGGCGGCAGAGCCGTCCATTATAATATAGATAGGCGGAAATAAAAGGAAAGATAAATACAGAGAATAAGGCGGCAGAGCCAGCCAATATATTCAATAAAATAAATGACATAAATTAAATAAAATAAAATGTTAAGAATAAGGCGGCAGAGCCGTCCATTATAATATAGATAGGCGGAAATAAAAGGAAAGATAAATACAGAGAATAAGGCGGCAGAGCCAGCCAATATATTCAAATAAATAAATGACATAAATTAAATTAAATAAAATGTTAAGAATAAGGCGGCAGAGCCGTCCATTATAATATAGATAAGCGGAAATAAAAAGAAAGATAAATGCAGAGAATAAGGCGGCAGAGCCGTCCATTAAGCTTAATAGTAAATAATAATAATAATAATAATAATAATAATAATAATAATAAATATAATAATAATAATAATAATAATAATAATAATAATAATAATAATCATAATAATGATAATAATAATAATAATAATCATATTCATAATCATAATTATAATCTTAATCATAATAATAGCAACAATGATATAAATGGTGATCATCCATCCTTATTTCCTTGTTTATCTTATCTTTCTAAACTTCCTTACTGGAATCCACATGGGCACCCATGGTTCTTAATATTTTCACAATCCAATACAGATCATATATTTTCACAATTTAACACCGATCATATCATTCAATCATCATGATTAATAATAATTAACACAGACAATTAATCATATACATAAAATATATATAATAAATATATAACAATTAAGGCATTTAATTCACAATAAAACCGAATCTGTCCTGAAAAGGTGAGGACCCAAGGTACCTTAACCCTTTCCTTTCACTCAGATTTCCCCAGAATACCCGAGAATATACCCCCCTTACCTCAGATGTCGTATTTTTTTGATACTAGATGAGAGGGAGAGAATCCAACTTTCAAACCGTAGCTCCAATCGATGATCTGTCTCCGTAGTTAGACTTTACGTGATTTTGGTGAAGAACAGAGGTGGTTTAGTGTCAATAGAGGAGAGAGAGGGAGAGAGAGAGAGAAAAGGGCTGCATGAAGTGGGAGAGAAAGAGTGGTGCAGCTTTTGAAGAGGGGTGATGCCATATTTATAGAAAAATCTGGCCACCGGGTCTAAATTTAATTGGTACCGGTTTTGAATAGTTAATTTTAAAAGAAAACAAAAAGTTACTTATAGTTGCGGTTAGAATCTGAAAAAAATTTCCAACATGAAAGTTGTAGATCGGCTCTTTCTCTTCGAAACGATATATGGTATGCAAAAATCTGACACCCGGAGCAAAAGTTACGCCAAAAACAGAGAAAAATGGGAGTTGGTGTAATAGTTCTTTTTTGAAAGATAATTCTGCCGCGCAAAATCTGTTGGGAATTAGCCTTTCATTTCTTCATGAAAGTTGTAGGATTTTTCGATACGAAACCATGAAAAAAAGAACGAAGTCATTTCGACATCGTATGAGAGAGATATTCGCGTTTTTCTATAGGAGTTACTATTCCTGCGAAAATCACTATTTCTCTAAAAATTTTCGCTTTTCGGGGATGATCGAGCAAGAACTAGCTTTCAGGTTCTTCACGAGAATTGTAGAGGGATTTAATACGAGAACAGAAAAATTACAACGAACTGATTCTGAGCTCGTATGATTTTTCTAAGAATTTAACAAGATTAAATAACTTTTTTTAAGTTTGGTAATGATAGATCACGAAATAGAGTTTGAGGCTAGAAATAGAGTTTGTCAGGTTTTTCATAACAACGAAACCGAGATTAAAATTTCTTAATTTCGACCTCATATGAAAAAGTTATGCCCAAAACAGGAAAGATATTTTAGTTGAATTCAGAGGTTCCTATTTAACTAGATAAGTTTTTCCAAGAAACGAGGTTGATGAGGTCTGAATTAAAGTTTTGGCTCTTCAGGAAAAGTGTTTGATTTGTCAAAACAGTTCATTAGGGACTGTCTATACTGAAATCGGAAATCCCCAAAGTGTAGAAATAGACAATTTTGGATCTCTTTTCGGTATAAATCGAATGTCTAGGAATTGACTTGATGAATGATGGTACAAGTCTAATTAGTTTACTAAATTAGTGTTAGATATAGGATTAGATCATCAATTCTTGACTATATGTAGAGTCCCTTATTTACTTATTATCACTTACAAAACTTCCATACTTCAAAAATTACAAGGGTAAAACTGTTTCTAAAAACAGGGATGTTACACATACCTTCCCTTAAAGACTAATGACACCGAACACATGGAATAATAATAATAAGTACTAAGTCAAGAAAAATACTAGATGGAGTATCTAAAAATAGGACTAATAATCAAACCTCGGTATGGATTTACAGACTTGACCCTGATTGAAAAAGCTTACATTGAGTCAGAGTCAACTACAAGTAGGAAACTTGCTTCTGAGCAAGACCTGCTGCACTGGCAAAGGTCAAATCGCAAGCACCTAGGGGAGTTCTATAAATAGAAAGCATTCATTAACTTATATATGTTACAAGGATGATTGACATTAGTTGCTCTCCATAATTTCTCTATTACTCTGTTATACACATTACTGACTTAAGCATCAGAGCCCATTTGTGCAAGTACAACATAGGTGTGTCCATTCACCTTGGTTTGGAATTGACTGATAATAAGCTCAAACTTAAAGGGCATAGTGATCCTTACTGGACCCGTGTTTATACTACCGGACTCCTATTGAGATGACGTAATAAGAACGAGAGAGAGTACATTGGACATTGGTTGCACGAGGAGTACATTACCCCTCGTAAACCGAACATAACAAAAGGTTTGAGATAGGGGTGAGTATTATAGTACCTGTACCTATACTCATCCTAATTTGTTTTAATTTATAGTTAATTCTTCACATTCAATCACATACCCATTAACTAGATAAGCTCACAACCTAAAATGAGGTAAATTTTGTGATTGTCCATTAGTTTAGGTCTAATTGTCATCCCTAGTAACAAAGTGTTTACAAGCTAAGTTAAAAAAATATGAAAATGTTTTTACCCTAAACTTGTTGTCTAAGCTTGACTTATATCAAATTGTGTCTCCCATATTGTTTTTTCTTTCAATATTACATATTTATAAATTAAATATGTCTATAGTTTTTAAAACTATGAAAAATGCTCGAAATTAAACTCCATATGTTACATCCATGTTACAAAATTGAAAAGAAATGTATTATAATATCTTTCAATACTAATACGATTTATGAAAATAAAATATTAATACTTTAATTAGCAAGTTAGCGATTAATCTAAACAATAAGGGCAATGAAAATAATTCAATAAAGCAAATTAACTTTTAGACATTAGTATATGATAAATGTCTAAATAAACAACATCATCAATCATGTATTCCAAAACAACGTTTAGGAAGAAGCTCCATAAGTATAAACTAAATTAGAAAAATATGTTGTCATTTTGTATGTGTGTTTGTATAAAGGAGGGATCAAATTGCAATATGCAATTTTAAATAATTGTTATACTTTCAGTAAAACTATTAAAAATAAGTAATCTAGAAGCTAAAAATTTGGTTGCTAATAACCCTAATCTATCGTTAAATTATCTAGTAACAAAAATAATGAGTGTGTTTCAATTTTCATTAACAAGCTGGTGTCTAAATGAAATGGCAACTAGTTCTCATTTTTTGTATTATTTGTGACCATCATAATGTTGTCACTAAACAAATATATTCAGTTGCAAACATTGGTGGCCAATTGGTTGTACATTACCATGTTTGTCGCCAATAGCCAATCATTGCCAATCCTATCACTAATATTAGTTGTCAATTTTAGGTTATTTTATATGTAGAGTTTATCTTTAAATTCGTGTTCAGTTGTTTGTTTAATAAGAAAATTAATTCTCATTTTGTTTAATTGAAGCATTTTAACAATTTTTAGCTTACAAACTATTCTTAATGAGTTTTGATAGGTTGGGAGCCTTCGAAATAGATGAAAATGTAAGAAGTGGATTTGTTGTCAAAAATTATCTAGCATCTTGGAACCCTAACGCTACTTAGTGCTCCCCAGCCCCGATTGGAAAAAAGTGTGGTTGCACCTCCAACGCTAGTTAGCATGCTAGGGCACTACAGCCACGACCAATAAATCTTATCATTTTGAAGGCTTTATAAAAAGATCTAAGTTACATTTTAGGTCATCTTTAGATGGTGGGAAGATAGAAACATTGTGTGGAGGAATTTTGATACTGTGTGAAGGCTTGAAAATGATGGAGATTTTCTAGTTTCCTTTCTTTTTCTCTTATTTTTGGTTGATCTTTTGGTAGCCCTTATAAATATGTGTGGTTAAGCCTTGTTTTTGTTGGGTTTGAGTGTAACACTTAGCTATGTAGTAAATACCCTTGTATGATTTATGTTTTTCAATCAATGTTTGTATTTTGTTTCATATGTTTAATGTATGTTCAAACGTAAGAATGTTTCACATGTGTTTAAATGTTATTGGGAGATAGCTTTCAAATAGGTTCAGGAACACAATACCCACTATATTCTTCATCTAGGGATAGAGTGTAATTTAATGGCTGTTAACGATAATGCCTAATACAAGAACTTTCATTAAATAGTCGAGGATCAATATTTGAGGAAAGGAATTAGAATCTATTCGTCGATGGATCTAGTTTAGTGAAATTTATGGATTGTATAAACATACTTAGTAGGATAACATATGTCTGAAAGGGGGGATAACGAAACTTAATTCCAATATTTTTGTTTATATTTATTTTTGTATTTATACTCTTTACATCACAACATCTTTCATAATAACAACCAATTGTGCATATTTATGAATATAATGTACATTGTTTTATAGGAATTTTACAAGTTTCAATTGTTATTTTATTTATTATTGTATAAGTCCTTACGGATACGATATTCATACTCTTAATCGAAACTACAACAAAAATTTGGTACATTTTCCACATGACTAACAAGTTTATGACATTGTTGTCTAGGACTTATATTTCATTAAAAATGACGATTTATTCTTTGTATAGTGTTTCTTTTTCATTTTGTTTTCCTTTTATGTGAACTAACTGCACTCACTGTGTTTGTTAGTTAGTTTTGGTTAGTATATATTGTGACATGGATAATTATAACATAAGTAAGTACCTCTACACTTTCAGAGTCCAATCCTCAACCACCTTACCATTCATAAGCCATGAAGTCGGTAATTCATTTAAAGGTAGTCATGCTCATCACAACCCTACTCTAAATGACTATTCTATTTCAAATGATGATTAACTACACCACCTTTGCTACCCCTAACCATGTAATGTTGTAGCAATATCAACTTTAGCGCCTATGCCATAATTAAGATTTATTGTAGTTAGAATTTTATTTTAGAACATATTATTGTAGCTAGGGTTTTATTTTTAAAAATTTTAAATGTATTAATTAATATACATATATGATATTTTTATTTTTATTTATTTGGTGTTTCATATTTAATTTTGACAAAATCGAGTGTAAACTAAAAGAAATTTAATCAATTAAAAGAATAGAGAATTATTATTAGCATTTATCATGATCAACACTAATGTTAGATGTGGCAACATTCTCATTAGAGTGCTAATGTTGGCTATCAAGGTGATGCAAAGTTTGCCAAACATTTGTGTCCACCATAAACATAACATTCGCATCCACATAGTTTGCATTAGCCTGATAGCCGATGCAAACACCATTATTCATGTAGAATCTAGGTAGTTAGCATAAACTTACTATTGGCGTCATGTACTTGAATTCGTATAGTGTATTCTATTATATCATTTGGTTTAGGCTAACACATTATAATTGTTTGATGTAGGCTAATGCATAAGATTTGAATCTTGATTAAGGTAAATCTTTTAAAGGACTAATATTAAACAAAAAAAATTATAATGACTATTGAATTGGACAAATTTTCAAGGACAAAAAACATAGCTAAGCCATCAAAATAATATGTGTTTACTTATTTGTAGTAACAAACCAATCCCTCTAATTTTGAATATAAGAGACAAATTAGACCTATTTTTTTTAATTTAATAGGCAATTACATGTTTCTAGGTAAATTAATGATGAATTTTCATTCATAGCCCTTATTTACTATGAAAGAGTTCAAAAGTTACTTAATCATATTTTCTTAATTTTAACCATTTAATTAAGGCTATTCTTGAAAATAAACTTGATTCTATCACTTAATTATTGCAAATATTGGTATGTATATTTCTGTCCTTTATCTTTCATATTAAGAATCAAAGGTAGTATTAAATTATTAATTAAAAATAAAAATACCTTTTTTATATAAATTGTTAAAATATTAGTATTAGGTTAGGTCATATTTGTTAGGATATGCATTATTTTCCTTTATATGCATTATACACAATTCAAATATATCTAAAATCTCAAGTTGGTATCAGAGCTGGTTCAGTCCAGCTCTGCAGTCAGTCTTCTGCCGCTGTCAACTGCTATCCGTCGCTGTTCGCTGGAGTCTGTCGCTGTCCATCGCTGACCAGAATTCAACCGGTGACAGGAATTTAACCAGATCTGTCCTAGCTGTCTTGGTTTTCTCTCTTGAGTCTATTCCAAGGCTTATTTTCAAGTTTGACAAACTTGAACTACTGCCTCTTTCCTTCTTCACCTATTAGGGTTCTCCATTTTTTTGTCTTCTTCTTCTCCAATCAGTTAAAAATGGCTTCTGTAGGTCCTGTATCTCTTTTTTTTTGAAACCCCCACCATTACCACTACAAAACTCAATTGGAAAAATTATTTATCTTGGTCTGCCTTAGTGGATTTGTGGGTTCTTGGCCAAGGGCATCATGGCCACTTGGAGAAGGAAGCTACGAATATTCCAGCAGATAAGAAAACTGAATGAGAGAAGCTTGACTTTCAATTATGTGTTGTATTATGGTAATCAGTTGAGCCGGATGTTTTGGAAATTCTTAGAACATTCAAAACTTGTTCTTCCTTTTGGAAGAAAACACAAGATATTTTTGCCAATGATATTCAACTTCTTTTTGATGCAACTGTCCTGAAACAAACCAGCCATGATATGATTGCACATATAGCCAAGGCTCGGGCTGCCGTGGAAGAATTGAAATGATTCCTTGTGGCAGATTCATTGGTGTAAGTTAATAAAAAGTTAGACAAACTTTATATGGTGCTTATCTTGAGAAGTTTGCATTTAGATTTTGATCATGTGCGTGATCAAATCCTTACTGGTGATCAAGTCCCATTAATGGACAATCTTGTTACTAGGCTTCTTCGTGTACCTAACCTGCTCAAAAATGAAAATTTTGCTGAAGTTATGGATGTTTCAGACTTGGCTGCTCCGCACAGTAATAGACGGGGTCGTAGCAATAGATGATGTCGTGGTGGAAGGAGTGGACGTCCTCAATGTACTTTGCAAGAGGATGAGTTATACTCAAGAGAATTATTACTCTTTACATTATTTTCCTGACAAAGTGGCACATATATCTAAATCTGAGAAAGCAGAATCCAAATTTGCTGATGAGGAGTACCAAGAATATTTGAAGCTTAAATATGAAAAATCCAGCAACCTAGCGTAGTCTTCTTCAGGTCCAAGTATTTCAACAGCATGTATTTCTCAATCTACGGAGGGTTATGATCCTTGGATACTTGACTCAGGTGCCTCTGACCATATTTTTGGTAACAAATCTTCATTCTCATTTATCTCCTCTTCTAAAATCCCTTATTTTGTTACTGTAGCAAACAGGTCTCAACTTGCATCTCAAGGAATTGGTCAAGTTCCTTTGTCTTTCTCTTTAAAATTAAATTCTGTTTTGTTTGTTCCTCACTGTCTCTACAACCTAATCTCCTTGACTCAGTTAAATTGCTCATTAAATTGTTCTGTAACCTTTAATGTTGATTCTTTTGTTATTCAAGAACATGGCATGGGTCATCTGATTGGAGAAGGACGTGAATCACGAGGTCTTTATTACTTAAAAATCCATCCCTTCTGTATCTTGTTTTGCAATGTCAAACCCAAAACTTTTACATGATCGTCTAGGTCACCCAAGTCTAACAAAATTAAAAATAATGGTTCCTAGTCTTAAGCATCTTCAAGTCTTAAAATATGGGTCATGTCAATTAGGAAAACATGTTAGGTCAACATTTCCTTGACAAACTAAGGGAAAATGTAACTCACCTTTTTCTATCATTCATTCTGATATTTGGGGTCCAAGTCGTGTCACATCATTTGGTTTCAGATACTTTGTGACTTTCATTGATGAGTTTTCTTGATGTAGTTGGGTTTATTTAATGAAAGACAGATCTGAACTTTTATCTATCTTCATGTCTTTCTTTAATGAGATCAAGAACTAATTTGGGAAAATGATTAAAATTTTTCAAAGTGATAATGCCAAAGAATACTTTTTCCATGATTTGTCCTTATTTTTATCTTTACAAGGTGTCTTACACTAGTCCACATGTCCTCAGAGTCCACATATCCTCATACTCCACAACAAAATAGCATAGCCGAGAGAAAGAATCGTCATCTTCTTGAAACTGCACGCTCCCTAATGATAAACATAAATGTCCCTGCTTATCATTGGGGAGATGCAGTTCTCACATCTTGTTTCTTGATAAACAGAATGTCTTCTTCCTCTCTTGAAAATTGGATTCCTCATTCCATTATTTTTCCTATTAATCCATTATTTCACAACTCCCCCAAGGTATTTGGTTGTACTTGTTTTGTTCATAATCTTAATCCAAGTCTGGACAAATTGTCTACTAAAGCTATTAAATGTGTCTTCTTGGGATATTCCTGTCTTCAAAAAGGTTACAGGTGTTATTCTCCAGATACTAGACGATATTATATGTCAGTTAATGTCTTCTTCTTTGAGGACACCCTCTTTTTCCAGCCTACCATAGACTCCTCTTCTTCCTTTCAACCTATTCTTCTCGTTCCATCATTTGGCCCGATAAATGGTTCCCACCAAAGTGTTAGTGAAATTCCATTTAATTCCCCTAATTCTGTTGAAGTTGCTTCTCCACCTCTTATTACATATCAACATAGGACACAACAAGGTGGTTCTACTTTACCTGAGCCGTCTTCTCGTGACTCCGCACCTCCTATAGCAGATCCTTAAACCATGGATCCTTCTTTCATTGATTCTCATGACTCTACTTTGGCCTCGCCCATTTCCCTGAGAAAAGGTACTCGTTCATCTCGTAATCCTTACCCAATTTATAATTTCTTAAGTTATCATCGGTTGTCTCCTTCATACCTCTCTTGTGTTTTTTCATTGTCTTCTCTTATTGTTCCTAATAATATTCATGAGGCACTAGATCATCCTGGATGGTGACAGGCCATGATTGATGAAATGCAGGCTCTTGAACATAATGGTACTTGGGAGCTTGTTCCTCTTCCTCCTGGAAAGAAAACTGTTGGTTGCAAGTGGGTCTATGCTATTAAAGTTGGACCTGATGGTACTGTTGATTGCCTTAAAGCCTGGTTAGTTGCTAAAGGGTACACTTAGATCTATGGCCTTGATTATTGTGATACATTCTCTCCTGTGGCTAAAATCACCACAGTACGTTTGTTTCTTGCTATGGCTGCCATACGTCATTGGCCCCTTCACCAGCTTGACATTAAAAATACTTTTCTTCATGGTGACCTTGAGGAAGAAATTTATATGGAGCAAGCTCTTGGGTTCATTGCTTAGGGGGAGTATGGGTTAGTGTGCAAATTAAATCGATCTCTCTATAGGCTGAAACAATCTCCCCGAGCTTGGTTTGGTAAATTCAGTCATATTGTACAGCTTTTCAGACTAAAAAAAAGTGAATTAGATCACTCTATTTTTTATTGCTATACATCTCCTGGAAAATGTGTGTACCTAATTGTCTATGTTGATGAGATAATGATTATAGGAAATGATAATGCCAAGATATCTCAATTGAAACAACACCTATTAAGTCATTTTCAAACTAAAGATCTGGGTTATTTGAAATACTTCCTTGGTATTGAAGTGGCTCAATCAACAGATGGTGTTGTGATCTCACAAAGGAAGTATACTCTTGATATTCTAAAATAGATAGGTTTGGAAAACTATAGACCAATTGATAGTCCTATGGACCCAAATCAAAAGCTCATGGTAGATCAAGGTGAAATCTATCCCGATGCTATGAGATATAGGAGATTAGTAGGAAAACTCATTTACCTCACCATTACAAGACCTGATATCTCCTTTGTTGTTGGAGTTGTCAGTCAATTTATGTAGAATCCCCACGATGATCATTGGAATGCTGTTATACGTATTCTCAGATATCTAAAGAAGGCTCTAGGGCAAGGATTGTTGTATGAAGACAAGGGTGGCACTTAAATTACAGGATATTGTGATGCTGACTAGGCTGGTTGTCCCATTGATAGGAGATCTACCTCTGGGTATTGTGTTTCCATTAGAGGGAATATCATCTCTTGGAAGAGCAAGAAACAAAACGTTGTTGCTCGGTCTAGTATCGAGGCTGAATATAGATCTATGGCTCTGGCCATATGTGAACTTATGTAGATTAAACAATTTCTTCAAGAGCTAAAATTCTGCGAGGTTAAAGAGATGACATTATACTGTGATAATCAGGCAGCCCTTTATATTGCTTCGAATCCAGTGTTTCATGAGAGAACTAAGCACATTGAAATTGATTGCCATTTTATTCGGGAAAAGTTACTGTCCAAAGAGATCAATACCAAGTTTATCAATTCCAATGACGAACCAGCTCATATTTTGACGAAGCCCTTAAGAGGACCTAGGATTCAGTCTATATGTTCCAAGCTTGGTGCATATGATCTGTATGCTCTAGCTTGAGGGGGGAATATTAAAATATTAGTATTAGGTTAGGTCAGATTTGTTAGGATATGCATTATTTTCCTTTATCTTTTTTTTAATTTTCTTGTTTCCTGAGTGTTGTTTCTCCTTTTTTCTATTTTTCCTGAGTGTTGTTTCTCCTTTTTCTGTATATTTATTTGTTGTTGTGCCTAATGGAATATGCATTTACATAATTCAAATATATCTAAAATCTCAAGTTAAATAATAACAAATACTACATTTGTCCTTAAATATAAGATCATTTTTCAAAAAAAATTGTCCCTTAATATAAAACCCTCTTTTAAATTTTCATGTCATTAATTATTTTTTAACAAAAATACCTTTTATTAATGTATAGCTATAATTGGAATCAAGATAACAATAAATGAGATATACCAATTAGATCATTTATCTCTTTTATGATAATTGGATAATAAGTGGAAAAAGATTAAGTAGAGAGAATAAGTGGAAAAAGTAAAATGATAAATCCTAATCACCTCAAAGGTAAATTTGGAAAATTACAACAAATTTCAAATAAATTTAATGACTTTAACTACATTAATCAACATTCTTAATATTTATGAATTAGATTAAAAAAAGTCTTATATTAAGAGGTAAAACTAGTACAACTTTTCCTTTCACAATTATATAAAATTTATATTAATTATGTTTTTGGTCATTGAAAAGTTGTCTAATTTTATCATTAGTCCTATATTTTTTTGTTTGGCATTAGTTATTCAAAAGATTTAAATGTTTGTCATTAGTCCTTGTCATTATTGTTTTTTTGTTAACTAATGACGTGACAATAATGACATGGCAATAATGACTTGGTAATGATGACTTGGCATTTTGTTTGTCACATCATCAGTTAACAAAAAACATTAATGACGGTGACCTATGACAAACACTTAAATTTTTTCAAGGACTAATACAGAATAAAAAAAACTTCTATAGAGACTAATGACAAAATCAAACAACTTTTCAATGACCAAAAATATATTTAAGCCTAAATTTTTTAACCTCGTTATAAGATTACAAAATAAAAGATTCCATTTTATAACCCATCAAAAGAAACCATCCACGTTTTGGGTTTGGCTCCTCTATGTCTAGCGTGGGCCTAGTTCCATCCATGCCTCCCAATAAAAACACATCTTATGCATGTGATCTTTCTCCTACATGTGAATCATTATTTTCCTTGTTTGGAACATGCATTCCTTTGTTACACCTCATAATTATCCCATGTGATATGGCCCCACACCGACACAGATGATGCAACATCATATTAGTCCTCAAAAAGCAAAGGCGCTCCACGGAAAACACCCAATGATACTGGTCGCATCCCAGTATGATCCTGAACATGACCAAAGTCCTTGAGGATCGGTGCCATGGCGAATCAGATGGATATGTTAGGGGCCACTAGTAACTGACCTACAGAGAGTGTTAGGAATATCTACAGAGGTGTCAGCTTTTCCCATAATTTACAGACCCATACTGACACATTGTTATATAGGACTCTACTACTCAACTCTATAAATATTTCTCATTTATGACCCACCAAGGTATATAACTATGTCTAACTAACACTTAAGCTTTGATATTAAGTATTCGAACTAACTTGAGTGTCAAAGTGTCTTTGTAGGTGACACCATCTTTCACTCACAAATGCAATATACTAGTGTGATAACTGAAGAGCGGACATCAAAACTTATGACTCCCCATTGGATCAGGAGATATAATATTGGATCTCTAATTGATCGATGTAATATAAGAAAGAGTCGATATTGGTACTGACACAAGTTACGCTATCTCTATACCACGTAGTTCACCATGCATAAATAACTAACTTCCTCCAAACCTTTATTAACAATCACATATAATCCTCTTTTCACCTCCTCCCACGTTTACAGCACCCATATCTCAATTATGCTAATTGTGATTTTAAGTTGAAGCTACTTGTCTTTAATGAATAGCTTTTATTTAAAATCATTAGTAATATTTATCATCTGATAACATAATCTTCCATGAAAAATTTAACTTTTAATTTCTTAATTAATGTTCTTGAAACACAAATGTCTTCTTAACACTTAATTGATGTCCATGGCTAGACATGGTTTTAAAATCCATCGGCTCAACGAATTTACAAATTATCTTAAATAGTAGCTTTTTGCACTTTGTTGGATCCTTGTGCCAAACAAGAAAAAAAGTATACAATAGTTTTGTTGAACGGAGTTACAAACATTGGTTGACTATATATTTCGGTGCATAGTAAAGCTAAATAGCAAGCAAAACCATTATCTTTATTCTTAAATTTTACAAGTGAAGCAATAGAGGAAGAATTTTTTAGAACGAATGAGGAGGCAAAAATAAGGGAGGCACTATAAAAAGGCCTGAGATAGAGGAAGACATCATTGAAAGACTCCTTCAATTTAGAGGCTGGAAAAGTTTCATTACCCTAAGATCATTCCTCTAAGATTAATTATTTACACAACCTTTTTGTTATCTTTTTTATCTTTAAGGGTAGAGATGGTTGTTCATTCTAAGGTAGGAGATATCTCTAGATCAAAAAACACTTACAAAAATACACACACATATCTACCTCATTCTAATGTAATGGTTAAGAAATTAAAAATAGAAAGTTTGTTGCAATATGTATAACCATTGTATTCATGTAATCCTAAGTTGAGTTATAATAATTTCTCAATGATGATCATTAAAAGTTGGGATGGAAGACTACTTTGTTTTTAGCATTTCAAAGCATAGACATTGTTTATGGTGATATTTGAACATCTCCACTTTACATATTTTCAAGCATTTTCGTTGATGGTATAATTTAGTTACTAACAAATAATTAACATATTTAAGTTTAAAATAAGGGATAAAAATAAAATATTCAATTTAAAAAAAATGTGAAAGAAAAATATTATAAAACTAAAAAAAAAATAGAACATTATTTTATAGAAACCACAAATATATTTAAACCTAAAAAATATATGATTTAAAATAATAATTTATATTTTTTAAAAATGAATTCAAATATTTTTGAAAAACTTCAATTTATCCTTAAATAATTGAGTTTATCTTAAAAAACATAAATTATTAAAGCATAAATTGGAGTTTTTAAAACTATTAAAGCATAAATCCAATTTATGATTTAAAATAATAATTTATATTTTTAATAGAAAATTAATTATTTAAGCATAAATAGAAGTTCTTAAAAATATTTGAATTCATCTTAAAAAAATAAAAATTATTGTTTTAAATAATATTTTATTTTAGACTTAAATATATTTTTCCTATAAAATAATGATTTATTGTTTTGATCTTTATAATATTTTTCTTTCACATTTTCTTAAATTGAATGTTTTTGTTTTACTTTCACATTTTCTTAAATTAAATTTGTTAATTATCGATACAAGTAACTAAATTACACATTAGCCTACCATTAGCGAAAATGCTTGAAATCGCGTTAAGTGGAGATGTTCCAATATCACTGTAGAAAATGCATGCACTTTGAAATGTTAAGAATAGAGTAGTCTTTCATTCCAATTGTTAATGATCATCATTAAGAAATTGTTACAACTGAATTGGGGATTACATTAATATAATGGTTGTGCATATTAAAACAAACTTTCTATTTTTAGTTTCTTAACTATTTCACTAGAATGAGGTAGATATATATATATATATATATATATATATATATATAAGTGATCTTTAATCTAAAGATATCTCCTAACTTAAAATGAACAACCATCTTTATCTCTAATGACAAAAAAAATTAACAAAAGGGTTGTGAAAATAATTAACCTTAGATGAATGATTTGAGTAATGAAAACTTTTTCAACCTCCAACTGAGGGAGTTTGCCAATGATGTCTTCACCTATCTCATGCTTTTTTTGTAGTGCCTCCTTTATCTTTGCCTCCTCCTCCATTCTCAAGAATTCTTCTTCTATTGCTTTACTTGTAAACTTTAAGAATAAAGATGATGGTTTCCATTGCTATTTAGCTTTACTATGCATTGGAATTTATAGGCAATCAATATTTGTAACTCCGTTCAACAAAACTATTTAATACTTTCTTTCTTGTTTGGCACAAGGATCCAACAAAGTTCAAAAAGCTTGGCATACTACTTGAGATGATTTGTAACTCTGTTGAGTCGATGAGTTTTAAAAGCGCGTCTAGCCATGGACATCAATTAAGCGCTAAGAAGACATTTGTGTTTCAAGGACATTAATTAAGGAATTAAAAGTTAAATTTTTCATGGAAGATTATGTCATCAGATGATAAACATTACTAATGACTTTGAATGAAAAATTACTTATTAAAGAAAGGTAGCTTCTACTTAAAATCATAACGAGCATAATTGAGATATGGGTGTTGTAAATGTGGGAATTAGTTAGGAGGTAAATAGAGGATTATGCGTGATTGTTAATAAAGGTTTGGATGAAATTAGTTAGTTATTTATGCATGAGACAATTGTGAGGTGCAATAAAGGAATGCATATTCCAAATGAAGAAAATAGTGATTCACGTGTAGGACAAGAATCACATGCATAAAATGTGTTATTATCGAGAGACATGAATGAGACTCTGTCAGCATTAGACAGCCGAACCTAAAATGTAATGATTTGTTTTGGTGGGTTTTAAAATAAAAGCTTTTATGATTGGATAATGTGGTTATTAAAAAAACATAATTATAAAAATAAAAATGTTTAATAATTAATGTTGGTTATTCTAACCAGATATTTAAATATCGATTGAGTCAAAGAGCTCCATTCTACCTAAAGAACGGTAAACTAAACATGCGGTGACTTATTAAGAGTGATCTATGTAAATCATTTGACAAAAGGACATTATATAACGAGGCATGAAAGTCGAATATAATTATTTATAAATCTAAGAGCAAATCTAATGATTTCGAAATTGAATACACCAAATGATATTTGTTTTCCAAAATTTAGAAAGCAAATACATGTTTAATCCTACTATTACTGTGCCCCTCCTAATACACTGTGCCTCTAATGCATTGATGCTGACTGCTGAGTGAGTTGAGAGTGAAAGATAACGATAGCCGATCGGAAATTCCACTCACATAACGCCATCTTACAATTGTTTTGTGACACAAACACAAGGCCAAGTCAGAAAGAGAGACACTAACATCATGCCTTGGCCACTACCACTATAACCTTTCTCTGTACAAAAATCCACCATTGCTGAGACCACACTCTGGTTGGTTTTATTAAAACAACTGATTCTTTTCTCCTGAACCAACATACCAAAAATAAAAAAGTTATAACAACAAACAATAAATAAATAAAATTAAAACCACCACTTCTCAAGCACACGCGTCTTTATAAGAACCCACCAACCGGTTATGCCCACCACGAACCGTTCTCTCTCTTGTCTTGTGTCCTTAATTTGCTTCTCTCTTTCTCTGCAACTTCATGCCAATTTTTTGGGGTTCATTATGCAAGACTGAACTAGTGGGGAAATAAAGAGTACAGTGAAAAAGATAACCCCACTTGTGAAAAAGGGTGTGAGGAGAAAAAAAGAGAGGGGCTTTATGTATTATCATCACCGTTTCTTTTGATCTTTTCTTTGTTTGAAAATTTTCCTTTTTTTCGTTTTCGGTGCTGAAATGGGATTATTATAGGGACGTGTTAGTTTCGGTTTTTTTACACTGGTGGGGTTTTTTTTTGGCCTTTTTCACTTGTTAGGCACTTAATAATTTGTTGGGGTGAAACGTGAAATGGGAGTCCAAGACACAGGTGTTAATAAAATTTGAAAGAAAGAAATAAAGGTAGCCAAAAGAAGGAACAAAAATACAAACTCTTCTTTTGTTCTGCTGTCTGATGATGCATGCACGTCTGGTCCTTTGATCATGACCATTGAGGGTCTCTTTGCATGTCGTTTTTTAACCCCTTCGTGATTCTATTCTCAGAAACAGAAGAAGGGAGGGCGAGAAAGCCGGGGAAAAAGTGACCGTTCTTTCTTTTCTTTTCTTTTTTCTCTTTTAAAAAGTCATATTTTTTATATTTGTTTCTCCAATTTGCTCAGTGGTTTAGAAATGGAGGTCACAGGGGTTTAAAGATCAGAAAAGAGATTGAAGGGGGGAGAGAGAGAGAGAGAGAGAGAGAGAGAGAGAGAGAGAGAGAGAGGTTGCTATAATTCTATTCATGGAAATGTGTTTGCAATTTCTGGTTTCTGGCTTTTCTTTAGAATGGTGGATTTGACTGCAATTTTCCATTTCCTTTCAAACCTTGTTGTACAACTTCAACCGTTCAAAATTTTCTACTCTCTATAATAAGACCTCAACACTAAAAGCTTCACCCTTCAAGTTGGTTTTTTTAATATTGCCTCCTTAAACTCATGGCAGTGTCTATGTGACAACCTTGTCCTTTCAGGTGATTCCTATAATCTTTCTGTCACACTTTCACACACACAAGTAAACAATTTTATAGGCACAACTTAACAAGGTTCTAAATTTCTGGGATATTCCGTGTCTTGGTTTCACAGTGGGAAACAGAAAAAAAAAAAAGCAAGCTATGCTGAGTAAGAGATTCAAGAGAAAGAGTTTGTGACAAGGTTCTAAATGGCAGATTCTGGATCCTCAACAACATCATCTCAAGCAGAAAAGTACAAGAAACCCATGTCATCTTTCTTTAGTTCACCGAGGTTGTTCACCAATTTGACACCAAAAGGTTTCCATGAAACAGAAACCATGATGAGCCCTACCTCCATACTCGACAGCAAGCCTTTCTCTGGCTTCAAGAACCCTTTTTGGACCGAAACAAACAGCCCCAGAACCCCAGGGAGTGAACACAAGCGTCCCTGGGATAAATTGGAACCCAAAGGTGTTGGTCTTGGCCTTGTTGATGCTCTTGTTGAAGATGAAAAACAAGGTGAAGTGAGTTCAAAACCAGATAGCAGAACGGTTCTGTTTGGATCGCAGCTTAAGATTCAGGTTCCTCCCTTGTTGTCACCATCTGAATCACCCAAATTCGTAGCTGATTTTGGCATCAAGGTGAGAAATTCTCAAGTGGGTTCTTCCTCTGGGAGCTTGTCACTATCACCTGTGGGAAAATCTGCATCCGGGGGTGCCGATGAAACCTCGAATTCTCATCGAGTGTTCTTCACAGGGTGTCTCTCTGCAAGCGAAATTGAACTCTCTGAGGACTACACGCGCGTGATTTCACATGGGCCCAATCCAAGAACCACTCACATATTTGATAACTGCATTATTGAGAGTCGTTGCTTTGATGTTGAGTGCTCTGCTTCTTCTACTAAGGAAAATGGGTCTTTTCTTGATCATAACAGATATCCCTCTCACAGCTTTCTGAGCGTTTGTTTTCACTGCAAAAAGAATCTTGGCCACGGTGAAGACATCTACATGTACAGGTAATATTTTAGTTATTCTTTATTCTCGTTTGGATGAATAGATAAATCGAAGTTGAAATTAAATTAGTGGAAAAAAATTTGATAGTGTTCTTGGTTTTCGATTGGTTTTACATTAACCTGATTTTATAAATTTGATGTAAAATTGGTTTTTTAGATGTATAACTACGAGGAGTAATTTCAAGTAAAATTATTTTTCTTGCAGTAAAATTAATTCTGACAAAATTTACAAATGCAATTGAGCGGGATTTTAGCACATAAAAAATGGATTTTAATTTGTTTGATCATGAAACCAAAGTACCAAACATACTTGTCGAGTTCTGGTTTTTTTGGAGATGCGAATTTGATTTGCATGTGAAACTTATTTAATCTCTGATCATTAAAGGGTACAGCTTTAATATATTTCTTCAGGAAATTTAATTTGATGTCATAATTTCATTTTGTCTTCTTCGTATCTCTGGTTATTTGTCCCTATTTCTCAATGGTTAATAACCATTCCCACCCCTCTTCCCAAGACAACAAAAATTGGGGTATTGTGAATTAAGTATTTTATATCATGTTTAGATATGAGTTGAGTTTGGATTGAAGCAAGTTATTAAGTGTTTGAATTGTATATATATAAAAAATTATTAGGAGAATAATAAAAGATTTAGTGACTTTCCTTAGATTCAGTCAAGTTTGGATGGAGCAGAGGGAAAGTTACTAAGAAATAAGAATAACTTTTATTTAGTAACTTTTACATTTAAAAAGTGTTTCTATCCATTTTCAATAACAATCCGGTGGCATACTCAAAGAAATAAACTCTACTAGTATTTGATTTCCATTTTAGTTAGAAGACGAATGGATGTTTTGTGATTCTTCAATTTCATTAAACGATGTAACAAAAAAATTGTATTTGACGATGTCTATTAATTTTGTGTCTTTCTTCACACCTATTTAACCTTATCTTTTTTCTATATCTATCTTTCATTTCAGTCACTTGCTATATCTATTACAATTGTTCACTTGTGTCACTTATCTCTATTCAAGTTTCTAAGAATTTATTAATAACTTTTTGATTAAGTTGATGATGTTGAATCTAGTTATTGCATGATGTTATGGTGTAGGGGTGAGAGGGCATTTTGCAGCCATGAATGCCGTTACGAGGGGATGATGTTGGAGGAAGGGATGAACAAATTGGAAGCCAAAGATGTTTATGGACTTTGATTAGTCTGGTATTGTTCATCCAAAATCACTGGATCTTGGTCCTAAGGGCTTTTATTAGAATAACACCCTCTTCATTTTCATTTTTCTAGTTATAAATTTCTAGGACACCAAATAGTCCTTGGAAATCCTGGATTTTGCTATTTGTGCTTCTCACCCTCTGTGAGATAGCTGTGTAGAAGATAGAGAGGAATTGAAACGATGTGATACACAGTAGAGTTGATTTTCTTTGAAAATGATGAATTGGGTTGGCCACAATTTTTGTCTTCTCATTGATGGTATTGGTACTGGTATATGAGCATGACTCTTATATTATATCTTTGTTTATTAGTTACATATAAAGTATTCCACAGTAATATCTAAGCATGATTTATTTTGAAATGTTCTTTTCAGAAATAAGAAAATAAGGAAAGATAAAAATCTCAAAAACTGAATAAATAAAAAAGGGACTAAAAATTAATTTTAAATTGTGGATATAATTAAAATATGTTTTCAAACAAATTATACAAATTTACATTAAAATGTATGTTATAATAAAAAAAATGACTTTTGATGCTTGTTAAATGAGCAGAAATTTGATACTGTGGGGTACACATGTGATATATTTTAATTTTTTCACTGGAAATTGAAGTTGTATCAAAGGATCTATAACAATTCTTATATTTCTTAACCAATCGAATTAGCCTCTTGACACAGTAAGATATATTTATTGTCATTCTAAAGAAAAAATTATACTACTTCCAATAAAAATTTAGTCAAAATATTTTTATTATCAATATGAAAGATGTATTCATTACTGCTTTTTTATTGATCAAAGGGAAAATATTCTTTTGGTCCCTAATATTTTCTTTTATTATTTATTGATTTTTTAATATATTTTTTTATTACAAGCTCAAAAACATAACATAAAAAACTAATCAGGAAGCTTGGAATACAAATACCTCAACCATCATCTCTAAGGAAGCAACCCAGAGAGAGAGAGTGAATAAAACAAGGAATACGGTCAACAAGTGACCTAAGTTTTTAAGAGTGTTTATCATCCGATACATAAGTAAATAAAATTGCTTAACCAATTTAAAATAATAAAAAAAATTATCAAATCAAAATCATAAAAAATCACTTTATGTGTATGATTCAAATTAAATTTTAGATTTACCTATAAAAATTAAATTAAACTTAACCGAATCACAAATTATTACTCATTTATATTATCTTACTAAATTACATATATGACTTAAACTTAAATGAGACTTAAAAACCTTCAAGCATTGATTTTTGATTTTTTATTATACTAAATTATTTTTCTAAAGTGGTAATTTTTTGTAGTTATTTTTTATTTTATTAAGTTGAAATTATATGTTTTATACTTGATTTTTCAATATATATATATATATATATATATATATATATATACACACACTATAAAACTGAACAAATTGATTCAAACCGAACTGTATTTAATCGAATTAAATATCATTATACATTCTAACTGAAACAAACTAAATTATAACCTAATAATGTAACATCCCTAATATTTTAGAAAAGTTTTAATTGGCGAAAAATATTAATAATTGCCCAACCGGATTTATTAAGACTTTGGGAATTATTATTATTATTAAAAATGTGATTATAAATAATTAAATATTGTGGAAATAAATAAATTTATTTGATTAATTAATTATAAAAGGTTAAATGATGCATAATTAAAAGAAGGTAAAATTTGAAGTTACAATGGGGTAAAAAGGTGAGGGGTGAAAGTTAAAAGTAAAAATTTTAATTAAAAATTTTAAAAGAAAATGTAATTGAAATAGGAAATGACCAAATTGCCCTTGGGTATTAAAATCTTAATTTCATCTTCTTCTTCTTCCTCACTTTTACGCGTGCACATCTTCTTCTTCTCCTCAAGCTGGCCGTGACTTGCATGCCTTGAGGGGAGGTCGATTTTGCGTCGAAACTTCGAGATAACTACGTTTTTGAGATCGTGGCTTCGAGGTGAGTCCAATGAACCCTTTAAATTAAGCTTCCGCACCTCTTTCATTTTCTCCGCTAAACCAAATGGTCGTGCATGGAGGAGTGAGCTTTCGTTTCCTACTCCTCTAGTGCGTAGAAGCTTGAAAATGGTTTTTAAAGTAATAAGAGTTGTTTAACGTTGACGGGTTTTGCGTTTTGACCTCCGTAGGTAACGAAACAGTCGTCGGAGGATCGAACGGTGAAGTGAGTGTTGATTTCGGACGTAGGACGTTGGACATAGCGTCAAGAGAACGCCAATCTCATCAAGAACGAGTCGTCGGAGCTCAGAATCGAGGTAAGGGGGTGTTCAGGTTATAATTAATTAGAATAAGTAAATATAATTGAATTGAATCATTGAATTAAATATGGAACTAATGAGAATATACAAGAAGTGATAATTGTATGTGTACGAATGGAAATTACGTGTGGTTGGAGATGATTATGAGGATAATGTGATTTGAATTGTGACGAGTTGATGAGTATAGTGGCAATGTGATGACAGGCTTGACAAGTAGGTCGTCCAATTGATGAGTATGTGTTTTGTTGCTGGCCACTTGCAATATGATATGAGAAATATAAATATACATGTGTGATTATGTGGTGTAGGACGGCCGACGGTATGTACAGCCCCTCGTTTCTGGCTCCCGTGGTGTTTATGCCCAGTTGAGCTACCCAGTGGTCAAGTAGGTCCCCGTGGTTGAGGTGGAGAGTCAAGTAGGACTCAGTGGACCAAGCAGGGTTCACGGGGTGTCAAGTAGGACCCCCGGCTGAAGGCCGATCCTTTTAGTATCCGGATACTAGGCGTCTAATTGATATGAGAGTCAGTTGTATTATTAGATGTATTGTTAACATTGTGTGACGATATGAATGTGTTTCATGATAATTGTTCATTGTGATTGGCAAATTGGAGATAAAGAATTGAAATTGAATTCTTGATTGGTAAATGGAAATTGAGGACAAGAGGTAAGATGAATGGTACAAACTAAAACTAGTAAATATGTACCTTGTTATTAAATTGTTATTCTACATTAATTATGATACCAAGCACTCACCCTTGCTGTTGTTTTCTTTAATTTAGTAGCCAGTGACAGGGAAGAGGTTGAAGCCCCGGAGGTGCGCCAAGCGGAGAATTGATGCCAAGGAATACAGGGAATTATGAATTGAATGATGTGTGTATTATGCTCATATATTATCTATGTGTGTTGAACCAATCTAGATGTGATCAATGTAGTTATGAAAGTGTGTAATCAATTATGGATAAAAATCTGTATGTTGGTTGATGAGGATAGGAGTTTATGTCAATGAAATGGTGTGGTAGTGATATTGATATGAGTAGTGTGAATTTCATGATTTGATGCATATTGGCATGAAGCCAATAGTAAGTATGAATAATAAATTGCTACAGACAGGTTTTGTTTATGACTAGGAAACATGAATGATGTAGATGATATGTGAATGGCCTAGTGCATTGATGATTGATGTACATTTAGTGGAATGGAATTAGAAGTGAAGTGCATTGCATTATGAGAATGTAGGTGATTGAGCAGAGTGGGCTGAATGGTGTATATAAGTGTTAGGAAAGTTAACTGTGTAAATGTACTAAGCTTCTACGCATAAGCTGCATAATTCGCTTGAGCGAACTGGACTATCGCTCAAGCGACAGGGTTCTGTAGCCACTGGAGTAGTTTCGCTTGAGCGAGAGATAGAGGAAATGGCCACTGTGTCATATTCGCCCAAGCGAAAAGGATTCCCGCTTAAGCGAGTGGTGTTCGCTGTAACAGGGGGAGGCTACTGGATGTTGTTAGCCTGAGCGTATTGAATTTCGCTCGAGCGGGAACCAGGGGAATTGACTTCATGTCTAATTCGCCCAAGCGAATAAAATTCGCCCAAGCGAATGAGTTGAAATTAGGTACTGGAGTAATCTCGCTTGAGCGAATGTGACTCGCCCAAGCGAAGAAAGGGAGTGTAGGCACTGGAGTGTTTTCGCTGGAGCGGGTTGGTTATTTAAACCTTCCACTCAAGCGAGTTGAGTTATTAAGGTCTCTGGATCAGTTTCGCCCGAGCAAGACAATCTCGCCCAAGCGAACTAGATACTGGAAGCATAAGGGATTTCGCTCAAGCGTGACCATGGCTCGCCTGGGAATGGGATATGAACCTCGCTCAAGCGAGTGGGCTCTTCGCTCAAGCGAAAGCTCATAATCTCGCTTAAGCGAGTTGGGGCCTCGCTCAAGCGAGAGGCCCCTGATTCTTTTTTTTTTCTTCTTTTGTTCCATTTAATAAATTTCTTTTTCTCATTTTAATTATTTGATTTAACTATGGCTGTTTATTATTTTAAACATGTTTAGTGAAAAATAAATATTATTTTGGATTAGGACTTAATTATTATTATTATTGATCGCGAAAAATTTATTATGAAATTTACTTGAATGAATAAAAATAAATGTAAATTGACCTAGGATGTCACAGATATGATCATTGATATTTTATCTAGAAACCAAACACCTTAGTAATTAACACATTTGTTCCCTTCCTTATATATGTGCTTTATGTTTACACATTGGTCCAATTCAAGGGGTGAATTCTATGGTGGGCTTCATCCACTTATAACCACAATAGACTCATATAAAATGACATGCTATAATAGTTAACTTATTTTTTTATATTGAGAAAATATATTTATATCCTTCTTAGAATATATAAAAAAATTAATTTAAACATGTTTAAACTAATCTTAACTAATTTATTAAAAAAACTAAGTCCTAACCTTGTTTCTTCTTCTTCTCATTACTTCATCACCATCACTTACCGCTGCACACCGCTGCCTCGTCGAACAATTTTTGGTTGCCATCGTCCATCACCAAATATGTCATGAAATACGAATTTTGAGACCTATTATTCAGCTTCAATCCATTCTTATCCTCATTTTTTTAATTTAAGGTCTCTTTCAAAAGTGGATTTCAACATCATTGTCAAATGCCACATCAAACCCTTCATTTTCTCGAAGAAATATGACACCAAGAAACTTTCCTCCAATACCCACCTCTTTTGGAACCTCTCCCAAGCCAAGTTTGGTTTTGGCCTTGAACCTCACTTTGCTTCTTATGTGGCCCTTATCATCGACAATGTGATGACCCTCCTCGTTGGACACTCCCCAAAGAAGCGTACTCCAAGTCCAAGGCTCACGAGCCCAAGAAGGCCCTATTCTTTATCTTGGAAAAGGAACATAAGAGCGAGATTCATAGGGGAAATAAGAGAGATTCATATTGATTATGGCTACAAGGTTTTACAGATTAAGAGGTTGAAATGGAAGTTTAGGGAGAACGAGAGAACGAAAGTTAATGGGTTCCTGCGTGTAACGCCCCGAAACGTTGATTAAAATTTTCGAGTAAATTTTTCGCTTTTTCGAAAGATCATTTTAAAATTCATCAATTTAATTCAGAGTTGATGTAATAGTTGATAACAGCGGAAAAATTATCATACATGCTAGTCGTGAATAATTAAATTCAAGAAAATACTTAAATAGTGAAAACGATTTAGAACATAATAGTACATGACATATTATATTTATTACAACCCATAAAATCAAAGTTTAGGTAATAATTCAAATAGACATCCATCATGGCATCACTCTGCATTCTGCGTGTCATTCACTGTAAAAATTAATGTAAGAGTGAGACAGAATATAGAATAAATATAAAATAGATAAAATTGCACAAACACAATCAACAATTCATAATGATATGATGAATATGCCAAACAAGTCCATTAATAGATCTTTAATTAGTCAAATGATGTCATGCTGGATCCATTTGGTCTTGGTGGGAATACTACAGTAAAAGTCTCATAGAGACACAAATAGGGCTTTAGCATATACCATGAATCCCTATACTTCATGACGCTTAAGTACCGAAGTACACAATATCATAAGTAGAACTTTTGCATAAACCATGAATCCCTACACTCCATGGCACACAACAAAATAGGGCTTAACTCATCATAGAGTAACCCCCCACCAGGGTAGGCAATCATGAAACCCCTAAATTCCATGGTGCGTCCGAATGCTTATGATGCATGAATGCCTTTAATTCTTTTAACATATCATGATCTCCACATTTCCAAAACTTCTTGGATAATACAAGTCCTCAAGGGACACAATACACATAATAATTCACAACATCATGGATTTACTGTTTCAACCACATATGTCAATAAACACAAGGCATTCATGTACATATATATTAATTATGTCATTCATAATTATTCACCATCACAATATACAAACTGTGTGATACTCAACAGCATTTATAATAATTCATAATCACTCAAGAATTTAATAATTAATCTTTATCCATAGAGAAAATATCATTTTCTTTCAAAATAGCCTTTTAAAGTGACTTTCAGCATCCCCAACAGCAACATACATTAGCAAAACAGTCATAACATGGGCAAATCAACTCCTTTTTAGATGATTCAACTTTCTATAGCTCAATAATACAATTATCTACAACTTTCATGAAGAACACAGTTTCAGATTCTAATCAAAAATACTACTTATTCACAAAATACCATACTGCCTCATGATAAGTTTTCCAAAATGTACACAGATTAGTATTTAGAACGTATCTGGAGTTACAAACATGATTTTGACATGAAACCAATTCTAAATTATTTTTAACACACATATCTACAATTTTCATGAAGACACCAACCCCTAATTCTCACCACAATCTTCCCAGTTTTAAAAACAAATTCGGATTTCAAAATTTCAAAATTTCAGAATTTCAGCTTGCACATACTTCAGTAATTTGAGCATAACTTGAGCTACAAAAATTATTTTGATGTGAAACCACTTTCTAAAAATTCACAACTTAATTATCTACAACTTTTATGAAGACATCCAAGGCTGATTATGCATGTATAATTCCCAGCATATCAAATTATGCACAAACCATGGAACAAATCTTTCACTCGAACATGCAGTAGTAATTTGGCTATAACTTTTGCTATACATACTCAAATTAATTGAATCAGGTCTCATAATTTAGATAACAAAAAGATCCACAACTTTCATGAACAAGTCAAAGACAAATTCATACGTTTTCAGTTTCAAAATTAAGCCATAAGATACGAAATTAAAACTGGAATCCCAGAACAGCATACAACTCTACCCATTTCATAGTTATTCACAACCCTCTCCCCTCTTACTTGGTTTGTCGATTGAAATGGCTCCTTACAGTCCCCAAAGTTGTTCGAATTGAAGGAGAATCCGTTCACAAGTTTTTTTTTTCCATCTGCCTTAGTAAATGGGGCTGATTTAATAATGCCAGACAAATGGGGAACATTAGCTGGAAGATTAGGTGGGATAATGGAGCCTTTTGACTCCTTTCACAGTCAGTTTTGCATTGGTTGGAATAAAATATACAAAGGTATTATAATGGATGTAACTTTCCCCTGTGATTGGTTCGTTGTGCCACTCATTTTTGGATTCATGTGATTAAGTGGGCTGATCACTAGCTGAAGTGGAAATAAAAAGGTATTCACTGTTGAAGGATTTGTAGAGGTCGGTATAGCGTGAGGGTGGTATAGAGTGTGAAAGGCGGTGTTGAGTGACGACGGTGTTGAGTGACGGGCGGTGTTGTGTGAAGGGCGGTGTTGTGTGAAGGGCGGTGTTGAGTGTATCTTAAGAGATGTCCATGCTCTAAAAGATGTTCACGTTACTCCGCCAAGGCATTTGACCCCGTCAATGCTTATGACTCCGCCAAAACATGTGACCCCGCCTAAATTTACTACTCCGCCAAGGCATTTGACCTCGTCAATGCTTATGACTCCGCCAAAACGTGTGACCCCGCCTAAATTTACTACTCCGCCAAGGCATTTGACCTCGTCAATGCTTATGACTCCGCCAAAACGTGTGACCCCGCCTAAATTTACTACTTCGCCAAGGCATGAGACCCCAGTTTTGTAGGAAAACTGTACCCTTCCTAGTCTGTAATCTTCTGTTCTCTGGACGGACTCAGTCCGGTCTTTAATACCGGTATAATTTATCCGGTGTGAACATCAGTTCTAAGGATGAACCTTCCTTGAAACTAACCGGTGTTCATTAATAACAAAGCATTAATCCGGTCTCATGGTCATGCAACCCATAGTTGATTTAGTAAAACGTTGATCCGGTCTGCTTCACATAAGCTGTCCTCCCTACATCGGTCTTCCGATGTGATGTGGCATTAGTTGACATCCGATCTTCTTCTTTGAAGTCTTGAAGTCGTCCTAACTTTGGAGGTCAGAACGGATCAGAAGTGTTCCTTCCGATCTCACTCAGCTGACTCCTCTTCCTTCATCCTTTCACTCGGAATTTGAGTCTTAATTATAAGGATCTATGAAATTTCTAAAATTACACCCAAAAATGAAATTTTTGAAGCATTAAGAGTCATCCATAGAATGTTTTATTCATTGATTAACACTTACAGACCTTCCATACTTCATAAATCACATAATTGAACTGTTATTAAAGCAGGATGTTACATTTCTCCCACCCTAATAAAAATTTCATCCCCGAAATTTAACTTAACGCGCTCCTCAGTGAAACAATCCTGGATACTGTGTCCTCATAGCATCTTCACGCTCCCAAGTCAGAGTTACATCAGTTCCTTGTTTCCATGCAACTTTTACCAGTGGTACATTCTTGTTCCTCAAGCGTTTATTCGATCTTTCTAGGATCTGTGTAGGTTCTGTAGCGATAGTTAGATTTTCCCTAACTTCCACATCATCAGCAGTAATCACATGAGTGGGGTCTCGCATATACTTTCTCAGCTGTGACACATGAAACACATTGTGCAGATTTACCAGGTGAGGAGGAAGTGCAATCTGATATGCCACTGTACCAACCCTCTTTAGGATCTCATATGGTCCAATGAACCTCAGACTCAATTTCTTACTCTTCAAGGCTCGGCCAATCCCTTTGTGAGGTGAAACCTTCAAAAATACATGCTCACCGACTTGGAATTCAAGTAGTTTCCTCCTCTTATCATAATACTGCTTCTGTTTGTCTTGAGATGCCTTCATCTTTTCTCTGATCATTTCTATCTGTTCAGTAGTCTGCTGCACAATTTCAGGTCCTAACGCCAAACTTTCACCAGTTTCTAACCAACAAAGTGGCGTTCGACACTTCCTACCATACAATGCTTCGAATGGAGCCATACCAATACTGCTGTGGTAGCTATTATTATACGTGAATTCAATCAATGGAAGAAACTGCTCCCAACTACCACCATGTTCAATCACACAAGATCGCAGTAAGTCTTCTAAACTTTGTATGGTACGCTCTGACTGCCCATCTGTTTGGGATGATAAGCTGAACTCAATCGAAGCTTCGAACCCAATTCCCGATGCAAGCTTCCCCAGAATCGGGAAGTGAATCTTGGATCTCTATCTGACACAATACTAGATGGTACACCATGTAGTCTTATGATCTCCTTCACATATAATTGTGCCAATTTTTGTAAAGAGTTCTTCATATTCATTGGGAGGAAGTGAGCAGACTTTGTCAATCTGTCTACAATAACCCAGATTGCATCATTCCCTGAACGTGTTCTTGGTAACCCTGACACAAAGTCCATTGAGATGTCATCCCATTTCCAGACAGGAATCTCTAATGGTTGCAGTTCACCAGATGGCTTCTGGTGTTCTACCTTGGCTTTTTGACACACCAGACATGAAGATACATATTCAACTATCTCTTTCTTCATCCTTGGCCACCAAAAGCTTTTCCTCAGATCTTGATACATCTTAGTTGATCCAGGATGAATGCTCAACATACTTTTATGCGCCTCTTCTAGAATCGTCCTTCTTAGATCAACATCATCTGGTACACAAATTCTATTCCTGATCCTCCAAATTCCATCTGATCCTTCTTGTAGTCCCATATCTTTGCCATTCACCTGTAATTCTCTCAACTCTTGTAATGGCAAATCTTCTTTCTGTCTTTCACCTAACAGTTTCAGGAAATCATTGGTTATTTTCAAAGTCCCCAAGGTCATACTCCTTGAAGATTTCATCTCTACACCCAAGTTCATGTCTCTGAACTGTTCTATCATCTCCATTTCTTTTATCATCAAAGATGCCATATGAATGGACTTTCGGCTTAGTGCATCTGCCACCACATTTGCTTTTCCTGGATGGTACTTCAAATCAAAATCATAATCTTTAAGAAACTCTATCCACCTTCGCTGCCTTATGTTCAATTCTTTTTGATCGAACAAATACTTCAAGCTTTTGTGGTCACTGAACACTTCAAACCTGACTCTATACAAATGGTGTCTCCAGATTTTCAGAGCAAATACCACTGCTGCCAATTCTAGATCATGCGTTGGATAGTTCATCTCATGTGGTCTCAACTGTCTGGAAGCATAGGCAACCACCTTTCGTTGCTGCATCAAAACACATCCTAAGCCCATTTTGGAAGCATCACAATAAACTACGAAATCTTCTTGTGGATTAGGTAAGGTTAAGACTGGAGCAGATGTAAGCTTCAACTTCAGTTCTTGGAAACTTTTCTCACATTCTGGCGTCCAAGAAAAAGGTTGATTCTTCCGGGTTAGCCGAGTCATTGGTAGGGCAATTTGAGAAAACCCTTCAATGAATCTCCGATAATAACCAGCTAATCCCAGGAAACTTCGTATCCCAGTGACTGAAGTAGGTCTCTCCCAGTTTACCACAGCTTCTATTTTAGAAGGATCCACCGACACTCCTTCGTTTGAGATTACATGACCTAGGAATTTTACCTCTTTCAACCAGAATTCACATTTTGATAACTTTGCATACAACTGTTTCTCCTTCAAAATCTGCAATACCACTCGAAGATGCTTTTCATGTTCCTCTGCAATTTTTGAATAGATCAGAATATCGTCAATGAAAATGATGACAAATTGATCCAAGTAGGGATGAAATACTCGATTCATGTAATCCATGAATACGGCTGGGGCATTGGTCACTCCGAAGGGCATCACAAGGTACTCGTAATGACCATATCGTGTTCTAAAGGCTGTCTTTGGAATATCCTCAGACTTGACACGAATCTGATGATACCCTGATCGTAGATCAATCTTGGAAAACACTGCAGCGCCTCTCAATTGATCTATCAGATCATCAATTCTGGCCAGAGGATATCTATTCTTCACTGTCAATTTGTTCAGTTGACGATAATCTACACATAACCTCATGCTTCCATCTTTCTTCTTGACGAGCAATACTGGCGCTCCCCATGGCGACACACTAGGTCTGATGAAATGCTTCTCCAGCAACTCTTCAATTTGTTTCTTCAGTTCCGCCAGTTCAATTGGTGCCATACGGTATGGAGCTTTAGACACTGGTCCTGCTCCTGGAATTAAATCAATGGAGAATTCTACCTCACGTTCTGGAGGTAAACTTGAGACATCCTCAGGAAATACTTCAGGAAATTCAGAAACAACCGGCATCTCGATTGCTTTAGGTTCACCATCTTCTTTGTAAAGAGTGAATAAAGCAAACAATTGACTTTCACCTTGTAATACATAGGTCTTGAGGTTGTCAGAATTTAGATTTTCTGATGGAAATATCACGGTCTTGTTATGACAGTCCACCAAGACTCGATTTGCCGATAACCAGTCCATCCCCAGTATCACCTCCAGATCTTTCAAAGGTAAACAAACAAGATCAAATAGAAAGTGTCTACCTTCTATGAGTATAGAACATTCGTTACACACCTTAGCAGTCCTAAGTTATGTACCGGTGGGAGTGGAAACAATCAGATCATATGTCATAGGCTTCACAGGTAATTGAAGGCGTCTAACACACTCATCAGAAATGAAAGAATGTGTAGCACCAGAATCAAATAACACAGATAGGATTGTACCATTAATGTCACACTTACTTTGTACGAGGTCATCAGCTTGGTCTGCCTCTGAACCGCTGATGGCAAAGACTCTCCCAGCTGTTTGTTGCAACCTCTGATCTGTGGACTCCCTGTTCTGTCTCAGGGGTTGGGCAGTACATGTGTCTCCTCCACGGCCTCTCTGATAATTAGAGCCTCTTGGTTCACTCATAGTGTTTCTGTTGTTGTTTTGATTGTTCTGCGGACAATTTGGACTGATGTGTCCTTTTTGATTACATCGAAAACAAGTGACCTCTTCAAGATGTCTGTTACAATCACGTACATGATGATTACCTCCACACTTAAGACATCTCATATTGTTGCGTCTATCAAAAGATGACGATGATGATGATCCTCCTCTGGAGCGATTTGGATAGAACGATCCTCTTCTTTTGAAATCAACTGACTGAGGTTTCAGTTGTCTATTAGCCCTTTCATGTGCCAGTCTGGCTTGGTGATTCTCTTCAAAAATTCCGCATTTGTTAATCAGAATAGGAAAACTCCAAATTTCTTGGTACCCTATCGCTTCTTTGATTTCCAGATTCAGTCCGTTCTCAAATTTGATACATTTCGATTCTTCGGCACCGGCCTGTTGAAAAGGAGGGTAAAAGAGAGATAGTTCTTCAAACTTTGCAGCATATTCTCCAACGGACATCGAGCCTTGTTTCAACTCCATAAATTCCAGCTCCTTGCGACTTTTCACACTTGCTGGAAAATATTTCTCTAGGAAACAGTCTTTGAAGTTGGCCCAGATCAAGGGTCTGTCAGTCTCGATCATACGGATTCTAGCATGAATCCACCAGTTCTCTGCCTCTTCCACCAACATATAGGTGGCATACTCCACCTTTTCGTATTCTGTGCAGGGCAATGCTCGAAAGATGCGCTCCATTTCCTTGGCCCAAAGATATGCTCCTTCTGGATTATAACCTCCCTTGAATTGTGAAGGCTTTCTCTTCAAGAAGTGGTCTAACCCATGGAGTCCTCCAGTGCTCCTCGGTTGGTTTTGTCGTTCTATAGCTTCAGCTAAGCGGTTGAAAGCTGCTGCCATATCGTTGTTATTGTTGTTGTTGTTTCTTGCCATCCTATATTCGTAGTTTGGTTTATACCAATTCTAATATATCATATATAAATACTACATAACTATCATTATTCTACGGTTTATCAGTTAAGCAATAAATCATATAACACATTTATCATATTATCAAGAGGTAATCAAACAAATCTTTTCACAATTAATCAGTCAGGCACAAGTCACATAGTACACATTTAGCATGTTATCAAGCAAGAAATCAAACATTTTACATATTATGTCGAGAAACAGTACATGTCATAACAATTGGTCCTGAATTTTTGAAAATGCTCTGATACCAACATGTAACGCCCCGAAACGTTGATTAAAATTTTCGAGTAAATTTTTCGCTTTTTCGAAAGATCATTTTAAAATTCATCAATTTAATTCAGAGTTGATGTAATAGTTGATAACAGCGGAAAAATTATCATACATGCTAGTCGTGAATAATTAAATTCAAGAAAATACTTAAATAGTGAAAACGATTTAGAACATAATAGTACATGACATATTATATTTATTACAACCCATAAAATCAAAGTTTAGGTAATAATTCAAATAGACATCCATCATGGCATCACTCTGCATTCTGCGTGTCATTCACTGTAAAAATTAATGTAAGAGTGAGACAGAATATAGAATAAATATAAAATAGATAAAATTGCACAAACACAATCAACAATTCATAATGATATGATGAATATGCTAAACAAGTCCATTAATAGATCTTTAATTAGTCAAATGATGTCATGCTGGATCCATTTGGTCTTGGTGGGAATACTGCAGTAAAAGTCTCATAGAGACACAAATAGGGCTTTAGCATATACCATGAATCCCTATACTTCATGGCGCTTAAGTACCGAAGTACACAATATCATAAGTAGGACTTTTGCATAAACCATGAATCCCTACACTCCATGGCACACAACAAAATAGGGCTTAACTCATCATAGAGTAACCCCCCACCAGGGTAGGCAATCATGAAACCCCTAAATTCCATGGTGCGTCCGAATGCTTATGATGCATGAATGCCTTTAATTCTTTTAACATACCATGATCTCCATATTTCCAAAACTTCTTGGATAATACAAGTCTTCAAGGGACACAATACACATAATAATTCACAACATCATGGATTTACTGTTTCAACCACATATGTCAATAAACACAAGGCATTCATGTACATATATATTAATTATGTCATTCATAATTATTCACCATCACAATATACAAACTGTGTGATACTCAACAACATTTATAATAATTCATAATCACTCAAGAATTTAATAATTAATCTTTATCCATAGAGAAAATATCATTTTCTTTCAAAATAGCCTTTTAAAGTGACTTTCAGCATCCCCAACAGCAACATACATTAGCAAAACAGTCATAACATGGGCAAATCAACTCCTTTTTAGATGATTCCACTTTCTATAGCTCAATAATACAATTATCTACAACTTTCATGAAGAACATAGTTTCAGATTCTAATCAGAAATACTACTTATTCACAAAATACCATACTGCCTCATGATAAGTTTTACAAAATGTACACAGATTAGTATTTAGAATGTATCTGGAGTTACAAACGTGATTTTGACATGAAACAAATTCTAAATTATTTTTAACACACATATATACAATTTTCATGAAGACACCAACCCCTAATTCTCACCACAATCTTCCCAGTTTTAAAAACAAATTCGGATTTCAGAATTTCAAAATTTCAGAATTTCAGCTTGCACATACTTCAGTAATTTGAGCATAACTTGAGCTACAAAAATTATTTTGATGTGAAACCACTTTCTAAAAATCCAAAACTTAATTATCTACAACTTTCATGAAGACATCCAAGGCTGATTATGCATGTATAATTCCCAGCATATCAAATTATGCACAAACCATGGAACAAATCTTTCACTCGAACATGCAGTAGTAATTTGGCTATAACTTTTTCTATACATACTCAAATTAATTGAATCAGGTCTCATAATTTAGATAACAAAAAGATCCACAACTTTCATGAAGAAGTCAAAGACAAATTCATACGTTTTCAGTTTCAAAATTAAGCCACAAGATACGAAATTAAAACTGGAATCCTAGAACAGCATACAACTCTACCCATTTCATAGTTATTCACAACCCTCTCCCCTCTTACTTGGTTTGTCGATTGAAATGGCTCCTTACAGTCCCCAAAGTTGTTCGAATTGAAGGAGAATCCGTTCATAAGTTTTTTTTTTTTCCATCTGCCTTAGTAAATGGGGCTGATTTAATAATGCCAGACAAGTGGGGAACATTAGCTGGAAGATTAGGTGGGATAATGGAGCCTTTTAACTCCTTTCACAGTCAGTTTTGCATTGGTTGGAATAAAATATACAAAGGTATTATAATGGATGCAACTTTCCCCTGTGATTGGTTCGTTGTGCCACTCATTTTTGGATTCATGTGATTAAGTGGGCTGATCACTAGCTGAAGTGGAAATAAAAAGGTATTCACTGTTGAAGGATTTGTAGAGGTCGGTATAGCGTGAGGGTGGTATAGAGTGTGAAAGGCGGTGTTGAGTGACGGCGGTGTTGAGTGACGGGCGGTGTTGTGTGAAGGGCGGTGTTGTGTGAAGGGCGGTGTTGAGTGTATCTTAAGAGATGTCCATGCTCTAAAAGATGTTCACGTTACTCCGCCAAGGCATTTGACCCCGTCAATGCTTATGACTCCGCCAAAACGTGTGACCCCGCCTAAATTTACTACTCCGCCAAGGCATTTGACCTCGTCAATGCTTATGACTCTGCCAAAACGTGTGACCTCGCCTAAATTTACTACTCCGCCAAGGCATTTGACCTCGTCAATGCTTATGACTCCGCCAAAACGTGTGACCCCACCTAAATTTACTACTTCGCCAAGGCATGAGACCCCAGTTTTGTAGGAAAACTGTACCCTTCCTAGTCTGTAATCTTCTGTTCTCTGGACGGACTCAGTCCGGTCTTTAATATCGGTACAATTTATCCGGTGTGAACATCAGTTCTAAGGATGAATCTTCCTTGAAACTAACCGGTGTTCATTAATAACAAAGCATTAATCCGGTCTCATGGTCATGCAACCCATAGTTCATTCAGTAAAACGTTGATCCGGTCTGCTTCACATAAGCTGTCCTCCCTACATCGGTCTTCCGATGTGATGTGGCATTAGTTGACATCCGATCTTCTTCTTTGAAGTCTTGAAGTCGTCCTAACTTTGGAGGTCAGAACGGATCAGAAGTGTTCCTTCCGATCTCACTCAGCTGACTCCTCTTCCTTCATCCTTTCACTCGGAATTTGAGTCTTAATTATAAGGATCTATGAAATTTCTAAAATTACACCCAAAAATGAAATTTTTGAAGCATTAAGAGTCATCCATAGAATGTTTTATTCATTGATTAACACTTACAGACCTTCCATACTTCATAAATCACATAATTGAACTGTTATTAAAGCAGGATGTTACACTGCGCATGTTTGGAATTGAAAGAGGAAATAGGGAGAGGATTAGGGTTGGAAATAAGATTTTAAATTTTTAAATGGTTAACCTACTTAACAAGTAGCCGATAGTTAATTTCAACTATTAATGTAAATCTAACGGCTAAAAACTTCCTAATTTATAATGCACTAAGATTTCATAAGTGTGTCACAACCTTTATCAATTCGAGGAGATTCTTGATTTTTTTAATTTTTTTAACTATTGTATTTTTTTCTTATCACTTCAATCTTTAACATTTTGAATTTCTTTCAAAGTTTATTTTGTATTAATTCTTTTTTCATTGTCTTCTCTTTTTCTTCCTTGTCTCATCACCACTAACCTTCCCTTCTTTCTCCTTTCAAGGTTGTCAACCTCCAATTTTTTGTCTTCATCCTCACTTGTTTTCTCACATTACTACAATCTACTTCCCTGATCTAATGAAGATAAGAGATACTTCTAATTTGTTTGAGATTCATAAGATTTAATATAAGAAATTCAGTGATATTCGTTGATGATTACAATTGTCCTATTAGTGATGAATGTATAATGGTTCGGTAAGGAAGGTGTAGTGCCTAACTTGTATAAAAATGATTTTTTAAATAATATTTGATTTAAAATTCGTTAACTTGCTTCTAGAATTCATGTAGTTTTTGACTCTTAATTTTGTTCACCAAAATTTTATGGAAGCATCTTCCTGAAACTTTATGATTTAAGTTAAAATAATATTTGTCAATTGATTTATTTATCTATTGATAAACTTGATGTGGTTTTTACGAATTTATCAAGACAATCTAATTAATCCAGATAAAGGCTTATAGTTCAGTTAATTCAATTATTCTTTTTAAAATCATAATCTTAAAAATTATATACTTACTATGAGAGTTGATTTGATAAATTGGCTATAATTTTGTCAAGATAGTAAATCAAATCCTTGACAATTATAGCTAGTTTCAAACTTTTTTTTTTGTCTAAGTTTCGAAATTCTGTTATGTGTAGGCCCAAATCAAACTTTTTAAAACTGGGCCTTAAAACTCTAGAAAGACCGAAGTTCAACTTGAATTGAAACGCTACACCTTCACCAAATAAAGAAAACATTACACCACCACCCACTCCACCCGTACCTTACTCACACTGCACACAACAATAGCTGCAAAATAATAACATCTTTGAAATTTGAATTGTTCCTGTATTTAATAACATTAACTTTACCATATAATAATATATGACTCGTGTGTATATTTTATCTTTAATTCCATTCTTACCCTCCAAATTTCCCTCTTTTTACCCCTCCCACACACGCCGCAAGCCGTTTGTTGCTTATTCACCGCGATTCCGTCTGATAACTCGCCGGAATCCGCCGGAAATGGAAATCTCCGGCACCGTTCCGAGGTCGGGGTCTTCTTTCCGACTCAACAGCGATGATAGCGACCCTTTGTTGGGTTCTCGTGCCGGTTAGCTCCAAAATTGAAAATTCTCCTCCATTGAACTCGCAAAAACCATTCGCACCTTTCATAGCGTTACTTCTGATTTAATTTAATTTAATTTAATTTAATTTTGTTTTTGTTTTGTTTTTATGTGGTTGCTGAATCATGTAACCGATTATGGTGGAAAAGGAAATTAAACTTATTAGATTTGGCTTGAATTAAAATATTTAACTTACTATTTTCAGAACTGTGTGTACAAATATGTTAAAAGTGGAAAATTATTGGCAGCATTTTTGGATTTTGATTTTTGTGCAGGAAAAGGGGATGCTTTATCGACTGAGACAGATCTAGAGGCTTCATCTTCAAGTAGAATTGCTCCTAAAAAGCAAAGATATCGAATGAGCAGCATCAAATTGTTTGGTGTTGATTTGTCTCCGGATAATGTTGCTGTTGCGATGGTATATTTTGTTCAAGGTGTTTTAGGACTTGCAAGGTTGGCTGTGAACTTCTACTTAAAAGATGATTTGCATTTGGACCCTGCTGAGGTGTGTGTTCTTAACACTCATTATTTCTTGTGCAATTCACACGCATGTTTTGATTATTTTCATTTGAAATTTCATGACTTGTGACTGACTCATTTTACTTAATCCAATGTGTGATCTACTGTGAGCATTTGCTTTGATCAAACGTGGAAACCGAAAAAGTGATAGTGTTTCCCTGAAATTTTGCTCCCTTTTTTTTTTTGCATCGAATCATTTATACACCCATATTTAAAGGACTGACATGGTGCATATATTGATATATTGACTAGGCAGCTGTGATTTCTGGTCTTTCTGCGTTACCGTGGCTTGTTAAACCTCTGTATGGGTTTATTAGGTGAGTCTTAAACTGTATTTTCCATTTCTATCTCTTACATGGACTAAATTCTTTTAATATTGAAGTTATTAACATGGCATGCAGTGATTCTGTCCCCCTCTTTGGTTATCGAAGGAGGTCATACCTAGTTTTATCAGGGCTGCTTGGTGCACTGTCATGGAGTTTGATGGCTACTTTTGTTGACAGCAAATATAATGCTGCTTTTTGCATACTTCTTGGATCTCTTTCTGTTGCCTTCTCTGATGTCGTGAGTGTCTCTTACTTGAAAATTTACATAAACTTTTTTCTCTGGAATCATTTAATTACAAATAATGCTTGATGCACATTGACACCAAACAGACATTTGTGTGAAGTTAGTGAATTAAGTGTGGATGTACAGAGAATGCGGTGAGACTATTTGCAAGATGATGTGAATATATGTGTGGGTTAGCATTATCCTTATTGCTTGATGCTTTGTTTATAATATCCGTGTTAATGCTATCAATTTATGGCCAAATCTTTTAATGCTAAGAGAATTCCAGTCTTCAAAATTCAGTTACCAAAATAAAAAATAAAAAAAATTCAGGTACCATATCTCCATCCAGTGAACGTTATATTCAATAACAAAACAGAAACCAAAAATTGAAAACTTCACCCGAAAACCTCTTTCCATAATTCTCCACGGACCACTTTGATTAAATGTTAATTGTCAAGTGTCAAAGGAACCTTAATTTCTTCTTAGACTTCTATCCTGTGAAGCATGGCTACTCCATTTTGGGAGGCATACTTGTATTGATTGAGTTTGGATTGGATATGCATTGTACACTTATGTATGTATCAAGTATCAACATTGAGTTGTGACTGAAGTGTCTCTAGTGGCATGTGGCAGTCACAATGAGTTGGGAGAGCAACCCAACTAGTGATGGCATTCAGTACACTGGTTTGAGTTTGTTAATTTCTTTACTGTGGATGCTTTCACATAAATCTGCAGAAATTTTACTGTGTTTATATTTTATATTATGTTCTGTTCTGAAATTTGATTTATATTTTTATGTAAGTTTTTCATGTTCTATTTTACTAAATTCTAATTTCTATCATAGATTTATTTTTTAAATTTATACTAATGTATAACTTAAAAATTTCAAAAACTTGGAGACCGTATCTTACCACAAATCACAAGGTTTTAATATTATAAATGTTATGGCATCATTTGATCTATGTAATTGATCCCCTCTGGTTAGAAAAGGTTTAGTTTGTTGTTGTTGTCATATTTCACTCAAGTATCTACTAGATATCAGTACCATACCCATGCAATATTAGCTTCATCTTGCTTCAATTTGCCCATTACTTGATATAGAACTAAATATAGTGAAGAATGCTTAAAGATTAATAAACAAATGAAACAAAATCAATTCCTCAAATTGCTGTATTAACTATTTCATAATCATATCATAATAAATCAATTAAGAAATAGATAATGAGGATCAAATGATCATCAGCATTGAACCTTAGCAAAAGAGATGAATGCCTAGGTGTGAAAAACGTGTTATGGTTTGGTTAAAATTTATACTTCTGTTTATGAATTTCAATGGAGTGTTTCCAAAGTAAAATACAAACCAATTTCAGCCAATGTAACTGCAAGAGAGTTTGAATATTATTCCGAACAGGCAATAAGTTTGAAATGAAATTACAAGTGAGAATAAGGAATGCTTCATAGAGAATGGGACTCAGTAGGTATAACATGGTAATGGAGTTTGAAGACAAAAGCACAACATGTCAACTTTTATCAGTAATAGTGAGATGATATTACTACTTTATTTGACTGTTACAAGTCAACATAGCTCTTAAAAAACTATTATTGATCAGGATTTAAAAAGAATTAGCTCTAAATGTTCACAATGAATGGAATTGCTATCATTTTAGGCATTCTCAATGAAAGAATCTTAATAGAGAAAATGGAAAATATCAATTTATTTTAACCAAGATAAATGAACTTTTGTTGGTTTTGCATTTTCTTTTTTTGAACAAGGAACTTTTTGGACAAATTGGAAAAATGTCTCCTTGTTCTCTTCATTAACAATGAGATATTTCTGTTAGTTTTATGCATGCATGCAATAATTTCATCTACTTCATTTTTTTCATCATTTTGTGTTTCATACATTCATATAATTTGATTATTTTACAAGACACTATTCTAAATAGTTACACTATTTCAATCATCTGTAAGTATTAAGCTATTCATATATCTCTATGGTATTACAATAATATAAATATCCTAGATTCTTACCGCTGTATATGTTAAGTATCTTTGCGGCTTTGGCTTTTCCATCACCTAACAAGCATATAACCTATTTTCTTTTATGTTTTCAATTTTATCTGTGTAATATTATGGTTGACAGAGAACTATGTCAGACACTGAGATGTGTTTTAGGTTGTAGATTCAATGGTTGTGGAGAGGGCACGTGGTGAGTCACAAAGCACCTCAGGATCTCTTCAGTCTTTATGCTGGGGCTCTTCGGCTTTTGGTGGAATTGTGAGCTCCTACTTCAGTGGATCTTTGCTGGATACATATGGAGTAAGGTACTGAAAGAAATTTGTGAACCAAGATACCTTTCATTTCTGATAGCATATTGTTTTTTCTTTTTTCTTTTTTTTCACATTCTTCTAAATTCTAATAAGTATCTACTGTTCCAGGTTTGTTTTTGGTGTCACAGCATTGCTTCCATTGATAACATCTGTAGTTGCTGTTCTTGTAAAAGAGCAACCTATGCTTGGTACAGCAAGAGGGCAAAATCTTCTTTTTGTCCGGCCGGAGTTTCTGGAAAGTTCAAAACAGAACATTATTCAGCTGTGGGATTCAGTACGACAGCCCAGTGTTTTTCTTCCAACTTTGTTTATTTTCTTATGGCAAGCAACCCCACAGTCTGACTCTGCTATGTTCTACTTCACGTACGTTCACTCTCTGAATATCATCGTTATTTTCTACTATGTGACAAGTTTCATGTCCTATTGGTACTCTATTCGCTGCTCATAACATTTGCTTCAATTTTAAATAATCTCTTATCCATTTCAGCACAAATTCTCTTGGCTTTACCCCCGAGTTCTTAGGACGTGTCAAGCTTGTTACCTCTATTGCATCTCTGCTTGGTGTTGGACTTTATAATGGATTTCTGAAGAATGTGTCTTTGCGGAAGATATTTCTTGCAACTACCGTTTTGGGTTCAACTCTTGGAATGACTCAGGTTGATTGCATATTTCTAATTAGTTTATATATTTTTAATTTGAGCCGATTGATCTAAATATCTTTCTGTTGTTTTTAACCTCTTTATCAGGTTTTCCTGGTTACTGGACTAAACCGGAAGTTTGGCATAAGTGATGAGTGGTTTGCAATTGGTGATTCCTTAATTTTGACAGTTCTGAGTCAGGTTGTCATTGTTTTCTTTTACTCGTTAGTTTCATACTTCTGTGTCTGAAAACATACCACCTCTGCTATAGTTGTTATTAATCAGGTTTCTTTGTATTTAAAACATAAATGAGGTTTCTTGTGTTTTGTGTATCTTTCTCTATTCTGGCTAGTAGTCATTCATGGTTACTGCAGTTACCCTTTGTTTGTTTGGAAAGAAAGTGTAGAAAAGCATTGGAGAAAAAATCTCACTATTTGGAGGATTTTGCCCACTTATGATAGGAAAATAAGTTTGTTGGGCTCTAGTTTCCCACTTTTTCTCAAAGTCCATATAAAATGATCATCATAACCGTCGATTTTTATTTTTTCACACTATGATAGAGGTATATATGTAATTTAATATGCATAAAAAAAATTTCTCACATTTTTTCATACAAACCAAATATTATCAATATGACTATTTTATTTCTCATCATTTTTTTCATCCTTTTCTAATCCTTCAAATAGAGTCACAGACCATTGAAGCTGCTTTTATATGCTAATCTTAAACATAGATGATAGAACTTGAAGTTACAAAAAAGCCAAAGAGAAAAGTTCTGTATAAAATATTTGTACATTTTTTAAATGATTAATTATTGTTTATGTTTTAAATAAAAGAGCACAAGTAACTTCTACAAGCAGTTAAAAGGGCCTTTCGAAAAGCACCGGCCTCCAGCTGTTTTTAAAAGTAGCCTTTTCGTAATTTATACACTTAGATTTTATATGCTTGCATTAAACACTTCAATTGAACATTCTTAGTGGTGATGTTTACAACTTACAAATCAACCTTTCTGTGTAGAGTCTGTAGACTGCTTGTTTGTAGGGTTACAGGGTTTCCATGGATTTTGAAGGCTTTAAATGCTAAAATATAATTGAGTGACTCTTTTTGGTGAATTAGGTTATAATCAATGCCGGTACAGTGCATACCATGAAATAAGTGGTGTCAACATATGCTCCACATGAATAACTTGAGCTTTGGTTCTACCATCAAATTATTGTCTATCATATTATTTGTTTGAACGAAATTTGTATTGCATCTGATTTCTAGTTTATTTCAGGCTTCTTTCATGCCTGTTCTTGTGCTAGCAGCAAAATTATGTCCTGAAGGAATGGAGGCAACACTTTTCGCAACTCTCATGTCTGTATCTAACGGAGGGAGCGTTGTCGGGGGATTGATAGGTGCAGGATTAACTCAGCTATTTGGAATTACGAAGGACAGATTTGATAACTTGGCAGCTTTGATAATCCTTTGCAATCTTAGCTCATTGTTGCCTCTACCTCTTCTTGGCCTTTTACCCGAGGACAATCCTGATACAAATCTGAAGGACAATTCTGATATTGAAATGAAGTCTAATTGATTCTAGTTGTTTGCCTCCAGCCTTTCTCGGATATGTCTGTCTTTGCCAAGCTGTACCCAAGTTTTGCACTTGGTGCTTCAAATTCAACAGAAATCACTTATACACACATGCAAACAGTGACTTTTGTATATGGTACGATGTTAAAGTTGCCACCATCGCCTTGTTTTAAAATTTTTTTTATTATTAAGGGCTATTTACATGACATGAACTCATCAAATCATTTCAAACTAAAACTGGCTGACTTTGTGGAGAGAGAACCTTGAGACATTGTTACACAATATGCTCTGGAATGACTCAAGGATTTGGTAGACATCAACGACGAAGTACCAGTCACGTCAGGACCCAAAACTATCATTCACGGGGTCCCTTTACAGTGTACTTTCTCATTTTTGTTTAATCATGTACCCTTTTATTTCTGTGTAAGAATTTGGGCTTTGTATTGAGTGGCCAACAATAGTCAATTTGACAATGGGAACTGAGGTTTAGGTCTCTGTCTCTCTATATGCTGCTGCTATTGCAATTAGCAATTGCCTAAAGTAGACAACATGCAACATGTTCTTGCTTCTTTCTTCTTATCTTCTAGAGGAGGGAACTGGGAAGCTTCATAGGGCCCATGTACTGTATAAGGTTAAGTGACCATCCTGGGCGCTTATGTTCAACATTCTCATCTGTCATCTATGGTAAAATGGAGATTTAAGTCATTTCATCTGTATTCTATACATAAAAAGTGATCATTTGTAATTGTCCAGTAATGGTATTAGAGCTTCTATTATTAAGTGATAAGGGGTTTATTTTTTCAGTTTTTTTTTCTTTTACCCTAATGGAAGGTTAAATTTCAAAATAAGGAGAGTGGGTTTATCTTTTGTTTATATTTCGTGTCTAAATAGCTCATCATCTGTGCTCAATAAAAGTGGAAAAGTAGACGAAATGAAAATATATTGTGGGGAAGGTGAAAATTTGTGCACATGTATTTTATCTTTACACAAAATTTTGATAAAGTCTTTTCTTATGTTTGTATTATTATTATGGTTTTAATTAAATGATGATATATGTTTTAAAATTCCGTGAGACATTTAATTAAGGTTATTTCATATGGTTAGATCCGTGGAATAATTTGTGCAAATAAACTCTTTGCATAAGATCTCTCATTGTTAAAGGCCTTCAGATTTTCAAGGCCCACAAATTGGCTTCATTTTTTAAATATTTAGAGTGGGAAGATTCAATTTTTATGATTTTCTTTTGCACTACACTCAATTTTTATGATTTGAACAATTTTACTTCCTCCAAAAATTTTAAGATGGAGCATTTTACTTTCGTTGTTTAATGGAAGAACATGCCCCTATGGATATACAAAATGTAAGCTCTATCCTCTTATTTTTGAATGACACTGTCTTGTTGATAGGGGGGAAAAATAGAAGAATCCAATTCAATGATCCAGATTCAATGAATGTTGAATGGTTTCCCTCACATTATAGTTCCCTCCATAAGTTTCTGATCTCTCAAATAATTGGAATTATTTCCTTCCCATTTTTCCACTGTGTTCTCTCATCATCCCTTATCCAATCAATATGAGGATGCTTCGTAAGTCGGAAAGAGTAGGATGAAATAAAATGCACAGTGAAGGAATTGGAATGGAAGATTATTTAGTGAAATAGTGAATTCAATATTTTGGAAACAAGAGTTTTACAGAGGAAACAAAGAAGAAAAATATGATTCATATCGTATTTTCTTTATAATGTTTTAAAACACAAATAAAGGAAACTATTTCTTGCTTAACTTTAGCGTCAAGAAATTCAATCCAAATTATAAGTTCATCAAATTGTTAACCCAAAAAAAAAATCAGATTTTTTTTAATGTTTTGTAAATGGATCAGTTTTCTTTTCCAATAATCAAAATTGAATCAACCATATTCCTAATATTTTTTTAGTTATCATATTTTCTTATTCTATATGCGCAAGTAAAAACAAATAAATATCCCTCCTACCAACAAAGATTAGTCCAGTTTAGTTCGTAATTTAACTCATACTAATCTGGGGACCTTGTTAATTTGTAAATATATGTAAACACTCATTGAACTTTTAGACATATCTTAATAATGGTAAGACTTTGAATATAACTCATCTAAGCTTATAGTTCAATAAATGTTTACAAATATTCCCACATCAATGAGTGAGATTTAAACCTTTTAATCTTATGGTAACAAATTCAATCCATTTGTTGACCAATAAATTATCAATTGGTGGTAATACTTTCATATATTTAAGTCATATAAAAAATTAAATAGTCACTTAAGTAATTAGTTTCCCACTTTCCGGACCAAATCATGCAAAATTTTAGAAAAAGGAAAAATATTAAAAAAATTGTTTTATTTAAAAAGTGTTGAAGTATTACTATAATTTAAGTATATTGGAAATTGAATAGTCACTCAGTTAAGTAACTAGTTTCCCACTTTTCCGACCAAATCATGCAAAATTTTATAAAAAGGGAAAATATACACAAATAAAATTGTTTTTATCTAAAAAGTCTTTAACATGCACTAAATTATCTCATTCAATTCAAATTATTTTTAGTTAGATTTCAATGGACATTTATTCAAATCAATCTATAGCCAGCGATATCTACTCCGTAAATTTTTCCCCTTTCCATTCCTTGGATTCTCGTTTTTGGTTGATAATCAATTACAAAAATAAAAAATATATATATAATAATATTAATTTTACACATTATTTAAAAAGATTAAATTTTTGTTAAATCAATAATTTTTTTAAACTTAATCCTAATTTAATTCACACAGGATCCAATCAAATGACACTCCATTCAAATCTTACGTAGTTCAAACGCAATGCATAATAATGAACTCTTGATTAGACGTGATCCTGGTGTCCTAATTATGCATTGCTTTTTGGTATATGTTTTTCCTTTTTTGGTAGAGAAAAACAAATACAACACGAATTTTGTCATAACAACAATTACATAGAAAAAGATTAATAAGGCTTTGAAAAATATGTAAAATAGGTTGATATATATGTTTTGTCTTTTATACTCATCAAGAATGCTTAAATGGGTTCAATCATATCATGATTTTTTTACCTTATCAAACTTAAACAACTTTAATATTTAGTAGGGTAACTCCATGTAAAAAAGTTCTTAAATGGTGTCACTTGTTATTACATGATACATTTTACAGTTAATTTGAAATAAAGATATAAATAGTTTAGATATTTTAAACAATGAACATATATATATATATGATAAATTTAATATTATATTTTTTAATAAAATTATTTATTGGACAGTAAATTAAAAATGACTTCAAATATAAATGTATTTTTTAAATAAATTACAACAAATTAATAAGTATGCAATGTACAACAAAATCTTAAAAATTAACATTAAACATCATTCTTTTAAAGTTGAAAAATATGTTCCATTAAATCTGTTTGAAGTTGATAATAAATTTATCTTTAACAAATATCAACTTTTTTTTATAGATATTGTTAAAAATTAGAATGAGTACCGCTACATGTATATTAGTTAGTTTATAATTTTGAAATAATTAACGGTAAAATTATAACATTCGAATGTATAATGTTCAAAAACTTTGCATCTTAACATTCATTTTTTATGCCATAAAAGATGCAATATATTCACACTTTTTATTTGCAAGTTTTACTTTTCAATTTCTGAATTAAATATTCTTTTCGGGTCCATGATTCACCTGAAGAATGAGTTGGTTGATGAACCAATTGCTTCTTATTTATCTTGTATATTCCGGCCAGGGATAATAATGGACTTAAATTTGTAGGTACTAATTCACACCTACTATTAGGGGAAATTCTCTTTAATTATATTTAAAAGAAAATTCATCCCCTCGCGGTTTTAATAGGAATGAGACAGGTTTAGAGATATAGGTATTTATCACGAACCCGTCTCATTATGAAAATTAATTAATTTTAATTATAATAATAATTAATAATGATAACAAATTAATATATTTTTTAAAATATATGAAATAACTCTTAAGTTTGTTATTATTATTTCATTTTTTAAAACTATTTTTAAATATTACTTTGATTAAAATGGATTAGATATATATCACTTTTATTAAAATATATATACATATTTATATTACTAAAACTAATAAAAATTTAAAAAATATAATAAAGTGTAAAACCCGCATATTTCTCCTAACCCAACAAGAACTTATGAGGATGAGTTTAGGTTGTATAATTTCAAATCTATTTCAACTTTAATGTAGTCAGAGTTAGAGAGACCTAAACTTAATCTCGACCCACTTTGTTACCATCACTAATACTGACACATATACGGTGGAACTCAACTTTGTTTAGTTCTTACCTCGAAAAAGGTGATGAGAATTCACTGTGAAACTTGTTATTACATTGTTTTGGATTTTAATTTGGTTTCATATTTTTTTATGTTAATTTAATTCTTGAAGTGTTGAAAATTTTTTAAAGTGGTTCTTTTTGATAACTTAGTTAATATAAATGTGTTTTTTAAAACCAGTAATGTGAAGTACACCTTTTTTTCAATTACTGATTGTTGATAATTGATGTAAAAAATTTTACATCGATTTTTCAACCATCAAATTTAAAAAATAAGTTGTTTTTATTAAATTAATAAAAAAGATTTAAAATATCAGATGAATTTGAAAGCTAAAGAAATAGAAATGAAACATGTATTTTATCATGTAAAAGATTAATAAGAGAATGAGAATCCAGAATGAAGAAAGGGAAATTAACCGAATGCAAGTTGAGATATGGCGGCTTCACATGTGGCGGGAGGTGGATGTTACAATCAGACATGAGGGTGCACATGGTGGGTCATAGGATGTTTTGTCATCGTCTACTGTTTCTTAGTCATACTCTCTAAAATTACAAGTGGGGTCTTACATCAAACCTATGCCACACACTCACACGTACTTGCATCTCTCTTCTTCAAAACATTAATCACCACTATGAGGACAGGGTTTCCCGGCAAAGGGACTCCTTTTCATGCTTGCTTCACTCATCAACCACACATCACATTCTTTGTTTATTGTTGCATGTTATATTTCTGTCATGTTAAAAGGATTACTGTCATGCAGCAGACTGGTTCAAATGGTTTTATTTCCTTTAAGACCTCCTAAATAGTTAGTTTTTCATATCTCGATCATAATTATCTTATGTGAATGATACAATCTAAAAAAAATCTACCCTCTTGATTTGAAAACACCCCTAGTTGGATTCATAATTGAATATATTTAATTATTTTCTCTGCACAAGTGATCTAGTATCCTATTGATGTGAAAAGCCAGCTAAAGCAACCTTAGAAGCCATACAAATCCTTGCTAAGTTGCGGTATGGCACTTTCTACTTACTAATGCAATGGTCCAAATCATTACCATCAAATCAGATGAAAGAATAACACTACCAAACACAAGAGAATATCTACTTTGATCTATCAATTATGTTCTATTTGTTTATATTTTTTCATCTTATATAAGTTGAGTGAATAATGACATATTCAATATGTCTCTTGCTTGCATTTGTATATATTTATGCATATCTTTTTCTCAACCATAAAATAAAATTGCTTAAGTAGTTTCATTCAGACAGATTTGTTTTTCTTGTTAATTACTGTTTTTCATTCTTCTATATTTTTTGGTTTGCTTACCGAGGATTTTGGATGCAAAACAAATGATTTGTTATTGCCAGTTGAGATTCTTTGCATAGTGGCAATCAGTAACAGAAAAGCTCTCAGACAAGAGAGACTAAACTTGAACTGATTATAATAACAAAAACTTACGATTATTGGCTTTATATAAAATGTTCATACCACAGTTTCATCATCAATACAAGATCTTGGTAGTTTGTTCAATGTGGTTTACTTAATTATTGGCTTTATATATAAAATGCCCCACGTAATAAAATATACCTGAGATACAGTTAAAGAACCCAATAATGTCTAAAAAGTTTTTTGGATTATGTTCGGAATTCGACGAAGCTATTGGTTCAATAAATCTATTTGTCAGTGAAAAGATGGTACGTAGCCATCCTTTTTTAATTTTTTCTTTTTAATGTCAAACTCAGGGATCAGGTTCCTGCCATATAAAATTAAGGGAAAGAATCAACTTATGGATCTTAGAAAAAAACAACAACAAAAATTTTATAAACCAATTAAAAGAAAAGAATATTTAAATTCAAATGATAGTATTTTTTTTGCTTAAATATATGTTCAAAAATGTAGTTTTTAAATCTATATTTTACATTTTTTATTTTAGTCATTTATTATTGAGTTTTTTTGAAGGTTTTTTCATGTTGATACCATTGTATTAAAATTTTATAGGAAGAATTTTGTTATCCTAATTAGAAGTTTTACCGACCTGTTGGAATAAGTTATATTAAAAGAGAATACTAGAGACATAAATATAAAACTAGTGTTTTTTTTTTCATACAATAACTTGAATGAAAGGAAAAGCTATTATTTTTTTTTTAATCAGCAGTTAATTTTTCATTCGTTAGTTTTGAATAGGCAAAGTTATTGTAACATGAGAAACAAATTTTTTACCTAAGGACTAAAAAAAATAGGATCAAATATACTAAATTTTTAATTTAATTAACCAAAAAAGAAAAAAACTTCACTTTCAAAAGTGCTGCTTGACAACTGAAAGACATAAAATATTGTTCTTACATTCATATGCATTCACTTTGATAATTGATCGTGGTTGCTGCCTTTGTAATTTTTGAGAGACAACAAGACTGGTAATGATGATGGAGAAAGATTAAATTAAAGGCATCAATGATGATTGAGTTGGAGTTTTGTGGTTATAACTTATCTGTATGAACATTTTATTCATTGTCATGACCTTCTAATAGTGTGTCTTTAGATAATGATCAGTAGTTAAGACTGAAAAGTAGGTTAGCAAGTGCTAAATAATTGATACCGAAAATGGAATTGAGGAGTGGTTGGATAGGAAGAGAAGAATGAATCTACATTAGGAAGGTAATAAGTGTCATGTGGGTTGCCATGTGCAGGCCATTAAAGTTTTGTGAACAGTGCTACCTCCCAACTAATACTTAAACATACCTCCAAGCAATAGGTTTGCATGTGACAAATCATTGACCCATGAACTCTAAACGGATTGATATACAACCAATAGCATGTCTATGGAAAATTAAGCAAAAGAAAGTCAGAGAAAATTCAATATATATTGGGAAATCAAAATTCTATTTAAGATGAAACAAGGTTTATGCCATGTGATTTAGGAAAGAAGAATTTCAATTTCACTTCTTTGCTTCCTTTCTAAATATGATTATCTCTCCCTTGATCATATTTGCTTCAATGTAAATCTGTTGCATAGCTTAACTAGTCTTTCCAACTGTTGAGAGAAAGAAAACAAAAATATCACTACTAAGAAATAAATTATCATTAATTAGGAATTTTAAATTCTGCAAGGGGTTAAAAAAACTGCTATGGAGTATCTTCTATTTTCTGTGTTTAACGTTGACACATCATCTCCACCTGACTGAGATTAGTTTTATAATTTTTTATGACAATGCAATTTATTTTATGACATGATTAGTTTTATATATTAAGGAAGATTACCTCTGTCATTAGGTTTAAAAACTCTGGAATGTGATGGTATCCTTTTTCACTAAGTAAACTCCACGTAAACACATTACTATCTAATTCAGTTTAATTTTGATATATTATATCAAATTAAAAATAATCATAATATAACTTTCAATGTAGTTAGTTAGTGCACGTATAACTCAACTGTTAATGATTTATTATTTTATTTTCAATAGGACTGAAACTATAGGGAAATATCTGAGATTTATTCTCATTAAATACAATTTTAGGAATGGATAAAAGTCTTAATGGTAACTAATTCCTGTATAGGGGGTTTCATTTAAAGGAAAATATATGTGATTAATAATAAAAGCTTGTAATTTAACGAGTTTTGCTTAAATAAATAAAAAATTCTAATTAAATTTCTTAAAAGTTTATATTATGGACATGATAGGGATATATTATTAGGAGTTTGGACATGGTGGGAGAAGGAAGAGGATTTGGACAGAAAAAGAGGCAGAGAAGTTCGCTCAGTACTTTGAACGTCTTGACGAAAGCTCAACCATTTAGGTGAAGTTGAGTGAGACCGATATTTAAAGCGTTTAATACCCTTACTTGGAAGTCAGAAAAAGGGAAAGGCACAAGGAGACGCGAAAATAGAGTTTCATATAAAGTCCGCTTCGCTAGGGTTTGTGTGAGAATGATAAACCCTCTCATCAAGGGAGCAGTATAGACACTCTATATTCGGAGGTTAGGGAATTGTTAAATGCCTCATCCTCCCACAAAGCGTGCGAGTGCCTCATCACTTTGAAGGGAAGAGGGCATAGATAGGACTTCATCCTTAACCCAAGAATAAGAACCTACAAAAGATGTCATTTCTCAAGTAAGATAAGGAAGCTAACCTTTCTGGAAATAAGAAAATCGAGCTAGAGGGTGGAGGTAAGGAAAGAGACAAAGACGAAGGGTTGCAAACGTTAGGAAATGGAGGACAACAAGGAAAGCAACAGTAAAAACAAAAAATGAAGAAGGGTGAGAGTATATATAAAAGAGCTTCTGGTAACTTCCCCAAGAATAAATTTAATGGTGGTAGTTGTTAAATGGTTGGGATTCCCCCAACGTGTGCACATAATACCTAAAGTCACCATTAGTACCCCCTAAACCCAAGAGATGCTCCTGTGTCTCAAGGCCATTAAGTGTGCCCTATCATTACGATACAGATTCACGCAGACATAGCATAGACAAACAAAATAACGGTTAACTGGAAAATGACACATGTCATATTTTAAGCAACTCTTTGAAAAAGACGAATCGCTCTCGAAAAAAGCTTCACCAGAATCCTTCGCTCTTAAAAGAAATCTCACTTGCGATCATCCATTATCGGAAGAAGTTTCACTCGGAATCCTTCATGACACTTAGTCACTCGACTCGACTTTACGCTTGACGCTCATGACTGGGAGACTCCTGTTCCTCTCGGGTCGAAAAGGGCCCCACGACATCCTTTCTCTCTCCCATTTTAGGCTAGAATTAGGAAATGACCAAACACTTATCCAACCCTAGTAGGATATGGTTATCCCCTACATCATCGTGGACTTGGGCCTGAGACCCTTCCCCCCAATACCTCATTTTCTCCCGATTGTATAAATGACCTTGAAACATCCTTGTTATAATTAAGTGACACATTAGTAAGTAATAACCCTAATTTCCTAGAAGAACTCTAGGGTTTTACGTGTATTTAGTGTTTGTTTTGTGAACCAAATGAACGTGCGATTTAATATTTTTAGCCTAGATAAGTCTAAAAAAAAATCACCCTTAATTTAAAATTAAAGTAATTTTTAAGTTAACCCGATGAATCCACATATTTTACCGGCTATAATTTCTAGCTACCTAACCTTTATGCAAGAGTTAGGAACACACATTAGATAGATGTTGAGTTGAAGACAAAATGAATGCATTTCAAATTTGATCCATATATTAAAGTATGAGTGCAAACACAATATATATATATATATATATATATATATATAGTGTCCCTTGGAGAGTAGCCGGGTTAGATTCTTTATAGGCTTTCACTTTTGCTTTTTGCATGAAGGATTAGATTCACGTTATTGTTGCAATAGTAAATAGGACCACAAACTTGACAGCAGCGCAACAAATAATAAAAATATCTGCATGGAGTTTCGAGTTCCAATATTAATAATGCTATTTGGATAAATGCACAAGCTACCCCCACAAAATTATACTACCAATGTAAATAGTTTGCTTTATACTCTTGGTAAATGAAAAGCGGTATATTATTATTATTATTATTATTATTATTATTATTATTATTATTATTAGTGATTACAGTTTTTCTTACCTTAAAAAAAGTACAATTCTGACAAGGTTGTATAATTATTACCTTAAAACTTTTAAAATAATCATCTGAGTCCTAGTCCGAAATGCTTATCATGCGCTTAAGTCCTTGTGAACGAGTCTCTGTGAATACATGACGGATGCAGGTTTTAGAAACTTAAATATCTACTTTAAAAGTCTGCAGACTTAAAATTAACGTTTATAAAATTAGATCATAATTATAAAAAAATTGACTTAAATCGTCATTTAACCAATTCATAGTTCAATCAATCATACTGGTTAAACAAGTTTGGTTTTAATAACAATGTTTATAAATGTACAATTTTTTTTTGCCAAAATATCAATTTGCTCAGTTGCAAGTCTCACATAGTCATTCTTATAATATGTCTACAATTTAAATAATTATTAGGCTATTTCTCACTAATTGATTTTGAAAAGGAACCAATGTCTAACTTTTTTTTGGTTATTATTGTTCTTAATGCTTTTATTAATTTTTTATTTTGGTCATTAAATTATTTTTTATTGATTTTAATATGATATAATATTAATATTTATTTAGTTAGCAGTTGACTTAACCGCATGATAAAAAAATAACTAAAAGACAAAAAAATAAAATTAATAATATCATAGGAATAAAAGCATATTAAACCAAAAAAGAAAGTCTACTCCCAATCTATTAGTACCTTCAAGTGCATTATTCACCAATAGCTATTAGTTTGATTCCTTAAGAACACACAGTTGTGCTAAATGTGTTAGGAAGACCTTACCCAGTTGGTTCTGCATAAAAAATTGAAAAATTGGAACCAAAGATGTGAATATACTCTGCCATGTAAGAAAATGGAGACGTACACTATACTGATAAGCCTCATTATCATATCTATTTGGATAAAAGAAGAAATGGTATATATCTTCATGTTGATGTCATAAATTCTGTGATAGCAGTGATAACATGGTCAAGCTCGTGACTCGAAAACATTACCCCGACATACCATTTTTGTGGTCATTGTAATTGCATTGCACCTAACGGACAAGCTACCCCGTGTTTAGAATGAATGAAAACGGGACAGTAGCTCTCTATACAACCCTTTTGACTTGTATGTGGACCTACACACCACTGGTAATTAATAAGGAAATGTACAATTTTTATCTCTTGGAATTTGCTTCCATATTCACTTCATGGTCCTCAGCAAAGAAAACCAAACTCTACTATCACAAGGCTGGTATAAGCAAACAGAGTTTGTTCTTATGAGTGGCCCATGAATTATATCTCTGCTTTCAGTTTCAAACAGAGCACATATGCTTACAGATTTGGTTGTAACACCATGTCTAACATTTGTCTTTTGTCAATTACCAGCTAAGCTGGGATGGTGATTAGGTAAAGTCCTTAAAATGATTAGTCTAAGACTAATGTATGACATTGTAGCTATTTGAAATTTGTCTATGGTCATTCTCTACTTTCTCTGTGAATAAATAACCACAATCAGATTCTTTATCAAAGGCTTTTAATTCATGTAACAACTTTCACCATGATTATAATCAAAAGCTAGGTAAAGATTTTTTATTACCAATAATTAAGCCTTTAGTCACTGAAAACCTTTAATTTGGATACAAATTCAAATTTGGTAGGTTTTCACTTTTCAGGGTTTCCTTCAGTAACCAACTGTTTGTTTGAAAACAAAATTAAATGACTTGGCAAAGAAAATGAGAGGAGCAAAAGTAGACAAGATTGAACTGAGACATGATATGTGAACAGTGATACATTACTAATACTAACCACTCCATTTAGCTCTCCTACTCATTTAATTTTCTGAAGAAAAGCTATAAATTTGTAGTTTATGAAGAATACAATTTTTCTGCAGTAAATACTCTGAGAGATATATTAGTTAAAGATTAGTTGTGTAAAGTATTATTGAAAATTAAGTATTCATTCAAGTCTCACATGGAATACTATAAGAAGGAAAAAGAGAAGGAAAAAAAGTGGAAAATTAATATAAATATGAAGAGGTAATTTGTACATTTTTACCTCAATAAAATGTAGATTAGGATGCACCTAGAAGAAAATACTATTTGATTCCAGACCATTGGTTTTAAATTGAATTCTTATCACTTTCTATATTTATTAAATACTTATTGAATGAGAGTATAAATAATATAGTGTTTTTGGATTATATAATATTTTCTTAGGAACTAGGAATTGGAAGTTTTTGTCAATAAACTTTATTGAGAAAGGATTTACAAATTTTGATGCCATGCAGGATGCAGCTTAATTAATTTAAGCTATGTTTAGGAGTTCAACAAGGAGAAGAAGATTTTGAGAGGAGGAAGGAGAGGGAAGAAAGGATAATAATTTATAAAATACATTTGAGAAAATCAAACTTTACCATAACTCTTCTTTTTCTCTTCCTTCCCTGCAAAAACTAACTTATAAACATAGCCTGAATTGTGTGTCCTGTGTTATAGTTTTTATATGCGTTGATTTTCCACAATTATGTCTGCCAAAGTTAATAATTTGATCGAAAAATAAATATAATTCCATTTTAGGCTTTGGTCACCAACAAAAGTGGTCCTAAAAAAGTACCTAACTTATGCAATTATTATTGTTGCCAAGTTAGCTTGCTCAATTATGATATCATTCTTCTCATCTCACATGAACCTAACTAACTTTATTTTGTGTGGCTTAAATAAACAATGATCTGGACCTTCAAAATCAGGTCAATAGTCTCCATTCATCAGTTGACCTGTGATTTGTGATTGTTTTATATTAATATAAGTGAACTCCAGATTGATGGTATCATAATTTAATTATTTATAGTCATGTTAAGAAGAATTTCCTCACTTATATTAGTGTTGCCCAATAACTTTCTTTTATGTTATCTTTCCTATAATTAAACTACAAGACAAACAAAATTTAATATCATACTTATTCATATCAATTTTTATATTCATTAAATAATATAATAATTCTAAATCATGTAATATTTTCTTCACCCGCATACCTTCACTGTCTAATTAAAGACAAGGTAATCAGATTAAAGCTTGAAAGCAAACTATAAAGGTTGGTTGAACTGAGTTAAGCATATAATTATATACTGTACAAGAAATCTTCTAAAGATTTAGAGTTAATTAAGAGCATGTAAGAATCTCAAATCAAAACTTAATAAGTGAAAATACATATGAATAATTAGGAAAGACGTTTCAAACTTCAAACAGAACATGCATGTTACATGTTTCCATATGCACACCCTCCTACTTAACTATGAATATACAAATAATGAGTCTAACTCAGTTAGTAAGTTGAATAAAATGTGTGAGTTGTTGTAATTTTTTTAATAAATCAAACAAATATTTTTGTATTGAATTGAAATATATTAAAAATTATGAGTCTCATTCCATAGTTAAAGAAGCTTTTCATGATTCAGTACTAGTAATTAAATTTTAATCATCCATATATATATATATATATATATATATATATATATATATATATATATATATATATGTGTGTGTTGTGTGACTAACAACAACTAAATTCATACTGTATTTATACTGTACTTTACCATTGTGAGAGACAGTGACACTGACTTTGACTTACTTTTCTTTAATTTCCAGAAACGCGTCTCTGAATTATGAGAAGTCCATGTCTATATGCTTGTAACATTATTAAACAAAACATTGTAGTTGAAAGCAACATTGAATTGAGGAAGGCTAGTTTGCTGCCCTATTAAAATTTTGGTGAAATATAATATTATATAACAAATACTACTTTTCAATATGATGCTAGGATTTGGTCAGTCTCGCGTCATATTAGTGGAGATAAACCAAAGGGGAGTTTTTTTTTGTGTCTATAAGTAACAATTATTAATTAGTTAATTATTAAAGAGGTGCAAATTGTGCTCTTAATGAGTGATATAATAAGAGCTTTTAGATAAATTAGTGTGGTTGATTACAATTATAGGGGCTAATTAAAATTCTTGCATGCTAGCTTAATGGGCAAGACATATGGGCAAGTGGTGTAATTGCAGTGCACACTTTGTTGGGGCAAAAGCAGAATTGCATACACGTTTTTTCATTAGAATCATTTATGAAGATACTTTGGTCGTTGTGAAACAGGAAAAAGGAAAGAAAAAAGAAATGGTTTTTTAAGGGGGAAAACATCAAGCAAGAGAGTGGTTGTTGTAGGAAAATCTACAAAATCCATAAAACTCAAATCTAATTGAATAGAAAAAAATACATCTGAATCTGATCATTATACTTGGACCGTTTATCAACACAGGGGGTCAACATATAGAAAACGTTTGGCGGAACTAATAATAATAATATTTTATTTATAAGTAACTAATTTTTGTTACCTGTAATAAAATGATAATTTTTGATCCATAACAACTGAAAAGAATGTCTTAATTTTGATATCATGTTAAAGGTTTCATCTTAAAACCAATTGACAATAGTTAAAGTAATTCAATAAATATTTAAATCATATAGAATGTTATATGACAAACAATGTTGAACTTCCACCAAAATAAAAAAAAAGATTTTCTAAGTAAATTTAAAAATATATTTGATTCTCGTTTAATTTTTCTGATAATAAGACTTTTATTCTCATTAAAAGTTTATTCTTGAATAAAATATAAGGAACAAAAGTTTAAAAATTCATATATATAATTTTTTTAATAATTCTTTATTCTTAAAAGATAATTTTGTGACCTGAATTTTCCCATCTCACTTACAACGGATACTTTTCAATTTTGCTATGAATTATCCTAAAAAATATTAGTACAATTTATTGTTTTATTTTTATAAATGTTTTATTCTGGTTTTTTAATTTAAGTTAATTCATTTAATCGTGTGATTTTTTTTAAAAGGACTCGACCCTCAATCAACTATACTAGACTTTAATTTTAGGAAATTTCAACCTTTAATTAATAAAATGAGACTAAATTCCAATCTTATAATGGGATGATGTTAAAACATATTTTAAAATTATTATGTTCATTTTAGAATTATGTCATGATCAAATTTTAACACTAAAATATACTATTAACAATAATGATAATATGATGATGGTAGTAAATAAGAGTGTAGTATAAATATTCCATAAAAAAAACATATAAATCTTAATATATGTAAATAGAAAAAATTGTTATTTTTCATGAAAAAGCTACACATTAAAAACACAAAAAACTTAATGAATGGTTAATATCACAAAAAAAATTAACATTCAAACGTTACAAAATACTCCTCTTGCTTTACAAAATAATGGGGCTCACAGAAAAAAAAATTAAAAACAACAATATACAAATATCGAGGACACCAAGATGGATGCCCGGAAACGGACAAAATTAAATGTAGATTTTGGAAGAGGAAAGCTTGTTTTTACCAACAAGGTTACCGTTTGACCAAGTTTCCTGGAATAATTGAAATCGTCGATTAGAATATGCACAGATCCAACGGTATTTGTAAAATTGTATTCACCCCAAGGAATCAGTCATGTGGTCAATTTGTCGTTTCTCACATCCTTTTGTCAAATAAAAAACAAGCCTTTAAGTGTTTGATTACGTTTTAATGTTTAAAATCTCGTTAATTCATATTAAAATTAAAATATAAAAACTCTACTGTATTTCTTAATTTAAAAAATAATTTTATCTCAATCTCAAATTAATAAATTATTGTTTATTTTATTTGTTAATATATTGATTTGAGACTGAAATAGAAACTATTTTTTTAATTAAAAGATAATATGGAGTTGTAATATACTTTTAATTTTGATCTGAAGAAATAAAATCTCAAACAAAATACACAGTTATCATAAAAAATCACAAACATAATCTATCAATTTTGTAAACAATAGTTTACTTTTATTTTCATTTTGTTTTTATCCTTGTTACATTGCAACACATTTTGGTGAGAAATTTTTTATGTAATAATTAGGTGATGTGGTAAATTAGTGCAACATTAACGAGTATAGTTATCTTGAGAATTGCTATTTGCTTCTTTAATTCCTGTCAAAACTATCTCTTCCTTTGTAAGGTGGAGAGTATATTGTAATTAAAATTTGTTCACTCTAAATACTGGGTACATAAGACACAAAACTTCAAAGAATTCTTTAAAAGGATTAGGATTATTATTTAAAAATGTTACTTACTTTACATAAAGGCCTTGAGGCCACATTTATGTAACGGTAAAACAAATGGGTAAGGAAGTTTTGATTTAGGCCCAACATCTATTATCTGTTAAAATCATAGAGTTAGAATATCCAAGATATTTTTTGAGAATAGAGAGAATCATGCGGGCCCCCTATTGATCCAAGGGGAATAGGAGTCCCTAAGTCGTGAGCTCTAGGCAAAGAGCCGAGCCGAGTGACTAGATGCCAAGTTGAAGTATCCATTGATATCGAACGACTTTTTTCTGAATGAGGAGATCTGAGTGGTTATTTTCCAAGTGAGGAATTCAAAGTGGTTATTTTTTGAGTGAGGAATTCTGAGTGAGACGATACTTCAAGTGAGTTGTATTACAAGCGAGGAATTTGTAACGTTCTTCGAAGGGTTAAAATATGGGGAACACAAATAGAAAGTTAAAATACTTATCTTTGATAATTAAAATTATATATTTAAATAAATTTGATAATTTAATTAAAAAAATTACAAATCATACATGAGATTTTTTATTTTATTTTTAGGGTATCAATCATCAAACCGTATTGATTAATTCTTCTATAAAATTCACGTCATATGAAACAATTATCATATGATCACTAAATATCATTAATTTCTATTAATAAAGATCAGATCTTTACATTTGTAATTAAAGGATGAAGTAAAGTATAATAAAGAATAGACACATAAGATTAATATATATAAGTTAGTAAATTTGATTATATAAGTAAATACTTTATCACCTAAATGAATCAATTGGCACATTCTTTTGTAGTTAGTCAATGAGGAAATTTTTTTACAAAAGAAAATGAATATAAGATTCTTGGGTGAGGCTACCTGAGCATGAATAAATGTAATGAAATTAAGATAAGGACAAGGCAGAAAACATGGCAAAAAGTTTCACATCCCATTGATCAAGTCTTAAATTCTTTTTATAGTGATGATTGTGACCGAACCTTACTAAGCTTATTAGACTACAAAGTCAGCATTCATGGAATTAAGCTAATAGCGCCCTAGCCTAGCTTCTTAGCTTGCCATGTGCTTTGAGTTTTCTTTCCTTCTCTTATCAAACAACGGATGGAACAAAGTGCTTTTTTTCTTTACTAATTTTAGTTTTTTTATTATTTTTCTCATGAAAATACGTGATAGTTAGTTAGTGTCCTTAAATATGTTTTTAAAACTATTTGTTGCATTATATTCTTCTAGTTTCTAATACAAGTGTATTTAATATAAATAAAGTTTAGTTAAAATTGTTACTTTTCTCATCTCTATTTATATTTATAAGATAAAAAAATGTTTAATCCTAACTTTAAAAAATGTTACTATTAATGTTAAAATAGAATTTGAATTTATATAGCAATAAAATTGAAATGTTATAATATCTTTTGTTAAAAGTTAAATTAATTTTTTTCAATACATATGTTTTAATATGAATTGTCTTATAAATAAAAAACAGATATAGATATAGTATATCAAATACTATTATGTCCAAAATAATTTTATGGCTTTTCAATTCTTTTACCTTCGTCTTTATTAAATATAATAAAGATAAGTTTAATAAAATAATATTACACGAGTTTGACTAACACTTAATAAATAATTTTTTTCCTTTACTTATGAATTAGTCTAAGTTGGGATGCAAGGTCCAGCGTGGAGACTAGTCCTTAAAAGATGTTGAAAGTCTAAATTTTACACCGATCTAGTGGATATCTGGTATTATATCCTTTATTTCAGTGGGGAAATAAAGGTCTTGACCTTACGTATTGTGGGGCAAATGTGGTATCACCTGCAAGCACACTCTGATGCTCAAATCAATGAATATTCAAGGAGAATATCAAAGCTCAAGCGTAAGTTCACGTGTCAGTATGATTCTGATCATTAACAGTGACCCTACCTACTAATTGTAACTTTCCATCAGTCACTTTGCAGGTTACTTCCTCAACATGCGATTGCATAAGTCAACTCTGACCTTTCGGTGTTAAGTCGCGAGTCTCATGCGCGGTGTTGGAAGCCAATGTTAAATTTCAATAATTGTGCAATGTCGGTCTTACATGACAGCTTTTAGGTCGAATGACCTTTCTACCCATATGCCGGACCGAATCAACTTGTATCACATACAACAAGTAATTAAAAAGAATTTTATTCAATGTATCTTCTTGTACTAATCAAATAAAAAAGCATGACTTTTTATCAAGTGCTAAAGTAATAGTAAGAACATTGATACAGAAATAAAAAAAAAAGTTATATGTTTTTATAATAGAAATGAAAACGTTTTATATTATAGAAGACGAAAACTGTGTAATTTTTAATTAATTAAAAACATTTAATACTATATGTTAATACTCATTTACTCATATCAAATATCAATAGTTAATGATTAGCCAGAGCTTAAAATTTTTACAGAAGGTACAATTTTATCTTTCCATCTCATAATTATGAAAATAATTGGCAAAAGTGATATTTTACTCTTGCAACAATTTATATAACACTTTCTACTTCTCATATAATTTATTTTATTCCACATTTTTTTTCTATCTCTCTTGCTTGTATGGATTGTGGTATATATTTGTATATGATTATAACATTTCTTCTAAAAAATGCTTGACTTGTATCGTGTACTTTTTCCTCTAAAGAAACGCTGCCATTGGCATGTTCTTTTTGGTGCCAAAACGACGATAATGTGTCATTTGCTACGTTAAAAAATTTTATATATAAAAAATAGTTTAGATTCTGTCAAAAGAAGCATCTCCATTTTAAAAAATATATATAAGCTCTCTTATTTATATTCATAACTATGTATACGTCTTTCTATAAGATGTTTCTTGTAAAGTAATTAATGTACAAGCAAAAGTTGAAAATGTTACTTGGATGGAATACAATACCTTGATGTATATACATGAGAATAAAGGATAAATTTCTGTCTATAATGTCTAAAAATGTCCGTTTAATATGTAGTTGTGGAAACAAAGTTACAAAAATAAAAAAAATTTAATAGTTAATATTTAGTTTTCATGTCGTCCGAGACAATCAAAACTTTATTTAATTGTAAGATTTTTTTTTACTAACCCAAACTCTAAACTTGAAAACTATTCCAACAACTAAACAAACAACAAGGAAAGAGTAGTAAAATTACAGCAAGAGATTATAATAATAGATTTTCTCCACCCAAACTTAAGGCTAAATTTAATAATTAAAAGTGACACATATTTTGTTAATGTGAACCTTTAAAATTAAGTTTAACCCACTCAAGTGATAACTTTTTGTTAGAAGTGAATGCGTTTATTGCATTTTTATTTTTGTAATGGAATAATTTCATTCATTTTAATAAAAAATTATTATTTTTGATTGGCTAAAATTTAATCCTAAAAACTGATATTAACAGAACTCTTTTTTCATATAAGAGATGAATGTATTTATTATATTTCTATTTGAATAATAAAAGTATTACATTTATTCTAAAATCATTTTTACCAGTTTAGTGACATAAACTGAACATGGCTGAAGTTAAAAACTTATGACACTAGAAACATATTATTAACTAATAATGGTTCCCACCCCTTTGTTCCACCTATAACCCATTTTATATTTTGGGTAGTTTCTTTTATTTGGAGAGATTTTTTTGTTACTTAATATAAGAATCTTATTAAAAAGTTAATAACATTAATTAATTTTTTATTAAAATATTTTTATAACTATTAATAAAATAAACGTTAATGAAATTTTTTATGAATCTCAATAAAATAAATAATAATATTTTTAAAAACTACTATAATATATATATATATATATATATATATATATATCAAATAACTTTAACTACATTAATTATTTTTAAAAAAAAAACTTGAATTAGAATTAGTCGAGAGATCATATAGGCAGTATAATGTAACTTATTTTTGAGTTTGAGAAATGATAAATTTGTTCTTTTAATTGATGTCTTTTCAAAGTTAGAATTATGATGCATCTATTGAATGTACACTGTAACTCTTTCGTATATGTTTATCACATCATCAATATTTTTTACTTTACCAACTGAAAAAGTCTCCTATAATTGAGATATAGGCGACTCTTTGAAATATGTTGTAAGCATATATCTCTACTTCAATTGTTATCGATGAGTTTAATAGGTAAAATTTATTTTTGTTGGTGATAAATAAAAATTTATCTTTATGACTTTGATGAAAATAGAGATACATATGAAGAAACAATTATTTATTTTTACCCAATCTCTCAACCGTAAATGATTATATATACAAGTTTAATAATTTTATTTATAGTTATAGTTAAATGATAACATTAAGTTTATATAGTTTTGTTAAAATAATATATAGTCATCAAGTTTATTATTTATAAATAATTTAAATATCTATTTTATATATTATTTGAATTAAAATGTTTTAGATATATAATTTATTTAAAATTATATATTTAAATTATTAAAATAAAAAAAATAAAAAATAATAAGATCCTTATAATTCATTAGAGAACCTACAAAGTGAAAATGTGTTTTAAAATTTTAAACTTATCTTATTTTAACCTAATTCTAAATCTATGGTGATTGTCATAAGAATAGGGGCGAAGAGAGGAAAATTCACCCCCTCATGCCTAATGTTGTTAGGGGTCTTAATTCTATTGTGGGTAGGAAAAAAGGCTTTGTAAATAAGCCTCACTTGAATGATATGTAAACCTCCTATGGAACCCAAAGTTCTTAGTTCACCTAATGAGTTTGATTTATGAGGCTAGGATTAAAGTATTAAATGCTTGAAAGGGCCAGAGCAAAGGTCCCTCCGACCACCCTTGTCACGTTTTCCACTGCCCATGTCCCTTAGAACATGGAGGAAATTATGGCATTTTCCTTTTCTTAAAACTCACATTCCTTCTCTCCTCTCTCTTTCTCTCTCATCTCAAACACCATAAAAGGCCCTCATGTAACAACATACACTTCCTACTTCTTGAAGCAACCAAACCATCAATCCCAAGTGAGAAAACACAACCACATAGAAGTAAATAAACAAGAGCACCTCAATCATTGTGGTCGAATCCAACCAAAGGAAAAAAAAAAAACCATCCATTGTTTACACCACCCTTTTTGCATGTTTTAAGGAGAGAGATTCTTATCCTTAAAAAAAAAAGCAAAGGAAAAACAAAAAGGGGAAACCTTTCCTTGAAGCTGAAAAAGGGAGGAGGTAAAAGAGTTATAAAAGAGAGATGGAGATTGAGTCAGTCAAGTGTGAGTGTTGTGGCCTGAAAGAGGACTGCACACAAGATTACATCACAGAAGTGAAGTCCAAGTTTGATGGAAAATGGTTATGTGGGTTGTGTTCAGAAGCAGTGAGAGATGAAGTGAGTGGAGGGAAAAAGCCATCAGCGATGGATGAAGCTGTGAAAGCTCACATGTCATTCTGCCGCAAGTTCAAATCCAACCCTGCCGTTAGAGTCGCAGAAGGTATGAGACAGATGCTAAGGAGAAGGTCTGGTGACTTGTCATCATCTTCAGTTTCATCAAAGAAGTACACAAGGTCAACCAGTACTTCACAAGTTGGGGATTCTTCAAGTTTCCCTTTGTATTGATCACAAAACAGAGGAGGATGCAGGGTGGAAACAGGGCAGAGACAGAGGATGCTCTGCTTTTTGGTTGGAATAAAAGTTTAGTTTTTAAGCCTTCTTGGCCTAGTTTTTTTTCCTTCTTGTTATGTACAGTAAGTGCTATCTCAATTCTCAAATGAAGGGTCTTTTCTTCTAGTTTATTTTTCTTTTCTTTTCTTCCTTTTATCCCAACTGATCCCTTCTTTGGCTTCCGAAGTCCTCTTTGTTTACTTTCTTGGCAAAAAAGAGACCTAGTTTTCAAGGGGGGCAAAAAGAAAAAGAAAAAGAAAAAGAAAAAGAAAAAGAAAAAGATGAACCCAACCTGTTGTGCATGGAGTAGATCAATAGAATTGTTCACCTCAAAAACTTTAGGCAAATTGACTCATTTCTACTTAAAATGGACAAAACAAAAACGAGTTTTAAAGCTTCTCAGTAGAATGAGTGGTTCATTTATTGTCTTGTAATAAAATGGTGTTTTGGGGCTAGCAAACTTCTTTGTTTGATTTGCACAAGTACTTTAGGAATCAAGTGTATGATAAAGTGGAAGGTTGGATTTTTCTTAAGCCTCCTTGTGCTGAAGCTAGTTTTTGCATTTCTAATGTGAATCTTTTGCTTGAGTTCTGCTATTTATTTCTTCAATCTTTTCACTAATTTAAATTGAATCTGATGTATTAATTAGCAGAATTTGGAGACCAGAATTTAAATTCAAGATACTTGGAGAAATCGAAAAGTAAAAGACCGGAATATATTTCTCTAAAATTAACATCTCCATTGGTTTTTGCACACAATTAATAAGCTAACTTACTTTGTTAGTTAAATGATGTATGATAATGCTGGTGTCTTGATATTTGGCATACTATAAGCCAGAACGGATATGAATTAGGTTAGAGTTTGGTTTACTTTTCAAATACAAACATGAGTATGGCTGGTTTATTTGATATAAACATATTTTTAAAAAGTTTTGGTTTAACCTTTTCAACAGATGTTATTATTACTTCATCTAAAATGGGAACTACTCTTTCTGTTACATGACAAGTCACATATTTACATAAGCTAATAAACTTACACTTATATATAAATTAATAGGTTTAAGTCATTAACTAAATTGATAAATATAACATATCAAAAATGGTAAAAACTTAATATGACAATATTATTCTTGTTGTTCAAAGTAAAAAATGTTATTATTATTATTATTATTATTATTATTATTATTATTATTATTATTATTATTATTATTATTATTATTATTATTATTATTATTATACTATTGCATTCATTTTAATACATTAGTTCGTTATACTTAATTTTAAACAAAAACAATTCAAACCCAAACCAAATAAATTTTTTTTTCAAAAAATAGATTAACTTATTTAACAAATCAACTTGCTAACATAAAATAGGTTATAAGTCCTAATTAACCGTTAGAGCTATCCTAAATACAAGTGGTTACCCTTTTGATTTTGTTCAAGTGAGAGTTTGGTCATGGTTAAAGGCGCGGAAATTTTCTTTTTGTTATTCTATGTTTTGTTAGTTAGAGAATCCGATAATGTGTTTTATATCGTACTGAGTACAAATGTATAACTTATATTCAATTATTTTAGTATTTATATAATATTTTTTTTTATTCTTAAAAAAATGGTCACCACTTTGTTTATATTTTTTTACTTATGTTTGACAATGTTATAAGTAGTAATTTAAAATAGGTTGTAATTTAAAAATTTGTTAAATAAAATAATCATGCTTAGTAAAAGAACTTATTTTAATAATTTATAGTATATTTTAAAATGTTACTTGAAGTAATGTTTGAACTTATAAGTTTTGATCTTCTTTTATTTTTTTTTACAATTTTATCCTTCCTGATATTTTTGTTTTTAAAAAATATTCTTATCTAAGATTAAAAGAAAATATGTCATTCTATACCATTTTACATTTAACAGCTAGTTTTACTAAATATATTTACTAAAATCAATTAATTTATCATTTTTTAGCTTCCAGCACACAACTTTCAGATAGCTTATATGTTTGCTTGGTAAAACCAGCTAAAAGTTAAAAAGCTACCGAAAGATTAAAATTGAAAGCTAATAAACTAGTTGATTGTAAAACTAGTTATTACAGGATCCATTAAATGTTAAATGACATAAGAATACATGCTTAATTATTCAAACAAAGTTTGTGCATATGTTTTTGTTTATACACAACTTCTAACTTTTTTAGATATTTTAATTAATCTCAAATTTAATAAAATAATATTTATTTATTTTTTATTAAAAAAATTCATGAAACATAAGAAATGATTTTACGTTTTTAAAATAAAATAAAGGTTTAATTTTTTAAATGTAAAATAAAGAGTAGTATTAAGAATTATTAAAAATAAAAATAGACAATAAAATAAAAAGGGATTTCAGCTAGTGGTTGAAATTGAAAAATGCTACTTGGTATAGCGTTTCAAAACACCCTACCTACTCAAACACTTCTAATTTGCTTAAAGTAACATTTCAACTAGTGATTTCAGCTTTCACAACGCTATCCACTCTAACATCTCTAATCCGCTTAAGATAACATTTCAATAACTGATTTAAACTTTAACTAGCTGAAATGTTTTACCAAACAGAGATACATGAGTCTATTTGAAAAAATTAACAGATAAGTTAGCTAGAAACTAAAAAGTTAGTTTAAAACCTATAAACTAGTTGAAAGCTAATACTATATTTGACAAGTCTATGAATAGTGATTTAAGTTAACTTATGCTTTATTTTACCAGTTTAAAAGTTTGCTAGACAAAATTAATGTTTAGTAAATGTGTTATTTTTGTAGTTTGTAGCATTTTTTGAAAAGCTACTTGAAGTAGTGTTTAAATTTATAGGCTCATGAGTTTATTTTATTTTTTATACTTTTATCCTCACAAATATGTAAAAAAATCACTCATCTATTTAAAAAATATAAATCTTTTATGTCATTTTACATTTGACAATTAGTTATACTAAGCACATTTTAATTTAATCAGTTAACTTATCAACTTTAAGTTAGCTTATTTGTTTTGGACTAGTTTTTAAACTTTCAACTAGCTTATTGGCTAGTTTAGCCAAACAAACCTTTAAAGTTGATAAGTTAGTTGGTTAGATTAAAAATAGGTTTGAAAAAAACAAATTGTTAAAGTGACATGGGTGATGTTTAAAAAAGATATTAATGAGGATATATATATATATATATATATATATATATATATATATATATATATATATCTTTAAGTTTATAAGCTCAAAAGCTATTTTAAGTTGTTTTTTAAAAAATACTATAAATTATTAAAATAAGCTCAAATAAATAAGAAAGTTTATTTTAGTAGTTTGGAGCATTTTTTTGAAAGAGTTTTGAGCTTAATTTATTTTTTACATTTTATCCTCATTAATTCTTTCTAAAAAGTCACTTATATCTATTTTTAAAAGTATATAACTTTTATAATATTTTATATTTAATAGTTAATTAACTTATCAACTTTTAACTAACTTTTTAACTTTCAGTAGTAGTTTTAACGAACAAACCCTTTATATTACTAATGAATAAAAATCAGAGTCTACAATTTTGAGATAAAAATAATAAACTGTAATAATATATTGAATTCAATTACTATATATTATCCGTATAAAGAAATAAATTTTGACTCATGTAATAAGTATATTAAAAAGAATATTAGGGTAATTTTCAATTAGTTGAAGGTATAAATTTTTTACACTCGCATTACATCAAAATTCTACTGAAATTTGTTTAATATAAGTGTGTATTTTATTGCAATATTAACTTTTAATTTTCCATTAACTTTACACATTTTTTTTAAAGTAAGTCTAAAATATACCAGTCAGGGCCAACTGGAAAAAAAAGGTCACTTAGTATAATTTTAGTCAAATCTTATTACATATCCCAATCTTTAAATACATCATTATAAGATTCTTATAGAGTCTGGGAGACCCTCCTATTTGGATTCAATATTGAAATGTTTAGTTTCTATTTTATTTCCCATTAACCAACAAAAAAATTAAGAATTTTATTAATGTTATTATCTAGTTGTCGGTTTTAATAATAGTCGTGATTTTTCTTTGGTTTTATAATTTTAATCTTTGTATGTGGTAATTGTGATTTCCGTATAATTTATTTTTTTAAAATTTAAAGAAAAATTTATGTATCTAATTAATTTCCTAACAAATATTTCAGTTTTTGACAACATATAGAAAAAAAACTCATAATTAATGATTACATAAACTTTCAAAGAAAATAATGATATGAATAATGAGGCAGAGAAGTCCATGTGAAAAGGAGCTTCCACTAAGGGTAGGACTATAGTTCCATTATCATAATGTTTGGACTTTAGATTTCCTCAAAAGAGCAAGTATAATGACCTGATAACTCTTTTTCATTACGGGAAAACAGAAACTAAATCAATCATGTCTTGGTTTCAAGAAAGAATAAAAAATGGTATTCCATGTGTGATGGCCAAGATTCAACTTGGCACTTTCGAAATGGCAGCATATTAGTGATGATTTCATAATTATCGAGTACCTTAAATGAGCATAATTCATACACACCATCTTTAGCCACAACCAAATTTGCCATAGCCTCTTGATGTTTCTTCATTAATGGAACTCTATGGCTCGTTTTACCTCAACCTCAAGAAAGCTATCATCAATATATTTTTGACGCCTTTAAGATAAGGTGTCTTAGATTAAGTCCCTGCTTTATTTCTTTAGTATTATTCCATGATTACTCACCTGTTCACTATTAAATCCATAGCTCCTTTTCTTCGTGAGCTTAATGCCCCCTCTTATTCACACAAAAATAAAATAAAATAAGTTTTCTTTTTGTTTTGATCCATGTAAACAAATAAATTCTTTTATTATACAATTTATGCTGGATAATTTGTTTTTAATTTTTACCATTTACATAAAAATAACATTTAATTTCTCCTATTGTAAGTTGAACACGTTAAGTATTGATATATTCAGCGAAATTACATGTTATTTTTGACTTGAATATATACAATAAAAAATCATATTTGATGAACAAAATATAAACAAATTTAAAGTAACTCCACCATATTTAATACTATTTTACCCAAAATGCTCTATTTTAATACAAATTTTAATCATTAATGAAGAGAGTAAACCTCTTTAAAAAACTTCTATTCTCAGGATAAATGTAAATTATAATTTATTTAGCAACTTATAACTTCTCAAAACTACTAGATTTTGTTTGGTAACATTAATTAACAAGATTTTATAATTTTTCAAAAGACACAAACTCTTAGTTCATTAAGAGTTATACCTCACTCATTAATAACTTAATTAGTTATCATATTTATCCTTATATAATTTTTTAGGCTTAAATATAAAATTAACTCTTAAAAATGTTCAAAATTATGGTTACCCCCTTAAATATTTTTTAGGATTTAGCCATTGAAATATTTTTTATTAAGATTAACCTTGTCATTAATTTTCTATTAGTTAAGAGTTGAGGTGGCTAATGGCTAGCCACCTAAGCACTAATAAGTTTAATTTTTTTGACTTAAATATAAAATTAGCCCATGAAAAGTTTAAAATTAAGATCAAACCCCTAAAATATTTTTTAAGATTTAACTATTAAAATATTTTTTTGTTAGGATTAAGTCTTGCCATTAACTTTTATTGATGCATGTATTTTTTTAATTTTTTAAAATATCACTTAAGCTTTATGTATCATATTCTTTTCTCCCTTTTCTATTAATCTTCTTCTTTTTGCCTCTCTTACCCATTCTTTTTTGTTTTTCTTGTTCCTTCACTCGCCCCCTTTTCCCCATCTACCCCCATGGTTCATGTAGTGGCACTATCAACGCGATGTAGGTAATGCAAATGCATGTTTGTTGCAACACCTTGAATTTAGAATCGTGTTTGATATGGAGGCATTGCAATGAACCTGTATTTACATCACCTGCACCATGTCGATGACACTACCAAATGAGCCATAAGGCAGAAAGGAAAGAGGGAGGTGAATGAGGAAAGAAAAAAAAACAGAACAAGGAAGAGAGAGATGACGGAAAGAAGGAAAAGATTAATAGAAATGGGAAAGAAGAATAGGATATATAGAGATTAAATGATGTTTTTTTAAAATTAAACAAATACATGTGTTAATGAAAGTTAACAACAATGTTTAATCCCAGCAAAAATATTTTAATAGCTAAATCCTAAAAAATGTTTTAGGGAGTTGATCATTAGTTTGAACTCTTTTTAAGGGCTAATTTTATATTTAAGCCAAAAAAGTTACAAATGTCAGTGCTGAGGTGGCCTAGCCCAAGCCACTTTAAGACTTAATTGACGAAAAGTTAACGACAAAGCTTAATCGTAACAAAAAATATTTCAGGGACTAAATCCTAATCTTTTAAGAGGTTAACCCTAATTTTAAATTTTTTCAAGGCTAATTTTGTAACATCCCTGATGTTAAAATTTAGTTTATTTTGCCGCATGACGTTAATTAATATTATTAGAGATTAAATTAAATTAATATAGATTAATTATGATTTTTCCCTAAATTATTACAAATTAATTGAGAGTTGTTAGTAAAGTAATAAAATTTGAATTATTAATTTTGAGTGGTTAATTAGTAAATTTAAATTTAGATTAAATGGTGATGGTAAAATATAATTTAACAAAGGATAAAAGTAAGTTTTTATTAAAGAAAATAAAATAAAATAGAAAAGAAATGACAAAATTACCATATTACCCTTAAACATAATTCTTATTTCCTACCTTTCTTCTTCCTCGCGCATGACATTGAAGAAAGGAAACAGAAGCCAATTTTCTCCATGCCCATCCACGTAGATGCATGATTGGGAGCCAACTTCGTGACGAAACTTAAAACTGATTGCATATTTGGGATTGTGGAAAAAAGGTAAGCGTATTAGTAACTCCAATTTTTAGTTTTGGTAACCCTTCTCCAAACCAAATTTCACCCATAATTGTTGGGGGGGGGGAGGGGTTCAATGATCACATTTTTGTACTTTGAGTTTATAAATAGAACTTTGGAATGATAAGTATTGATAATTCATTGTTGGGTTTTCATTTCGGTACCTGTAGATTATGAACCACAGGATCGGTGAGGCGTTGCCTAAAAAGGAACTCAACCAAGAACGTAATTAACAGAGGTAAGCTTCAGAAGCCTTAGCAGGATATTTAGAGTTGTTTCGGTAAAGTGGGTTTTTGATTTTATGGCTGATTTCTAACCTACTTCGTAATTTTCTTAAATTATAGATATTAGGCGTACTTGGCATAGAAAACAAGAGTCAAAAGCTTGAAATCGAGGTAAGGGGATGTTCAAAGTATTAGTTAATTTAGAAATACTATTCAGCGTCATGTGGCGTCTGGAAAAAAGGATATAATTAGTGTTAATTAGATCATTTTAACCATAATATATATATATATATATATATATATAATTTATAGTTTGAATTATAGCTAGACCTGAAATTAGTAAGGATGAGAATGAAAAACTAGAAGTTACGATGCCGAATTATGTATATGGGTAAACTGATAGATCTTATCATTAGTTTTTATTGAAATTGCACAGATAACATATGTATATATATGAGTATGTATATGTTGAATGAGTTCCAATTGTAGTGAAGGAAATAATAATGATGAATATTTAATATATAGATGTATATATGTATTGAACTAAATTTCTGAAGTCTTTGATGATGAAATTAATCTTGTATGAGGAAGTATGAATGAAATTGTATCTGAGTGATTGAAATTATGTTAATAAATGGTTGTACTTGAGTGGTTGATATAAGATTCATTAAATATTATTATGCCTGAATGGCTTTATGTTGTTATGATATGAATTGAATATTAATGATGCCTGTGTGACCTTTGTTTGATGTGAAATTAAATGATGGTGAACAAAGAATTGAGATATGGTGTGTGCCTGAGTGGCTGTCATTTTACTGATATTAAAGCCTGAGTGGCTAGTGGTGAAATAAATTTCTTGAGTGGCTAGTTATGAAATGGTTTATGATGATGGCGTTGTGTTATTTATTAAGAGAATTGATTAAGTAAATCAGAGGAAGTGAATTAAAATGAACTTATGTGATCTGTATGCGGTATGTTTTACCCCTCATTTTGGATCTAGTGATCGAGCAGACCCAGTTGAGCTACCCAGAGGTCAGGTAAGACCCAATGGTGAGGTGGGGAGCCAGACAGGGTTTGGTGGACAAGGTAGAGTTCACAAGTGGTCGGGTAAGACCCCCAGCTGGTGGCCAATCTATTTTTAGTATCTGGATACTAGCGAGTCTAATTAAACCCTGAATGAGAGTTAGTGGTGCATTGTGTGTTTACTGATATGAAAAATGATATGCATGAGTTGTTAGTCAAATGACCTCAATACTCAAGAGGGGGGTGAATTGAGTTTTAAAACTTTTGCTTGAAAAGCCTTTGAAATTGGTTCCTTTTTGACACAAGATAGTAATATGCAAGAGACAACAAGTATAATGCAAGAAATAAGATAAGAAAGATGTGCAGAATTCACTTTGGCAATTTATCAAACACTTGGTGTGCTGGATCTTAGCTTAGCCAAATTAATCAAGTTCAAGTAATGCAATCACAATCAAAACAATACACCAACCAGATGCAATATGTAAATGCAAGAGAGTAAGGAAGAAAAGCTTGCAAACCAATATAACGAGTTCCACCACCCTGGTGTATGTCTCACCTTCAAGCAACCCACTTGAAGGATTTCCACTATTGAAGTTTATAGATATAAGCTATGAGCAATTGCAGCTTCCTAGTGTCTCACACTCAAGAACTCAATCCTCACTAGCACAAGGGCACCCCACCCAATATCTCAAACTCTCAATACCCAAAAGTTGAACCTCAACCTTTATGACCACTCAAAACTAGAGTGAAACTTTGTGTTTGGTGTTTGTGTTTACAAGCAAATAACTCTCTCAATAGAGTAGATATACAATTTAAAGGCTCTCATAAGTTCTAACTCTTAACAAGAGAGGATATACAAATTTAGAACCTAAGTTTCAGAATAATGAAACTATACACAGAAAATGAACTCACAAGGCACAAGTACAAGCTATGAATGATTTTCTCCTTGATTGCTTGAGTAGCTTGAATGGATGGTGCATTTATAGGCCTTGGAGAGAAGCTTTGGAGGCTTCAGAGCCGTTGCACATCATGGGTATAGGAGTGGGAAAAGGAGAAGCAAGTTGGATCTGCACTTTAAAAACATTTCCCCACATTCTAACACTAGTGTAATCGATTACTTCTCGTTCTATAATCGATTATGCTTCGTTGTATTCCATTAATTTGTGTTTAGTAGCTGTGTTATAGATTATGTCTTTTACTGTAATCGATTATGTCAATGTAATCAATTATGTCATACCCTTGTAATCGATTTTCATTATACCTGATGCATTTAATTCCTGTACGCAGCACTATAATCAATTATGTAACTCATATAATCGATTATACATCAAACAGAACCTCTGTAATCGATTAGTCATGCCTTGTAATCGATTGGGCAAAATACCTCCCTTTTATTACAATAGTGTAATCGATTATTCTCTTTGTTTTAATCAATTAGGTGCATTCCAGAATCAATGTAATCGATTGTCCCAGTGCTATAATCAATTATGACATATACCTGATGCATTTATTTTCTGTTTTGTAGCTCTATAATCGATTAGCTTAGTCTTGTAATCGATTATGCTTTTGCAGAGAGCTTAAGTCTGGTCTTGATTGAGTGTAGACTCTTGTATTTCTTTGTTTTAAACTTCTGGGAAGTTTATTGTGCATTGTCCTTGGCATTTTGAGTATCTATGAACTTCATTGTCATGTCATGATTCTTCAATTTGTTTTCTTTGTCATTATTAAAATCCTGAAACAATTTTCAAACACATGAGTTACTATGTACAACCATAGTGGCATATAATGTTGTGAATGTTCATGATGATTGAAGTTGAATATATATATATATATATATATATATATATATATATATCTGTGTGTGTGTGTGTAGGTATAAATGTACGAACATTGCTACGTGCAGCCTGAGTGACACATTATGCTAGTGAATGTTTAGACTGAATAAGGAAGAGTTGATATATGTTATATATGTATTGTTTTGTAGCGTGAGTAGCTTGTAATGTTGAATGTAATAGTAATTGAGCATATGGGTTATAATGGCGATATGAGGTATTAGAGAACAATTAACTAATCATGCGGTGAAGATACATACACATTATTAGATCCAAGTTTGAATGAAAGACTAAGAAGTCTGAATCCCTAGGATTTGTCAATAACACTCATCAAGATTTTTAGTTAAATAAAATCTGTGTGCGTGTTTTACTAACATGGTTCAACGAGTGTTTCAAGAAAAGTCTAAAGTACACCTGTTGAAAGAAAGATGGAAAGTCTATTAAACAAACTTGTTCTAAAGACAAGTTTGTTGTAGTTATTAAAGAAGCTTTTCAAAGAATTGAGATGAGAAGTCTGAACGAATAATTAAACCTTAGAGTATCATCCTTTTCAAAGAACGTCCTCTGAAAGGAAATTCTCCACTTCCATGAAAGTGCCAACAACAACATGCTTATCAACTGCACCATTCATCAAAATGGAAAAGAGACAAAAAGCTAAGAATCACATGCACAATAACCCAGGAAGATGCCTCACTTTTATCAAAGCATCGAAAAAAGCTAAAATAGTGGCAGAATATAAGCCTAAGGTCAACCTTTACAAGGTGTACCTTTTAGCTTGAAATGGCTAAATAAATAGGTATCTTTTGATATATGGATTATCAAAGCAAAAAGCTTTAAAGCACGCTTGATTTAGACCCTGCCATTACGTACTTCTTCAAAGTAAAAAATGATCAACGGTTATATCTTCTCCAATGGATTTTTGAATAGCCTTATATATATATAAGAAGATTAGAATCTTTGAAGCTTGCCGATTTTTCCGTGAACGTAAACAGAAATCAAAAAGTGCTAAACTCTTAAGTTTTTCTTTGTTCTTGTATTATAAGTAAAAGTATTTCTTGTTGTTTTTGCTCCTAGCAGACCTTTGCTTGTTGCTTATCATAACTTAGCGTATTCTTTGTTTCAATCTTAAATATCTTTGTACGTTGAGTTATCTTTGTAACACAAACTCTCTTTTATCACTCATACTTTGTGTAACAAGTCTGGTGTGTTCACCAGCTCTTAGATTACGTGGAAAACACTTTGTGGCCTGGAAAATCTTTTGAAAGAATACTTGAGACTCAGCCAGAAGTGGCTTGATTGAAAGAATATTTGGGTTAAGCCAAAAGTGGATGAAGTCAACAATACTTGAAGCACGGATTGTGTTTGTTGTGTAAAAGGTGTTTTTACATAGTGAAAATCCTTCACATCTGAAGGTACTAGACATAGCTTCTGCTTTGGAAGTGAACCAGTATAAATTTATTGTGTTATCTTCTCTTAATCCTTATCTCTCCAATGTTTGTTCAATCAAAAGTCTGAAATGCCTATTAAGACCATCATTTAGAAGTCTGCATGAAAATAGTTAAGACTTATTCAACCCTCCCTTTTAAGTCTGACTCTAAACCATTATATATATATATATATATATATATATATATACGAGTATATTGATACTAAGGCTAATGTTGTGCCTTTTTTAGTTTCAAGTTTCAATATTAATTGATATATTCAACACTCACCCTTTCTGTGGTTGTTTTTTGTTTAGTAACCAATGACAAGAATATCATGGACATAACGGAGATGAGCACCAAATGAGTCTGGACTGCTAAGGAATGAAGGATAGAATTGTATTGCTTGTAATAATGTAAATTATGAGTAAATTGTTAAATATTTATGTTTTGGATATCTTATGGGTGTGTATATACTATTTTGGATAGCATAGAACTATTGTATCTTTTTGAATTACATGATTATAGGCAGGTGCTGTTATGTGTGTGTGTGTTATGCTAATAGATAGTGCGAAGCCAAGTAGATAGTGATGATGAATTATATATATGTTATGCCCAGGTAATGCGAATATGGAGTGAAATGGCACTGAGCCAATGTGTGGGTGAAATTATGTTTCTATGGGCAGGACATGCTTGATTGATGGTGATGTTGTCATTGTAATAGTTGATGAATATGTGTGCTTTAGAGAGAGAGAGAGTTTATGCTTAAATGAAGAAATGGCTAATTAAGCCAATTGAATAAGTGATTTTGGGTTCCGATAGGATTCAGAGTTCCCGGAAGGTGCCAATAGGTCCCTAGGCATATATATAACTTGTGGATGAAGTGAAATTTCCATTTGAATGAGAATTGATAGAGTTTTGACGTTGGACATGAGTAAAATTGACCATAATGCATTTTTTGCATAACTCCACGATATGAATGAATTTTTAAGCACAGATTGTGGTAGCAGATCCAAAATAGGTTGCATATAATGCTTGTAAAGTTTCATAGCATTTGAAGGTCAAACGTGCAAGTTAGGGGTTATGGAAGTTGACCTAGAGGCCAATATCTGCATAAAAGTTGCTTATGTATTGATAATAATCAATTACAAGGGTCCTATAATTGATCACCAGCGAGCAGAAATGAATTCTTGCACAAATTGTTTTGTGGTAATCGGTTACAAAATTTTGGTAATTGATTACCAGCTTATTTTTGAAACTGCACCTGATCTAGGCCGAATTAGCTCTTGCATTCTTCATAAAAGTTGTAGATAATTGAGTTACATATATTTTCCATTTTGATTAACCTCAAATGGAGGTCTGTAACTCGAGTTATGCCTAAAATACTACAAGGTGTTCATGCTAAAAATTGTATGCATAATAGTTTTACATTTTCACGAATTGGGCAATCTTAGAGGCATAATTGACTTTGGACCTTTGTAATCTTTATAGATAATTGAGTTGCAGAGGTGTACTTGTTAGCCAAGGCCTCGTCACTCAAGAGGGGGGGGTGAATTGAGTGTTTTAAACTTTCGTGCGGAATCCCCTTGGAAACGATTAGTAATATACAAATGATGCAATAATGAAGATACAATAACTTTTATGCACATATCACACTATGAAACACTTGATATGTAATGGTAATATTCAGCTTTAAGTGTGATAAGCAAGGCAAGTTATTGGTTTAGGCAATTCATCAAACAGTTGGAATGCATAGATTTATTTTGATAATAATATGATGTTTCCTATAAAGATTTAGCTCATTCAAGTTATCGAACACCTTGTGTGTATGTGAAAGGTTATAGTAATCAAGTAAGTATCACACAAGACTTAATAGGAAACAATGTACTAGATATTTGGTAAGTTATAGCAATTTCTAACTTTGAAGAATTTCACCAAATATTGATTCAAGCAAATTGTCAAACACTTGGCATGCAGAGTTAAGTTTTCTACTTGAACAACAACTTTGATTCAAACATTCAACTCATGCATTTCAACAAACAGTTTATATGCACAGTTGTATAAAGAGTTCAAGGTAGAGAGAAATGCAAACCAATTTAACGAGTTCCACCAACCCGGTGTACGTCTCGCCTTCAAGCAACCCATTTGAAGGATTCCACTATTGAAGATTTGAGATACGAGCTTTGAGCAATTGCAGCTTCCTAGTGTCCCACACTCAAGAACTCAATTCTCACAAGCAAAGGGCAACCCACCCAATCTCACAATCTCTCAATACCCAAAGGTTGAACCCCAACCTTTGTGACCACTCAACCTTGAGTGAAAAACCTTGGTGTTTTGGTGTTTGGCTTACAAGCAATTAACTCTCTCAATAGAGTAGATACACAAATGAAAGCTCTCACAAATTCTAACTCTCAACAAGAGAGGATATGCAAATTGAAACTCACAATCTAACAACTCTTAAGCAATATGCAAGTTTAGAAACAAGAGTTGTAGAATATACAAGAGAAATCTAATAAGAAGACCTCTAGAAGAAGAATATTGATTGCCTTGTGTTGTGCCTTGGTCTCTTCTTCTTTCTTGCTTGAATTCATGCTCCATTTATAGCCATTTTTAGGGTTTCTAGCTGTTGCACAGTGTCTCCAACGGATACCTCAAGTGGGCATAAAGTGGGAGTGAAGAAATGAGCTGGAGTTCCACTTAAAGACACTTTTCCCACGTTTTGTCACTATGGTAATCGATTAGCCCTCGAGCTGTAATCGATTATATTTTGAAATCTTCAGTGTAATTCGCTCTGTAATCGATTAGCATTTATCTTGTAATCGATTAGCTATGAAATAGAACCCTTCTAATCGATTATGCCTTGCCTTGTAATCGATTATGAGTGGCACCTGATGCATTTAATTAGGTTACGCAGCATGGTAATCGATTGTGCCTTATGTGTAATCGATTAGGGTGCAAACAGAAGCTCTATAATCGATTAGTTGTGTAGTTGTAATCGATTAGTTACATTCCAGAATCCTTGTAATCGATTGTCCTTCTTGTTGTAATCGATTGTGTCATAAACAGAGTTATGGTAATCGATTATTCCAGTGTTGTAATCGATTAGGACATGTACCTGATATAATTCTTCAAGGTCTTGGATATGTTCTTGATATGTATTGACCCATGGCTTATTCCTTTGATCCTCATGTCTGTTTCCTTGATTCTTCTTCAACTTATGAGCTTGTTCTTCATGATTTAGGTTCATGACACCAACCTTATTTTCCATAGCTCATGTTTCTTTAACTCTTTGTGAGGCATCTTTATCTATTTGTTCTTAGCCTTGTCTTTGTGCTTGAACCTTCTTGTTTCTGAACCTTTGCCATTCCATCATCATCATGAATACTTTGTTATTCATCAAAACTACTTTGCATACTCACATATGCAACTTCAGTACCAATTAGATTCACCTCGATCAGAGTTTGATAGCTCCTGTCAGACGTAAAATACTAAACAATGTGTAAGAAAAGTGCGTCCTGAAATATTTTTGAAAAACTTCTTCATGGTGTTCTTTGAATTTTTGGCGTGTGCTATATTATTTAAAGTAAAATCTACTAAATGAAGGTTAAAACCTTTAATTTAAATTAAGTAAATATGATGGGATATCACAAATTTTATATTTAAGCATTTTTTAAAAGATAACTTTTGTCTTACACATAATTATAATACTATAGTCATTTAATACAATTCAAGCTAGTTTTATCAAACAACTCTATTTTAATAAACTACCTAAAAAGCTATATGGCTATGTTTGATAATGCTTATGAGTAGTGATTTAAGTTAACTTATAGTTTATTTTACTAGCGTAGAAGTTTATTTGACAAAATAGACATGTTTGGTGAAAGACCTTATTTTAGTAGCTTGTAACATTTTTCCAATTGCTACTTCAAGTAGTATTTAAACTTATAAGCTCTTTTTTTAAAATTTTGTAAACTCTTACCCTCACTATTTTTTTTTGAATCACTCATATCTATTTTGAAAAGAAAATATGTCATTTTATGTTATTTTACATTTAGTGTCAATTTGGTAAAACTATATGAAAAACTAACTGAAAGCTAAAAAGTTGCTAAAAGTTGAAAGCTCATAAGTTATTGATTATATTGGAAGTGTTTGATAGAATTAACTGTTACAATAGGTAAAATGATATGAAAGGACATGCTTAATTATTTAGGTAAAACTCTTAAATTTTTATATACATAACTTCTAATTTTTAGATATTTTAATTAATATCTAATTTAATAAAAAATGTTTTTATTTCTTTATAATAAAAATTCATGAAATATACAAATACAAAAAACAAATAGTTCAAATTTATAATTTACATAAATATTCTTCATAGAAGTTAGAATTACATATCATAAAGTTTTGATAAAGGAAATATATAATAATAATAATAATAAATAATGTAAATATCAAATATATAATAATAATAACAACAACAATAATATAATATTAAATACATAATAATAATAATAATAAATAATGTTAAAAATTCATGAAATAATTATGTTTTTAAAAATAGAATAAATGTTTAATCTTTTAAATTAAAATAAAAGACAATATTATGAATTATTAAAATTATGATGGGAATAAAGTAAAAAATGGGATTTAAGCAAGTAGCCGAAATTAAAAAGGTTATTTCAAGTAGCATTTAAGAAAAAGGCATCAACTATAACTGAAAACGTTACCCACTTAAATACCTAATTTACTTAAAGTAGGTACTGATTTTAGTTCTCAATTAGCTAAAATACCTTATCAAATATACACTTAACAATTAGTTTTTTTAAACACATTTTAGTTAGTTTTTTCAGTTGTTGATTTTTTAAAATACAAAGCTAGAAAGCAACCACCTAATTATATCAATCTAACTTTTAAGTCCATAAAATAAGTTAAAAGAAAATTTAAATTGATACTCGTGAATTTGCCAAGAAAACCATTACGTTATCATAGGTAAAGATGTTTCAAATTGTAACATCCTAATTAAGCATTATTAAGCAAATTGAAGTAAATGGCTGATTAATTAAAAATAAATGCAAAATTACTATTTTACCCTTAGTTACTTAAGTTTAACAATTCCCTTTTCTTCTTCTTCTTCATCTTTCACGCATGCAACATGGGGGAATTCACTTCTTCTTCTTCTCTTCCATTTCGTGGCACCATTCTTCTTCTCCTCCAATCTTCTCTCAATTTCTTCAAATTGGAACAAGAACTCATCTTCTTCTTCTCTATCCTTTCACGTGGCAGCTTGAGTTTGAAAGGGGGAAAACTATAATTTCTTCAATTGAGGTGAGAATTCATATGGTTTTTGGAACCCCATTTTTGGTTCTTGGAAATTTTTAGAGCCCATCTTCTAACTCTTCTATTTCCTTGATACTTGAAGCATTCATGAAGCTTTGGTGATTGTGGGTTTGTGATCAAGAGGCTTGGAAGCTTGAGGTTCCTATTTCCTTTCATTCTTGGTGAATGATTGGATACCCAAGGTACGGTTTGGTCTAATTTCTTATAATGGAAGTGTAATTATACCAATTTGATGGTTTAGGGCGTTGTTCGGAGCGTTTAGTAAGTAGATAGCTTGGGGTGCCGCCGGAGTTAAGTTCCGAAGGTCGACGACTTGAATCGGTAAGTCATTAGCCATTGAAATAATTATTGGAAGTTGTTTTAGCCTCGTTTATGAAATTTGAAGTATTGACTAGGTTAATTGTTATGTTTAGAAGGTTGTTTAATTGAGAAAGGGTGATCGGAGAGCGATCGATTAGTGTTTGGTAGCTCGAGGAGCTTTTAGGATTCTTTATTCCAGGTAGAGGGAGCTTTACATTTTAAATGTATGGTTTATGGATGAGTTCGAGGTTATAGTGTTATGCTATAAGTTATACGCTATGAAATATGATGAATTGATATGTTTAATTATGAATCACTGTTGAAATACCTCGATTATATGGTATCTAAAAGATACTTGATTATATTGTTGATTTTCGTCCATGTTGTTACGATACTTATATGAGGTGTGATGATGAATAGCATGAGATGCGTTAACTTAATTGAGTAAATGATTCCTATGCATGAGATGTAGTAGGATATTTGATTTGATGACGTGAATTATTGTATGAGATATAATTGATAAATGCCGAGGGCATGTGGCATGAGACGCCTATTGATAAAAATGAATTGATGATAATTATATGCATGTGATTTTATGAAAGACCTTGAGTGGGACTCAAGGCTGCCCGTAACACTGCCGTTGTGGTTGAGAGTGATTGTGTTACGTGAGAAGGCAAACGGTTTGGTACCAGTAAAATGGCTGGATCAGCTGAGAGAAGAATATAAGGTTGAGAGCCTGTGTTGCAACACAAAATTTAATAATAAATAAATGGATCCAATTGAATGAATATTGTTGAGAACAATGTGATTTGTATGGCCACATGTGTATATATTATTGAGAATAATATGATGATATAACCTTGCATTGAGTTATTGTGAGTAAATTGATGATGACTGATTTGTGAATTTTGAATAGAATACAAGTGGTGAGTGAACCATGTTGAGTGACGGTTTATATTGATGTGTGATTGAGATATTATATAGTATGTTAAAGAATTGGATAATTGATCTAATTCAGTAACTGTCATTTAACATGTATAATGCTCACCTCTATTTTATGGCTATATTTTTAGTGGATTTAGCCCTTGACGGTGAATGGTGAGAGGTCGCCAGGTTTAAGCAAGGAGCATTGCATGTTCCTTGTATATGATGTATATAGTATTTGTGGTAGTAGCCTTGGCCAGCTCCTGTTGATATCTTTTTTTGTTTAATGTATATGGATGATAGTGGATTTAGGTATCTGATGGTTTCAACTGGAAACCTTGACTCATTTTGAATACATATGCGTGATGTGATGAATAATATATATATATATATATATATATATATATATATATATATTGATGATGGTTTAGGTGTGGAGACCATGGATGGTCCCACCCAATAGATATGTATATATATATGTTGCATGATGTCCTGGAATTGTGAAATGCACTTGGTGTAATGTGTGTGTATGAAATGTCCAGGAAATGTTCATAGATGATAATTGGGATGGATTATGTATTAGGAGTTTGATTGGATGAGGATTATATGGAAAATGATGGTTTTTATATGATCAGTATGCATAATTGGGCAATTGAGATAGTCAAATAGAGTCTTATGAGGTTTGAATGGCATAAGCCAGTTCCAATAATATATATACGATTTGTGGGTTGTAGAAACTGGATCGGGTCAAATCCGTTAGGAATTAACCCTTATATTGCTCAAAATTACCTTAAAATCCGAACGCGTTTCTGCGCATAAGTTCCTCGTTTTTCAATATTTTTGAGTGCGGCTAGTGGCTACACTTCATAAATGGTGTATATTTGGTGGTATCAAATTTTCATGGCAATTGGTTTTGATATGAGAAAGTTAGGGGGTTTAGAAGTTGGATTTTTCAACTTTTGGGGGTAATTTCTGCATAATTGCTGTCATGAATCGATTCAAGGGTTGTTGTTTCACCAAAAATCAATTCCAGAATCGCTTGAATCGATTCAAGGCTTGGTTGAATCGATTCAAGACCCCTGGACCCCAAAAATGCAATTCCATAATCTCTTGAATCGATTCATGGAGGTTTGAATCGATTCAAGACTTACTAGAAAGTTGAAATCTGCCATCTTGTTCGTGTGAATCGATTCAAGATCCTTGAATCGATTCACCACCCTCTGAATTGTGGTTTTTGGCCCCTGATTCGTGTGAATCGATTCAAGGGTAGGCTTAAATCGATTCATGCCTTGTTTTTTTTTGCCAATTTTCACATGTTTGTGACCTAGACGAGGTAGATTGGGCCTTGGGTGGCTTCCCCCACTTCTTTCGTGCAAATTCTAAATTATTTGAGCTTGTGAAACCCACCAAATTGCTGCCTAATACACCTTTATGACAGATATTGCGTTGTATGGTCCCGAAACTCTTGTTCCGATTCCGTATTGAATAGCAAAAAATTTCCTTGGGTTTTTGGGCTTGTTTTTATTATGTTAGGATGTTTTACAAATTGTGAACCAATTAAAATTCATTTTGACACGGAAATAAGAAGTTTATTGATTAGCTTTGATCCGGTCTGGATACCGGCCCCGATCTTATGACGTCAGAGTGACCTCATATAAGGAAAACCGGTGTCTTGGTTCAACATTACCACACCGGATATCCGATGTCTGGCCTTCCGTTCTCATCTCACAACCGCCCCACTTATTTTCTCTATAGCGGATCATTGTTCATTTTCACAGAACACTTATATAACTGTTAGTTTCTCAGTCACAGCGAGATAAGAGCCCCTAATAACTTATCAACGAAGATACTGAATGTAGCAAAATATGTCACGTCAATGGCCTCAGAAAGCTAGTACATGTGTCAGCAGATTATGCGGAAAGGTGATTATCCTCTCTTCTTCCTATGGGATCGTACTCTGATAATTGACCTACCCCCTGACACACTCTGAGTACTGAGCCACTTTGATTGACACACTTCACACGCTATCAGAACTAAGGGGCCCACTTGCACCCAACGATTCATTTCCTACGTTCAACTATAAATAGCTCATTTCAAGACACATGCAAGGTTATGTTGTTCTAACTTACACTTTACTATTACATCGCTTGAGCATTCACTGAGTTCTTACACTCTTCTAACTTGAGCGTCGGAGAATCTTCGCAGGTGGCACCACCTTTCGCCCCCCTGCAACGCGAAACGCTGGTGTGAAGGATCTCCAGGACAATAAGACCGGCTTCTCCCACTGAGAGACCGGATTAATACACCGGATACTCACTGTTCCGGTGTGCAAACCCTAAAAACACCTATATTCTTGTGGCTGGTCCCACACCGGATCCTAGACCCCGGTTCAGACCAGTTCAAGCTTCACCAAAAATCAAATTACTAGGATAATTTGATTTTTTAATCAAATTCTTAATAAAATTTTGGTCGAAAGTTTGCATACCTCAAATTATGATCTGGAGCTACATTCTGAGTTTCATCCCGCTTCAAATATATTTGGTTGGATATTGTTTATGGGGTTCTTAAAGCATAAAAGCTAATAAAAAATTAATTAATTATTGAAAAATATTAAGTAATTTTACTTTTATTTTCTTAATTAACAAAACAAACGATAGTACTATATAGTGCTGTACTCAAACATTGATGATGTTGATGCTCCCCTTCAATATTAATTGGGTTAGCTTTGCCTTGACTTTTGTTTAGTGATTTTTCTGGCAAGGACTTCAATATTTAATGCATTTTGTAGCCTTTTCAAGTTGGTTCCGTACTTAGACGATATAACAACCCTATCATCTATATCATAATTTGATTGGTAGATGAATTAAGTAATTAAAAATTTTAATACAGATAGGTGTTGAACTCATAACTAAAGAAAAGCCTAAAAATGTTTGTCAATAGATGAAATGCATATTTTGTTATATATGTAGTAATTATTATATATATGTTATAACATTCAGTATATTTATAAATATTTAATATATTGTTAAATACTTAATATTAAATCTATTAAATATATTATAATATAATTATATAATTTAAAATATATATCATAATATATTTAAAATGTTAAATATGATACATATTATTAATATATTTAATAATATATTTATTTAATATAATAAATACTATTAAATATATTATTTTATATAAATAATAAATAATATTCAGTATTTTTCAATATAGTAAGGAATAATTTATTAAATATATTACATATATTAATGAATAATATTTAATATTTAAATTTAAACATACTTACAGTAAATATATTATAAAATATTTAAGTATGTTATTATATACTCATTAATAATATATTATAATAATTAATTTAACTATATTTACAAGAAAAATATGAAATACATTATAAAATGTCTTTAATAAATTATTATATGTTAATAATATTTAATATTTTTAAATATATTTATTTAAATTATATAATAATATTTTAATATATTTAATATTAACTATTTATAAATAAATGTCATAACATATATATAAATATTACCACATATATAGTAGATTATATATTTGGTCTAGTGCCAAAGAGTTTTAAGGTTTTTCTTCTAGTTTGTTATATCCCAGTTTTTATTTCTCGATTCCTTTTTGTTTATTTTCTGTGTCTTATGCCCAAAAAAGATGTATTGCAGTCATTTTTGAATCCTATCATACCTTGAATCTCATGTTCCTTTATGTATTGGCCCTCGGGTCTAAGATAGGAAAATTAGTGCACTCATACGTGATAAAATTAACTCTTAAACATCTTTGTTGCGTATAATGTAGAAATTGATGAAGAATGTGGATGAACCAGTGATCCCGATTCTCAATAGGGTTTAGGTGGTCTTCAATAGAAACGTTTTCAATCATCCCTTTTACAAAGGTAATCCTCTGTGCTCAATGTTGCAGTTTGTGGTTGAAAACTGGCCACACCCTCACACCATCATCACAATGTTTTATTTTTAATCTAATTTGCTAGAATCATCAAGAATGCTTTCGCAGCAGATTTGGTATATATTTTTCTAATAAGGCATTAATTGTTGCTCTACCCTCTACTGAACATTAGTGTATATTCGAATTCATCCATCCCTTATATGTATACATAATCACATGTTCAATTTATATATGTCGAGATCATGGATTGGGTGGTTATCGTTTCAAGATCACAGTTGAACTTTAATTCTCATAAGACTTCACTTATTCCACCACCTTACCCCAATTAATCTTTTGGGAATAGCTAGATTCATGAAGCTCATCTAAGATAACGGGTACCGCCCACCCAATTCCAAATCAAAACTAATATGAGTAAAGTAATTTAAGGATTTGGTTAATAAACTCCTCGTAATGTAATAGTAAGTAAAAGTTAATTTTTTATGAGGAAGTTAAGGTCAAAAATCTATTAACCACATATAAGTATATGCACATGAATTTTTAAAAATAGAATACCTATTAATTCCATCGCTATAAAATGAAGACTAAAGAATGTATTTAGTCAATTTTTTATATCTTTGAGAAAAAAAAGGTTTATATATCTTTAATGTGACTCAAGATCTTCCTAGAGGTTTCCAAAGAACATTATGGTGCATCACATATTCCAGAATGATCAGGAACTTTTTTAGAAAATTAATCTCTAGATAATGCGACAGAAATTACAAAACAAACATACAAAAATTAGAAAAATGGAGATATAAATAGATAATCTGATAGAAAAAATAGAAATAAGAAAATATAATATGAATATAAAAAATAAATTGTAACAAAATAAGAATTGGATACTAAATATTAAACTGAATCAACATAAATATTGTATCTTTACATTCTCTTCCCTTTCTTCTTTTTCATCCGCAAAAAAATATTCTTACTTTTGTGAGTTAATTGATTTTTCACGTTAACTAAATTACTTTTGATGTTCCCCGGTTTAATGTTTGTTTGGTGTTTTACATTTAGAAATGTCGTAGCTTTTATTTTTGCTTATATTAAGTAAATTCATCTTTAACGTGGACATAAAGTACTAGTTGTGAGGTTTGAACATGATTTTGATATCTATTTCATCGACCTTTACAGTTATCTTTTGCATTTAGAAATGCTGCTGCCAAGCTTTTTTGTCTTCAGTAATTGAACAAGTGTCCGGTTAATAAGTGTCCCCTTATGTAGGAATTTAATACAGGTTCGAGGTTTAACCACTTATACATTTTGCTCAATTTATTTGTTTAATTTTTTTTGTCTTATATCATTGTTTAAAAAATTAAAAGTAGTTTTTTTTTGAAAAATAATGTTATAATTATTTACAACTTAGGGTTGGTAAAACATAAATGATATTTTTAAATAAAAACTTTTTTATTTTTGGTTTAGGTCTTTCCTAGCTTTTCTGTTGAGAAATACTTTTTAGTTACACAATCTTTTAGAATTTAAGGTCTATTGAATAAGATAATAGTTATATTAAGTTATATGTTGAGTGGTTTAATTGATTTACAATGTATTTTTTCAATTTATTATAATTCAAAAAAATTATATTATTATATGGACAAAATAAAAATACAAAGATTATAAATATTGAAGACAAATTCTTTGTTCCCTGTGATCTTTGAAAGAGAAAATAAACCCCTCTGCCTTAACTTTTAATCAAGACAAATTTCTCATTTTAAATAATTCTAAAACAGTTTGTGTAACATCCTAATTAGAATTTATTAGGCAAATTAAAGTTTATGGGGATTAATTAAAATGAATGTGAAATTACCATGTTGCCCTTAATACTAAAGGCCAAAATTCCAATTCCCTTCTCTTTCTCACTACATTCACGCGTGCTTTCTCAGGAAAGGAAACACGGAAGCTTCAATTGCCCACTTCTTCTTTTACTCGTGAATGCATGTTCAATGGGTGGGAGCTTGTCAATTCTTCTTCTCCTTATTAATTCATCAAATTGAAGCAAAGTTCAAGCTTTTCTTCACCTCTTTCTCTTGGGGCAGTCATTGCAAGTTCGGGGTTTCTTCAATTTACTCAATTGCATGGTGAGTTCAATAACCCAACTCATGGCTTGTGAAATTTCTAAAACCCATCTCCTAATTCTTGTAAATTCTCGAATTTAAGAGCATTGTGGGGCTTGGTTGATCTTGGGCAGCTTTGGGGATCCTTGGAACCTTGAATCCTCCAAGTTTAAGTAAGTTAGAATGACACCAAATGACTCTTACAATTTATTCAGTGAATTTCGAGGCTTGACGACAGTTATTTTCAAGAAATTAGGTGTTTCAGAGTGTGTTCGTTCCCGGGCAGCCTTGGATATCTTTCAAAGTATAGTTTTGTTGACTGTCAGAGTAATTCAAAACCATCTCAGAGTCGTCAGAAGTGACAGACAGCTTGAGGGTTCCCTAGAATTGAGTTTCAGAGGTCGACGACTTGATTTGGTAAGTCGTTGGTTTTTTAAATAATTATTGGAAGGTTGTTTAAGCCACGTTTAATTAATTTGGGTATTAATTGACTTAATCGAAATTTAGAAATTATTCGGAGGCATTTTAGAGCTTGGGTGATTGATTGGAAGTGAGTAACGGAAGTGGATAACGCTTATCGGTAAGTTATAATTACCAAATACTAAATATAATATTAGTTACAAGCTTCAGAGTATGAAATTAATAGTGTGCGGGTTATTAAAAACCAAATGCTTATGTTTTAGGATTTTTAAAGGCTTCGGATTAGCGCTCAAATAGCGTTTGGATAGCTTGTGGACTTTTGGGATTTATTATTCCAAGTAGGGGGAGCTTTACATTTTAAATGTATGATTTATGGACGGGTTCAAGGTGTATTGATGTATATTGATTGTGTGTATTGTGATGATTGAATTGTTTATTATGAAATGTTTGAGAATATACCTCGCTTGTGTGATAATTGAGAATTATTATGTTTATGAGTTGTCGGCCATGATGTGATGTGAATTACATAAGATGCAAATGGTAAAAGTGAGTGATGTGAGACATTACATGTGATGTAATAAATTGATGAATTAAATTATATGTATGAGACGTGATATAATGGTATGGATGAGATTGAGATGTTACATGATATGCAATTGTATAAATGATTTGGTATCATTTTAGTAGCTTGAGATGCTTGTGTGTGAATTATATAATGTGGCATAGATGGTAAGGGTGACCCATGGAAGGTCAGGAACCCTGTGTGATGATTTCAAGTTACAGATTCTTGGTCTAGGTCCTGTGAGAGCCCGTGATAGCCGTAAGAGTTAGACTTAAGTCTCGAGACGTCACGAGGTGACCGGTATCACGTGGGAAAGGCTAATGGAGTGAGGCCAAGATGAAATCCGTAGTTGAAATCATTGTTAAGTCGGATCCGCATGCATATGCATTGGTGCATGGTTATTGAGAATAACTTGAACTGTATAGCCGTTGTGAATAATAGTGAGAATACCTAATGTGGGTGAATTATGTTAAATGGCAATGATATTGATTATATATGATATTGTAATATGTGTTTAAGAATAATGATATTGATATGTGATATTGTACTATGGTTAAGAATTGGAATTGGATAGGTTGATCCAGTTCAATAGCTGTCATTTAACATGTATCGTGTTTACCCATATTATATGACTATATTTCAGTGGACTTGGGTCTCGATGGTGATTGGTGAGATGTCACCGGGCTTGAACAAGGAACGTTTGTACATACATTGTACATGCTTGTATAGTATTTTATGGTATAGCCTTGGCCGGCTTTGTTGATATCCATTTTGATTTTGTATATGGATGATGTTAGATATGATGTTGATGATTATGGATGTGGCGACCATGGATGGCCCCATTTTATTGTATGTGATGCATTTGATATCCGGGAATTGCAATTAGTGAAGTTGTTTATTGAATACCATGGATGAATCCATGTGTATATGTTGCATTGCATCTGATGACCAGAAAATTGTTGCATTGCATAGATGGGTAGGACTTGTGTTTATACTGAAATCGAGTTAGATTATAAATTGAGATTAGTTTGATGAGAAGTTAATGACAACTAGTGTTTTATGTGTGTTTATGCCTAATTATGCAAGTCATGGGGTCACATTGCGTTTGTGATGCCTAGATGCCATGAGAGTTGCATAACTATGTTATGATGATGAAAGGATGATGAATAATAGGATTGATAGTCGATGGGATTGATTAGGTTTTCTTAGTATTGGAAATTATGCATAATGTGGCATTTAGGAACCGATGTTAAGCCCTGTAAACGTTTTGGCTTTTATGAACGGGTTGGCAAGTGCACCAACTTGTCAGTTGTAGTTTTCAAAATTTAGATATCATTCCACTGGGATTAAACGTTTAGTCAAAACAGTAATTCTCACTTACTATGGTAAATGCTTAAATTCAAAAAATAATTTATGTTCAATTTATACAATATTCATAGGTATAAATGGATTTGTTCATTTGGTAAAAGATAAAATAAAGTAAAGTAAAATAAAATATGAGTGGCAATTGAGAATAGATCCAATGCTTGAAGAGAGAATAGATTAACAAACTATGTTGGAAATTGGATCATCGCACTAGAACACAATGAACTAATTATAGACATACATATTTAATCATTAAGTTTATGTCATTGCAGCTTAAATTCATTATAACCAATCCCTCGTGATATAAATTCTAAATAGTTACCGTAAAGTTTGATCCCTCAGATGCTTTCTCAGTAAAAACTTGTTTTAAGTGTTGGCCTTAACACAACAACAACCGCTATAGAATTGAGATACCAAGGGTACTCCATCTTTTACTTTCGTTAAAAGAGATTTTTAACACGCATGAAAATCATTCTTCCGTTTGAAGTTCATACTAATATAAGATTGAAATACTAACAATAAACTTAAGTCATAAACATGTAAAGGTCAAAATCACAACATCATATTACTAGATAAGTTCACCAATTCCAACATAAACAATTTAGCTACACATAATGAAAGTAAAAACAACACTTACAGTTGGTGACATTACAACACTTGATCACACTTCAAAATACGAAAGGAAACACAATACAACACACACTCTCAAGTATATGGAAACTACTCACAATCACACACTCAAAACTCAGAACTCAAAATGGCTAAGCTAAGACGAGAAAGAATTGGATTCAGAATGAATGCCAAGGGGATTAAGGGATGATGAAGGGATGCCTTCAATGCCTTATGGATGGCTCTATTTATAGGCTGAGTTGAGGTCCTCACACGTAGCGTCAGTCCTGGCACATAGCGTGAGATCTCTGATTCAGCCCCCTTTTTATTAATTAATTTCTAGTGGAAATTAATTAATTAAAAGTAATTAATTATTGCAGACAAGTCCCCCACTGCGTTTTGGCACGTTCTGATCATGGATTGGCACTTTGAATTAAAAATTAGCCTACTTTCATAATGCATTGACCACTAGTTAGTGGTGTCTTCGTAGCTCTGATGCTACGCATGGTCCTGACGTGTAGCGTCAACATCAAAAGTTTGCCACGCTGCGCATCAGCTTTTCAGTCTTTGAATTTTCTCTTTAATTTCTTGACTTTTTTTCACTGCAAAACTCGAGAAAATGGATCAAGGCAGTTCAAATTGTATAGTTTCCATTTATTACATTAAAAACCTAATTTTATTACATATTAAACTAATTTTATTTAAAATAAGCACACTTTTTATTATGAAAATAACAGTAAATTTGAGGACTAACAAATACCCCCAACTTGAGATCTTGCTCACCCTCGAGCAAAAAAAGAAATAAAAAATAAAAAGAATAAAAATAAAGTTAAGTCTGAAAATTTACTGCAAAAATTAATTTACAATTTTTGGAATTATGCAACAGAGGCTTAAAGATAAAATTTTTCTTTGGAATTGTGGTTTTTTTATGGAATTCAAACACCTGAAATTATAAAAGAGCATTTCACAATTTCTTTAGGGTGCTTTTCTTGACCCAAAATTCTCACTTCCCTTTTTGATGGTAAATACCCTCAACTTGATTCTTTTCACTATTTTTGATTTGCATATATTTCTTTCCATTTTTCTTTTATTTATATGCACAGTTGATATTTTTGAAAAGAATCAAGTTGTCAATTTTTCACTCCCCAATTTTTGTAAGAACACTCAAAAATATTTTTAATTTTTGCTCATTTTGCTCTTTTATTCAATCAAGTAAAGGGAATGGTAAAAATTTATTAAGAGCTAAGGGATCCAAAGAAACTATTAAAGGCTCAAAATTGGCTATTAAAGGATAAACACATTTTTACCATGGTAAGCTTTTTGACCGTAGTTTCTTGTGTTTACCAAAGAAGTTGCCTTGATCATGCTCTTGGATCCTCTGTACAACAACACAAATCAAAGAATTAAGCAAAATTAATTTGAAAGAAGTTATGTTGAAACCCTCTGGTGTTTATAGATTTCCCAGCTCACCGGGTTTTCGAAATTAGCTTGATAATTAATAAGCTCATTGTAATTGATTTTACCTAAATGCCTTATTTACAAAAGTTTTCTCATTTAAAAACGGCTTATTGTTCAAAACTTCAAGCACATAAATTTTTCAGTTATTTTTCACAAATTTATTTTTTAAAATGAAAATAAAATCACACTATACAAAATAAAATCAAATCTCATAGAAAACCACACAAAATAAAATCAAACCACAATATAATCCAAACCAAATATCAAACATACTAAAGTAAATACCAAAATATCAAAGTGCTAGAAGTAATGAAAAATGCATAAAAATAGAGATGGATCTCAATCCTCGTCCTCCATATGATCATCTTCCTCCTCATCAGCATCACCCTCGGTGTCATTATGAGCTCTAGAAGGTCCACCTGCCTCAGGGTATGTGGGCTAGTCACCAGGCCAAGCTATATGAGTAGCAAAATCGGATGGTGTCATAAATGGTGCCCTCTCTCCCTGTAACCTATTCTGATAAAATGAATCATGTAAGTGTACATAGGCACGGTAAGAAGCAGCTATCATCTGCATCATATGTTGATGCTCTACACTTATCCTAGCGAATCCCTCAGTAACGACATCAGCAGATGGTGGCTGGGCTGGTGGTCTCCTTCGTCTCTGTCTGGGTTGAGCCTCCTGCTCAAGAGGTGGAAGCTCACACTGATGAACAAAATAATCCCTATTCACTGAAACCTTGGGGACTCTCCCCGAAGAGCTAGTGAACTCTGGTGATGGCACCTACACCCCCTGCCTCCTCAGTAAGGCAGAAATAATCAAAGGAAAGGGCACAGGGCGATTCACCTTATACCCAAGGGCATAAAAGTGAATCTGCTCATAGATAAGGTCAGCAATATCAATGGTATGGCCCTGAAGGATAGAATAAAAAAGACAACAACGATCAACAGGTATAGAAGAGAGATGAGAAACTGGTGTGATATTATGAAGCATCAAATGAGACCACGCTTGAGCTATAGGGGTCATCTGGGTCTTTAGAAGGTTTGATGAAGATCTACCAACCTTACTAAGGTTAAAGAAGATTCCATCCTTGCTCAAGAAATGAGCAACCTGATCCAGGAAGTATCCTAGATCACCATCTTTAGTAGCAATCTTGTTTCTGTTTTCCATCCAGAAACAAGTATCGCCCTCGGGAGTAGGCTCCCAAGGATTACCCAGTAGGGTACTAATCGTGTCTCTGTCATATGCGATGTGCCAACCCCTCACCCCACTCGTCCTCTGCTGACTGATATTTGTTGAGTCCTGACGTGTCCTATAGGCATTGGCGTAAAAATCCATGACCAATATAGGATCCCCCTCAGTAGGTAAAGAAAATAGGGGTCCCCACCTCCTCCTCTGTATCTCATCCTGAAGCTTAGGATAGTCTCCAGCACTAAGATCCAGGACCCTCTCCCAAATCAGTTTCTGGCCCTTAATCTGATGAAAACGTGCCCACTTGGCATCTGTCCTGAACCTAGTGGGATCACGAGGTCCAAGCTGCTCCTCAATCTAAAGATCAATATCTTTAGAAGTACTATCAATATCTGTGGCAGAAGTGGTGGCCCTTCTTCTTTGTATCTCATCCTGAAGCTTAGGATAGTCTCCAGCACTAAGATCTAGGACCCTCTCCCAAATCAGTTTCTGGCCCTTAATCTGATGAAAACGTGCCCACTTGGCATCTGTCCTGAACCTAGTGGGATCACGAGGTCCAAGCTGCTCCTCAATCTAAAGATCAATATCTTTAGAAGTACTATCAATATCTGTGGCAGAAGTGGTGGCCCTTCTTCTTTTAGGACCAGTGGAAGGAATAAATTTCCTAGGACCCATTTGCAAAAGAAAAGAAAAGAAAATTAAATAAATTAAAAATAAATCACACAACCAATGAATCACACATCACATAATATTTTTGGATTTTAAAAATTTTAACAAAGTAAATCATACATTCAAGCAAAAATTAACATGCATATTTTTGGATTTTTAGTATAAATAGAAAATTAATTCATACAACAAAAATTTTAAATAAAACTAACAAACAAGAAAAACATAAAAAATTTAACCAACAAACATACATAAAAGAAATTATCTATTTAAACAAATATCATGCATAAAATTTTAAAAAAAACATACAAACATTAAAGCAACAAAAATATTTTGGATTTTTAATTTTTAAAACAAAAATTAATTCATATGCATATTTTATTTTTATTTATTTATTTTTGAAAATTTTAAACAAAATTTTATTTTTATAAATTTATACAAGAAAGTATAACAAACAATACAAAATAAGAATTTTTATTAATTTAAAGTGAAAACAAACACAAAAAGAAATTCATAAAATAAAAACAATTCAAAAATAAATTAACAAACAAAAATTAAAAACAGAATCAGAAAAACAAAAACAGGGGCCTGACGCTACGCGTGGTGGGGGACGCTATGCGTCAAGTTGTTCTTCCCACGCTACGCGTCAGTGGGACGCTATGCGTGGGGTTATAGTTCATGCCTCACGCTATGCGTCCGTAGGATGCTACGATTACGTCGCAGAAACAGAAACTGCAAAAATGGTGTTGCGCAGCAGTAACCCCTCAATCACACATTTAATCAATTTAAACAGTAATCAATCCCCAATGGTTTTCTAATCCTAAACCTAACCACATATATTTCTAAGAATTAAAATAAAAAAAAATATAGAAAGGGATAAGAACACTTACTTGGAATCTTTGCTGAAGAGAATGTAATTTTGGGGTTTGAAGTTTTGGAGGAGAGTAGGGTTTCTAAAAGAAAGAAAGTGCAGAGGGAGGCAAAAATAGGTTTTAAAAGTTATGGATTTGGGCCTCCCTCTGTTTCTGGTTCAGTTTTAAAAACTAAACGTAGGCCCAGACGCTACGCGTGGTTGGGACGCTAAGCATTAGTGTAAAATTTTTACCTCCACGCTACGCGTCAATAGGATGCTACGCATGGGGTTATGTTTTTTATTTTCTTAAAATTTAATTTTCAAAAATCCTTTTCTTTTAATTTTAAAACCTATTTTATTTAAAAATCAAAGTTTTTTAAATTTTTTTATAAAAAAACACACTTTTTTTAATAAAAAAAATTAAGAAGAAATAATGAGTTGCCTCCCATTGAGCGCTTGATTTACTGTCTCTACTTGACACCCTGCATATCAGATTGGTCAAATAACAAATGGTAGTGAGTTTGTTGATCTCACCACCTAGATAAGGTTTTAATCTTTGCCCATTAACCATCCAACTTCTTTTGGAAGTTGGATCTTCAATCTCAACTTCTCCATATGATTTAATTTCCTTAATCACAAATGGGCTTGACTACTTAGATTGCAATTTACCAGGAAACAATCTTAATCTTGAATTAAACAACAAAACTTGCAGACCTGGTATAAAGTGTCTATTTTTAATTTTCTTGTCATGGTAAGCTTTCACCTTATTTTTGTAACTTCTAGATGACTCATAAGCATTGTTTCTCATTTCCTCTAACTCAAGTAACTACAACTTTCTTTTGTCAGCTGCTGCATTTAGAACAAAGTTAAGGAATTTTAAGGCCCAATATGCTTTATGTTCCATCTCTACTGGAAGATAACAAGCTTTTCCATAGACTATTTGGAAAGGGGAAAGGCCAATAGGGGTTTTGAATGCAGTTCTGTATGCCCAGAGCGCATCATCAAGATTTTGTGACCAATCCTTTCTGGAGGAAGACACAGACTTTTCCAAAATTCTTTTCACTTCACGATTGGAAATCTTAGCCTGTCCATTGGTTTGTGGATGGTATGTTGTGGCCACCTTATGTCTCACTCCATAATGTTGTAACACCTTCTGAAGAACTTTGTTACAAAAGTGTGATCCTCCATCACTGATCAAGGTTCTTGGTGTTCCATACCTGCAGAAAATGTTTTTCTTCAAGAAATTCACTACAGTTTTGGTGTTAGCATTAGGTGAAGCTATTGCTTCTACCCATTTTAAAACATAATCAACTGCCAAAAGGATATATTGATTGAATTGAGAATAAGGGAAGGGTCCCATGAAATCAATACCCCAACAATCAAATACCTCAACTTCTTGAATGTTTGTGAGAGGCATTTCTTGCCTTCTATTGACATTACCTGTTCTTTGGCAGTTATCACAAGCTTGTACAAATGAGTGAGAATCCTTAAAAATAGAGGGCCAATATAAACCTGATTGAAGAATTTTTACAATAGTCCTCTCACCATTAAAATGTCCTCCATAAGGTGATTTGTGGTAATGCCACAACACATCTGTCATTTCCCAATCGGGTACACAACGACGTAACAAATTGTCCACATCAATTTTGAATAGATGAGGGTCATCCCAAATAAAATATTTTACATCTTTGAAATTTTTTTCTTTGCTGCCAAGTTAAATCATTTGGAAGAATTCCTGCTGCTTTAAAATTGGCCATATCAACAAACCATGGCCGTTTTGTTATTTCAAAAAGTTTTTCATTGGGGAATTCTTCCAGAATGTCTTTTTCTTTGGTAGTAACCTCATCATTCATCAATCTAGAAAGATGGTCAGCGACCACATTTTCACTACCCTTTTTATCTTTGATTTCAAGATCATATTCCTGAAGGAGCAGAATCCATTGGATTAACCGAGGTTTAGAATCAGTTTTGGTCAAAAGGTACTTAATTGTCGCATGATCAGTAAAAACGATTATTTTTGAACCAATCAAGTATGATCTAAATTTTTCTAAGGCATATACTATGGCTAGTAATTCTTTTTCAGTAGTTGCATAGTTTATTTGATTTTTATTTAAAATTTTACTAGCATAATGTATAACCCTAAAAACGTTTTCATATCTTAGACCAAAAACTGCTCCCACAGCATAATTACTTGCATCGCACATAAGTTCAAAGGGTAAGTTCCAATTAGGAGCAACAATTACAGGGGAAGAAACCAATTTTTCTTTCAAGGAATTAAAAGCTTTAAGACATGCTTCATCAAAATTGAATTCAATATCTTTGTTTAGAAGATTTGTTAAAGGTTTAGCAATTTTTGAAAAGTCTTGAATAAACCATCTATAGAATCTAACATGTCCTCAGAAACTTTTAATACCTTTTACATTTACAGGGGGTGGGAGTTTAGAGATTACCTCAATCTTGGCTTGGTCCACTTCAATACCTCTAGAAGAAATCTTGTGACCAAGTACAATACCTTCTTTCACCATGAAGTGACATTTCTCCCAATTTAGCACCAAATTTGTTTCAATACACTGCCTCAGTACGGTGTCCAAGTTGGTTAGACATGATTCAAATGGATTCCCAAAAACTGAGAAATCATCCATGAAAATCTCAATGCTCTTTTAAATTAGATCTGCAAAAATAGCAAACATGCATCTCCGAAAAGTAGCAGGTGTATTACACAATCCGAATGACATCTTTCTATAAGTAAATATGCCAAAAGGACATGTAAAATCAGTCTTTTCCTGATCAAGAGGGTCAACAACAATTTGATTGTATCCAGAATATCCATCAAGAAAATAATAGTAAGCTTGTCCAGATAATCTTTCAAGCATTTGATCCATAAAAGGGAGTGGAAAATGATCTTTTCTTGTTGCTTGATTTAATTTTCTATAATCAATACACATTCTCCAACTGGTGACAGTTCTTGTTGGGATTAATTCACTTTTATCATTTACAATTACTATCATACCTCCTTTTTTGGAACAACTTGTATAGGACTTACCCATGCACTATCAGAAATGGAATAGATAATACCTGCTTTCAACAATTTCAAAACCTTCTTTTTGGTTACCTCTTTCATGGTTGGATTGAGGCGCCTTTGAGGTTGAGCAACAGGTTTAAAATCATCTTCCAACAAAATCTTATGCATGTAGTATGACAGACTTATACCTTTCAGATCTTCAAGTGTCCATCCGATTGCTTCTTGATTTATTTTCAACACTTCTACTAGTTTTTCTTCTTCTGTTTTACTTAACAAGTTACTAATAATTACTGGTTTTAGATTACCTTCTTTCAAAAAGATGTACTTTAGGTTGGAAGGTAGCACTTTCAGTTCGGGCCTCTGGATTTCTTCAACAGGAACTTCTTGGATTTCTTAAATCTTTCTTGATTCAGGGGAAATTTCTTTCCCTTGATTAAGGTCTTCAAGATACCTATCCACCCGTCTCTCCTCTTCTTCACTCAAACATTCCATAGAGTTAGTCAATAACTTATTTAGAGGGTCAAAAATTGACATACATTTGGATATGGAAAGGCAAACTTCATCAACAACATCCACTTTAAAACAGTCTTGTTTTGAGTTGGGATATTTCATGGCTTTGAAAACATCAAAGTTCACCTCTTCATCATGTACTCTTACTACCAATTTTCCATTATCTACATCAATAAGCACCCTAGCAGTCTTCATAAATGGTCTTCCCAGGATTAGGGGTACTTCAGTATCCTCTTCCATGTCTAAAACCACAAAGTCAATAGGGAAGTAGAACTTGTCAACTTTTACAAGTACATCTTCCACAATACCGTAGGGTCTCTTAATTGATTTATCAGCCGATTGCACAGTCATTTTTGTTCTTTGTGGATTGAGATCACCAATACGCTTCATCATACTTAGAGGCATTAGATTAATGTTAGCCCCTAAGTCTAACAAGGCTTTCCCAATATTTACACCTCTAATGGAGATGGGAATGGTGAAACTTCCGGGGTCTTTTGACTTTTCCGGCATGTTATATTGTAAAATAGCACTGCAACCTGCTTCAAGTTCAATAATTTCCTCATTATACCTCCTTTTTTTTGGTAAGCAATTCTTTCATAAACTTTGCATAAGTTGGCATCTGTTCCAATGCCTCAAAAAATTGGATGTTTATGTGTAACTGCTTGAAAATTTCAAGGAATCTTTTGTATTCTTTTTCCTTATCCTTTCTTGATGGTGCATATGGATAAGGTAGATCCTTGACTGGAGGTGTCTGACCCAAATACTGATTTTTTATGTTTCTTTTATTTTTCTTTTTCTTTTTCCTCATCTTTTATTTCATCAACATTTTTTTCTTCACTCTGTTTTTCTTTCTTTTCTTCTTCTTTGTCATTTTTTCTTTTTCTTCTTCTTTTTCTTTTTCATTTTCTTTACAATCATTTCCTACAACTTTACTACTTCTTGTAAAAATAGCCTTACATTGCTGTCTTGGATTTTGACTATTTACAAAAAAACTAGAGTTTTTTGTGTCAGCTACTTCCTTTGCTAACTGTCCCAATTGCATATCTAACGCTTTACACGTGGCTTCATTTGTTTGTATATATTGTAGCAATTATTGGATAGATTCCTCTATCCTAGTTAGCCTTGTTGTTTGACCAGATTGTGGTTGTTGTTGTTGTTTGAATTTATTGTTAGGAGGCCTGTTGGATGGTCCAACATCTTATTTCCAACCAAAGTTCTGATTCTGCCAACCCTGCGGGTAATTGTTAGGAAAAGAATTACCAAGATTGATAGGAAAAGTACCTAAGGGTATTCTCTGGTGAATCAGAAAATTAGCTTGTTCTTGATCATTTCCATCAGGGGCACAGTAACCACATGGTTGTTCGCCCATACAATGCATACATTGTTTCAATTGAGCGGGGGGTGGTGATGATACTTGAGCAATTGGAAGTCTTTCCAATTGTTTGCTCATTACTTCTATTTGTTGTGTCAGCAATTTTTGCTGAGATAAAACTACATCATTCACTCCCAACTCAAGTATACCTGGCTTCCTTGGTGCATTACCTCTTTCATGCTTTTCTTTACGGTCACTGGTTGACATAGACTCCATGATTGATATTGCCTCTTTAACAGTTTTGTTCATTAAAGAACCACCCGCACATGCATCTAACATTATCTTGAACTGAGGTAATAAAACATGATAAATGATTCTCACCTTTCCAGCATCATCCAAATTATGATTTGGACATTTCCTAAGAAGCGCTTTGAATCTTTCCCATGCTTCACCAAGTGATTCATCATGATTTTGTGAAAAAGAATGTATGGCAGTCGTTGCTTCAAAATATTTTGAGGGTGAATAAATCCTTTCCAAAAATTTTGTTTCAATATCGGACCAGTTTGCAAAACTACTGGGTGGACAGGATTTAAATCATTATTTAGCTTTCCCAATCAAAGAAAAAGGAAATAGTCGCATATAAACACATTCTTCTTGATTAGGTTCGAAACCAATTGTGCTGCATAACTCATAAAAAATAGTTAAATATTCATAAGGTTCCTCATTATTTAAGCCAGTAAATTGATTATTTTGAATAGTGTTAAGAGTGGCAGGTTTCATCTCTACCGCAGCAATAAGTCCTTGGTACATCCCCGAAACACGGGGTGGTCCATTTATAGCAGCAAACTGTCCCAATGTTTTTCTTTGTTCAGCAGCCATATTAGATTTTTCAAAATTTTCAAAAGATGAAGTTGAAGAAAAAGTAGTTTGTTTTTTTTAGATTGTAAAGCTTTGAGTCTTTTTACAAACTTTTCGATCTCAGGATCAAAGAACACTTTTCCTGTAGAAGATCGAGTTTACATAAAAAACTAAACAGAAAAAGTTAGTGTAGTAAATAATTGAAGATAAAGTAAATTAATAAATGAATAATTAAAAGTAAAAAGTAAAAGAAAATTTTTACCACAGTAATTAAACATTTACTGTTTTACTAAAATAATTCAATCCGCGGCAATGACGCCAGAAAACTTGTTAAGCCCTGTAAACGTTTTGGCTTTTATGAACGGGTTGGCAAGCGCACCAACTTATCAGTTGTAGTTTTCAAAATTTAGATATCATTCCACTGGGATTGAACGTTTAGTCAAAATAGTAATTCTCACTTACAATGGTAAATGATTAAATTCAAAGAATAATTTATGTTCAATTTATACAATATTCTCAGGTATAAATGGATTTGTTCATTTGGTAAAAAATAAAATAAAGTAAAATAAAATATGAGTGGCAATTGAGAATAGATCCAATGCTTAAAAAGAGAATAGATTAACAAACTATGTTGGAAATTGGATCACTGCACTAGAACACAATGAAATAATTATAGACATACATGTTTAATCATTAAGTTTATGTCATTGCAGCTTAAATTCATTATAACCGATCCCTCGTTATATAAATTCTAAATAGTTACCGTAAAGTCTGATCCTTCAGATGTTTTCTTAGTAAAAACTTGCTTTAAGTGCTAGCCTTAACACAACAATGGTTAACAACCCCTATAGAATTGAGATACCAAGGGTACTCCATCTTTTACTTTCATTAAAAGAGATTTTTAACATGCATGAAAATCATACTTCCGTTTGAAGTTCATACTAATAAAAGATTGAAATACTAACAATAAACTTAAGTCATAAACATGTAGATGTCAAAATCACAATATCATATTACTAGATAAGTTCACCAATTCCAACATAAATAATTTAGCTACACATAATGAAAGTAAAAATAACACTTACAGTTGGTGACATTACAACATTTGATCACACTTCACAATATGGAAGGAAACACAATACAACACACACTCTTAAGTATATGGAAACTACTCACAATCACACACTTAGAACTCAGAATGGCTGAGCTAAGACAAGAAAGAATTGGATTCAGAATGAATGCCAAGGGGATTAAGGGATGATGAAGGGATGCCTTCAATGCCTTGTGGATGGCTCTATTTATAGGCTGAGTTGAGGTCCTCATGCATAGCGTCAATCCTGGCGCGTAGCGTGAGATCTCTGATTCAGCCCCCTTTTTATTAATTAATTTCTGGTGGAAATTAATTAATTAAAAGTAATTAATTATTGCAGAAAAGTCCCCCACTGTGTTTTGGCACGTTCTAATCATGGATTGGCCACTTTGAATTAAAAATTAGCCTACTCACATAATGCATTGACCACTAGTTAGTGGTGTCTTCGTAGCTCTGACGCTACACGTGGTCCTGACACGTAGCGTCAACATCAAAAGTTTGCCACGTTGCGCGTGGGATTAATGCTACACGTCAGCTTTTCAGTCTTTAAATTTTCTCTTTAATTTCTTGGCTTTTTTTACTGCAAAACTAGAGAAAATGGATCAAGGCAGTTCAAATTGTATAGTTTCCATTTATTACATTAAAAACCTAATTTTATTACATATTAAACTAATTTTATTTAAAATAAGCACACTTTTTATTATGAAAATAACAGTAAATTTAAGGACTAACAACCGAAAATGTGAAATTGGGATCTGATGGGTTTTTGAATAATTCTAAAACAGTTTGCAAGCAAAATTTTTCATTCCTAAAACAAATGTTGATTATTACAATTCAACTTTTCAAATTTGTTTGTGCAACTAAAAATATTCACCTTCAATATAATTTTATTGATGATTTGTAGACATATCAAAATTTACAATTCAACTTTTAAAATAAGGTTAAATCACTATTTCAATTTCGTATCTTTTACTAAAATACATCTGTTTAGTTAGGTGTGTAACATAACATCCCTAAATTTAATTTTAGGTAAATTATATTGGCTAAATAATTAAATTTAATGGATTAAATTATCCCCAGATGGTTAAGTTAATTTTTAGGATTGATCAGGGGAAGCTTCGGGTAATCGTCAATTACCCGGTTTGTTTTAAAATTAACCAAACACATATAATTACCTTAATTCCCTTAAGTTAACAATTTCAATACTATTCTAATTAACCTTGCACTCATGTGAAATTGAAAGGTTACAGGGCCAATTTTGTTTAGTTTGATGCGGGCCCGCAAGGAAAGGAAAATTGGAATTGTTTCACTGCACTCTCTCAGTCACGCGTTACAGGGAAAGAAAAGGAAGAAGGCCTCACTTCTTCTTGGATGGTACACCACTATAGCAATCATCTCCATTTTTTTTGATTTCTCTGCATGCAAAAGCCAATTTCACATATTCCCTCCCTCACCATCTTCGTGGACAACATTGCTAGGTCTGGGTCCTTCTATTTTCTTCAATTAGTGAGAGCTGGTTGGGGTTGTTTCTTGGTTCGGGCAATATTGAACGGTTGAGAATTTCTTGATTCCTTGTGTTTAGGTAAGTTTCGAAGGAACCCATTATCTTGAGTTTTAATTTTGCGAAGCTAGGAGTTGGTTATGGTATTTTTCATGCATGTTGGAATATTCTAAGTTAAATTTATATTGTGGGCAGCTTGTGTACCTTGTGGGTTTCGATTTTTCTTCGTTCGATGGCGATTCAAAGTTTGGGTATTGTCGGAAGTAAGTGTTGGAGGTTGTCGGTGTATTCCGGTAAGTTATAATTTACCGAATACCATATAAACTATTGGTTATAGGCTCCAGAATACAAATTTAATAGCGTATGAGTTATTAAAAATTAAATATTGATGTTTTAGGAATTTTTGAGTTACTCGGTAATTGGAGAGTATTTGAAAGCGTGTATCAAAACCATCCGTGTGTTTTGGTGAGTTGTAAATTACCAAATAATTATGGATTAATGAATTGTGGCGCCAAATTGTAATTTTAATAGCTTATGAGTTATTAAAACTAGTGTTTATGGTTTTTTGGGAATTTTGAGTTATCTCTTGATGACCGATGAACGTCTGGTTAGTTTTTTGAGTTTCTGGGATTGTCTATTCTAGGTATGGGGAACAAATATATTTTAAATGCATGGTTTATAGACGAGTTAGGGTATATTAATATGTGTATGAATTATAGACTTGTGAAATATGATGATTGAATTGTTTAAAGTATGAGATGTTAGTGGTATACCCCACTTGTATAATAATTGAGAATTATTGATGATTATGATAGGTCCCATCCATGATGTAAATATTAAATGGAATGAGATATAGTTAAGTGATTAAATTGATGTTAGTAATTGATGTTAGTATGTTACATGAGATGTAATGAATTGATTGAATTAATATTTTCTATGCATGGGATGCGATAGAATAATTAAATTGGTGTTATTATTAATGCAATAGTTACAATTAAATATTGGTGATATTGGATATTGCTTGAGATGCAAGTACATGGTTGATTAAATGTCATTGAATAGCATGGGATGCTTATTGTTGATGATATAATATGAAATAAGAAATATGTATATATAAGTGGTTTCGAGGATTCCACAAAAGACCTTGGGTGCGACTCAAGGAAAGCCTATTGACTGAGACTCAAGGCTAGCCCACTACATTATCATTGTCACTGAGAGTGATTGTGTTGCGCGGTGGGCAAACGGTTTGGTATCAGTAAAATGGCCGGATCAGCTGAGAGCTGAATATGATATGGCTGAGAGCCTTTGTGTTGCAACACTATATTGTATGATGTGTATTCGGATTCATGTGATTATATATATATATATATTCTTTGATGTATGTTATTGAGAATAACATAACTGTGATAGCCTATATGTTGAATGATATTGGGAATATTTGATGAAATGTGAATTGAGTTAAATGACAGTGAATATCGTTGATAGATTGTAATATGATGATGTATGATGTAGAATTGGATAGGTTGATCTGATTTATTAACTATCATTTAACGTATATGATGCTCACCCCTATTTTGTGGCTATTTTCAGTAGGACTGGACCGTGATGGTGATTGGTGAGATTTCACCATGATGTGCAGGAGATATTTGTATATGCCTGTATATATTGTATAGTATTTTGGTGATGTAACCTTGGTCGGATCTTATATATAACTATTTTAGTAATGTATATATATCTTGTTTAGTGGATTATAGGTAGCTGACGACTTTACTGGAAGCCTAGATTATATTTTGATTATATATGTGTGATGATGATATAGATGCTGATGATATTTTGTTGTGGTGACCATGGATGGTCCCGCATTATGCATGAGATACATTGATATATCCAGGAAATGTAGTTGTAAGACCTTGATACATTGTGTGAATGATATGGGCAGGACTTGTCATGAATTACTATTGAGATAAATTTTGTAGTGGAAACTAGTTTGATGAAGGATAATTAAAAATTGAAGTTTCCATATGATTTTTATGCATAAACAAGGAAGAGAATGTGTCATCTTGCAATCTAGGATGGTTAGACTCTTTGGAATGGTTTCAATAGAGTATATGCATGATTTAAGACTTGTAAAAATTGGAATGGACCAAATTTATGGAGAAATGTATCTTGAGTTGCATGTTTTAGCATTAAAATGGTTTAAGCGCACTTTTACGCATAGCTCCTTTGTTTTTGGGTATTTTTGTGTGCAGCCGGTGGCTACATGTCACATATGATGCATATTTGATTGTGTCAAAGTTTGGTGGTGATTGAATATCACATGAAGAAGTTAGGGTGGTTAGATATTGGGTTTTGTGTTATTTTCTGCACTTTGTTGCTATATGGTCCCGAACTACCTAAGATGGTAATGGGTTAAATCGGGAAAAATTTTCCTTGAATTTTTACTATTGTTTTACATATTAGGATGTTTTAAGGTGCCTTCTGGCCATTTTATATTAACTCCATTAATGAATATTTGATGTGTCTTAATGACATGACTATACCTTGTGGCAGATACAATTGACGTGGCTACTCAACATGACTACTCAACATGACTACATACTTAATCACTAAACCATAACTTCTTTTAAGTTTATATAAGTGGAAATAGTCATATATATATATATAATGATAATTCATATTTTTTAGTGTTAGTCTAAAAAATAACATGAATAAGGTGAATATGTTTGATAAAATATAAATTTATATTATATTATTTTTCAATTCATATGACTCAACACATCATATTATGTATTTCTAAAGAAACTAAATATATATTTAATAATATTTATTATTAAATATAATAATCATAATATATTTAAATATATGTTTATTATGTATTTACTAGATATTATTAAAATAATAAAATATTTTCAAATAGTAATATATCAGATAAAAGTTATTAAATATTTATTAAAAATTGATCTGTCTAGTATATGAGTGTCGAGCTTAAGTTTATACTTTGTAATACCAGTTCAACGTAGATATGATATTTTATCCCAAAGTCTAGAGGGGATCAAGAGGTCGTGTTATGTGTTGTCTAGTCCAGTCTGACATCTCACGTTGTGAGATAGAATATGATGTCACCTGTAAAAACATTCTAATTCTCAAGTTAGTACAATATGTGATACCAAAATTCAAACGCAAGAGTAGATTGAACGTACTTTAAGTGTAGTAAATGTGTGATATTTACAGGGGTTAAGGGTTGATTGATAGCCGTTTTGCAAGCGCACGAGTTATCGCAGTAATATAAAAGATTGTTGTACCATAGGGATTGTGCCCAATTACCGGTTTACAATAATTCAATTATCCATACAAATCAATTCAATTAAGGAAAAATTCAAATTAACTTAAAACTAAAAATGCCAGCAGAAAACTCAAAGCCTTTCAAGGTAAAAATTAAAATACTTTTTTAATAGATAATCGAAGTAAAGCTCTTAGGAATTAAAAGGTTCACATGTCGTTACCAATTTTAGTGCAATTCATTTCCCAAATTATGAAATTTAGTTCTAAGGTTAGTTTTCCTAATTTGATTAGTAACTTTCTTTCGAAACCCTTACTAATGTACCTAATTGCTAAAGAACCATGTTCAATTTGTCAATTAAGTTCATTACACATTGTGAAAACCCAATTAACCCTCAAATGGTTTTGCCTACTTTCATAACCCAAAACCCTAGGTTCAATCTCATGCAATTCAAACCATATACCAATATCTCGATTACCCATATCGTTTATTATCATCTACGCTTATCTTTAAGTCTGGTAGAAGCATTAAGCACTCATGAAATCAAATAGAAAACAAAGTTCATAAATGGAAAATGAAGAACATTCAAGTTTGGTAGACGAACATATTACCCCCTAATCCCAAGAATGGAGTTTAGTTTGCCATAAAAAATGATTACAACACCACAATACATTAATCTAATTCCCAACATGAAGAATTCCTAAATTACAAACAAGGGTTCAGAAAAAGAAAAGAAGTTCTCACTAGGTCTTCTAATTCCTTGCCCAAAATCTGAAAATCCGATGTTCCTTTGTGTTGTTCCTTGAATCACCTTCAAAACTCCCTGAGAAAGCTCTCTATTTTTTTCCTTCAAAAAGTGCCTCTTGTGGTCTGTCTCGAGTGCCTATTTTATGAATTGCCAGATGCCCCTAAAAATCAGGAAATATGGGGTGCGTAGCTCGATGCACGACCAGTGGATCGAGGTCTGATGGTTGTGCTCTTCTAAACTTGACACTTTCCAAGTGTCTGATGCAATCCACGACCAGTTGAGGGTTCTGCTAAGGTTCCCACAGCCTATGGATGGAATCCACAGCCTATGGATTGCTCTACCAAATGCCTCGTGTAGTCCAATGACCGTGGATGGCTCTGCCAAGGGGACTCCTTCAATCCAGTAGCATCCATGGCCAGTGGATTGTCCAAAGCTTGGTAAAATGTGACTTTAGGGCTTACAAAAGTCCCAGAAGATACCCACTTCATTTCATACTTCTAATTCTTGTGCAAACAGACCTAAATCATCACAAAACCTACAAAATAAAAAAAACCCAAGTAACATCTATGGAATGGAATCGAAAACTAAGGGAACCAGGTGGAAATAAAGACAAAATAGACTAAAAACTCTACCTAAAAGACCTTAGAACAATGCAAAATGCATGCTTATGATTGATCCTAGCAATGATGTCCATGTTAATACTTTTTCACAAAGTGCGGAGAAAATTAACCAAAGCACAATTATTCATAACACATCTGCGGACACTCTTTGGTATGGGTCTTTACCTCTAACCAATACCAATCTTTATGCAATAGGTTATTGTGGGTTATGGGCTATACCACCTTGGAAGTCTTGAGGATACAAGATAGGTCTATTTGAGTGTTAGTGTGGGCCTTCAAATATAGGTAACGGTATGAAGCGCAAATCATTTTCCCTAGAGTTTATTGAAGTGGCGTGCAAGTTGCTTCAATGAGATAATATACCATCAGTTCTAAAAAATTCTTTCTCCGGGGTGGTGGATGGTCTCTTAAATTTTTCTTTTTGATATTCCCCCTATAACATCCTAGTTTTAATTATTGGTTAATTTTATTAATAAAATAATTAAATTGAGAATTTTTAATTAATTAATGGCGGTTATGTTAATTTCTAGAACTCATTGTGGTAGGTTTCGGGTAACTAGAACTTACCCGATTGGTTTCAGAAATCAACCGAACACTTAAAAGGATAAAATTACCCCTAATTTCGAATTGCAAATTTCACGCTCTTTTCCTACCTCCTTCTCATCCTGTGTGCTTGCATGTTGGATGAAAGAAAATCAAAGAGCCATTGCCTTTCTCCACCTTCATCCCCTGTGTGTGCCATCTTCTTCCCATAATTTTTATCTCAAAACTAGACCATATATATGTATATGGTCTAGTTTTGATGATGTAAAGCCTTGGCTGACTCTTGATCATTGTATATATATTTTGTATAGTGAAATTAGGTATCTGATGTGGCGTCCTAAGTCATTTTACATTTATTTTTATCCGTTTAATTAAAAATCGTAATAAATTTTTTTTGAATAATAAAATAAAAAATTTGATATTTAGAGAAATAGTTGTTTTTTGAAAAAGGTGACAAAATATAAAGTATATTACAATTTGAAACCCCCAAAGTCCTTCAAAATGAAAGGAACACTAAAACTGAAACAGGGTCTGATGCTACGCGTCATCCCCACGCGTAGCATCAGCTTGAAGCTACGCACCTAATGCTGAGCATTAGCCCTACACGTAGCGTGGGCATGGCAGTAGCAGCACCTGTTGTTGTCCTGTGTTTTAGGCCTTTTGGCCAACTTCAGACCTACCCCGTTGGCCTATTTTAGGTCCGATTGACACGAAACCTCATGGGCCATATATTTTCCCCATTCTGGAACTGGTTGCGTTGTCCGTTCACTAAAATTTCATCATATGCGCAAGTTATGCATAAAATGTAGTTTAACTCGTTTAAGTGCAAAACCCTTGCACCAAACCACCTAAATGGAATCCAAATGGTCCCAGGCCTATATGTATAGTTTCTAAATGACCTAGGGGACCTATTGGTCCCTTCCGGGGATTCCGAAACCCGCAGGATCTTAATTTTTCCTATTTAGTTCCTTAATTCCATATGTATCCTTCATAATTCACTATATGCATAATCCTCATTGAACAACTAAGGCATCAAATAATTCTTCAATCACATTTACACAACCATTAACAGTATACCCAAATCCTACTCATATCATTCATCACACATAAACTCTTGGCTCCATGCCACTAATGCATATTATTCACTAAAATTCATATATCCTCCAACACCATTGTTATTTGTCTAATTCCACACGCAATTCACCTTACACATAATTCACAAACATAAAATAACATATCACAACCTGCTCAAAGCATTCATCCGGCATATCATTCACACACTACAGTACCTGCCAATTTTATGCAATCACGTAATGGCTTCAGGCCCTACATCTACTCATGCATAAACATCAAGACCATACATACACAATCAATTAAATACTCAAGTAGCTCTGTGCTACTTGATACCATCATATCTGTGACCACAAATTCAAATCGCACATCACAACCACAAAGTAATATAATTTTACATTCCCACAAATCAATATATATATATATATATATATATATATAAGCACATATATAATCATTATTACATTAACTTCCTCTTCGCCTGGCCTCATTTAGCGCTTGGCTCCGCGATGTGCATCCATAACCTGCCAACAGTCACTAAAACCACAACAATAGGGGGTGAGTGACTGGAATTATAAATCAATATAAAAAGAGGCAAACATACACTAGGAAAAGCGTAATCTAGCTACCCTACTTGTTAACGACATTATTTCAATCAATTTAAGTGTCGTAAGTCTAATCCACCTTACATTAATTTCAACATTAATAGACACAAGTCCATTCTATTATCCAATTATTAACATAACATCCTCATCACTTAATTGCCCTCAGTATCATTCATATTTCCATCAAAACACTCACATTCCATTCTCACTTACTAAGCTTAATCCAGAATTACTAAGTACATCATGTATACCAATATAACATTACTAAGTTCATCGCACGAATTTAACATAGGCACATACATATAGCAATCAACCACACATATAATCATATATATATATATATCATCACAAGTCAAGTCATGCATAGCATAATGGACTCTCACATAGCATTTATAATGTCCTAGTCTCCGGATACTAAAAGAATCGACCTTCAGCTGGGGGTCCTACTTGACCACTGGGTAGCTCAACTAGGCACAAAAACCACAGGAGCCACAAACGAGGGTAGCATATACCGTCGGTTGTCCTCCACTACATAAGTCACATAATCAATCATCTCATACTCATCTCGTGGCACGACAACAATAATTAAAAGTCATCATTGGGGCGGCCGATTTGCCATGCTATCCACACAATGCCACAATTCGGTAAGTAGTTATCAATAATAAAGTAAAATCATCACTAAGACGGCCGACTTGCCAAGCCTACCAACATAATGCCATAAGGTATCTCAAGTCTTTATTTATACTCACTTTCAACAATTATTCATTTCAACTCATAACTCATAGAGTACTACACATACATAGATTTTACATGTTTATTTATTAGTATTCTATCAAATAATCAATCAATTCAATATACTCCACAACATATTTCCATGTAAGCATATATCAGCATGTCACATCACCCACATATTATATCATTATACCTATTAGTTCAACATACATCATTGTTAACATGAACTTACCAATATATTATAGCAAGAATTATACATCAAAACCATACTCATGATTCCCACATACATAAACATATACATATACCATCCCTATCTTTATTAGCAACATCCCATTTTATTATGATTCCTTATCAAGGCTATTCATTATAATTTATAATCTCACATATTCTGCCTAATTACACTTACTACACTAATATCGCTTACATATGTTATCAATTACTAATTATCATTTTCATCATTATGGGTTTCACCTCTAGCCACATAGTCCTTATATCATTCTAATATTATTTATGCATCAGTACTACAATTTATCAATTTTTTCCCACTTACTTACCTCACTTATATCTATTCATATATATGCAAAACCCACTTAAACTCACCTTCTATCTTATAACTTACTAACACATACATTAATTTTCTTAGTGCACAACACTATTATACCACTTAATCGTTTATGAGTTGTTAATTATTCTAGCTTCTTTACTTTAATGATCCCACTTACTTCTATTTCTCATAACTTACGACTCATTATAAATTATCCAAGTTAAATTAAAATTATCGAAGACGGCTATAATATACCTTTTTCCTACGCCCCACTGGCGTAATTGCATTTCTATATTAATCCTAACCCAGCATACCCCCTTACCTCGATTCTAAGTTTTCTCAAAGATTCCAATCAATTGTCGGGTTCCTCCGAAGTTCATCAAAACTCTAAAATTAAATTTAAATAATTCCCATAAATATTATAACTGCCAAAACCATAACTCATAACCTTAAAGTAATTCCTAATCTCAATCCAAGGTCATCAAAGCTTACCATTTCCAATCCCGATCCTCGTTTTCAAGACCCACCGTATCAAACGGCCTTTTAATCCTTAAATCCGAACCTACAAGCGTCGAAATATGAAATTCATTAACTTTCTGCTATACCCATCATCCTAGGAACAATATTTAAGCTCCCTATAACTACAAAACACAAGATCATGGCTTCCCCACCAACATGCACACGCGGTTTAAGAGAAAAGGAGTAGAGGGGAAGAAGAAAACATGAAATTAAAGGTGCCCCAATGCTTACCTTGCTTCCTATGTTCAAAGATGCAAGGAAATCACAAGCATTCACCAATTTCAGGTCACCACACGTAAGAGAGAAGAAGAGAAATAAAGAAGAGCATCCTCTATTCTGTTTTGCATGCCCTGTTTTAAAATAGGTCACGACGCTGACACTACGCGTCAGCCTGGCGCTATGCGTCAGGTCACTTAAGTTGCCCTGACACTACGCGCCACAACCACGCTACACGTTAGGTACCTGATGTAACATCCCAAATTTTAAAATAGGGGATTAATTAACGGAATAAATATTAGAAAATTGTATGTGAATTATTAAACGTCCTAAATTATTAAAAATAATTAAATTAAAAATTTTGGGAATTATTGGTGATTTATGGAGACCGGTTGAGCTGAAAATAAGCCCGGTTGAGATATGGGTGTCGGACCAAGTATCTCTGAATGAGATGATATTGGTCAGGGCTGTTAAGGATAATATTGGGAATCCGAATATGTGTTCGGAATAATTTTCAGATGAAGTTTCGAGCCTGAACGAAGAGCCTGTTTATGAGAAAACGATGAATCTTTAATGAATGGGGTTAAAAAAATAAAACCAAAACCCAATCTCTTCTCTAAAACTCACATTGGCTCCCTTCTCCTTGGGAAAAACCGTGACTTCTTCTTCTTCTTCTACTCCACTTCATATTTTCATCTTCTTCTTCCAAAGCCCTAACAAGTTGGTGACTTTTTCTTCCTCTCCATTTTCGTCTTGCAAGGAGCTTGAAGGAGACTAGTGGAGTTGAAGTCTTCTCTTCTTTCTTCTCCCTATTTTCGTGTGGTATTCTCCTCCATTCTAGAACCCACTTTGTTTTGGGTTTGAGGTATGTAAGCTCATTTTTATTAAGGTTTTGGCTATGGGTATATGGCATTATGTGTTTAGAAGCCATGCATGTAAATGGATGTTTATGAGGAGTATTTAATGCATGAGTTTTAAGGTGGGTTTTCATGAGAGTAAGATTTCTTGGGGAAGTAATGAAAATGGATGCATGTATGGTTGGAAGAAGAAGAGTATTTATGATGGTTGTTGGGTTTTAAGAAACCCTAGCTTCATAAATTTGGGGGAAATGTGTAATGGGGGTAGATGAGCATTTATTGTTGGCAATAAATGTAGTTTATGATGAATAATGGCCATTGGTGATGGTATTTGGTTGGTGGAAGTCATTGATGGAGAAACCCATGAATGGGTTTAGCTCTAAAATGCATAATAATAAATGGTGGCACCTAACCCATGGTGGTTATGGTGGAATGTATTTTTATGTTGATGCAGGTTTTGATAAAGACAACAAATGAAGATATATTAAGGATGTTATCAAGCAAATTAATTATGTTTGATGATGAAATTCAAAAGAATGATTCAAGGCATTTTAAGAAGCTTAAAATCAGTGGAATATACTCATTAAAGTGCCCAAGACTCAAAGGAATTAAACCAATACGCAATTACATATCAAAAGGAATAAAAACAATGCACAAAAATGGAGAATCAGGTGGATGAATCGATTCATCCATGCCTGAATCGATTCATACGGTTTTTATGTGCAGGAAGTTGAAAATTTCATGCATGAATCGATTCAAATGGGAAATGAATTGATTCATACGTTGGTAATGACATTAAATCAATTCTGATGCATTTTGAAGGCCATGAATCTATTCATTTTCAAAATGAATCCATTCATACGTCTGTCAGGAAGAAAAACAAATTACATGAATCTATTCATTTTCAAAATGAATCTATTCATTTTCAAAATGAATCTATTCATTTCCAAAATGAATCCATTTATACGTCTGTCAGGAAGAAAAACAAATTACATGAATCTATTCATTTTCAAAATGAATCTATTCATTTCCAAAATGAATCCATTCATACGTTCTCCAGGAGATTGAATCCATTCATTTCAAGCTTGAATCTATTCATTCCAATTTTGTTATGTAAATGCACTAAATGAACCTATTCATTTTGAAAATGAATCAATTTATTTAGTTCAAATGGTTCTAAAATTTGAAATTTGAAAGTCTCGAAAGTTTCAAGTGCCAACAATTTCTGAAATGCTCCACTCACCATACTGCACTATGCTTGAAGTTATAAATTAATTCAGCACTCCATGAAGCACCATGCCATGTCCAAGCTGCCAGAGACAAAAACTGAAAGATACCTTGCTGTTCCAATTTCAATTTGCACGCTGGATATTTTCAAATGGAAAAGAACCATGCTTGTCCAAGCTGCTGCCAATAGACACTGAATTCCACCTTGTTATTCCAAGTTCCACTATGCACGCTGGACTTTAATAAGCAAGGCACCAACAATCTGATGGAATAATTAATTCCAAGTGTCATGCCTTATGTGCCTATAAATAGAGAAGGAGTTTGAAGAAGCATTTACACCAAGCATTGAAGCAGTTCCTTTGCTTTCTCCTTCCCTCACGCTGCTCCTCTTCTCTTTTTCTCTTAATTACTCTCTGTTTCCATTTTGGCTTATTATTTGAGAGTAAACTTGGTGAGCAAAATTATTTTCTAAACTTGTAAATTATTTCTTAAGAGAGAAAATATTTTTGAAGTGCTAAAATTTGCATATCCTCTCTTTGAGAGTTACCATTTTGTTAGAGCTTTAATTTGTATATCCACTCTATTGGAGAGTTACTCTTGTATTCTAAACACCAAAATTTCTAAAGTTGTGGGTTGGGTTTCAACCTTGTAATTGTGAGATTGAGAGATTGGGTGGGGTACCCTTGTACTTGTGAGAATTGGGTTCTTAAGTGTGGGACACTAGGAAGTCACGATTGCTCAAAGTTGTATCTCTAATCTCCAATAGTGGAAATCCTCTAAGTGGGTTGCTTAGAGGCGAGACATACACCGGTGTGGTGGAACTCGTATATATCAGTTTGTAAATCTCTCTTCCCTAAACTCATTTAATTTGTGCACTTAACTTGCTTGCTTGATTTATTGTATTATTGCCAATTAATTTGGACTAAGTGCTTGTTATATTAAGTTGTAAATTATTTTGATTAACTTTGTTGAAATTAACCTTAAGTAATATTCTTGAATTAATTTGAGAACCATAAATAGTGTTGTGATTAATTTGATTCCACTTCTTGAATATTACTTAGACCTTTTAAGTGCTTATTATTTTGTCTTGTGTATAAATTGTTACTACTTGCCATTAAGTTTATCATCTTCAATAAACATAGTAACTAAAGAATCAACTTCAAAAGCATTCAAAGTAAAAATTTTAAATACTCAATTCACCCCCCCTCTTGAGTACTTGAGGCCACTTGGTTAACAGATAAAATGAAATAAAAGAGGTTTGAGAGTTAAAATAATATAAACACTAAGTTATTGAAGTATATAAGTATTTGAGTCTTGGTAGGTAAATAGAAAATTGATTGTGTAATGTGTTGTGATGTAGGAAGTGACCCCATCAACGAAGCGGAAACGTCAAACTGCGTTAATCACTACTTTACTTGAGGTAGGAGGGGGTAACTATTCTAAATGCATGATTTCATCCATTGATGATGTGAAAATATGTATATATGATGATGTTGATGATTGTTTGAATGGATGATCTGATGATGATATGATTTGAATTCATTTAGAATGATGATTGTTATGTGGCATTGTGTTTGGGATAATATTGTAATGTGGTGATAATATTATGATGATGAAGTATGTTGATGGTTTGAGACGATGTATGAATTAAAATCTATAATATAGAATATCCCAAGGATGGTTGTATGATTTATTGAATGTGTATGCCACTAACTATTAATGTGAATAAGTCTCAAAGAGAATTGGGATTGGATGAGAATGATGAGGATATTGAAATCCACCTAGTGGTGGTGGTGAATGATTGAATATGGAGTGGCATCTAGGATGCACAGTGTGAGGATGCATTTGATTTGCATTTGCATAGCATCCATGGCATATCATTGCTGTCTATATGGAATATTAGGGGGTTCCACTAGGCGGGCCCAGTGGGAGGGCGGCTCAGTGCACGAGCGTATTGTTGTTTTTCCCCTGTGACTCGGTGTGTGAGTCACGAAGCTGTCCATAGTTTGGTGACGAGACACCCTATATGGCGGGCCCAGTGGGCGGGCGGCTCTATGGTGAGCGAGTTACCTCGGTGTCCGACGGGGCACGACTCTCTCAATGTGTGTTCGGGAGGGTCCCGTAGCACTTGTGGTATTTGAGGCCACAATGTTGATCCGCAAGTCACAGGGTGACTAGTGCTACAAATGGGCGAGAGCGGTTTGGTACCAGTAAAATTTATAATGATGTAAGCATGCATAAATTAAGATATATGTGTACACAATTTGCTACTGCAGTAGGGGCATAGTAGCACACCTATGCTTGTCCCACAAATTGAATTGATGTTGTATTCCCACAGTCGGATCCGCATTGTTTGATGAGAAATCCTTGTGCATATGCATTAGCTTTAAGAGCATTAGCATATAGCTGGAGATATGCCTAGTTGAAAGCCCATAGTGGCAAATGGATGAATGAGAATTGAAAAGGGAGAGAGTTGGATACTAACCCTATGTATGTATTTGGTGAACCAAATGAATGAAATTGTGAATGTATACTTGAGATTATGAAATATGTTTATAGATGATGTATGATGTTGTGTGAGATGTATTATATGAACAAGTATACATGTATTTCATCATAATGTATGACTTTAATTCATTTGGATTATGTTACTCACCTCCTCGTTGCTATTTTTAAGGTTGATGTAGGTATGATGTAAATCCTACCGTTTTGGAGGCTGGGTTTGAAGAAGGTAAATATGGAATAGGAATGTGTGAGCCTTGGCCGACATGAAAATGTTTTGTGGAAGTATATGATGTTCATATACTTGATTTTACAATCTAGTTATGGTAATATAATTTTGTGGGTCATGTAGGAAAATTGGATCCTTGGTGTATGACCAATTTTCATTTATGACCTAAGGATGTAATTTGATGAATGATGATGCTTGTTGATGGTTAATTTTAGGAATGAATGAACATCTATGTGAAAATTTATATTTTGGTGATCACCTACAATGGTGTTGATTTATTATCATTTCATGAATTAGAATGAACTTTAATGGATAATGATGAATGAGGCAAGTTATAAATGTGTTCTATAATGTGTAGACCATGTTGAATGTAAATGAATTGTAGTAGAATGAGTTTTGGCATGGTGTGTTTCATGTAAGGTGTACAATTTCACATTTTCTGCATAAAATCTATAGAACTCGCTCAAGCGAGTGAGAATCTCACTCGAGCGAGATTGATATGAAACAGGGCTTTGGCCTCTGGCCTGATTTCGCCCGAGCGGGTGTTCATCTCGCCCAAGCGAGATTGATGTTGAATCAGAGGTTAGCCTCTGGACAATTGTCGCTCAGGCGGGTGGGCGGTTGCTTAAGCGAAGGGGAAGAGAATTAGATACTGGACGATTTTCACCTAGGCGAGAGATGCCTCGCCCAAGCAAAAATCAACTAGAGAGTTACCAATGCTTCTGGAATAATCTCGCTTAGGCGAGTCATGATCTGCTCAAGCGAGATTGGTACCTGATGCTTTCCTCCTCCTTCGCTCAAGCGTCTCGCTGGCTCGCTTAATGATTTCTTTTGCATCTCGCTCAAGCGAGACAGGGCTCGCTTAAGCGAGCTGAGCCCCTGATGCTTGCCCCTTTTCATTCGCTCAGCTTTTCTTCATCTCGCCTAAGCGTGCCTACGCTGGCTCGCTCAAGCGAATGGAATTCCCGCTTGAGCGAGTGGCACCCTGATACTCATTTGTTTGTTTTCAAATAAACCTTTGTTTTTCATGCATTAAGTTCTTATCATATATCACTTTAAGGGTGTTACTGGGTACGTCGTGAATCATGAAACTCTATGAAATTACTTCTCTTAATTTCAATCATACAACCATCAATTTAAATTAATTCTTCCGCTGTTTTTAATTGGACAATTATTATTAAATCATATTTTTAATTACCCTCTCATATCTTCATATATGGGAGTGGCCTCTCGTAGATCCAGGGGTTGCGTTTCAAAACCTATTCACTCATTTTCTCTTCAATAAATAATGGTATTATTTCGTGAAAAATTTCCCTGTATTTTCGGGGGCGTCACACCTGATGTCATTTTCTTTAAAGTTTATTTTTAAATCCAATAATTCAATTTACCTCCCTTAATTCTCATAATTTTAAATCAAAATTCATTTAATTATTTATCCCAATTATTAAATACCAAGGATGTTACATATTAGAGTTATTTTGATACCTATATAGGCATATGAATTGATGATGTTAATGGATTGATGCTTGTTATACCCAGAAATTGTTATATGATATGGATTATATTATGGACGAGATTGTGATCATCATGTTGGATGAGAAATGAATTGACATTATATACATATTGTAACATCCCATTTTTTTACTCAAATAGAAAATAGATATTAATATCTCTTTAAGAAAAACACTTACTATTTGATAGTTGATTATTAACTAATTAATATTTTTATGAAATATTGGTACTCATATTTAATTATTTTGTTTAAAATAATAATAATAATAATAATATATGTATTTTGAATGAGGATTTTAAAATAACTTAATTAGTATTCATTGATTAAGAAAATTATATTAAGAATTTTGAATATCTTTATTATTCACAACTTTTATTTTATGTTTTTATATTTATGTTTTTACATATTTATGATTTAACTCTTATTAGAATTTTAAAATAAAATTTTGAAGGAATTAGATTATGGTTCTTTAGAACTTTTTAATCTATGTATTATTTATGATTTTCTTGAAATTTTTGAAAGTTTAGAAATATTTTAATAAAATAATATATTTTAAATAATTTTATATTTATATAAAGTCACTTAAAATTAAAAATATTTATAAGAAAATAAATTTAAATTATAAGAAAATTTTCTAAAATCCATTTCAAGTAGACTTATCTAAAAATGATCTGTTTGAGTAAAATCTTATTTTTTGCTAATCGTAAGGAGACCGGAAAGGTACTAACAAATTTTTATTAAAAGAAAATTTTAGATTTTTAAAATTTAAACTTTATATTAAGTATTATAAAATTAGTAAGGTCTGATATAATATAGCTAAATTTCAAAAAGGACTAATTTTGAATATTTAAAATATACCGAGTGAATGGTTACTATTTGGCTTAATAATTTAGTCAATATTTACTATGCAAAATACTATGCATAAACGAAAATTTCAAACTTGCACAGTAACCAGAAACGAAAGTTTCAGAAATTACACAGTATTTTATAATAAAACAATGAAATGCATAGTAAACTTCTTGCCTATAAATACCGAAGGAATTCTTCGTTAGAATTTACAATTTTAGATTAAATTTTCTTAATATAGTAGTGTTAGAAAGATAGTGGTGGGAGTAAGAGAGAGAAATAATTTTTATGGGAGGAGGTTCTGCCAAAATTACAAGGTAAGAATAAACCCCTTTTATATTTTTAGGTTTATTTTCATATCGTTTTAGAAATCTATTATTATACTAGATATAATATTATTTTAAGTTACTATTCTGAATAGTAAATTATTATGTTAATAGTAAATCACTATTACGAATAGTAAATTACTATTTACCTTTACTATTCACTATTTACTATTTACCTTTACTATTCATCATTTACTATTTACCATTACTATTCATGATTTACTATTTACTATTATTATTCATGATTTACTATTTACCATTACTATTCATGATTTACTATTTACTATTTACCGTTACTAGTCATGATTTACTATTTACTGTTACTATTCATGATAACTATTTAAAATTTACTATTTAGTATTACTATGCATAATTACCATTTATCATTTCTGTTTCAAATAGTAATCTTAATTTTCATCTTATGCCTATACTGAAATAAATTGGTATGACTTCTAGAACTCGTAGGCGCAAAACGAATTCACTTTTGGTAGCAATTCAAGGTAAGGGGGAGTGAGATAAGAATATAATATGGGAGGAGTCTCCTACTCCTTTTAAATTTAATAATATTATTATTCTAAAATAATAAATTTTTAACTTAAATTATAATAAATTTTAAATTAAGTATCTTGTGTAACTTATTCTGAAATACATATGCAAGGACCTAGACTTTTATAACCTATACGAATTGGACTAAACCTATGCAAGGACTTGGACTATTATGATCAATATGGACTGTACTAAACCTATGCAAGGACTGGATTATATGTATTTACATAGACCTATGCGAGGAATGGACTATAAGGACTTGAAATTAAGTTTATTAATTTAAATAACTATTAAACTTTGAATTATGATATTTATGAATGATATTTAATTTGATTATGATTGATAATTTTTATTTATGTTTGATGATATTTAATTATGATCGATAATATTTGATTTTGAGTGATGATATTTAATTGTGATTGACAATATTTGGTTATGGTTGATGATTTTATAGTATGGAGTTTGAGCATATAACAAGCATGACGGAAAGCTAAAACTCAATAAAAATATTCTTACCTTACACTTTAAGTTTTTATTCTAAGAAAAAGTATTTTATAATTACTTTAGTCTTTTATTCCTTTTTAAAAAAATATATTTTCATCAACTTTACTTTCAATATTTAGGATAAAATCTAATATTCATTTTAGAAAGAAACTATTTTATGAAAATTAATTTATAAAAAGGTTGAGATAGTTAATTCTTGAATGAAAGAAAAATTTATAGTTTTAAGTATTTTTTAATGATTTTAAGAATTAATTTCTTTCAGTAAATTTTAAAGTAAATTATTTTGATTTCCCTCAATGTAATAATTAAAAGATATTTTGATATAATTAAGATTTCTCAGCTCGATCTTGTTAGGATTCAATTTGAGAAAGATTATATATGTAAATATGTGAAGTTTTCTATGAGAAAATTTTAAGATATTTAAGGCTTGGAAACTTAATTTTGGTGATATTTGAACTTGAAAACTATACCAAATTTATTTCTATGTGACAGAAATTTAGAAAAGAAATTGTGGAAATGTACAGTTTATTGAGATGATGTTGTAAACCTTTATGTTATTTAATAATTGAGTTTCTAAAAGTCTTAACTAACTAAATATGCGAGTAGTTCATGCATCATGAATCATTAAAGAGAAATGAGATGTGATGTTGCCTGGGGACAAATTATATAAACCGAAAATACAATAGAGGAGGTTCAAATGCGAACCTTGGGATGAGAGGGTGTGAAATGGTGCTTCAGGTGACCTGGGGTCGCACCCTAGTGTCGGATACTTTCACAATAAAAACCTTCTCAGTCTGACTAGTCTCTAAGTGTTTCCATGCTAGTTGAGTTGTTCATATGCCACAAAGGCATTTATGTTATTATCCAGAATTATGGAACAGTGTAAACTCCTGGTTGGCCTAGTGCAAATTAAAATTTTAAGGACCCACATGTATAAACCGAATGAGATAGTAGCATTAAAAGCATTGCATAATATTCATGTGATTGTGGCATTCTAAGTGGGTGGTTGTGAATGAAAGTATAATTGTTATGTTTATGAAAACTCTACATTCATAATTGATTGTGTATGAGATTATGACTAATATTATTATATTAGTTTTTGAAAACCCTTACGCTTATGTCTAATTTGTAAAGTATTATATTTTTTTTCTCACTTCTTCTTGTTTAAATTTCTGTGTCCAAAATATATGTTATGTGATATATAGCTAGCAATTCAAGATGAAAGGATGTAATTACAAGAGGGTAAAGTGGTCTCATCCTCAATCGGATAGATGAAGAGACATAGCAAGAGTAGGATTCCAAAACCCTATGGTTCAAGGACTAGGAAATGATTAGTCACAGTCGTAGTAAAAGTATAATTTAGTTTTAGTTTACCTTATTACAATATCAAGTTGGATAATTGTAACAAGGTAAAGGTTAAACTTTGATAAACCTTATCATTCAGATATAATACTGTAATCTTTTATCATTTATGATTTCTATAAATTTATTTTGTCATTATGGACAAATATTGAAAGACAATATTTTTTTACTTTCAATATTCAAAGGAAATCAAGTACATATACGTTCTTGTATACGGAAGATAAAGAATGATAAATAAAATTATTTATCTTTCTAAAGTTTTTAAAAACAACCAGAATATATATCTCGTGTATATAAGGAGATGTTACACATATGGTTATATAATGTTGAATTGAGTAATAACATGCAAATTATTGTGAAATCATGCATACATAGGAATTAACAAGTTAAAATGGAATCCGTGAGGTTCTGGAACTCCTAGATAGGTTTAATAGCTTGTAATTGGTATTTAAAGTGTGCGAGAATTGGAATGGTCTAATTTGAATGGGATTTGATGTGAGAAGTTGGTTGGAAATGGCCTAAGTTGGCCAAATTGCATTTTTGCACATAACTTGCTTGTTTTTAGGAATTTTGGAGCGTGACTTGTTGCCAAGAGTCATAAATGATGTGTTTTATCTTGTGTCAAAGTTTGATAGGATTTAGAGGTTATTTGAAGAAGTTAAGATATGTGGAAGTTAGCTCAGAGGCTAAAATTCTGCACAACTCTGTAGACTGCCACTCTGATAATCAATTACATAATCGATTACTAGAAAGGTCTTCTGAAAACTTGCGCAGACTCTCACGGGTAATCAATTACACTAATTGTGTTACACACCTATCAGGCACCCTAAATTCTCTATTTTAACTATGTGATTGTAAGATTTTGACCTCTCTACTAGACCCTTCTCAAAGGTCATACGGGTTAGCTGGTGATGAGCTTTGTCGGTTTATATCCCAGATATAACTATCCCCAAATTCATCTTCTAAGCCACCACCTTCTTCCCCGGGATCATTTTCTTCATTTTGGGATTCTGATTCCAACTACGTATACTACCTTTCCAATGACATGGAATTCTAAAGTTTTGTTCCTTTTTTACAACACACGATCATTTCGATGGCATCCAAAGGTTCTTATCATTCTGGTGTAGGAATTTGTCAAGAAGTTGTTACAGTTGGTAAATATTTTGGCTAACAAAATAGAGTGGCAAGTTGAACTTGTGAAGGACTGTATTTATAGGTTTTTCTTGACCTGCCTGATCTCACGTCTAAAAATACAGAGGAAGAAGACAGTATAAAGATATATGATCTACCTATTCATATAGCTGAATAAAATAAAAAGAACTTTGCTATTGTTTCTCCACTGATCTTGAACATAATTGTCACATTTTAGGGTAGAGGTTTTTATATATGTATAAGATTTATTTGTAAAAAAATAAGGGTAAATTTTCCCTCAATAAATTCAAGATAGGGGTACTATTTTTTTTAATCCCGCCCTTAACCAACTTTATCCCAATGGTTGACAATTGCTTCTTTCATTGGAAATGTTAGGAAAGTACTTCAAATTTTCTATGTCAATTACTTAGTTCTTATAATATGATAGGTGTTGAGGTGAAGCAATCCAGGAGGGGATTAAGTTATATGAATATCTAGTGTTTGAGCATCATGGTAAATTTCAAATCTTATACGGAATCTGCTAGGACAAATGAGACTAGTTTTAATAATTTCTATCTGAAAGTAATGGTCAGAGAAGGAAGACCAATGTTTTGAGAGAATACTTACAATTTTTTACGCTTCTATACCGACTAGACGATGAGTATTTCTTACTCACTAACAATGCTTATTCAATTGATGATTCTGATCTCTAGGAGAGATTGAAGAAGGTGATTGAAGGTCTAGGCATGGCTTTAAAATTCACCAGGATCCTTTGTAAGACCCTTATGGGAAACCATCAAGAACAGACAATGATATCTAGTATATTGATCCTTTTATTCTTTCTTTTACAACTGAAATGGAGAATGAGGAAACAGAGAATGTGAAGAGCTCTGATTTGGAGAACATGATTTAAGCTATACTCGACAGGGCCAAAATAACAAGTATGCCGACAATGATTGCAGTTGAATCGAATAAGAAACCTGATACCGCCACTGCTTCTAGGGACAAGCAAAAAACATCATTTAGGGAAGGGTATGACGATGGAAAGAGAGCCAAAGAGGATGAAGAAAGGCAAACATAAGGGTAAGGAAGTATAAGGAGGTGAAGACTTTGGGGTGCCTTTTTTTATTAATATGACTCAACAGGGTAACTTTAGCAACCAAAATTTTAAACTACTATGGTGTTGGGAACCCTCTACCACTTCAATGTCCTTATTGAAGGGAGGCGGTTCAATAGATGGCTCATCAGGTAGCATCCTTATCTCTTGGGGAATTAAGAGGAATTTGGTGGGGACTTCCTCTTTAATGGTAGGCAATCTTTCCCTAGGCGTCGCTGATGTGTTGCCCCTACGGGGTTTTCACGAGTACTCCTTAACGATAATTTTCCTTATCACATCATCCTCACTATCCTAAGGGGCTCACATAAACACAGACAAATTCACAAACAAGAGGGGTAAGTATATCTCACTCCAGTCTTATTGGTTGTACATGCAAAGGTACCCTATCATACATGACGGTTCATACAGCCAACATTAATCAAGTCATATCCTTAACATATTTTCCATTACTAGTGCCATGTATTAATTAATCACCCCTATGACTCTCATAATTATCTAACATTTAGCTATCATTTCATTATCACTAGCATAATACCATAACATAATCACGTGCATATATATGATAGTTTACCAAGGCACATAACTTCCCAAATCCATTTCTAAACTAGCACATAATATAGTCACCATCCAATCATAGCCATACCATTATACTTGAGTATTCAACCATAACACAAACCAACATAAACATTCATCACATCACTCAATATCCATACACCATACATCATCATAGTCATAATGAGGTTAGTCACTTAGTATGCTATGCATTAGTTAAGTGACTTATGATTATCTTGTTACTTAGTGCCTCATGATGCGAATGGGGGCCTAAAAATCATCAAACCTATTGTAAGCATTTTACCACAGTACATCTACCGGGCATTACAAATCACATCACTAGAGCGACCGAAGTTCACTAAGTTCCCACCACATACCTCTGGGTAAGGGACATACAGGTCCAAAAAAACATATGAATCCATGACCATCATACAATTTGTGATCACTTTCAAAACTAGAACGGACTCTCCACAGTCCCAGAAACACTCGTTTGGATCGAAGTACAATAGGCTTGCCACAGACTGCCCGACATACACCAAGCCATTGGGTGCCTGACGCATTCACGCTCCCAAGATCCAACCTTACAGATCGAACGCTATTGCTTCTCTAATGTACCCATTGTAACGTCCTTGCTTAATTATCCTAATTAACCAGAGACATTATTGTGTTTATTAAAATTTAACAGAAAATTAATTTAAAGAATTAAACGTAACACATTTTTAAGTGTTAAACTAATTTAATTTTAATTAAAATCACCTAATTATAAAAATAAAATTAGAGTTTTTCAACAAACTAATCTAATTGGTTAAGTAAAGATTTTTTATATATAATTTTTAAGCCAACTAACAAGTCATAACTAACTCAACCTACAACCTCACACCATAACTATCACGAATTATCAATATCAATCATGCATTGTATACCATTTTCATCATATTCAAGTCATGATCTAACTCAACCTACAACCCACACCACAAATATCATGAATTGTCAATATCAATCATGCATCGCATGTCATTTTCATCATATTCAAGTCATGATCTTTTCTTATAATTGGTTCCTTATGCTAGATATATGGAGGACCTTTAAATTCTATCCTAATCCTATTAATTTGCTATTTAGTGAATAAAAAAATTATTGTCCTTTAGCTTGCACTATTTACTACCTATAAGTCACTAAATAAAGACTCATGGCCATGAGGCTATACCAATGAATGTGTGCCATATCTCTAATTGGCTAGGCATTATTCTTAACTTTATATGAATTTAACTAAGATATAACTGATAAGCAACAAGCATTAATGAATAGGAGTTGTAGGGTGACACACTCCCAAATGAGTAGAGTGGTACTCAATGATGAAAACAATACAAACCAGCATAGAGAATCATAGTTTAAAAAACTAGACTGGACCAGCCGACTGGATCAGGAATCGGTTGGGATACTAGTTTGAACAAGGAAAAAATCAGGCATCTCAGAACCGGTCAAAACCAGTTGAACCGGTCAGAGTTTAAAATTTTTTTTTTGCCATTTTTTAAAAAATTCTATTAAAAATATTTTTAAATAAATAAAAACTTATACATAGTATTTACATATTATTTTTATTTATTCTAATTTTTCAATCCTATAAAACATGTAATATGATCCTTAGTTAACTTAGTTTTTATATAATTTATTATTAATATATCAAGAATTATTTTATATTATATTAAAAATATATTTTATTATGACTGGTTCGATTGGTCCTTGAATTAGTACCTTCACCGATTCGATCACCAGTCCAGTTTTTAAAACCTTGTAGAGAATAACATGTTAGATACAAGTCTGAATGAAAGACTAAAAAGTCTAAACCTCTGGTATTTATTAATAACACACATCAAGACTCTTAGCTAAATAAAGTCTGCTTGCGTGTTTGCTAACACGGTTTAATAAGTGTTTCAGGAAAAGTCTGAAGTCCACTTATTGAAAGAAAAATAGGGAACCCATCAAACAAAATTTATTTCAAAGACAAGTGTAGTTCATTCATATAAAGAAGCCCCTCGTGAAATAAGAAGAAATGTCTGAATGCATTACCAAACCCTTGAGAGATAACTTTTCAAGAACATTATTCTGAAATAACAACCTTCCCTTTCTATGATAGTGTTGAACATAGTGTTTTGCTCAAAACCTGCACCTTTCATAAAAATGGAAAAAAGGATAAAAAGATAAAGATTACATGTTGTAGGAACTGAGGAAGATGCCTCGCATATCTCAAGATTTAGAAAAATCTAAAACTGTGACAATGTAAAAGTTTAAGGTCAACCTCTACAATGGTGTACCCTTTAGCTTGAAAAAGCTAAGCAAATACGCATATTTTGATATGAGATTCTCAAGGAACACCATTTTGATATAAGTTTTGAAGCACGCTTGATTCAGACCCTGCCATTGTGTACATCTTTAATGTCAAATATGATCAACGGTTATGTCTTCTCCAACAGTTGAACAACGATTATCTCAACAACACTATAAATATGAGAAGATCAGAAACTTTGAAGATCTTCGAGAGCGTGAAAAATTAAAAAGTGCTTGCTAGAAAACTCTTAACCTTTTCATTGTTCTTGCCTTATAAGCAAAAACCTTTCTTGTTGTTCTGCCCCTAGCAGGCCTTGGCTTCTTGCTTATCGTAACTTAGCGTATTCTTAGCTTCAAATACAAATCTCTTTGTACGTTGAGTTATCTTTGTATTACAACTTTTCTATATTACTCATACTTTATGTAACAAGTCTGGTGTGTTCACTAACCCTTAGATTAAGTGGGAAACACTTATTTGGCCTGAAAAGACTTTAGAAAGAATACTTGGGATTAAGCTGGGAGTGGCATGTTTGAAAGAACACTTAGCCAGAAGTGGCTGGAGTTAACAATACTTGAAGCACGGGTTGTGCTTGTTGTGTAAAAGGTGTTTTTACATAATGAAAATCCTTCAAGTCTGGAGGTACTGGACGTAGCTTCTACTTTGGAAGTGAACTAGTATAAATCTGCCGTGTTATCTTCTCTTTACCCTTCACTTTCTAAAGTCTGCATTATAAAAAGTTAGAAAAGTTTTTCTGATTATTTTTATAAGTCTACGCAAAAAAGAGTTTAGACTTATTCAACCTCTCATTCTAAGTCCAACTTTATACCATCATAACCTATTTTCTTGTTGAAATATTAAAATTTCTACGTACATGGGTTAGGTTGTCAATTCTCTAAGCATTAGTTAGTAAACCTTAACCATTGTTTACCATCTCAACAACTAGCAGCTGTTATGAAAAGAAGGAAGAAAAGATGTAAACATCACCAAACAATAATGAATACAATAAAATTACTTAGACATTACAGCAAAGCATGACAATTGTTACGTAACCATTAAAACAAAACATAATTAAACCACTTAATGTAAAAAAAGTGAAAGTAAGTGATAACAAGAAAAAAGCCTTTAGATCTCATAACTTAAAACAAATCATGTAATTTAAAGTCAATGGCGCCATCAAAAAGATTCACAAACTATACATCAAATGTGTATATATGTTCATTTTGAGAAGATTGAAAAAGTGGTGGTGTAAGTTTTTGAAAAGCCAGTGAAAGATCAAGATGGAAAACTGCTCATTGCATTTTGAGTTGTGTAGCACTAAGCACCATCCTGAGATCAGGATAAAACGAAAATAATAAATAAAATACAATAGTAACAACAAAGGTAGCATCTATAAACTGAACATTGAGAATAGAAAACCAATCATAAGATTATGTGTAATAATGCCTTTCAGCCTTAAGGTTCATTTATTGCAAGCAATGAAGTACATTTTTTTTTCCTTAAGTCAAACCCCATCATAATAATATTTTTAGGCAACAGAAGTGTAAATCAAAGCTTAATAAAAAAAGTTATACTTAGTATAGGTAGCAAGTGACCTATACCTCTGCACATCTCACACAACCATACATAAAGACATTTAAATAAATAGGAAAACAAGAAATTGGCATTGACTCACCAATGCCATAAAAGTTGAAAAATAAGAATCCTAAACATATAGAAGAGATGTCCAAAAAGATAATGTCAATTATTCTAACTAAAAAAATTAACTTTAACTATCTTGTTACTAAACAGAGAGATCAAATCAACTCGCATGTCACTGTTTCATAAGCAATACACATATTAACCCCGTAACATAAGTTTTTCAACCAATAGAGGGCCACACACACACACACACACACACACACACATATATACATACATACATACATACATACATCACAACAGCATGGTGCATCATCACCATTTCACCACCAAGGTTGCCATATCAATGCAAATAGAAGCGTACTCAATGCTAAATTCATGATCCATAACACGGATTCCATCATATTAAACACCATGAAGATAATCCTTATAACATGATCATAATTCAAAATGATAATAAATATCTGAGCTACTAGTCAGCTTTCAAAAGCATGATCAAACCAATCATCATAATGTGATACCAAAATAGCTATATACATGGTTTTATCAAAATAACAATAACATTATCCACAATTGGGATTGAATTTCCCATGTTCTCATTTAGTGCTAGCCTCGTCTGCATCTTCCCAGTTCCTGTCATCAGTCACTAATAATATACAAGTAAAAAAGGGGTAAGTGCCTAGATTTTTGAGTATGATAAAAAACCATACAAACAAGAAAACACAACCTAGCAGTTATCAATTTAAATACAACAAGCACACCTTTTAATTTGAATTCAAGGTTTCATTAATAAAATGTCAATTACTCATGACTTCATAAATTCAAAGCTATCACATACTCATAAATATCATTATCAACATCATAAACTATATGCATAATTGACTCTTGAACAAATGAGCCTATCACTAGACGCCAGTAATCTGAATACTTTATAGGTTGACTATCAGCTGGGAATCCTTCGACATCCCATGGACCCTCTAGTCCATCGAGCCCTCCAGCTCTCCACCTCAACCATTAGGTCCCTTCAGACCACTAGTAGCTCAACTGGATCCCACTGGACCACTGGAACTAAAAGTGAGGGGTGAATATACCGAATAGCCATCTCACAATAACTCAATGCATACATAGCAAATATAATTAATTCTCATCACATTTTCAACTTGGTTCCAACACTCCGACCACAAAGGAAACCTCAAAGTATATAATTAAATTCATAACTCATCATGCTAGCATTCTGGCCTCAAAAGGGAGATCCACAAATCTCCTATATTTTACATGCATAATTTTATAGCCAGTTATTCACAATTAGTTTTGTCACATACATGAGTATATATATATATGATATATATATATATATATCAATTCATAAATTAATAATCATCATTCATAAATTTAGCTTCAAAGCCAACAACTATCCCAATAGAAGCCATCCTTGATAATCATCATAAAAATTATTTATAACATATGAAAGACTTGTATTTAAAATTAACGCTATGATCTACTTTTTCCTACGTGTCGAAAGGACGTCAAATAATTTCCTAAAATACTCTAGACCAAGTACACCTCTTTACCTTGTTTCCACGCGTCAAAAATGTCAACCTCGAGATGATTCAGTATCGGTCCTATAAAACCCAACATCTGATAATTAATTCCAAGTGCCGAAACATGAAACTCTTTATGAAACAAAAGTGAAACTGAGTTTTTGAGGCATCAAAGCTTACCCTTATCCTTTATCACTCGAGATGTGAACTTTAACATCGAGGTTCCATCTCTAGTTGTCGGCTATGACCCTAGAATAGTCGAAACACAAAAAGTTAGTATCACTGATCCTTGTGATACCGAGAATCCATCGACCAATTTAATTTTTTGAAATTTAACCAAATTTAGAAATCTAGTGAGAGAAAAAGAGAACATAATCTAAAATTAAGAGCATCCATAGCTTCCTCTCACCTCTAATTACGGGAATACAAAGTCGGTTACTTAAAATTGCGAGAAGTTGGAGTTAAGATGGAGCATGAAACTCATGGCCATGGACATGCTATTTTCTTTCAAATTTTTGAAGAAAAGAAAATATGAAAGAAGTGGAAGCCACACGATCCTGTTTTCCCATTTGCCATCATTTTGTATTTTCCTTTTAATTAATTTAGTTAAATTTCTAATTATGTTTTTTTATTTATTTTACTAACCTTAACTTAAGGAACTCATGTTTTTATCATGGTAAAACAAAATTTTACCATTAGCTTCATTTAAACCAAAAACATCTTAATTTAATACATTTAAATCTCTAAATTTAATTATTTAGTTTCCCTAAAATTTAATAATAGCACTAATAAATTTTAATTTCTTCAAACTAATTAATTTAAACCTTAATAATCCTAATTTAAAATTTCAGGGATGTTACACCCATCATTGTGGCTCTAGTCTTAAATTACACTCACGGTCCCAGTGTAACACTGGATCATATGCATATGGTGCGTGTATGATGTATCTCTTTCTTTTTATTAATCCACATCATTGTCACTAGGTAGGGTCCTTTATCAAAAAGCTCTTTGTAACGGATCTTGAGTACTTTATATAATTGTAACTTAAGTACTTACTACTATAATTATTCACATATAGCTAGTTCAATACTAGTAAATAGTTTAGAGGTCATATATATATACACACACACATGTTGGGTTGAACATAGGAAGTAGGTTAAGAATATCAAGGTTTTTCAAAGATAATTACTATGTAAGGTAAACTAACTCTTAATGAATTAATACTTTTTGTGTAGTTGAGTAGTCTGACTACATAGTTAATTATATATATATTCTTCCTCAAACTCCTTAACTCTATTAAAATACATGTTTTTGAATAATCTAGAAGATGAGGGTTTGGGATTGAGAAACACAAGAAGTTCCACCATTTTGATCCTTGGACCAATTTAGCGAACGACGTTCCATTGCATCTTTCACTATGTGTTCCCCCTATGAGATCGGAGGGTGGTCCCCATTCCCTCCTGAAACATCTTCACGACACTAGGAAGTTAATTAGTTCAGATTATAGCCTAATGGGCCAAGCCCACCTTGTAACCTAGGTATAAAAATATCCGTTTTACATATGTTAAGGCTAGATGACACATATTGAGAAATAAGAACCTAATCCCTAGAAGAATTCTCTAGGGTTTTGTGTCTTACACTCTTTGTGTGAAGACTATGGAACTTTGTCCTTTGGTCTTAAGACAAAAAATTATTTCAATAAAATAATATAAATACATAAATACTCTTCAAGTCACGTGGCAATTCTTGCCCAAAAACCCTTCTTAAGTTATTTGTTGGTTTTTTGTCGAAAACTTAGAAATTATTGTATTTTCACTAGAAAACTCCGATCGGGTTGATTTGAAAGCCCAAATTGAATATCTTTTAGAAATCAATCATTTCAACTTAAAATAAATTTCAAAATTTAACTTATAAAAACAATTTGCTCATATATTCTTATCTTGCCCATTTCCCCCCATTTTTACCACTTAAATTCTTTTTATCGACGATTAAGGATAAAGGCTTTTTGAATCGTTCCATTCTTTTCAAATTTCCCAGGTTAGCATCTCATCCACATTTTAATACACTTTCTAGATAAAATCACAAAATTTCAGAAGCCTTACGGGAGTTCCCAACACATTCCACCCTTGTATTTCCTGTCAAAACACGTTTCTGACTATTTTTCCACTAGGGGCCCTACTGGGACTTCAATCCATTTCTCACATTCATTCATCCATGCAAGACTTAAATCACATACATTTATATCACAAAAGTTTAGAGGTAGCACACATCCCTTAAATACATCACAAAATTTCATTTAATCACCATTATCATTTAACAAGCATTTCCAACCAATTCATGCATCATTTAACCTTTTCTTTTTAGAGTTCCCATTACCATTCCAAACTCAAGTATTCCCATCGAATATTAATCATCATCATAGACAAAAATCCAAAATTTAAAACTCACACCAAGAACCTCAAACAAGTTATCACACAAGACAATTTACAACACCATTTTTCTTAAAATTTTACATGCAATATTATAATCATTTCCCACATCATTTTTAGCCTTTATACTCGGAATTAATTTTACTCACATTCAATAGCTTATACATGCATAAGAATTCAGGCTCATATATACCAAGGATCACACATGCATCACAAAAGTGGCATTTTTACCACCAACACTTTGCATGCATCATGATTCTTAACATTTCTTCTTTTTCAGCATTAAACCATAAAATGTCAGCATCTAAAACCCATTCATAATCATAAGAAATCAACATGAAAGGATCAAGAATAGCCATACAAGTCAAGAAACACACATTCACCACTAAAAATAACATTATATATATATATATATATATATATATAACTTACATGCATAATGATCAAGCATTTGTTCTTTCCATTTCAGCCATGGCCATCAAATTTTAAGCCATAAAATCATGTTTATTTGAAAGCCAAATATAATCTAAAATGAAAGAGATCACATAGAAGACCAAAGTTAAGATCAAGGGGTGAAAGGATATATTTTTCTTACAAAATTCTAGTTAAAACTAAAAATCTTTTCACTTGAGAAATCACTTTTTAAAACTAAAACAAACTAAAATTTTTTTCTTACATGCAAAAGTCATTTCACCCTTGATTTGGTGATGGAAACCCAAGGGAGGTTTCCATCCCCTTGCATGCATAACCAACAAGTTAAATGGAGAACTCCCTCTACCTCTTGATATGCATGGTGACTTTGTGGGGAATGGAGGGCTGAACCTTGCTTGATTTTTCCTTTGCTACCTTGCTCTTAGAAGTGTCCTTGAAGTGGCTTAAAATGGGGCTGAGATGGTGGAGGTTTTTTTAGGGAGGTGGTGGTCATGGCTAAAGAGAGGAAAAGATAGAAACTTTGGCTTTCTCTTCTTAGCTAACTAGTTGCATGCAAGAGCTAAATAAGGCACATGCATGTATGGAGGGGGTAGAAGAGAAAAGAGTGAACTTGGTGGTGATGCTTCACGGCCAAGGAAAAGAAACGAGACTTTGAGTTTTCTTTGGTTCCAAGCTTTGCATACATGAGATTTGGACTCAAATTTGAACATATATGAAGAGGGAGAGTGGACATCAAGATGAAGGTAAAGTGTGGAGGAGGATGATGATGGTTCGGCCAATAGAGAAGAGAGAGAAGAAAATGAAGTGCTGAAAATTTTAGCAAAGGATTCATATATATAGGGTGAGAGAATGAGTGTGATATAGGTGGAAATGTGGTGGCTGAAGTGGTGAAAGACGGTGAAGGGAAATGACATAATATAAGGTAAAATGACATGATATATTTCAAGAAAATTAAAGCAATTAAATGGCATACAACTTCAATAAAATTTTGTAAAGAACAATGGTGATTTGATAGGTCATGAAAGAGAGGATGCTTTTGGTTTGATTTAAATGCTAAAATATACCAAGGTTTCGTAAACCGAAACCTAGAATTTTTCTAACGTCATATCGTCGGGGAATTGAATAAATTTTGGGATAATTAATTAAGTAAAAAACTTAATCCATTCAGCTTTATAAAATATTCAAGCTCAAAAATGGTTCAAAGTCCTCGACACTCAGTTCCAACCTCAAGACACAAGGCATGGATACAATACAGGAGCGATCAGAGGTTCAGTTCGTGATATTAGTGAAACTCTTTTTGTTTAACCTCCTAATGGCATTTTTGTTATTATTCTCCTATATTAGGCATATAACATCCTCTATAAGGTTTTCAAAAATCCTTGGGAGTCTCACATCATCACTGTCAATCACACGTAACAGGGCACAACATCGGCTGAAACCCAATTTTCACAGAAATTTACACATCACATGCTCGACTTTATAGGTCCATTGAGGGGTTTTCCTTAAAAATCAGGGGTGTTATACATGGCGGGGCGGATCCCCATGAGTTTAGATTTGTTTGCCATATCTAGCAAAGTTTGAACTTGCATTACAACGTAACCTAAGCAAGATCTTGTTTTACTTCCCTAATTAAACTAACTCTTTAAAGTTGTAGTTATTATGAAACTTATAGACATTGAAAAGTTTTTAACATGTTGTAACCAAGAAGATTCCTAAAATAATAGCTTTGTTGATAACCAACATTAAGTATTCTAATTTAATCTAAGACATGATTCATTATTATTTGATAGCTTGTTTAAGTGTTTCAGAATAAGAAGCATATATTATAAAACAAAAGGGGAGCTTCCTACGCAACACAAGTCTATAAAGAAGATATCAAGATCAGGAGAATCCTTAATGTAAACGTCTGCCTGGACTCTTACCAGACCAGACTCGTCAAGCCACGCTGCAAGCATCAAAGACATTGGAAGAATCCTCTCCTCAAGACAACCTGCTCTAACTAAACTTTATCCTCGTGCTCTGACAAGAAAGTAGCTGCTTCAGACCTCTTGATAACTCTACAACAAGAATTCGGTTTCTCCTTTGAGTCTTATCTTTAACATTTTATGGAACACCAGACCTTGTGTGACATCCCAGCGCTGTTAAGGGCGAGGAGTGATCGCCGGTGCTTGGGCACGGACAAGGAGCGGCTCCTGGCAGGCTTCCAGTGGGAGGGACACACGAATGAACTGAATACATACCAGAATGAGAGGGATCTAAAGACTGTATAGGTATGAGACTATATAGTCGATGATAGCTTAAAGAAATGAATTCGTACTACCTATACCAACAAATGCATTAGCCTTTTCGGTGGCCTATCCCTTAAGGACTCCAAAGTTAAGCGTGCTTAACTTGGAGTAATTCTGGGATGGGTGACCTCCTGGGAAGTTCTCAGGAAATATGTGAGTGAGGACAAAAGCACCTTGGAAAGGTCTCGTGTTGGTCTGTGGGGTGAGTCGTTCATTCCTGAATAGCGGCCAGGGCGTTACACCTTGAACCTTTTCTAAAACAAATCCTTATACGAATCTAGTGTCAAGAGCTTTATTGATCAAGTTATAAAGAAGATCTTAAAAGACTGGGCAAGCAAGGTATACTTCACCTTATTTTAAAAGCATTAAGTTTTTATTTGAGCATCATGTATTCGAAGAAACTTTGTATAAAAACCTTGCTTTTACATGAAAGCTTCTGCTACTCCTACTCTGCCTATGGTTCTCCCTCTGGGTTCAACAAGAAGTCTTATAAATTGAATCATCTTCTCCATTCAAAATTGAGACAAGAAAAATGTAGAAAAAAAGAAAATGGGAGAGCAAGATATACTCAAAAGATGAGATAAAAAGAAAAAGAGAGAGAGCTTGTGAAAGAGAAAAAGAAAAAGAGATATGGGTAAATCACACAAATGATAGTGTGATCAAGATAGAGAGAAATGCAAACAAGTCTCAGAATTTTACATACAAGATCCTAAGAAAAGAATAAATGACAATCAGCTCAAGAAGAAGACTTAAGACCATGGAATATTGCCATGAAGAAAAAGAAAGCTCGCTATGTGCAGCCCTTTCTCATTTTAAAAGCACTAGCAATCTAAATTATAATATATTTTTCACATCTCAGCACCTTCAATGGGCATATTATTTCTGATCAATGGTCATATTATTTCTGATCAAGCTTTCAGGCTTAGTACGTATAGGTTATACCTTTTATCTTGTACATGTACTAAGCCTCATTCCAAAATAAGACCTTTTTTTTTCTTTACAAACCTGTTTATCAGGTTAACACTTAGCTTTGTTAAGTTATAAGGCTTATTTTTTTTGCTTTAACTCTTTCAAATCTTTGTAAATATAGGTTTGGTAGACCTGTCAGGAAACACCCTGGCCTGGAGAGGCTTTTGGAAGAATACTCGGGGTTTGAGCCAGGAGTGGCTCGTGAAAGAATACTTGGGTTTGCCCTAGGAGTGGGTGCTGTAAAAGAATACTTAGTGAGCCAAGAATGGCTGGTGTCAAGAATACTCAAAGCACAGTTTGTGCTTAAGTCAGGAGTAGCTGGACTCAATAATACTCAAGGGCACGGTTTGTGCGGTTTATGTAAATGGTCTTTTACATAGTGAAAATCCTTCAAGTTTGAAGGTACTGGAGGTAGCTTCCGCGTTGGGAGTGAACCAATATAAATCTCTTGTGTGCTTTTCTCTTTCCTTATCTTCTACATAAGTCTGTTGCTCTTTCTCGTACGCTCTCTGTCTCTGAAAAGTCTGGTCCGCTGTGTAAAACACATTCACATTTGAATATCACTTTTTGGTTTGAAAAAGTGAACAAACTTATTCACCCCCCTTTTAAGTTTGTTCTCCGAGCCATCATAATATAATTTATATAAATAAAATAATATTTCTAACATAATATTTATTTTTGAATATGATACATCTATCTTACACTCTCAAATATATACTTGAAAGAATCAATTAATTTCTTTTAATTATACTTCCAAAATATTTATGGATATGTCTTTGATATTCATCTTATATGTTTGGATTCATACCCAAGAATCTTTCTTTTTAAAAAAAGTACTACTTATCAATGAAAAAAATATCATTTTTACTTGATTTTATTCGTGTGGCCCTTAATTTTCTTTCTTTTTTTTTCTATTTCCATAATTCTTAAAATGCTTTTGTTCAAAATAAAAATTAGCCACGTATTTTAGTCATCTGCAAAGGATTCTACCTGTTGCTCGATGGGAATTACACTTTCTGGTATCTCACACAGCTCATCCACCATATAAGGTTCACCAACGACAAGCACCTTTAGGGGCGGAGACCCCTTACTACTGGTCAGCAAACAAACAACAGACTATGTGATTCATATTTATTTCTTTTTAATTTATTTCAGTGTATTATAAAATAGAAAACATGTTATTTTACAAATATTTTAATGTTATTATCGCTATTTTGCTTATACAAGCTAAAAATTATTATTCATTAAGCAATTGTTAAGAACAAAGGAGTGATAAAATCATCTAATGATTATAATTTTGTAAAGTATGGAAAATTTAAAATTTCATGGGTCAGACTATTACACTTAATATGTGGACAACATAATGTTTCATACAAATTTAGATTATAAGTGTGGTTGAATTTTATTGTCATGTATCCTAAAATAGATTCAATTTTTAAATAATATAGGGTTATGTTAATCTCATATCCAGGACTAAGCTTTTAAGTCACTAAAAATCACAAATTTTATTAGAGATAATATACTTATTATAATTTGTATTTTTGATCCAATCATTGTATATTTTTCAATGAAAAATTGTTCCTTCTTAGTGGCTTAATTAAATTAGAGAGTTTCTCCTTGCATCCACCTTTTTCTCACCCCATACCACCTTTTTTTTGTTTACAAATTTTCTACCTAAAATGCCATTTGATCCATTCAAATATTTTGACCCGGGTTTTGAGGAAACTATAATATCAAGGTATTGAGATTTAGTAACTCTAAAGCTCCTTTCCCTTGGAGATACTCATATATTCTTCAAAGAGAATTCGAGAAATTGTAAACTAAAGCAACAACATTATGGGATGAGAAAGCTATATGGTGCACAACATAGTAAAATGGAAAAATGATGAGAACATTGGTTGAAATTGCAACCATGTTTGGATTTGGAGTATTCTAATTGTTCTTGGAGATTCAAATGTTTCGGTAGCCATGGTTGTTCTTCCCACCTTTGATTTCAACACTTTCACTCTAAGATTCAATAACACAAGAACTACACTAAAAAAACACGATGACTCAACAACCTTTAAATTTTGAAACTTTCCAACCCAAAAGATATATGTAAAAACATAATCATCCCCGAGACAAAAAGTATGGTCGATATCATCACATAAGTATCCCTATACACTCATTAACATATCAATTGAATTATAATCATACTTCGTATGCGGGTGCTAAGAAATGAACTTGTCGGCATCCATTGATTGTGGCAAGCCATCCACCAATTCCTCATTCCTTGTCATTTTACATGGCGCTACTGCTTGGCTATTTATACTCAAAGCGTAGAACTCTTCTAAATATCGTTGAAGCCTCTCCATTTCTTCTTCGTTGTCCATAACAGTGCAACAGAGACCTTTTCAATCTTAAAGATGTCGTTAACTATGATAGGAGTTTAAGCTCGACCAAATTCAAGATCAAGGTTGGGTTTGGGTTGTTTAGGCCTAGGCAAAGAGGTACCAATGGGGCCCGAATCAATGGCTTTGGGCTTGTTGGAGAATTTAAGTGAATGAATTGGAATAGGGAGAGGCTCATTCCGAACTCACCACTAGAGGAAAATCAAAAACTACTGATATGTTGGGAGTAAAGACACCTGGGTTGTGTCCGAAAATTATGATCCGAGTGTTCTATTCATAGATCAAGGTATTTTCATCATTTCCTATACTAAAACTTTAAAGAGGTAGTGCAAAGAAAAAAAATGTGGTGTAGAGAGAAATTCCCATTAAATTGAACTTAGTACCAAGGTTTAAAAAAAAAACTCAATGATCTCATCCCACCAATATATTTACTGTATATTGCAAATGAATTATTTTAAAGAATATTTAATTTTAATAATTATTATAATATAATACTACATGTTTAAATATGTTAGGCGATGATTCATTTGAATTGAATTATAAAAAATTATTGAATATTTTACAGTATAATTTTAAAAAAATTGATAGGCAACATTGTCTAGAAGTTAGATTTGTATTTAAATAAGAATTGAATTATAGTATAATATATCAGTGTAAAAATTTTATACTGTCAGAAATTAAAAACTAATAGTTTTTGTTTATATAATAACGATATGCAATTTGATAAAAATATAAAAAAATTTCTCACAAAATAATATAATATTATAATCGGATTATTTGCCGAACAAAAACAACAAATTTTAATCTGAAAACTGATCGTGATCTAAAGATTCAATCCATTCCAAATATGCTCCTAATTGAATATGTTTCAAAACACCTCAATGTGTAAAATAAAAACAAAATCCAAAGAAAGAAACAGGGCTATGTACGTCATTTCAGTATTTCCGAAACTGGCCCTTGTAGGCCACATGACCGTTGGGGGAGTTCAAATTCCAAGGTGAGACCTTTGAAACAGCAAATACGCACACAAAGGAAACAAAAGCAAGAATAAACGAAAAATTAGCCTGCGGCGAAGGAAGAAGCTATGGGAAGCGTTTTTGTGCAATCGAAATCGAAATCCAGCAACACATCAGAAGAAGAAAACCGTGAAAACCGTTGCTACTATCCTGGTTGCAAGAAAGATGCAAATTGTAACTGTGCAATGTGTTTGGCCAGCATCAATGCCATGCTTGATCTCATGCCCAACAGCATCCACAAAAGCACTCTGACCAAGCTCTCTGCTTCCAAACCCAATCTTGAGTGCACTCCAATCTCCTTTGATGCTTCCCTTCTTTCCACACCCAGATCGTCTGCTTTTTGTATATCATCATCCTCCCCTGTCATCAAATCCTGTGTTAGATCTAATTCAACCAAGAAAATGGGGAACCGGAACAAGGTTCGTGTCTCTTGTGTCAGTTTCTTGAGATTGGTACTACTTGGTTTGGGACTCCTTTTATGTGTAGACCTTGTTTTCCCCTTGATGGTGAAAAGGGTTCTTCAACCTTCTTTATCACCAGATGTAGTGAAAAGGGTCGGTGAGAAATGTAGCCAAGTTCATGACTTGAATGGAAAGTTGAGGCTTTTGCAGAAAGAGTTGGCGAGTAGTGTTGCTGGGGATGTTTCAAGTTGCAGCGTTACTGATAGCTTGTGGGAAATCAACCAGGTATTGTATTTCTTGTTAACAACAAAAGTTTCTTATTTGTTGAACTTTAGTTTGAAGAAACAAAATTTATTTTTATTGATTCTTCAATCGTCAATAAGAAAGTGTGGTCCCATGGAATATTAACTCTATGTTTGTTTGAGAGTAAAGAAAATTTTAAAATTTTGAGTCGAAAAGAAAATGAATGGAGACCACCAAAGTCAACTTTCCTTTTATTTCTTTCTATTTTCTGTGTCTAAACAAAACGAAAGACATTGTTACCGTGTTTTCTTTTCTCTTAATTCTTTTCTTCTTGTTTTCTTCTCATCCAAATATATGCTGGGTGTGGTATTAGACTAATGGTCTCAATGAATACACTAGTGGCACGGGACATCCTTTATAATATTGTGCTATTTTTTCTGATAAATCTTCACGAATCTCAATATTTATTTGTGTAATAATGTGATTCTAGACCATCTAATAGTTTCTCGTGTGACTGACCATTAGCAACAAAAATTGTGTAGGAAGGTCTGCTATTGAATTCAAGGTGCATATTGTACAAGTCAGCAACAGAGGAGGTAACAATTTGGGGATGGCCTTTGCAAACATCAGGGTTGCTCACAAATGGATTCTCCTATACAACATTCACTGTCTTATCAGGAAGAGTCACACTGGTATTGAATTCTCCACACTCCACAGCGCCAATTTTTGTTTTTTTCATCTTACATTGATTATTGTCGTTAACTAGCTTCATGTATTTGTTTCTTTGCTCAAAAGTGGAATGGTAGACAAGCTCGCTATTTGATTCGAAAGGCCAACACCTCATGGGTACAACAAAAATGGGGTACCTCAGTGGTGCAATTAGACCCTAGCACGTGGGTTCTAGAATATCAAAGGAGCTCTATCTATGATGGTACAAGGTTGTATTCAGCAGTATTGGAGTTCCTCAAACATAGGATGGCAAAAACTGTTAGCAGGTTGAAGAAAAATTTCTGGCTGTTTGTTGCATTTGAGCATAACCAGTACAAAGGATATTCAGCAAACAACGGGCCTAAAACCCCAACTTGAAGTGAATGGTAGATTTTGGAATTAACTCCGTCCTCATTTCTTGTGAGGAAAGGTTCCCTAGTTTGGATTTATCTTGTAACTTTGGATATGTATATGATTTTGACTATCTGAGTTTGTCCCATAATATATTGTTTACATCTGAATATTATTACTCCATAAGAAGAATGTACTAGTAAATCTGGTTGACTTTCCGGCAACTGAATAACATCCATCTCTTTGGTATCTTTACATCACCCTCCTTGGTCAACATGGACTCTTAAGCTTTTATCTTGTTTCCCTCTTTATGCATTGCTGTAAGTGACATAATTGTGAAATCCATCTAGGTAGCCCCTACCTAACTAGCGTAGCTCTTTTCCTTTGTCTTAATAATATCTCTTCCGCAACAAAACTAGGCAGAACCAGAAAATTTTTGATAAATATTTCAATGAAACTTCAGATTTATAAACTTAAACTTATCTGACTAAATGATCACATCATGGTATGTAATGATTCAGTAGGATAATTGAAGACGACGAGCTAAATAAAATAATGTAATTGATGTCGACTATGCAAGACTATTAACTGTTTTGAACACCACAAGTTGCATGAAGGCTTCATCAATAGTAACCAAGTCAAATATTGCACTTTTCTACCAAGACATGAAGTTCATGAATGCTAGTCATTCTTCTTCCTCAAGCTTAGCAAAAACAGTTCCAACTACAGTATAATAGGTCCAGGGACCAATACGGATCTAACATGCAACCATAGTTCTCACTGCTTAGCTGGGGAGAAAGGTTTGTGCACATTAATCATTGATGAAGAGAGTAATAAAACTAGTGTTAGCCAGTTGTCTCACTCACATACTCCACATGTAGTGAGTTAGCTAGAGGGTTAGGAGTTTCTATTCTATGTAGCTAGCTGCATGTATAAAATCGATTGATACACCTGATCCTTTCATATAAATATTGTAATCATTGTTGTTTCATGTTAATGAGAATCAGTTTCATTCTCTTTCAATTCTTTCTTTATTCTTGACATAGCTTCTTGATGGTATCAAAGTTCTAATTCTTAGAGCTTTATTCTCTCTACCAATGGCACAAGGACCTCTACATGTCAACAATGACAATCCCCCAGGATTGGGCATGGTTGTTACAGATCCTTCATAGAACCCTGCATCGTCCTATTACATTCACTTTAGAGAAAATCCTTCAATAGCTCTAGTTATGCCATCGCTTACCGGAGCTAAATATCACTTTTGGTCGAGGTTGATGAGAAGAACACTTATCTCTAAGAACAAATTCAAGTTTGTTGATTGATTGATTCTTATACTTGGGAACCTCAATTTGATGTTTGGTCTTTGGAAGAGATGTAATAATCTCATTTATTCATGGTTAATTCACTTAGTTTCTCAATGAATTGCACAAAGTGTTGTGTATATCAATTTGGCTTCAGAAGTTAGGAGAGATTTTCATGAAAGATTCTCACAAAGCGATTTGATTTGTGTATCAGAACTACAACAAGAGATTTCAAATTTGAAGCAAGGTGTGTCAAGTATGAAACCATTAAGTTAAAGATCCTTTAGGAAGAGTTGTAAACTTGGCATGTACCTTATTCGTGTGTGTCGATGTGAAATTTGAGGATGTATAAGGAACAAGACAAGATCATACGAGATGAATAAAGTGTTCGGTCATAGGTTTTGATCATTAGGTCTCTATGGTCTTGCAGCATGAAAGGCAAAATTTCCTTGGTCCAATTATTGAAGGAAGGATCAATGTTAGTTTCACTAATTCAAAGAAAGGATTTAGAAGAGGTAAGGTCACACCGTGGAGTTTGTTATTAGAAGCATGGTTACCCCTCAAATTTGAAGAAGAGAAATCAGCCAGTTAATCATGCAAGTAGCAAGCCAAAAGATAAAGAGGATGATGATTATGATGATAATGGAGAGGAAATTGAACTTGTGAAGTTAATTTACTTACTCATGAACAATTTAGAGGCCTGATTAACCTACTCAAGCATGCAGATGCATGTGTTTTTGGCAATGGAGGAACATGTCATGTTTCAAACCAATTCTCAATGAAGAAGGCAAACATCTCAAACACCAAAACAGGCCCAGCTGGTAATGTTGATTAGATCCTTAACTCAAGGGCTTAAGATCATATCCATTGCTCCCTATTTATGTTCAAGTCTCATACCACTATTGATGGTCTTGTTGTGAACTTGTCAAATGGCAATACAAATACCATTAACATAGTAGGCACGATTCACACTACACCTAGTCATAAAGAATACTTTATACTTCCATAAGTTTACCCTAAACCTGGTTTAAAGATGTGTACTGACTTGAATTGTGAATTGTTGTTTGATGGTGATATTTGTACAATTCAAGAAAAGAAGGGGAGAAAAATGATTAGTTTGGCTAAGATGCATGAAGAATTGCATAATTTTATAGTGCCACATGTTTATGATAGTGTTTCCTTGAATAATTGTGATATGAGTAATAGCAGTAACTTTACTATCCCTATGAGTAGTCTTTGACATTTTAGACTAGGGCACTTGTCTAATAGAAGATTGAAACTAATAAAGGACAAGTGTAATTACATTTCTTGCATTAATTTTGCGACCAAATAGCCCAATGTCACCTGACCTTTCTAATCCAACCATAAATACGTTAACCTTATCAAAATCATCAACCACAAATTCACCAAGAACACCAGTCTTACCTACAATTGCTTATATTCCCAACCAAAGACCTGTCAATGTCAAATTCTAATCTAAATTCAATAATTCCTACACTATCTTAATAAATTCAATTTGTGATCACCTTAATCGAGAAGTTTAGGAAATAATTTTCACGTTCAAGATTTCCATTTTTAACAACTGTAATTTCAGAGTTTATTAAACTAATTGAATAACATTCTAATTGCTACATGCTTACTTAGCCATTTCATGAGTAAATTTTTTGCATTTTATTCACAGATTTAATTAACTTGTATATAGTACACGTCATCCCATCAGGCTTTATCTTAATCCAATAAAATAATGTGTATATATAATTATATTGAACCAAGTAAATTATGTAGAATCAAGTGTTTCCTAAGCCATGCTTTAATACACCTAACAGGTACTAAGTTGCCTAACCTCAATTCATGGATGACCCATAGCCAAGGCAATGCATTGTCCCTTTTTAAAAATGCAAAGATGGCCAAATTAAACACTGGAATCAGAACCTGGGCATCTCTACGCCCAGGTGTGACGTGTGTACGCCCAAAGCTTGGCAAAAGAAGTGTAGCATTGCATTGAGGCATATGGAAATGGCATAGTCATATAGGTACGGGGGAGAGGCTGGTGCCAACGTGTGTGGGGATGGGCATTGGAACCCCCATTGTTGCGTAAGAATGCGCGATGGGATGGTTTCAAGGCACAGGTGCACAACATGGGTGTCAAATAGGCGTGCATGAGAACTAGCGTTCACATGCTATGTGAGTGTGTCTACGCACGCACCAGCAAGCCAACAAGGGAACACGCAGATGGAATTGTAAGGCACACACACATGACCAGCATGCGTACGCCCTACTGAACGTACAGACACGCACATAGGAAAGACGGGGAGGGATTGGGGCGTGGCTACACCTTACGCCAAGACAACCATGCATAGGACAGCAAGGCCCGACATATACACGTTGGGGTTGGCGTTGGAACATGCGGGCACGTAGGGGAGGGACCAAACTCGAGCCTGACTAGCATAGGATGTCTACCTTAGGCGTGAATACACCCACATCAGAATCAAATTTCTAAAATTCTGCAAAAAGGCCCCTACACCAATATTTCTGATTTCTAAGGGTCCTAATTTCTTCGTTTTCAATCTGAATTACATGAAATCTCATATATGATATGTTTCAACATTTTAGATTCGTTGGTGAAGTCGGTTCACTAAAAATTCAATCACTTGAGTAAGATATATGACACAGTGGGTTATGGATTCTTTGTGGGTAATACTTGACATCAAAATGACTTAATGCATTCCAGTCCCTTATTTGATCCCATACATAGAGTTAAGGTGCCTATTAAATATACCAGAATAGGTTATCGAGTCCAATGCCTTCAAATACTCAATATAACATGTCAAGTTCCTCTTAATATATCCTATAGTTGCACTATTTCATACTTTTTACTACTTAATCCCAATACAAAATATATTTCAGCCATATCAAAACAGAATACCACCCATTTGTTCAAAATCCTTATAATCCACTTATAGGTAACTTAGTACTAGAATCTCAACCGATCTCAAATTCTAAAATATGTAGAACATCATGCTACATAGCTATCCACCTATATCATACTCATTTACATCCTCCTTCCTCATAACTCTATGTATAAAGTAGAACCACGTAAGCTAATTTACAATACTACATACCTGCCAATAATTACATATGTAACAACATGTTTTGTACGTAATTAATATAGAAAATTCGTCAATTGTCATCCATCAACCATGTATACCATTATACCTCATTTTACATACTACAACTACCATGACACAATTAATTCCAACATGTACAATAACTTGCCTATAAATTTAGATTTCAATTCCTAATTGGCTCCGTGCCAAATTCATTTGAATTTGTTTAATCATGCAAACCTACCCATAAAAGTAAATGATATATATATATATATATATATATATATATATATATATATATATACACTCACATAGGCCTATGGCTCAATGCCAATCTTCTATCAATTCAGAAAATGACATATTTGTTCATCAAGTGCATTACATGCATAAGCATATTTATATTTCAGAATTTCAGATGTCATATAGCATCATCAAAATAACAACACCATGCTATACATGTTCATATATGCATATCTCCAATATGATCATCAAAATAGTCATGTCAATCTATAAATATATATGTATATGTACAGCTAGTTATACATCAACAATTTGCATCCACTATGGCACTGGCACTAAATTATCCAGCCGGATCATGAGGCAAAATCATCTCCATGTACATTCACTAAAAAATCCACATACTTAAAAGGTAAGTGCAGTTTAAGAAAATAAATGGCAATTTGATAATCCATTAGAGCATGCATACTGCACCTCAACATAAATATAAATCATATCACAATAATTCACCAATCAAACATCTATCAATTAGCGATTACTTCATAAACTAAAATGTAAGAGGGTGATGGTATGACTTATTAAAATTTTTCATTTAATTATGCACAAAAACTATGAAATACGGATTCAACTTTTCAACAAAGAGCAAGTGTCAAGATAATCCACTCAGTGAACCATAGCACTATAATCGAGAGGTATCTGGGTAACCACATAGTGAACTATGGCACCATAAGTGATGGTACCCGAGTATTACCAGTGAATCATAGCACTGTGAACCATAGCACCATAACGTGATTGCTCCTTCAGCAAACAATAGTGCTAGAAATGCATATGATGTTATGAAATGAAAATTCATATTTTAAAAATGCGAACCATAGCGCAATACTATATACATCATCCTTAAACCACCATACAGTCAACATTATCATGTACCACTTATCAATACAACATAGATTCCCATATAGCACAACAAACAACATAAATACATAACCATCATCTTTACCGGAAATTAACAGCTTTAGCTTATTCATTGGTACAAGCAAGAATAATATGCATAAGACTTTTAAACGAAATAAATGAAAGTCTTATATTTTAAATTTCCCTTTATCCCTTAAATTGTAAGCCCCTCATACGTATAAAACGTGCCTGTAAGTGACCTGCTACATTACTCCCACTTCAGATCCACTATTCGACAATTTTAAAGATTCTAAAATTATATACTGGTATTTTAAGTATATTTCAAAGCTTCTAAATGCTAATATCATAATTAATAAAATTTTTAAACATGGTTACAGTTTACTAAGACTCACTGAAATCAAGCAATACACCGATTCCTACCCCGATTGCTTTCCAATACTCTGAGTGTCGACTAATTGTCTTCGAAATAAATCCGCGAATATCGGTCTTCACCAAGTACATAAAATTTAGCACCTACATACAACGGGGAAGGTTCGAGTTACTGAAATTAAAGGGACAAGGAGCCTTTCTCACCTTACGTCCTCCGAAGGGTCAAAGTCCAAAACCTCACTTCAATGCACTCTGAAAATAATTGTCCAGTTGCTGTTCACATTTATGCAACATAAATTATGGAATTTAAAACCTTGGGTGTTGACTTAAACTTTATTATACGGTGTCAAAAGGAAAAGGGGCGGATTCCTACCTTCTTGAAGCTCCAAACACTGAATCCCAGGATTTCCCAAGTTATCACAAACTTCAAATGGCAGTTAAAGTCAAGATGAAAAAGAGGGAAGTCATAATTTTAGCTTAGCCCGAGAATTCTGAAAATTTGGAAAAGTAAAAGAGGAAAAAGAGGTTCAGAACTTGCATGCACCAACCTTAAAGAGAATTCAGATTCTATCAAATGTATGAGAAGGAAGAATAGGGCACAATGAGGGGTGGTATGTTGGAGAAGATGATGAAACAATTGGGCTTGCGCAAAAAAACCACATGCATAATGGAAGGAGCATGAAGCTACCAAGGAAAAAAGCAATTGCCAAAGAAAAGAATTTAAAATTTGGTTTTTAATTCAATTAGGAGTGAAGATAGTGAAGTAGGACTTAGGGAATAAAATAAAATAATTGGGTTTGGCTGATTAAGTTTTTAATTTAAGCGGAATAATTTATTTAATCCTCAGCTTCCTAAATTTTTCCCATGAATTAAATTTTTAGGATGTTACAATCAGGACTAGAAAACCACTAACTTATTTACAAGATTATGCATGTAAAACCACCATTACTCACTACAACCAAATGCCCTATCCTAGCTTTTGTTGGTCACAAAATTGTATCTCCAAGCCACAAAGTCTACATAATTCAATTGGAACAACAGGATGAACTTGTTATATATACATAGGTTGTTAAGTTGGATTAGAACTAGGTCATGGAAAAAGAATTCCAAGCTTTTCACAAAAACAACACATGGTAGGTTGTCACTTGTCCACCAAACATTACACCTTATTGATAGTAAATAGGTGTATATGATCAAAAGGAAAACATATGGGAGCATTGAAAGTTATAAGGCAAGGTTAGTTGTCAGGGGTTACACCTAAATTGAAGGATTTGACTACCTTGAGATCTTTTCACAAATAGTAAAACTCATCACCATTTGATTAATACTTGCTCTAGCTTCCATGAAGAGATGGCATATCCACTAACTTTATGTGGATAATGTCTTCCTCCATGGAGATTTGAAGAAGTAAGTATAGATGGCTTTACCAACAAGCATGGCGGTGGATAAACCAAATTAGGTGTGCAAGTTGTTGAAGTCCTTTTTATGGCTTGAAGCATGAAAGTTGAAGCTAGCATGAGAAACTAACTCAATTTCTCATACAACTTGGTTTTGTGCAAGTTGAGCTAGATCATGCGTTGGTTTTATTAGGATAATTTGATCACAAGAAACACAAAAAAACCTATAAAAACAAAAAACAAAACCAAAGAAAGAAAAACTGGAGAGTAAAATAGAGTACTCTAAAACACCAAATTATGGGATTTCCTACTTTCCTGAACCAGATTGCACGAGGCAGAAGAAAGACGCCATATAAAGAAAAAAGCCAGATAGCGAGAATTAAACCAATATTAAATAAAAACCAATAACAGTTGTTGAAGCTTTAGCTCTAGATAGAGAGCCAGAATAGGACCCTACAAGACCGGCATCCTCATTTACATATCCTTAACAGGAAGTTAAGATCAAGCACATGGTGACGGAACAGAATGATAAGTAGAATCGGCAGCGAATGATATGAAATAGAAGCATTCTCGTCATCAGCATCAAAGTCATTAGTTTCTTCAGCACCAAGACCCATAGTTGTTCCCCTTGAAAGAAGCATATGCTGATTGAGATTGCGCTTCTTCCTAGAGGTAATTAAGAGGTAGGGGATTGAATTCCAGGAGCAAAAAAGGTGAAAGGTCTCAATTTATCCTTGCTCGGTGGTACTTATCCCTCAATCGTTTATGCCAATGTTTCTGAGGAATTCAACCAAAAGGTCAAGACAATCAATTGAATCACTAAAAGAGTCTAACTGAAGAGCTTATGGGCGGGAATGAAACAATTAGTCTCGTGGCGGAAGGAGAACAAGCAAGGAAATAGGGAATTAAGTTGTCTATGAGGCTATCATTTTAACCACTCCTAAAATGAATGGCCACTTAATGCACCCTTACATCTCTTGTAATGGGAACAAAGCATTTCAAGATTCATTTTTTAGCTTAGCCTTTCCTACCCCTATACACGTGCTTAGGCCACTTCAATTGATCGGAGAATGGTTGCCCCAGTCTTCCTTCAGCTGTCAATAAACTCCTACTTGAGCTACTTTTTCTCCTGGAATGGATAGCTTTCTGTGCAAGTCAGAAGAGAAAAGCCCTTAGGAAATAGTCGACACGGGGACAAGTGGAAGAAAACATTCAATCATCGGGACCATACTTTACCCGCCTTAGCACTGCATGAAGAGCCGAAGCCAGGAGTGAAGATGCTTTCTGGAATAGATTTGGTCTCTACTTATAAATCGGACACATAGATAGTATATTGAATCACAGGTCAACAGAATACAATCAGAGGCAAGCCGAAGCGGAGAATGTTTCTCCTAAAGAGTTTATTATAGTAGTCTATCAAAGCACAAGGAGAATAGCTCTGACTAAGCATCTGGTGAGGGATCCGTTGGATTAGTAAGCATCACATAAGGAGGACGATCTTTAGGAGATCTAAGTTACTCCTTTCTTCCCCCTTCCCTAGTTCTCTAACTAGTGGTGTAAGCAAGTGCTCCATTGTGTAATGGTCTAAGGGCCTTAAAGTTCTAATCTTACCTACCGTCTCTAAGGTGTGACTTCTTCCAAGAGTGGGAGGGCTCACAGTAAGATCGGCTAGACGAGTATAGCAGTAATAGGACTTTCACCCAATAGGATAAGGCAAGTCAGTTTGAAAGCAAGGCAAACAACCTTTGTTGGACTATGGCTTGGAAACCTTTACCAAGTTTCCTCCAGAAGAAAACTCACTCTCTTTTCTTCTTCAACTCAACCAAGTCTAATAGAAAACACATTAAGCTTCGTCTAACAAGAAGTAGCACTTACCGCCTTGCATAACTTGTCGAGAATCCTTTTCCTTATTTTAAAATACAGATTGTTGTGGAGAGTATAAATAGCATAAGAGAAAGAAGCTGTTCTTGAATTGCTAGTCTGTCAGTGAGATAAGTGAGAAAATGTGATCGAGAAAGTCTCGCCCAAAGAGCTCTATGATGCATAAACCCTGAGCCATTAACTTGGTTGGAAAATCCTGAATTATTATTGACTTATAGTGTGACTCTTAGAGGATTTATTTCTTTTGGCAAGCACACCAATCATTAAATTTGTAATATATTTAATCGTTCCCACAGGGATTGTGGTAATTACTGCAATCTTAGACTAGTACAAGCTGAACCAACGCAAGCAGATGTAATTCATTCTATTTTTGTTGTTTTATATTTTCTATGTTTTTGTGTTTTCAGAAGCAGTACAAAATGTGAAATGTGATTAATGGAAGATAGGTTAGAATTACTTCGGCTTACAATTTCATCAAGAAAAATGCAATCGAGGTTCAATTAAGCTTCAGATGCAAGAGGACAATTCACAGATGGTTAATCCTTAATTCCTTAGGTGAATAACACTAATTCCTAAGCATTAAACCCTAATCCCTTAGGTGCTCAATTAACAGAGAAATCTAATGCGAAATTAGGGGTTGAACCCTAACTATTCACCTAATTAATAGGCCTGAATTAGTTAGGAAGCTGAAAGTTACCTAAGCCTCAACTATGATTCCTCACTAGTGAGATTCTTCATTTGGATCTGGATTTGTTAATCCAGCAAAGTAGATCCACTTCTTAGCTTGTTCTCCTCTTACTTTAGAAGATAATTTCCTCAATGCAGCTTCAAGAATTCATTTCAAGCCTTCACAATCCTAACCCTAGGGGTTTAGAAACCCATGGAAATGGATTCAGACGAAGGAATGTGAAGAGACATGGATGAGAGAATTTAGAGAGAGAAAAAAGTAGAGAGAGATTGGAAATGGAAAAATGAATTGTATTATTGCTTCTGTGTCTATCTCTCTCTCCTTTACAGAGTATGTATAGGTATATATAGATAACTAATTAACTAACTAACTTCATTAATTACATAGGAACTTAATTAATAATTAAACTAACTAATCTAAATACATAATTACAAGTAAATAATTAATTATAAACATTACTTAAGTTACTACAGTACAACAGAAAAAACAGGAACAACAACTAATTAAAGCGGACTGCAGCACTTGGGGGGAGAATAACTAACTGCGCAACTAACACCACTCTTGAGCGTGACTAACTAACGCTTAAGCGCGTGCTTGAATTAATGAATGAAATGGAATCACGCTTAAGCGTGATCATTGAGCGTGAATATATTTGGTCTTCACGCTTGAGCATGAATGGGAGTCGCTTGAGCGTGAGAGTTAAATCCATGGTGCAGTGAAGTCATGCTTAAGTGTGACTATGGTCCGCTTAAGCGTGATCGTGTTTTCGTGTTGCATGCTTTGGTTTCCTTTCTTTGTACGTTATTTGCATGTTGCCTCACGCTTGAGCGTGGAGCTTTCAAGCTTTGAGCGTGAACTGCATTTTACTGCACCTGCACATGCAAACAAATAATTGCCTAGCGTTTGTACGCTGGCTGTCCAGCGTATGTACACTGGGTTAGTGAATTTATAAATAAACAAATTTCCTTAACTAATTATTATTTTTAATCATTTTCTTGCATAATTTAAACACTTTTGAAACAATTAAATAAAACTAGAATTATTGATAATTTATTAAATAATAATGTCAAACTAAACAATAATTAATGAATTAAGTTAAATAAAATATGAAATTATTAAGTCTTTTCAAGATTTATCACTCTACAATAGTGCCTTGTTGGGTCATAGAGCCGGTCAATAAGAGTTAAGATTCGATTCTTGCATTCATCTTAACTGCAGATTTCTACTTCTTCTTAACCAGTTTGTAAGCAGAAGAGAACAAATAAGATAGAAGCCCATATTTAAACTAGACTTCCTAACTAGATAAGAAGTCTTTTCAGAAGTAGTAGACTGAGAGGCTTTAGCAGAATTGGTCGAACTTTAGGGTGCTTCGCTTGAGCTCAACCATCTGGGATGCTTATTTTCTAAGGATTATTTTTTTCCGTAACTCAGGGAAGTGTTGAGCCCGAGTATAGATGACCTTTTCAGCATTACTGTGAGAGCATTCTAGTGAAGAATTTCTTCCAATGGCATGCTGAAAATAGTTTGTTAGTGCTTCCCTTTGTTCTTGCAAGAGATCAAGACTGGTAGGTAGGCTAAGGCCAGAGATACAATGCCTGAGGTATTTCCTCTCCTTATCAATCGAGTTACTTCATAACCTCTTCTTCTTATTCTAGTCATCGTAACTCTCTCCAATCTTAGGTGTCGGCATCACACATATCATATAGATTGTGTGTAGTGAGTGAGATTTCCCAAACAAAACATTAGGAACAGAGTTAGAAAAAGAAAAAGAATAGAGGCCATCTGACTTTGTTAAGTCATGTTAGTTGTGGTTAATAGTAGAACCAAAGCAGAATGACTTACCCTGCCTCCAAATAGGAAGGTGCATTCATTGTTATATCCCATAGCTTGCTGAGACCAGAAATAGGGTCCCCTCAGATATGACGATAGGTACGTTCCTGCCAAACATGTAATAATCTAGTTTTCCCTATGGGCATATCCTACGTTTCCAATATAATCTTAAAACAGACAATCACACTAAAAAATAGCTCGACTGATAAGGAGAGGAAGCAAGGCACTTGAGATAGATGCTTTCCTTCTTTTTTCTTTCAAAGGTGTTCAAGGGTTGATTGAGGTATAAATTCAATACATAATTTTTTATTTTTCTTGATTTGGTGGTAACCCATTTGGACGAGCAATCGCTACTTCATTCTCGCCTTTAAGTGTGCAGGGCTTGAATTATCCATAAAACGCCTATTCCTAGGTGCCAAGCTTGTGTTAAATATCTTACTTGCCTGATTCCCGGAACTGGGTTAAAATAAAAAAAGTGAAGAATTGTAAAGATTTTAGCTATTGTCTCAGTACTTGTAGCTAGTCCTCTTATATGGACTTGACCCCTCTAAGGATGCTTCCATAGAGGAGGTGAGAGGTTCTATCCTTCGGGTATGCGTATTGAACGGGAAATCTATACTCATAGGCGGTGATACCTTAAGCCCATGGTACAATATTTAAAAGTAAGAAAGTAGTTGATAACGAAAAGTTAACCCCCGGTTGGACTTGATAGGGTAGAAGCCGAATAGAAGGCATAAAGTTAGAGGAATGAGCGGGTAAAGAATAAAGAGATTGGAAATATGAGATTCATGTATTGATGTAATCTAGTAGACTCTTAAAGAAAGAACATCTAAACCTAGAAACAAAAGCACACCCATCAAACGGAAAGAATTGAGAAATAGGAGGCGGGTAAGCCCGAATAGCTTCCTTAAAAGCATGATGTAGCAACTTTCTATTAATTCATAATGCGAGCTAGAATTGGAGCTAATGTCTATAGATGTTATACGTCTTGGTCAGAGACGGGGAATCGTTGTTATCGGATCTGGTAATAAACGTTACTTTCTATTGCTTGTAGCGGCGTTGCTTCCTTTTGTTCAGCGTGAAAAATGAAATGAAGGCCTTGTGGGGCATCTCCAGGAGCGCCAAAGACTCAAAAGCTCACGCACAATCTACTAATCAAATAGAGTATCATCATGTTCGGAGACAGGCTTTCTCCCCAAAGCATATTATTGCTTGTTCACCATAATTGATTACACTATGACGCTGAGCACTTCGGATAAAGCAAGATTCAAAACTTTAGTTAGGGTAATCGTTCCATCCGCCCTTCCACTTCTTGAGCTAACCCAGCCTGAGTAAAGGCCATTATAGACCTTGAGCCGACTCTCGTCTGCAAGGTTCATGTGTCAAGCAAGTTTTTAAAGAAGGTTCCTAGTTGTCTTAGTTTGAAGTGAGGGCCCTAATATACTCTGATCGCTCACCAACTAAAGGATTTACCTCTTTGTTTAGTAGCTTCAGGGGGGAATACTTTTTCTCCTTTATTGATGCTCTTTTTGTCACGTGGGTGCACTTATTATAATGTCTTTTGCAAGAAGGGATCTGAAAGGAAACTAGTCTTGGCGAGAGATATTGTTTAATAACGGGGTTACCAATCAGGGATTAGACATGCAACTATCTATGGTATATAAAAGCTCTTAGAATAGCTTATGCCCAGTTAAGATACAAAGTTAAAAAGTATGCTAGAAGACTTTGCACGAATAGGTATAGATTCAAGGGATTAGCCTAGAGATGCCTTCCTAAACTGGAGTGTAAAATAGTGCACTCTAAAACACCAATACAAAATTAGCAAAGTTAAATAAAAGATAAAGAGAGAAGAAGAAGAACACAAACAGGTTACGTGGTTCAGCCACAATGAGCCTACATTCACAGGAAGAATAACAAAACTGGTTTATGATGAAAAGATTACAAATGTTACAATGCTAACCAATCTTCTAGACTTAGAGAAATTTTCTAGTCACTTATACAAGCACTTAAGGACCATGTTTATAGGAAACAATGTCTAACAACCTCTATGAACCAATGTAGTTACATAGAAACAGAAATGTAACTGAATCAAGCTAAGTCTGCTAACAGACTTAAGGTCCCAGACTCTAGAGTGATAGATCTTAATAATTCTCCACCTTGACTCTAGTAGACCTTGATCTAAAATACTTGTTTCCAGTTGCTCTCCACTTATGCATCAATCACCATCTTGTAAAATTGATTAAGTCCAAACAATGTTTGAACTTTACTCTAGGAAGAGATTTAGTGAGCATGTCTGTAGGATTTTCTTTAGTGGCAATCTTCTCAGCCTAGACCTTCCTTCAATTAACCATTTACCTAATGAAATGGAATTTCACATCAATGTGTTTTATTTTTTCATGATAGGTCTGATGATTAGCCAAATGAATTGCACTTTGACTATCGTAGAAAATAGGAACACTGTCTTGGTTAATACCAAGTTCTCTCACCAGACCATACAGCCACAGACATTCCTTCACTTTTTCTGCTAAAGCAATGTACTCGGACTTTATAGTTGACAGAGCCACCACAGGCTGTAACTTAGCCTTCCAGGATACAGCAACGCCAAAAAGAGTGAAAACGTAACCAGTAAGAGATTTTCTGGTATCAATGCAGCTTGCAAAATCTGCATTAACATAACTTGTGAAAATGCTTCCTTGAGATACCCTTTTAAATGTCAGACCAAAATCTGTTAATCCATTCAAATATCTCATGACCCATTTCAAAGCATTCCAGTGAGCATGACCAAGATTTGCCATGAATCTGCTGATCAGACTTGCAACATAAGCAAGATCAAGACTAATGCAGACCATTCCATACATGAGACTACCAACACCACTAACATAAGGGACAAAAGACATCTTCAATTTTCCTTCCTCTGTAACAGGATACTGAAAGGATGAAAGCTTGGATAGAGAGCCTAGAGGTGTTTTAACAGTTTTAGATTGATGCATTCTAAATCTTTCAACAACTTTCTTCAAGTATCCTTGCTTTCTGTTCCTGATGATGTCCATTCCCAATATCTTCCTAGCAGGTCCTAGATCCTTTATCTCAAATTTAGACTTCAAATTCTGTTTGAACAAAATTAACTCATCATTGCTAGAGCTTGTCAATAGAATGTCATCCACATAGAGGAGAAGATATAGCACACAAATATTATCCCTTTTCAGAATGTAAACATAGTTGTCATAGCTACATCTATAGAATCCATACTTAATCAGAAAAATGTAAACCTCTTGTACCACATCCTAGGATTTTGTTTCAGACCGTAGAAAGACTTCTTGAGCAAACAAACTTTGCTCTTATCTTCTGAAAACCCTTTTGGTTTTTGCATGAAGATGGTCTTTTCCAAATCACCATGAAGAAAAGTTATTTTAATGTCCATTTGTTCTAGCTCCAAGTCAAACTGATTTATCAGACTTAGCAGAACTTTGATAGAACTGTGTTTTACAACAGGTGAAAAAATTTCATTTTAATTCACTCCGTAGATCTGTGTAAAGCCTTTAGCCACAAGTCTAGCTTTAAACCTTGGTGCTTCAACATATGGTATCCCTACTTTTCTTTTGAAGATCTACTTGCTTCCAATAGTCCTTTGTCCTTTAGGCAAATCCATAAGTTTCGAGGTATGATTCTTATTCAATGACTCCATTTCTTCATGAATAGCCTTACTTCAATGTTGTGCTTCAGAATAATTCATGGCTTCCTTATATAATCATGGTTATGTGCTCTGAACTTCATCAACCACACTTAAAGCATAACGAATCAGGTCTACATACCCATATATGTTTGGTGGCTTAGGAATTCTCTTCCCTATATCTCTGACCAGTTGATAGTCACGGACATTATGAATATCTGCAGCTCCACCTGAGCTATTACTTTCCTGAAAGACAGGTTCTCCTACAGTATTGCCTAGGTCTAGGTCTGTTGAATGTAAGAAATGCTCCTCCACATTCTGAGTCTGTTTCTCTTTTGATGAGAGCTCTACCTCAATTTCAGTTTGTTCTCTTTCTAAGGTATTTTCCTACAGAGTTTGATCTTTCAACAAACTCCTTCTTAACTCATCAAAAATCACATCCCTGCTGATGATGCACTTGCCTCCACCTACTCCTAATCTCCAAAGTCTGTAGCCTTTCACACCTTCAGGATATCCCAAAAAAATGCACTTAACTGCCCTTGGTTCTAGCTTTCCCTCCTTGATATGAGCATAAGCCAGAGATCTAAACATGCGTAAACTAGAATTATCTACAGGCTTTCCAGTCCAAGCTTCCATTGGTGTCTTGAAGTTTAAGGTTGAGGATAGGCACCTATTAATTAGGTGAACAATAGTGGCAACAACTTCTCCCTACAAGCATTTGGGTAAACCAACTCTAAGAAGCATACATCTTACATGTTCCAAGACTATCCTATTTATTCTTTCAGCCAAACCATTTTGCTGAGGTGTTCTGGGTACAGATTTATGTCTTTTAATTCTCTGTTTCCTGCAAAACTCATCAAACTACTCTGAAAGAAATTCCAAGCCATTGTCAGTTCTTAGAACCTTAAGTCTGGTGCCTAACTGATTTTGAATCAATATGTGCCATCGCTAAAATCTTAAAAATGTTTCAGACATACTCTTAAGCACAAACAACCAGACTTTTCTTGAAAAATCATCCACAATTGATAGAAAATAAGAGCCTCCACCTAGAGTCTGAACTCTAAAAGGCCCCCATAAATTAGAATGGACATATTCAAAAGGTTTGGAAGAAATATGCATGCCAGACCCAAATTTCACTCTATGAGATTTACCATGCACATAATTTTCACAAAAATATAACTTGTTTATTTTATCCCCATTAAGTAGATTCTATTTTTCTAATTCAAATAACCATTTTTCACTAACATTCCTAAGTCCGAGATGCCATAATTTTATTTTATCCTGATAGACTTTGCTAGCAATAGATGCATAAGCAATTACAGTAGAACCATCTAAGATAAACAAACCATTACATTTATCTTTTAAGCCTTTTATAACTATTAAAGATCCATTTGAAATGTTTAACACACCATGTTGAATTCTTGTTGAAAAACCAAGATTATCAAACATGCTTATTGAAATGAGATTGCATTTTAAATCAAGAACATACCTTACTTCTTTAAGAAGAAATTCCTTATTGTCAAACATCCCCAGTCTGATGGTTCTAATGCCATGCATCTTGCAGGGACGATTATCCCCTAGCAAAATTATTCCACATTCTTTAAACTCTAAGGTCTCAAAATAATCCTTCTTTGGGCACATATGATAGAAGCATCTAGAGTCCATGACCTAGTCTTTCTGAGTCTGCAAAGATGATGCAAAATCTGTTGCTTCAGGGTTACCTTTAGGACCCTTGGTGTTCTCAGGATAGTTCTTCCTGAGATGTCCACTCTTGTTACAGGTATGGCACCTGTACTAAAAAATCTAATCCCCAGACTTAGCCTTCTGAAATGGCTTCTTGCCTTTCTTACCTTTCCATTTCTTTTCTTTCTTCCCCTTCAAGACATTAAGATTTTTACCATTGCCCTCTGTTTTGGACTCATGTTGTCTCTGCAACTCTTTGGATCTGATTGAGGTCATAACCTCTTCAAGACTTATGGTATGTTCCTTTCCATAAAGGATTGTGTCTTTGAAATGCTTATAACTCTTGGGGAGAGAGTTTAACAGTAAGATAGCTTTGTCTTCATCATCCAATTTTACTTCAATATTTTCAAAATCATCTAGGATCTTGTTAAAATCTTCTATCTGCACTGAGACACTTCTTGCCTCATTCATCTTAAAGGAATATGATCCAGTCTGGATACCGGCCCTTAGGATAAGACCTCATCTTGGCTGTCCCAGAAGGTCAACCGGAATCATAGGTCAACATCCATACTGCAAAGACATGATATAGGATCCCTTCTTACACCGGTCATCTGAAGACTCATCTGAGACATCGAATCCTTCATCTGCTCTCATTCCTCCGTCACACATAACCGTTTGTCTCAGTGACATGATAAGATAAGTGGAGTCGTTACTTATCAAAGTAGATACCCTGCACAGTGGAATGTGTCTATATCATTCATCGAAAGGAGTAAGTACGATTACAAGCGTAATATATGGAAAAGGTGGATTATCTTCATCCCTGTGTTAGAATCGTACACTGATCATTGACCTACCCACTGTCACGCTCTGAACACTGAACTATTCTGATTGACACTTTGCACACGGCATCAGAACTCATGGGCCTACTTACACTCAATGATTCATTTTCCACGCTCAACTATAAATAGCATATTGACCTGTGTTTGAATATATATTTCAGGTTGAATTATTTTGATAATGACAAAGCATATTGAAGGATTGAAGCAAAAAAAGGCCAAGTAACCATGAAAACAGAGAAAACAGAATCAGATAGACAAAAACGTGCAGACTAATCGATTAGAGAACTCAAACTAATTGATTACCTATGTTCTGTTTGTGCAGTAATTGATTACACCTACAGACATAATCGATTACCTAATCTCTGTTTGCAATATAATCGAGCACCCTTGAAGAATAATCGATTGCCATTTGAACAAGTTGAAGTATAAGCATCAGGTATTCAAGCTAATCGATTACCAAACCACTCCTAATCGATTACCTAAGTTCTGTTTGTAAGATAATCGATTGCATCCTGGAGATAATCGATTACCAGTTGAAAGTTTGAAGATTGAGCATCAGGTAGTCAAGCTAATCGATTACCAAGTTAGACATAATCGATTATTGAAGTTCTGTTTGTCATCCTAATCGATTGCAAGAATGCCTAATCGATTACAATGCTACGAGACACAATTAAATGCATCAGGTACCAAGAGTAATCGATTATAGGGTATGAAATAATCGATTAGCAAGTCCCTGTTTTCAAGCTAATCGATTACACTGAAATGCCTAATCGATTACCTACTATGTAACACTGAAAATTTCAAAAGCTAATCGATTACAGCTCGAGGCGTAATCGATTAGAGTCGTGCCAGAATTTGGGGAAAGTGCTTTTTAGGTGGAAACCAGCTCATTTCTCCATTCCAACTCAGTGCCCATGATCTGCAACGGCTAGGAAGACCATTAAGCTCCTCTCCAAGGCCTATAAATACAAGACTCCTTCAAACTACTCAATGCAACATACAAATCCATCAAAGGGAAATCAAATCTTGAGTCTAGTGAGTTCTATTCTTATATAGTTTCATTTTTCTGAAACTTAGAGCTTAAACTTGTATATTCTCTCTTGTTGAGAGTTAGAAATTGTGTGAGCCTTCATTTGTATATCTACTCTATTAAGAGAGTTACTTGCTTGTAAACACTACACCAAACACAAAAGTTTTCACTCTAGGTTGAGTGGTCACAAAGGTTGGGGTTCAACCTTTGGGTATTGAGAGTTTGAGAGATTGGGTGGGTTACCCTTGTGCTAGTGAGGATTGAGTTCTTGAGTGTGGGACACTAGGAAGATGCAATTGCTCATAGCTTGTATCTCTAAACTTCAATAGTGGAAATCCTTCAAGTGGGTTGCTTAAAGGCGAGACGTACACCGGGGTGGTGGAACTCGTTAAATTGGTTTGCAAGCTCTTCTCCCTTACTCTCTTGCATTCATACATTGCATCTGGCTGGGTTATTATTGTTGATTGTGATTTCTCCTCTTAAACTTGCTTGAACTAATAGCTTTAAAGTGCTGCACACCAAGTGTTTGATAAATTGCTTTAGCTACATTTATCTCTTGTTTTGCATTGTTTCTTGTACCAAACTTATCTTCTCTTGCATAAACTCTTAATTTGTGAAAAAGAAACTAAGTTCAAAGGCATTTCAATAAAAGTTTTAAAAACTCAATTAACCCCCCTCTTGAGTATTGAGGCCACTTGAATAACATCACCAACATATGCAAGGTTACGTTGTTCTTACTCTTATTTTACTATTGCATTTCTTAAGTGTTCATTGAGTTCTCATACACTATTCTAACTTGAGCGTCAGAGAATCTTCACAGGTTGGAGAAGCATGCCCAAAGAGAAGATTTCATGAGCACCCGACCTCAACAGCGGGATAGGCGCGTGGCTTCTTTCAGTAACTACGCCGTATTGAACTCCAGGCATTCTCAAATCCTGAGGGAAGTTGGTTGGCCCACACTCAGTGTTTATGGGATAAGGAAGCCTCCACCAATGAAAAGACCTGGTAATTCTCGAAAATATTATGTTTTCCATGAGCAGGTTGGCCATACTACCGATGAATGTAAGGCGTAAAAGAATGCAGTACAGACCCTTATCAGAGAGGGAAAGCTGAAACAGTATTTATTCAAGGAGAAATCCTTAGACGAGCCAGACAGGATGGAGAAGAGAGGGAGAGATCATGATGACGAGGGCGACAATAGTTGTAATCCGATCAGGAGGTTTACAGCTGCTGAGAAACAGAAGGGAGTAGTGATCAATGAAGGAGCTCAGCAGGATGGCATGCCTCAGCAGCAAAGGCAGGGTCGGTGAGAGGTGATTGATATGATTGCTGGAGGGGGAGCGTCAATCACAGTTCATAAGAACCACCACTGAATGATCCTATCAGTGCAGGGGAAGCCCAGGGACAACCGCCCTTTCAGGGATGGCATGGCAGCACCAGCGGTGTCGTTCACAGATGATGATTTTGGCCCAACAATTCCAGGAGGTGATGATGTAGTGGTTATCATCGCTGTCATAGCCAACAAAGATGTCAAGAGGATCCTCGTCGATCAAGGAAGTTCTTGTGATGTTATTTTTTATAATTGTTTCAAGAGAATGGGCTTTAATGATGCAGATTTGTAACCATATACATAAGAGCTCACAGCATTCAATGGAGTGAAGCAGCCCACCAAAGGGTATCTTGATACCCTCATTTATTTTGAGGGCAAACCTGGAGCAAGAACAGTAAAGTCCAGGATCCTGGTGATCGATGTGGAATCCCCTTACAACGGGATCATAGGCCATCCTACTCTAAACACAATGGAAGCAATCATTTCTACCCCGCACCTCCTTATCAAATTTATTGACAAAGACAACGGTGTGTCATCCCTCCAAGGTGATCAAGAGATGGCCAGGTATTGTTATAACCTGAGCCTGAACATGGTGAAGATGGAGGCATTTAATAAGAAGAGAAAGTTAAATGACGGAGGAACAGCGGCTGGGTCTGTCAGTTTGATTGATCTTGACCCCAGAGCGGAGTTGAAGATCGACCCTCTCAATCCCTCAAAGCCCACGCCGGACGGAGGTTCTAGGGACGTCATCTTAGGGGATTCCTCAGAGAAGGTCATATACATTAATGATAAGCTGGAGTCTGTTATGGAGCAGCGCCTGTTAGCACTCCTCCAGGAATTCAAAGACCTTTTTGCATGGACTGCTGCAGACATTCTTGGGATGGACCCTGATTTTTGCTGCCACAAATTATCTGTCTATCCAGAGACAAGGCCGGTTGCCCAGAAGAAGAGAAGATTGGGACTGGAAAAACAGAAGGCAGCTTGCGAGCAGACGGAGGAGTTGTTGAAGGCAGGATTTATTAAGGAGGTCTGATATTCATCTTGGCTTTCCAATGTAGTGATGGTACAGAAGGCCAATGGCAAATGGCGAATGTGCACTGATTATGTGGACCTCAACCGTTGTTGCCCAAAAGACCCATATCCGCTCCCAAATATTGATCGTATGGTGGACAATTCATCTGGTTACCAGTACCTCAGTTTCATGGATGCTTATTCAGGGTACAATCAGATTCCAATGTGGGAGGGGGACCAAGAAAAAATAGCTTTTGTCAATGACCGCGGTGTCTTCTGCTACACCGTCATGCCCTTCGGTTTGAAGAACGCTAGGACCACTTACCAGTGTCTGATTAACAAGGTGTTCGAAGGCATGCACACCAAACTAGTGGAGGTGTACATTGACGATATCATTGCCAAGACTCCGGCTAGAGGTGATCATGTTGAGGACCTGCGTCAGGTATTTGCACACTTAAGATAATATAACATGAGGCTGAACCCATTGAAATGTACTTTTGTTGTCCCTGTTGGGAAGTTTCTAGGTTTCATGTTGACGCGGCGAGGCATTAAAGCTAATCCAGGGAAATATAGAGCGATATTGGACATGCAGAGTCTGAAGAACTTGAGGAAGGTGCAATCCTTAAATGGGAAAGTTGCAGCTTTAGCTCGATTCATGCCCAAGATGGCGCATAGATCCCTTCCTCTGTATAAAGTGCTCAAAAGGTCTAAGAAGTTTGAGTGGGGACAGGAGCAAGAGCAAGCGTTCCAGGAGCTCAAGGAAGTGTTGTCAAGTCCTCCAATCTTGGTAAAACCAGACCCTGGTGAATCCCTCATTTTGTACTTGGCGATTTCAGATGAAGCCTTGGGCATAGCATTGGTGATAAGTATCCAAAATATAGATTTTGTAATGTAATTTGTGCATATAATAGACATAAGAGTACCATGCTTGTTATTTTTGTAAGCTAAAATGAACAAATTTAGAGTCAAGCATTGTACATTATCGAATGTTTAACAAGTACTACTAAAGCCCAGATTTTGGTATGATTTCAGGCACAAATGAAGAAGGAAAAGAAAAGAAGTCAAAAATAAAGAAGCTTCATTAAGAAAAGTCTTATTTCCAGCATTTGTTGAGAATCTCGCTCAAGCGAGATGATAATTCACTTGAGCGAACGCATTCACTGAAGCCAAAGAAGAGATTCGCCTTAGCGAGATAAAGAAAGAAGAATTAAAAGCATCAGGTTGAAGACTCGCTTGAGCGAACGCATTCACTGAAGCCAAAGAAGAGATTCGCCTGAGCGAGATGAAGAAAGAAGAATTAAAAGCATCAGGTTGAAGACTCGCTTGAGCGAACCACTAATTCACTCAAGCGGAAAAGAGCCAGAAAGGAAACTGAAGCACTAAGCTTAAGCGAACCTTATTCGCTTAAGCTAAAATGTTCCAAAGAGCAAAGAACAAGCAATCGCTTGAGCGAAGCATATTTCGCTCAAGCGAAATTCGTCCAGAGCCTAAATTCAAAGGATTCACTGCAGCGGATGAAGGAATGGCTTAAGCGAAAAGGAATAAGGGATCAGTATATGAAGATTCGCTCAAGCGAACTGATATCGCTTGAGTGAAGAAGCATGCAGATGAAGCAGAACTCAAAGCTTTCTTCACGTTGAAGTAGTCTCTTCGCTTGAGCGAGGCCTAAACTCGCTTGAGCGAGTATTTCTTTATATAAGCATACAAGAGGGTCACTTCAGGGGACGGCTGGGTAGTTCTAGGAAACACTATGTACTCTCTTTTCTTCATCTTTCTAAGTTTGTAATGGCTACAATGAGTAGCTAAACTTCTTATTGGGATTGGATGTAACCATTCATACTTGAAGATCACGTGTGATATATTCATGGATCGGGTAATTTTGTTCTATGAATCTTTGTCTTCCATTTCATGTTCATTGCCTGAATCTATTTGATCACTAGTTTCTTGATTCAAGTTTACGTTTGTTGTTGGAAAATGACTTTCGAAAACGGATCTAAATGGAACACTCATTGTGAGTAGATAACCAGGGATGGTATCTAACACAATGGACGTCCAAACAATCGTTCTTAATGCTAGAATAGAGTTGAAATGATCAAGGGATTGATGTTATTAAATCTATTCTTATGAATTTCATAGTCAAGGAATTGATATGAATGATCTAGATTATGATGTAAAGAATCATAGCTCAAAACCTACTTTCATGAATATATATCGTGCATCGGAAGGTAAGATTGGTGAATCCAAATCCCAGTTTTATCACTTGATATTTCCTTTTTTGTTCATTTGAGTAACTATTCACATATTTCATTTTTATCTATGAAACCACAAATCATGAAAATATTCAATCATTTCTGCCGTAATAGTTTAAAATCGAATTGAAACGATCCGTAGTGGGAACGACATTTGTTCTCTTGAACATATACTACAACCGACAAAGTGATGCACTTGCCACGAGTCAATTTAAAACTGACCATCTGAGTGTTTTACGAATATATCATACCCAAACAATCAGCAATTGGTCAAGAAAACCCTAGAGGGGCAGAGGCCAATGTATTTCACCAACAAAATGTTGCAGGGAGCAGAGAGCAGATACCAGAAGATAGAGAAGGTTACTCTCATAGTTATCTGGGCTTCACGATGATTGAGGTTATACTTCCATGCACATCCAATTCTGGTAAGAACGGATTTGCCACTCCGTTCCATACTTAGCAAGCCGGACCTCGCTGGGAGGATGATTAAATGGTCTATCGAGCTTTCTGAGTTCGAAATTTTTTATGAACCATGAGGAGCCATTAAAGCCCAAGTCCTGGCGGATTTTGTTGTAGAAATGACAGGGGCAAATCCAGCCACGCCTCGAGCCCACTGGACCATTTATGTGGATGGGTCATCGAACAGTAAAGGTTGTGGAGCTGGTGTTGTTGTGGAGAGTGATGACGGTGTGCATCTGGAGATCTCTCTTCGATTTAATTTTAAAACCTCCAACAACAAAGCTGAATATAAAGCATGTCTGGCCGGACTCTGAGTGGCAATTGATATCGGCACAACAGAGGTGACGTTGTGCAGCGATTCACAGTTAGTGATATCGCAGATTCAAGGTGAATACCAGGTTCGTGAGCCTCAACTCCAGCTATATTTGAATAGTGTGAATGAGTTGAAAGGAAGATTCGATGTGTTGGAGTTTAAGCATGTCCCAAGAGAAGAAAATACCAGAGCGGATATTCTATCGAGGCTCGCAAGTACGAAACAGCCAGGTAGTACAACAACAGTGGTCCAGAGTACATTGACATCACCCAGCATTCCTTTGTTTCCTTCTCTGAACGCCATAATGGTTAATGCTTCCTACGAGAATTCATGGGTTACCCTATATATCCGTTACCTGGCTGACGGACAGCTGCCCACCGATGAGAAGGAAAGGAGAAGAGTAAAAAGGGAATTGTCATATTTCACCATGGTTGACGGTGTTTTCTATAGAAGAGGATTCTCAGTGCCATATCTCCTTTGTTTAAAAGAGAACGAGGTACAAGGAGTAATGGAAGAGGTACACGAAGGGTAATGTGGGCACCACGCCAGAGGAAGAAGCTTAATGAGAAAAATCCTCAGGGCTGGATATTGGTGGCCCACGATGAAGCAGGATTCCATTGATTTTGTTAAGAGGTGTGATGCTTGCCAGAAATTTTCTAATCTTCATCACACACCGGCCCAAGAACTTTCTTCATCCGCGGTGCCATGGCCTTTCTACCAATGGGGCCCCGATATCTTGGGTCCATTCCCAACTGCACCTGGAGGCATTAAGTATCTCATTGTGGGAGTTGATTATTTCACCAAATGGATTGAAGCGAAGCCAGTAGTGCATATCACATCAGCACGGACACGACGCTTTGTGTATGAGAATATCATAGCCCGATTCAGTGTTCCAGGACAGATAGTGAAGTTGCATATGTAAGTATGCAAAGTAATTTTGATGAATGACAAGTATTCATGATGATGATGAAATGGCAAAGGTTCAGAAACAAGAAGGTTTAAGCACAAGGACAATGGCTAAGAACAAAGAGATGAAGATGCCTCACAAAGAGTTAAGAAAACATGAGCTATGGAAGACAAGTTTGATGACATGAACTAAATCATGAAGAACAAGCTCATAAGTTGAAGAAGAATCAAAAACAATTAAAGGTGTCACATAAATTCAGATGCAAGAAGAAAACCGTTTCACAAAGGTTCAAGAAATCAAGAAACCAATGAGCCAAGACAAAGGAAAGCAACCATGGATCACTAAATACAAATGGATGACCTACAAGCATGGAAAAACGCCAAATTGCAAAGCCTGAATCGATTCAAGTACGAGTGAATCGATTCACAGCCCTGGAAGTCACCAAAAACAGGAAACAGAATGTGTTGAATCGATTCACCATGACCCTGAATCGATTCGAACACCTGGAAGCCATTTTATTTGAAAACAGAAAGGCCTAAATCGATTCATACGAATTTAAAACTCCAAAATGCAGAAACAGAATGCTCTGAACCAATTCAGACAAAGCTCGAATCGATTCACACGAATCTGGAACTTAAAATTGCTCAAGTCAGAATGCTCTGAATCGATTCAAGGATCTACGAATCGATTCAAGAAGTGGGAAAATGCTTTTAAGTGGAACTCCAGCTCATTTCTTCACTCCCACTTTATGCCCACTTGAGGTATCCGTTGGAGACACTATGCAATGGCTGAAATGTTGGTGTATGCACTATGAGCCTTTATGCTTTTTCATTTGTATCATTTTTTCTACTTATCAATTGAATAAATATTTCAGTTTAAAGTTGTTTTAAACATATTTATCCTTGGAGTAATAGGTCATATAAAAATTATTCCTAAAATGTCCCTAGTTAAGTATTTACATGGGGACATGTAAATACACTGAGACTAGTGTGTGAGTGTACTGATGACCTGATCTCACAGATCATAGATATAGATGATATCGAGTCTTCACACGGGTACACATTAAGAGTAATGATGTACTGGACAGACCCACCATGAGAACGTTGCATGGATCGTTACATGATTGTCATAAACGATTCTCAATGTGATAATGGTATATGTAGTCCTTCGACCTGAAGTCACTACGATTCCTACATGAGGAGTTTATTGTTTTAATACAATTAAACGTCTTCTGTAACAAGAGGACTATAAAGGTTGTGATTAGGCAATGAACAAATTATGCAGAGGGATGTGAGTGATGTAGATGGGATTTGTCTCTCCTATGTGACAGGAGTGATATCCATAGGCCACTTGATGGAGTAAGACTAAGAAAACGCATGGCCATGCTAGAAAGAATAAATATTAGATATTTATTCGGATCCAGTCTACTCCGGTATCAAGTAAAATAAATTGGGCCGTACAAGGATGACGCGACCATGCCTTGGGCCCAATTAGGATATCGTGACAAAAGGAATAAACGTATTAAATAATTATCACTTATAGGTTATGTTAATAATATTCGGACATAATGATGCATTGCTAGATGCCGCTCTTATTTTATATTAATAATAAAATAGTCTATTATTAATATGACCGGGTATTTTACCTATAGGGTCACACACATAGAGTAAGCCCATCAGAAAATGTTGTCTTATTTTAGTTGGACTAAAATAAAGCTATTGGGCCTAACTCATTTGGAATGAGTAAGGAGCCCACTTTTAGAGAGAACAAATTAGGTCAAACCTAAGCCTATAAATAGAGCATAAGATGCTCATAGGCCGTTCACTCAAGTGAGACACAAAATTCGCAAAAAGTTGCAAGAGCTACACGCCGTCAACCTAGCAGTTGGCAAGTGTTGCGATTCTGGTGGGAGTGCTCGTGTGGACTCCTAAAGGACGAGGCTACGACTGCTTCGGAGTTCTTCAAGAGGTAACCTAAATAATTTCGAAATTGGTTTTTTTTTGCTTTGGAACACGGAACCTTGCAAATCCTATGGAATCCCTTTAATTTTTCCGCTGCTCATGCTTAGGGATTTCCTAACATGAAAACCCTAAAAATGGCTATAAAAGAAGCATGGATTCAAGCAAGAGAAGGGAGACCAAGGTACAACACAAGGCAATTAATATTCTTCTTCTAGAGGTCTTCTTATTTCATTTCTCTTGTATATTCTGCAACTCTTGTTTCTAAACTTGCATATTGCTTTAAGAGTTGTTGGATTGTGAGTTTTAATTTGCATATCCTCTCTTGTGAGAGTTTAGATTTTGAAAGAGCTTTCATTTGCTTATCTACTCTATTGAGAGAGTATATTGATTGTAAACCAAACACCAAAACACCAAGGTTTTTCACTCTAGGTTGAGTGGTCACAAAGGTTGGGGTTCAACCTTTGGGTATTGAGAGATTGTGAGATTGGGTGGGTTGCCCTTTGCTTGTGAGGATTGAGTTCTTGAGTGTGGGACACTAGGAAGCTGCAATTGCTCAAAGCTTGTATCTCAAATCTTCAATAGTGGAATCCTTCAAGTGGGTTGCTTGAAGGCGAGACGTACACCGGGTTGGTGGAACTCGTTAAATTGGTTTGCATTTCTCTCTACCTTGAACTCTTTATATAACTGCGCATATAAACTGTTTGATGAAATGCATGAGCTGAATGTTTAAAGCAAAGTGGTTGTTCAAGTAGAATACTTAACTCTGCATGCCAAGTGTTTGATAATTTGCTTGAATAAATATTTGGTGAAGATCTTCAAAGTTGGAAATTGCTATAACTTACCAAATACCTATAACATTGTTTCCTATCAACTCTTGGGTTATACTTACTTGATTCCTATCATTTACCTTATGCTCACAAGTTATTTGATAGATTGAATGAGTTGAATCTTTATAGGTAACATCATATCATTGCTTAAATAAATCTTTGCACTCCAACTGTTTGATAAATTGCTTAAATCAATAACTTGCCTTGTTTATCACACTTAAAGCTGAATATTGTCATTGCACAGTAAGTGTCTCATAGTGTGATATGTGTATAAAAGTTATTGTCTCTTCATCATTGCATCATTTGTATATTACTAACCGTTTTCAAGGGGATTCCGCGCGAAAATTTAAAACACTCAATTCACCCCCCCTCTTGAGTGTTGAGGCCTTGGCTAACAGATAGTAACTGACAACGGTACCCAGTTCACAGAGTTGCTTGAAGGACTAGGGATAGTCCAAATCTTTTCATCTATTGAACCCCCTCAGACGAATGGCCAAGCTGAGGTAGCTAATAGAGAGGTGCTGAAAGGATTGAAGAAGCGTCTTGGTGAAGCAAAGGGGGGATGGACTGATCAGCTATGTAATTTTTTATGGGAATATCGTACTACACCCCACTCTTCTACTAATGAGTCTCTATACCGTCTCACTTACGGGGTTAAAGCGATGATTCCCGTAGAACTCCAGACAAGATCGGTAAGAGTGGAATATTTCTCTGCGGAGAATAATAGTGCTAATTTGGCATCAGAATTAGATGTTCTCCATGAGTTAAGAGAAGAGGCTTTTGTCAAGGACCAGGCGATAAAAGCAAAGGCCGCCCTCCGGTACAACAAACGTGTGCAATACAGAGCTTTCAACACTAGGGATCTAGTCTTGAGAAAGGCAAGTGTGGGAAATAAGTTCGCCCATCAAGGAAAATTGGCGCCGACGTGGGAAGGCCCTTACAGAGTATCTGAGGTGACTGGAAAAGGATCATACCGGCTAGAAGAGCTCGATGGAACACTGTTGAAGGCTTGGGTTGTAGGATCAAACCTTTTGCAAGGTTGTACCGAACCCCACTCGAAGGCTTGGATTGTAGGAATAAACCGAACTCCAAGTACAACTAGTAGGTTTGGCCGAACGTTGGTGAAGTTACGATCGATATCTTTGTAATTGAAATAATTTCCTCAGAACAGATGATCTCAATCACTTATTCTGTGAATTGATGATGTAACTCCTGGCATGGACAATTCCAATCACCACTCTTGTGATTGAGGGCCCGATCATCATCTTTATGATCAAGGCAATTGCTTACAGCGGTATACTCTTATGTGAAACGATTATTCACTTATTATCAGGGCGGATTAAATCCTTCATTCCCAAAGAGTTAATGGCAATATCTTTTAATGGATATTCATCTCCCAACACACTCACACTTGGGGAAAATATTCGCATGTTTAATTCTCTGTTTTATTGTCTGTTTATCGTAACTAAACTTCAAGTTAAGTTAACAGAATGGTATAAGCGGATACGGCGGAGGTAAAAGCATAACGTATATACTCAAAATATGTTACAACGGTATATGACTGGTAAACATCAAAGTCAAAGGATTGAAGGAAATTTCATTTATTCATAAGGAAATTTCATTTATTCATAAGGAAATTACGTGAGTAATAATAAAGCTGGAGCTGGTCCCAGTACACAGTAATAAAGTGAAAGATGCAAAACTAAGGGGCATGACGGTCTGTTGTGGGCATTTACTTCTCTCCCTCTTCATTTCTCTGGTCTTGATCTCCTTCACCTCTGGGCTCCTTATCTCCTGGAACATTTTCCTGAGCAGCATTTTCAGGGCCCGGAGTGACTGTGATGGCTCCATGCTCTGGCCCTCAAGAAGAGGAGGCAATTCGTAAAGGGAACTGGGAGGATCCTCGTGCGAGCCATCACTCTTCACCATGACTAGTTTCCCTCTGTGAAACTCATAGAACGGATGAAGCTCATACAAGTTGAGTTTCACCTCGGGATTACGATAGAAGACCTGACGAAGAGCCAAGCCAAAGGACTCAAAGGCTACATTTTTATATATTTCCAAAGCCTTGGTAGCCTTAGCCTTGGAAGCAGCCAGCTTTTTCTGAAGCTTGGCATTTTCTTCCTCCGATGGCCCAGCAGATGCACTCCCCTTCTTCAGTTCCTCTATTTGGGCCAGCAGCTCCTTCTTAAGGGCCTCCCATTCTCCTAAGCTCTTGCTGTGGCCGGCATCTGTTGCTGTAAGATCTTCGTTTAGTTTAGCCGACTTCTTCTTTTCAAGCTGGAGCTCTTCTTCCAGGAGGGGAATGGACTTATTTTGCTGTTGAAGCTCAGAAACTTGCTGCTCCAAAGACTTGTTTGCCAAATGAAGACGGCTTATTTCTTCAGTCTTCTTCTCCAGCAGCTCCTTAGCCTTTTTCAATTCTGATTCGAATCCCCTCGCAGTTTCTGCCTACTTGGCCGCCCAGGCCTCTTTTACAGCGATATTGGCCTCAAGTTTTCCAACTTGTTCCATGTAATCTGCTTTCTCGCTTAAAAAGTTCAGCAGGCCTGAAAGTTCATCTAGCTGCCAGCGGCCAGCCTTGCAAGCACTTCTTACTTCAGCAGCTTCAAGAGAAGGTCAGAGGCAATATCTTGGTTTAGGGAGTCTAGGAGGCATGGAGCCTTGGAACCAGAGGAAAGGAGAAAGAAAGGACCCTTTTAGAGGGGAGCTGATCATAGGAAGCTCACTCTCCAACTCCGCCTCCGAGTCGGTGTGAGAGGGAGGGGCAGAAGGGGATTCAACCGGTTTTTTCCCTTTATCTTTCTTCATACTGGTCTCTTCTAGGGTCTTCTATCGTTTCATGGAAGACCCCTCAGCAGAAGGCTTTTTCTTCTCCGTAGCCTTGACCAGCACCCTCCTCCTTTTCTTCTTCTCGGGGGCAGGCTGCTCATGCTCCTACTCTTGAGCTTGCTCCTTGCCGCTCTTTTCCTCAAGGAGGGGCACGTCATCCCCCACATCAGAAGTTAATGGGATCAGTGGAGCCTCAGCCTTGAAGGAATTCCTTTTAGCTTGAATCTGGTTCTCATCAGAGGAAGAATCATCTTCCGCCAGCATAGACTTCAAAGAGAGCATTTCGGCGGAAGCCTTTTCGATTTGTGCTACAAAAAGGAGAAGGATAGACATTAGTACAACAGTCAAAATGAAAAATGTAATAAAAAACAGATATAAAAGCAAGAGAACAGATATTTACTAAGGTATTCATCCCTGACGTCGGCACCCCCCAGGAGGAGTTTGCACGAAAATCCCTTCAGGACCACGGAGCAGGACCTCATGGCACTCAACACCTCTATGGAGTGAGGAGAGAGTTTGTCCTCTTTGGTATAATAAGCACGGCTTATTAACAGAAAGTTCTCGTGTGTCCAGCTGGTGGGGAACTTTGGGATCCCCTCTTTATTAAGCCAAAAGACCGGCTTGTTGTTCTTCACCCTAATTCGCGTATAATATTGCTTGAATGAATGACCATCAATCTTCGCAGATTTGGTGAAGGATTTAAAGTTTATCACCCTCGAGTCAGCCCTGAGCGTGATGAACCCGAGTCCGTCCTTCTTGTTCGCACGGCGGACCACTTGGCAGTAATAGAAGAGTTTTGCCACAGTGGCTTTAAAGTTGAAGTGTTTTCCAAGAACTTCTAGGGCACGCACTAGACCCCAGCCATTTGGATGCAGTTGCGTGGGGGCACAATCCAGGAAGTGGAGGACGGCCATTTGGAATTCTGTTAAGGGGAAACACACTCCCAGATTTTGAAAGACGAAATCGTACATGTACACCGACCTCTCGTCTGGGACCAGATGGCATACTCTCTCAATTGGCTGGGGTGCAAGAATGAGGAAACGTCCCTTATATTTTTCCTCAGAATAGACCTAGAAGCGCGTCTCCACTGGGCTCCCATCCTCCTTGGCATGTTGGGAGGGTATTTCTTTAAATTCTTCTTCAACCCAGCAATATAGGTATTCCCTGTTCAGTCTCTCCCAGTTCATCCAGTGTGTAACCACGTTGACACACCCCTCAACAGTATAGAGGATCAGCGTCTTCCCAGATCCTGGAACCTCTATTTTATCTGATGCATGCCGAAATACTTTAGCGCTGTGGTAAAAGGAAACATCGTCAGGGAGGTACCCTTCTGCACTCGATTCACTGTCAGAGAGACTGATAGCCCTCGAGCCGAAGGAATCCTCAGGGCGGTGCCGAACCACTAGCAACCGTGAAGAAGGAGTTCCAACCCTCTCTGGATGGTGAGACCTGGCCACAGGAAGATTCACAGGAATCCTCCTACCACGGTGGCCTAAGGGGCACGAGAGCTATATTTCCCCATGTTTGAGGCACCAACGCTATTTCGCCTAGGACGCATGACAATGGTGTAAAGAAATTTAAAGAAATGTGAGTTTAGGGATGAAAGAGGTTACCTAGGAAGGGAGTTAAAGGCGATGAGAACCTCACAAGAACGATAGCAACAGGGTTTCCAGAATTTTTTGTAGAGTTTCACTAAGCTTGAAGGCAAGAGTGAATTTCGAAACTCACTAAGTCACCTTTTTATAGGTAATGAAGGAGTGCAATGATCAACCAAGGATTATGTCGCATGACCCCAAAATGCAACTTTTCAAATTTAAATGACCCTGTCGTTTCACAGTCAAAGGCGCGAAGTGGCGACGCTTCGCAAAAGGTTTCTAGTGAAACGGGCCCCTAATATCCAAAGTCCAGGCCCAATGTAGCCCTAACGACGGTTATATTTTTGGAATAATGATGACTCACGTGTTAAAAGACATTTATTGTCTAATCATTTCAGACGCATTAAATGCATTTCAACAACTATTCGAATACCAAGAGTTACGATTTCCAAAAACTCTTGGGATTTCCCTCATTACAAATCTTTGTCCAAATCCGTTATGAGGGCATCATGAGAGCGGATCTTTCACCTGTAGAACGGCTGCACGGGCAGAGTACCAGCACGAAGCTGACATGTGTTTTAAATGGGTATATTCGGTGTGTCCTACCGGCATCCAGACTTCTTGAAGACAGTGTAGCTTATATGAGTAACTTAAAAGTCCCTCACACAAGCTATGGGACAAATGATCCGGTCTGGATACCGGCCCTTAGGATAGGACGTCATCTTGGTTGTCCCAGAAGGTCAACCGGAATCACAGGTCAATATCCGTACTGTAAAGACATGATATAGGATCCCTTCCTACACCAGTCATCCAAAGTCTCATCTGAGACATCGAATCCTTCATCCGCTCTTATTCCTCCATCACATATAACCATTTGTCTCAGTGACATGATAAGATAAGTGGAGTCGTTACTTATCAAAGTAGATACCCTACACAGCGGAATGTGTCTATATCATTCATTGAAAGGAGTAAGTACGATTACAGGCGTAATATACGGAAAAGGTGGATTATCCTCATCCCTGTGTCAGAATCGTACACTGATCATTGGCCTACCCACTGTTACGCTCTAAACACTGAACTATTCTGATTGACACTTTGCACACGGCATCAAAACTCATGGGCCCACTTGCACCCAACGATTCATTTTCCACGCTCAACTATAAATAACATATTCACTAACACATGCAAGGTTATGTTGTTCTTACTCTTATTTTACTATTGCATTGCTTAAGTGTTCATTGAGTTCCCATACACTCTTCTAACTTGAGCGTCGGAGAATCTTCGCAGGTGACACCACCTTTCGCCCCCTAACAACGTGAAACTCTGGTGTGAAGGATCTCCAGGACAACAAGACCGGCTTCTCCCACTGAAAGGTTGGATTATAATACCGGATACCCACTGTACCGGTCTTATACTTTTGTGGTTGGTCCCCACACTGGATCATAGACCTCGGTTCAGACCAATTCAGAATACAACTATTGTTTTAAGCAGAGTCTGTTCGCAAAAGATTTTGTCATATATAAAGATTCTAGTTCACCCACATTGATGTAGTTTTCTTCTCTCCCGCTGCTTCCCTTAACGCCTTGTCATCAAGACACAACATGATCGCAGATCTTGCCTTTTCAATCATATCTTCCTTCTCTTTAAGAGTCAAAGATATATCCATCTTCTCTACTCCTTTGGTTGCTTCTACATAGCCTTATTGGATCAAGATGGCTTCAATTTTGATCTTCCACAGGCCACATTCATTTTCACTGGAAAACTTATCTATATCAAACTTGGTGGAACTCATTCTTTAATTTCTTGATATATGTTTCAGGCATTTCAACAGATGGCGTCACCTGTTGATTCTATTAGGATAATCTAATCACAAGAAACATAAAGAAACCCACAAGAACAAAAAAATAAAACCAAAGAAAGAAAAACTGGAACGTAAAATAGAGTACTCTAAACCACCAATATAGAATTAGCAAGGTAACATAACAAATAAAGAGAGAAGAAGAAGAACACAAACAGGTTATGTAGTTCAATTACAATGAGCCTACATCCATGGGAAGAGTAGCAAAATCTTTTAGACTTAGAGAAATTTTTTTAGTCACTTATACAAGCACCCAAGGACCATATTTATAGGAAACAATGCCTAACAACCTCTATGAACCAATGTAGTTACATAGAAATAGAAATGTAACTGAATCAAGCTAAGTCTGCTAACAGACTTAAGGTTCCAGAATTTAGAATCACATATCTTGACATCATTCATTGTTTATGTGGAAGACTTCAAACAATTTTATTGCATTGTTAGTATAAGTTGATGATGTGATACTAACAGGAGATTATTTGAGTGAGTTTGACTTGATCAAGGGTCAACTTCATGTTGCTTTTGAAATCAAGGACCTTGTAGCATTGAAATACTTCCTTGGTCTTCAAATTGCACACTTCTCTCAAGGCATTGCCATAAATCAGAGAAAATATTGACAAATGATGCAAGATTGATAGGCTGCAAGGTAGTAAAGGTCCCTATGAAGTATCACTATACCTCCTCTTCATAAGCAGTTATATCCATGACATATAGTATTCCCAATTTTATGGAAAAGGCTTATGGCACCGTTAGTATTCCCAAGTTTCGATACATGTCAAAAAGCAAAAGTATTGATCATTCTGGGCTAATATATATCAAGTTTTGTCTGGACATATTCAATAAAGGCAATTCCCTTTAATTTTTTTCTTTAAGTTTTTCTACTTTGTATTTTCTAGAGAAAAAAAATAGCACACAGAGTCGTATAAATTGCATAGAGTAAAACCGCAACATGGTCGTTGCCTATTTTTGGATTGGTCATTTACCTACGCTTTCTTATTTTACGATTATAGAAGATAGTGACGCATTATAAAGTCAACAAGCATATAACACTACATTTATGCAGAGACCAAAATATGTACTAGATTTCTTTGGTATTAGACAATTTCAATTGTTCTCGTGACTTTAATTTTCTATAAAATTAGTATTACTACATTTAAACTAATGACTACAATAAACTTCTTGTATCCAAGTATATTTAGATTTTTAGGCATACGTATTATGCTCTCTTTGCCTCGTGTTTAAGTTTGGTGTCTAAAAACACACTCCAGTCATAGAAATAGCTTGCTGAGTCACTTCAATATCATGTCTTATCTATTTTTTGTTTTGTTTATATGTCTTTGTTAAAAATAAGAACGTGGGAGTTGATATAATAAAACAAAATATAGTTAAATTTATAACTTATATGTTGGATATTAGAGGAATTGAATAATATCTTGTAACTAAAATTGAGATGAGAAAATAGGAATTGACACATAATATTTTTACGTAAAAAACTTTCAATAAATATAGGGAAAACCACATGTAAGATCAAATAAATATTTTTAATAAATGGAAGAAATATTATAACTTCTCTCTAATTATAATGAGAGAACAAATGACACTCTCTCTTGTAAATAGAGGAACACATTTCCTAAGAAAACTTCTTTAAGAGAACACTATTTTATCTTTGAAATTTTCTCTTCAATTACATTATGCTGTTTGATGCTCGACACCAAAATTAATGAAGGGGGTTTTATTTATAAACACCACTCATTTACTATGCATACGCATATGAACAACTTGCACCGTGTAACTGAAGCTAATAGGACCGAACACTATGCATAGGTCTGATAAAACTAAATCACAAAGGGAGCAATTAGTTAGTTAGAAGTTAGTTAGAGGGGTTTTATTTCTATACAACCTGTTGCACATAAAACCTCATGAGCTCACATACTTGTATAAATACCCATTGCTGTTTGCTGAAATGATATGAGAGAATGAAAATTCAGTTGCAGAGTTTCTCTTACCTTCTTCCTCTCTGAGTTTTATTATGGTATCAAAGCTCTAGGTTGGTAGAGCTTCTCCTGCCATGGTTCGTGCCTCTTCTTCTTCCGGTGGTGCTCCACCACCACAGACTCTTGATCCTTCTCAGAATCCCGCGTCTCCATACTATATTCATCCCGGGGAAAATCCAACGTTAGCCTTGGTTACGCCTGTTCTTACAGGTAACAATTATCATTCTTGGTCTCGGTTAATGCGTAGAGGTTTGGTTTCAAAGAACAAATATAAATTTATGGACGGATCTATCAATATGCCAAATCGCTTCGATCCGATGTTCGATCTATGGGAGAGATGCAATAATCTGGTTCATTCATGGATCATGCACTCGATTTCTGATTCAATTGCGCAAAGTGTTGTTTATGTCGATCTTGCCTCTGATGTGTGGAATGAACTACGGGAAAGATTTTCCCAAGGAGACTTGATTCGAGTCTCAGATCTGCAGCAAGAGATTTATGGCTTGAGACAGGGCTCTTCAAATGTCACTGAGTTCTTCACAGATCTGAAGAGTCTGTGGGAAGAGCTTGAAAATTACAGACCGATACCTCATTGCACCTGTGTTGTGCCTTGTTCCTGTCTTGCTATGAGGAATGTTAGGTCACACAAGGAACAGGACAAGATCATCAGATTTCTCACAGGCTTGGGTGATGAATATTCAGCTATTCGATCCCAGATTTTAATCATGGAACCTCTACCAACTCTGAACCGTGTGTTTTCAATGGTGTTGCAACATGAAAGGCAGAATGGCCTTGGACCTGCTCAAAATGATGAGACTCGATTCAGTGTGAATTCCACAGATACAAGGAAATCTGGTTTTGGTAGGGGGAGGAACAAAATGAAGATATGCACTTATTGTGGTCGTGAAGGTCATACGGTGGATGTTTGTTATAAAAAACATGGCTATCCATCACATAATTCTTCATCCATGAGAAGAAAAGGGAACACCTCCATTAATCTTGCAAATACTGAGGAAGATCAAGATGAGCAATATGATGATAATGTTGATGAAATTGATCCTGGCAGCAACATGCTTACTGATGAGCAATATAGAGGACTTGTGAACTTGCTGAAACAAACCAATACTGGAGGAAGTCATGTGTCAAATCAATTCTCAGTTGTGAAGAAACAAGAAGAAACTGAGAATCTAATAACTGTTGCAGCAGCTGGTAAAAATATTAATGATTGGATACTTGATTCTGGGGCTTCTGATCATATATGTGGCTCCTTAAAACAATTCAGTTCGTATACTAAAGTTGATGATATGCAAGTACACTTGCCTAATGGAGACACCATCACAGCACACATTATTGGCACAATACACTTGGCACCTCACATCACCTTGCACAACACAATTTACTTGCCTTCATTCTCTCTTAACCTCATTTCAGTATCTAAGCTGTGTTCAGATTTAGACTGCCAGTTGATCTTTAATCATGACCTCTGCACTATACAGGAAAGGAAGAAGAAGAGGATTCTTGGTTTGGCTAAATTGCAGGGAGGCCTGTTTCACTTGTATGGTAGTAAGGTTTGCAATTCACTTGTTAATTCCTGTTTTGATTTTCATTTGAAACCTTCTATACCTGTTTCCAGTCTATGGCATTTTAGACTTGGCCACTGTTCAAGTAGAAGGATGAATTTAATAAAGAGCCAATATACTTTCATTTCTGATCCTAACTGTGCTCTGTGTGAAATCTGTCATTTAGCCAAACAAAGAAAATTAAGTTTTCCACTTAGTTATTCCTCAGCCACTCAGATTCTGGACTTAATTCATGTGGATATATGGGGGCCTTATTCCACTACTTCAGTACATGGCTACAAATATTTTCTTACTATAGTGGATGATTACTCAAGGTTTACTTGGGTTGTTTTGTTGAGAGGCAAACATGAGGTCAGGAAACAGCTACACAATTTTGTGAGGATGGCCAAGGTTCAATATGATAAATCTGTCAAGGTGATTCGAAGTGACAATGGTCAAGAGTTTAACATGCCTGAGTATTATGCTGAACTTGGAATTGTACATGAGACTTCCTGCAATGAGACTCCACAGCAGAATGCAAGAGTTGAGAGGAAGCACCAGCATATTCTTTCTGTGGCCAGAGCCTTAATGATTCAGTCAGGACTTCCCAAGGCTTACTGGTCCTATTTGATTCTTCATGTTGTATACCTTATTAACAGGGTTCCCTCCCCTGTATTGAAAAATCATTGTCCATTTCAGCTGTTGACTGGGAATCTGCCCAACATAGAAGATCTCAGAGTGTTTGGTTCCCTATGCTACACTTCCACGCTTGAGGGCAGTAGAAGGAAGTTTGATCCAAAGGCAATTCCTTCAGTTTTCTTGGGTTACAGAGCTGGAACCAAGGGTTATGTAACTTTGGATTTAAAGCATCATGCCATCAACATCTCAAGACATGTCATTTTTTATGAGCAGTACCTACCTTACAGACACCCTATTCCATCCACTTCTTGGAGATATGCTCAGGTCTCTGAATCTTCACCACCTGAAGCTTCTGAAACCACTCACCAGACCAATGACTATTCTCAATCTGCCTCTGAACCAGTGACACCTGAGCCAATTACACCTACACCTTCTCAAAATTTACCTACACCTATTTCCTCTCCACATAGGCCTATTCGCACCAGGAAACCACCCTCCTATCTAGCAGACTACCAATGTAATCATCTTGTATCCACCAAATACCAATACCCCATTACTACCTATATAAACTACACTCATCTTCCACCTAAACAGCAAACTTACACTGCTCTACTCGATCAGCACATTGAACCATCCTCTTACAAGGAAGCCTGCACCATGCAAGAATGGAGGGATGCTATGCAAAAGGAGTTTGAAGCCCTTGAAAAGAATCATACATGGGAACTTGTACCTTGTCCCCCTAATGTTCATCCCATTGGCAGTAAATGGGTGTACAAGATAAAAAGGCATGCTGATGGCAGAATTGAAAGGTACAAAGCACGCCTTGTTGCGAAGGGATACACACAGATTGAAGGCCTTGATTTTCTAGAGACCTTTTCTCCAGTGGCCAAGATGACCACAATCAGAATTCTGCTTGCCTTGGCCTCAATTAAAGGTTGGCTGGTCCACCAACTAGATGTGAATAATGCATTTTTGCATGGTGACTTGAAGGAAGATGTCTATATGACACTTCCAGATGGCATGGTTACTTCAGAAGGTTCCACTCAGGTATGCAGACTGCTCAAGTCATTATATGGCTTGAAACAAGCTAGTAGAAGCTGGCATGATAAATTAACTGATTTCCTTCTCCAAGCTGGTTTCACTCAGACCCAATCTGATCATTCTTTGTTTCTCAAGCACACATCCAATTCTTTTTTAGCTTTGCTTGTCTATGTTGATGACATCATACTGCTGGGAGACTCTATGTCTGATTTTGACTTGATAAAATCTCAGCTCCATACAGCATTTGGAATAAAGGACCTTGGAGTTCTTAAATATTTCCTTGGCTTGGAAGTATCTCATACGGATCAAGGGTTAATCCTCACTCAAAGGAAATATTGCCTTGATCTAATTAAGGCCTCTGGTTTGCTAGGATGCAAACCAGTGCGGGTGCCAATGGATTACCATTCTTCAACCTCAGTTAATTCTATCAGTGCACAATCTGCTCCACATGATGATCCCCTTGCTTACAGGAGATTGATTGGCAAGTTGATTTACCTTACCAACACAAGGCCCGATATTATGTATGCTACTCAACAGTTGAGCCAGCATATGCATTCACCCACAAAGGCACATTTCATTGCTGCAACCAGAATCCTCAGATATCTGAAAGGGTCTCCAGGAAGAGGCATACTCTTGAGCAAAACTTCCTCCACTCAGTTGTTGGGATTCAGTGACTCAGATTGGGCTAGATGTCCAATTACCAGAAAATCTGTTTCTGGTTTTTGTTTCAAGTTGGGAGATTCTTTGATCTGCTGGAAATCAAAGAAACAAACTATCGTGGCTAGATCCTCCACAGAGGCAGAGTATCGAGCTCTAGGTGAAGCCACCTCTGAATTGCTTTGGATTACCTATCTGTTGAAAGACCTTGGGGTTGAAACCACTAAAATTCCAGCCCTGTTTTGTGATAGCGAAAGTGCAAGGCACTTGGCACAGAATCCTGTTTTCCATTTTCGTACCAAGCATTTGGAAATAGATTGCCACTTTATTAGAGAGAAGATCATGAATGGTTCTCTTAAGCTGCTGCCAGTTAGTACACATGATCAACTTGTAGACATGTTTACAAAACCTCTGCCACCAAGTCCCTTTTCTTCAGCTTGTAACAAACTGAACATGGTAGACATATACCAAGGTTCAGTTTGAGAGGGAGTGATAAAACTAAATCACAAAGGGAGCAATTAGTTAGTTAGAAGTTAGTTAGAGGGGTTTTATTTCTATACAACCTGTTGCACATAAAACCTCATGAGCTCACATACTTGTATAAATACCCATTGCTGTTTGCTGAAATGATATGAGAGAATGAAAATTCAGTTGCAGAGTTTCTCTTACCTTCTTCCTCTCTGAGTTTTATTAAGGTCTTTGAAAATTTTGCATCACATGCTTGACTTTTCATGCCATAAAAGTGGCTTTATGCTTTTAACAATCTCTCACTTAAAGTTACTCTTGTTAGTTTCTTAAATTTGTCTCTTTTTTCTAGTTTCATGCTATTATATTTTTGACAAGCCATAGGAAAATCTACACCATATAAATTTATCAATATTGATCGAATTTGTCATAACATTTGTTAGGTTATCTTTGGTATAATCTTCTTTAGATCGACACTTCCTTCCTTTATCACTTCTCTTACAAAGTGATATTGTACTCCTATGTGCCATGCCTTGGAGTGAAATAGGATTCCTTATAATATGCAAGGCACCCTGGTTCTTACACTACATCGTAATCTACAATTGCTTATGTCTGAGTTCTTCTAATAACCTTTGAATCCAAATTACTTCCTTGCATGTTGTTAGATGCTTATTTGAGGTTATTTTCATGTAAAATATGTCTTTAAATTAATGTTTAATTACACATTTAATAAGAAAATTATCCTCATTGTGTTCTGTTGAAACATTACCATAATTTTGATCTTATAAATTATTTTCAATGTGTTTTGATAGGTTGTAGAAGCCTTGGGAGAGAAAAGATGAGAAAAAAGATAAAGTGCTTTATTTTTTCTTCTAACATCTAATAGTAACTCTACCCTTTCCATTTTGTTCATCATTGGATCGGGCTAAAATTTTGATATTTTTTCTTCATTTTTAACAGTTGGATCATATTTTAAGCTTCGGATGCCACTCGAGCGACCATTTTTTTGCTTGAGTAAATGCATCAAAATTTAGGGCAACAACTCAAGCGGCCACTATAGCACTCGAGCAAAAGTGTCATAATAGCACTTTTGTTCTTCACCCTCAAAGGCCATTTAAAAGTTTAGGTAACTCTTTGTGATATTGTTGGTCTGTAGGAGACTAGGAACACTGTGTGCAAGCTTTCTAGCATTGTGGGAAAGCTTGAAGGCAAGGGATCTCTTTCGCTTTCCCTTTCTTTTCTCTTATCTTCAAGCTTCCCATGAAAATTTGTGGCTAAACCTTCTTTTATTGTATGTAACTCATTTTCTCCCTAGTTATGTATTGAATACTTTTGTATGATTTATACATTTTATTCAATGTTAGTATTTTGTTTCATACGCCTAATGTGTGCTTCAAATAGGAGAATGATTTGTGTATGTGTTTGGGGTTTCTGAACGGATTAAGGAATGAAATACCCATTATTTTCTTCGTCTGTGGATAGATTTGAATTTAGTGGTTGTTAAGACCAATACCTAATGCAAGGACTTTCGTCAAATAGTTGGGGATTGATATTTGGGGAAAGGAATTAAGATCTATTCGTCGATGGGTCGGGTTTAGTAAAATCTATGCATATTGTCTTGATTGATTGTATAAACATGTTAAGTAGGATAACATATGCTTGAGAGCGAGGATGGTGAAACATAATCCCAAGGCTTTTGTTTATATTTTACTTTATTTTTTATATTTCTCGCACCATAACATTACTATCCATAAAACAATAACCAATTGTGAATGTTTATGAATATATTGTATATAGTTTTATAGTGATTTTACAAATATAGATTGTTATTTTACCGATAATTATACAAGTCTTTATGGATACGATACTTTTACTTTCTAATCGAAACTATAACGAATATTTAGTCTACTTGTCAAAGTCCTAGCAAATTTCTAATGTCGTTGTCAGTGACTTGTATTTTGATAAATGAAAAATTGACAATTTATTCTGGTTAGATCAATTGTTCTTTGTATAGTTTTACTTATATGTTTATTTTCTTTGTTTTGTAAACTGACTGCACCCACCGTGTTTATTAGTTTTTTTAATTAACATGTATAGTTATAAGGATGAGTATGATGTGAGCCAATATCTCTACTCTCTTAATGTTCAACCCTTAACCTCTTCACCATCCATAAATAAAGATGGCCATCACAAGTGTTCCTTGGGTGAGTATGCCAATGCTCAAGTCTATGTGCTATTCTACAATAACTTCAGACCAAGACCAAGAGTTTGATGCATTGAGCTTAGTCGTGTTCTTCTCCACCAGCTCATGGTAAATCAATTTGGTAAGTCAAACTATATGGATCTGTATGTCCACCTCTTTACATTCTTTAAATTTTGTGGTAAGATGGAATTCTCTCTTGATGAAGAAGAGGTAATGTTCATGAAGTACTTCCCTTTTTCTTTGAAGCCAAGCTATGGCTCGAGTCATACTCAAACCATGTATTGACCTGTTGAAGCATAGTGTAAGAAGAGTTTTTACAAGTTCTTTCTAATTATATAATTACAAGGAGTGAGCAATGATATTTTCTCTTATAAATAAGAGAACACACTTATTAAGGAAACCTCACAGGAGAATACTATTTTATATCTTTGAATTTTTCTTTTTAGTTACACTTAATTGTTTGATGCTCGATGCTAAAATGTATGAAGGATAGTGGTATTTAAAAACACCCATCCTTTACAATGCATACACTTAAAGACATATGCATAACTTGCACCACGTAAATAAAGCTTGTAGTAATGATCACTATGCATAAACCTTTGGAAATTTTGCGTGCCATTCTTGTCTTTTCATGCCACAAAAATGGCTTTATGCATTTAACATTATATCCATGAGGAAAAGATAACTTTCATATACCACACAAAATTAATATGGAGAATAAAATGGTCACACACAACACTCAAATCCCAAACCCTAATACACTTGAATATCTCATAATATTCTTCACCGATGTATACACTTAATACTCTCATAAATAACAAACAGGAGTTACGACGAAACTAAAATCTCCTCTATGAGATAATGATTTGTAATGAGATGCTACAAATGAATTATGAACTGTTTTTTTCTCAAGTTAGTAAGCTCGTCAATTCATACATTTATAGTTTCCTATAAATGTCATTGGTTACCATAAGAAAATGTACATTTTTCTTTGAAACAGTAATTACTTGGAAACTAAACTAAATAAGACATTTTAACTTTTCTTTAACCCATCAAGAGAAAATAAGATAATAGCCACCCATTAACAAATCTTCACCTTGTCTTTTAATCTCCTCTAATATGTAAATTTCCTATGTTGTGTTCAATAGCTATGAACACTAATTAGGTTCAAGCAATGTTTGAACCTAGATATTGTAACTAGCTTAGTCATCATGTTCGTTGGATTATCTAACATGCCAATTTTTATCATAGCAACAACACCTTGACAAATATTATCTCATATAAAATGATATTCGACATCAATATGTTTGGTTCTTTCATGATACATTTGATTTATTTTTTCAAATATATGGCACTTTGACTTTGCAGTAAACTATTGTATTATTTGTTACCGAACCTAAATTATGAACCAAACCACTAAGCCAAATGGCTTCTTTCACTATTTGTGTTGTAGTCATATATTTTGCTTCGGTAGTGGACAATTCAATAAATGATTGTGAAGTGACTTTCTAACTTATTGCATTTCCTAAAAGCATGAAGACATAACCCATACAAGATCTCTTTTTATCAATATCTTCAGCATATTTAGAGTCAACATAACCAATAATACTACTATTGGAATTAAGACTCTTGTCATATACAAAACCAATATCTACAATACCTCAAAAATATCGAAGTATCCATTTCATAGCTTGTGAATGCATCTGGCAGAATTCCCCATGTCTAACAACACTAGACTAATATGATATATGTATTTGGATTCTCCTTTTTTTTCTTTAATCTCTTCATCTTCTTCCTTTTTATGAAACTCTCTTATGATTATGGAAGACGAAGTTTTTATGAAATTGATATGTTGATTGTTCATTTTCATTGTTGATTATTGATTTTAACAGTGTTTATATTTTCGTAAGACTGCTTATCTTCCTCTTTCTTTTCTTTTTAGAGAAAAGTGTGACTGTTAATAAAATCCCTCACATCAATTACTTGTTTAAGAAAAGTCTTCCATAAAATCACCCATGACAAGCCTCAAATTTTATTTTTTGCTTTTTGTTTTAATAATTGATTCTTTCATTTTAAATTTGAATTTAGGAGTTGTTTATTTTAAATTTTAAAATTTGAATTTAAATTCAGGAATTATTATTAAAACAAATCATGTATATCATGTTGTAATTAAAGTCTTATATTAGATCACACATGATAGTCTTCTCAATTTTTGTTTTACATTTAATATTTTTAATATATATTTTTTATTTTTCATTTGAATTAAGAGTACTTATTAAAAAAATTGAGATTATGGATGACCTAGTTTTTTTTTTCATTTTTCTCATGTTTTTCTTTTTTTTTATCTCTATCTTTTTTCTTTTTATGAATCTCTCTTGCGATTATGGATGACATAATTTTTACGAAGTTGATATATTGATTGTTGATTTTAATGGTGTTTACATTTTTATAGGATTATTTATCTTCCTCTCCTATTTCTTATTTAATCACATTTGTCATCTATTCGAGAAAAGTCTTCCACAAAATCACACATGGCAACCTTAAATTTTGTTTGTTGTTTTTCTTTTTATAATTATTCTTTCATTTTGAATTCGAATTTAGCTGTAGTTTATTTTTTTAATTTCAAATTTGAATTTGAATTTACAAGTAGTTATTTTTTAAAGAAAAAAACTACATATCATTTTCTAATTTTGAAACTATAAAACCACTTTTTTTTTCTTCCTTCTCTTTTTTTTTAACTTTTAATTTTCTTCCTTTTTATGAACATATCTTCTAATTATGAATGAAGTAGTTTTTATAAAGTTGATATTTTGATTGTTGATTTTGAAGGTAATTACATTTTTGTAAGACTGCTTATCTTCTCTCCCAATTTTTTATAAGAGAAAAATGTTAGTGCTAATAGAATCCATCTTAACCATATCTATTACTTATTTAAGAAAAGTCGTCCATTAAATCATACATGGCAACCTTCTCAATTTTTGTTTTCTATTTCTTATTTTAATATTTTATTTTTCCAATTTGAATTTGAATTTACAAATTTTTATTTTTAAGAAATACATCATTTTTTAATTTTGAAACTATGAAACCACTTATCTTCTTTTTTTTAACTCTTCACATTTTTCCTTTTTATGAACTTAACTTTTGATTATGGATGACGTGATTTTTATGAAGTTGATATTTTGATTATTGATTTTGATTGTATTACATCTCTAATTTTAGTGGTATAGTGGAAGTTGAGTTCCAAGAGAGGTGTAGTAGAGATTTAGTTCAACATGTCCAAACCCATCCAAACACCGACAATTTACACTTTGTAGTATTTTAATTATTGATAGTTTTTAGTTAGTTGAAATGTCTTAACCAAGGGACACTAATACACAATTGGGAAACAATATAAATTTATGATACATTATTAATATATTCTATGTAATCTCTATACATAAATAAATATATTAGTTGAAAAATAATAAATTATAAATAATAATTAAATCATAAATAAAATAAATAACTAAATTATACCTCATTTAGTCTTTTTTATCTATCTTCTAATATTTTTAATACAAATTAACAAACGTGATAATAATATATTATTTACTTCTATTTTTTCACGATGTATCATTTCTCTTCCCATACTTAATACCGCATTCTCTTAATTAATGTCTTGTTTTAAATAAAAGATAAAAGTATAATTAAAAAAATGAGTATTTAATTTTATCTTGAAGTCTTAAAAGGATATATATTTAGAAATAAATCTAACCTTTTAAAAAGACAAATACAAAAAAGGGAGTAAAGATTAAAATTTTAAATAAATCATAATGGAAAATTTCTTACAGTTGTTTTCTTATTACAAAATAAAATAAAACAAAATTTTGGGTTAGCTATATTTTTAGTTCCGGATTAATTTTTTATTTTGATCTCTCAAATTTTTTATTGGTTTCAGTTCTTATAATATTTATTATGTTGAAATTGGTCCCTAAACACACAAGTGAAGGAGAATATATAGTCTATTTTGAGAAGTCAAAAAGTAAAATAAGTCATAGGTTTAATAAAAGGTAGATTAAGTAACATTTCTGTTGATGTGTTAAAAGTGTTATATTTTAAGACAACTTTAATATATTAGGAATCAATTTCAACATATTAAATAATATAAGGACTAAAAGCAACCAAAAATAATTGAGGAACTAAAATAAAAAAAATTGATCAAAATATAAAATAAAAACATATTTAAGCGTAAAACTTTTGATAGATCTATTAAAAATTAATTAATCCATTTAAATATATGTTCTCATAATTATAAAATATATTTATTTAAGTTTTGTTTATTTTTTCTTATATGTAATATTTTGATTCGTTTTACTTTCAATATTTCTACTTATTCGCATGTTGTTTAGATTTAATCATAATTAATGTTGTCTCTAGTGATTGCTTTCATGTTGGCTACCTGGTTGTTATCTCTAATTTTTGCTACCTTATATAATTGTATCTAACTAATATATATATTGAACATTTACATGTTCTTATTTTATTATGTTTCATCTTTGAATTAGAAATTAATTAGTATTTATAAATAATATAATATATTTATATAAATAAAGGAATTAATAAATAAGATAATATTTATAAGGAATCGAACCCGGAACTTATAACATGATAAGTTATCACTTTATTACTAGGCTACTAGTATCTGATGATTTTTTTTTGAAAATTTTAAATTTTTATTACCGAGTTCCTTATGTGAATTTTTTTTTATACTTGTCTCCTTGTGACTGAAAAAAATAATGAATTACTTATATAAAATAATGAGTCCTGTCCAACTGGAACTGCTCCATTCCCAGAAGTGAATGAAGCAACACATAATCATTATACTTATGGCCGTGGACGTGGTCGAAATGATAACAAATCATCATTTGTATGGAAAAATAAAGAACGTATGGAAAAAGGAAAAGATGTTCAAAGTAGCGAACAAACTAAAAATATTTGCTATCATTATGGTAGCTAAAGCCACTGGTCTCGGATTTGTCGCACACCAAAACATCTGATTGATCTATACTAAAAATCCTTTAAGAATAAAGGGAAAATAATAGAAACATATTTTACTAGTATAGATGATGTTTATACTCACTTTGATGTTGATAATTTTCTTACTCTTCCTGAAGAAGACATTGACCACTCGATTGGAGAGGGGGAGTGCCTCTAAATAAATTATTTTATGTTTCATATAATTTGTTTTATTATGAATTTATGTTAAATATTTATTATTGTTAATTATATTTTCATTCATGATTTTTTTTATTATTATTTAATGAAGAATGAATGCTCATGTGAATGACGAAGATATATGTCTCGCAGACAGTGCAACAACTCATACTATTCTTAAGAATGAGAAATATTTCTATCATATAGTAAAATAAGAAGCCAATGTTAATACTATATATGGTAGTATAAAATATAATTGAAGGCTCCGACAGAGCCAGTATTTTGTTACCTGGAGGAACAAAATTACACATTGAAAGTACATTATATTCTACGAAGTCTCAAAGAAATTTATTGAGTTTTAAGGATATCCGTAAAAATGGATATCATATTGAGACCACAAATGAAGGAAATGATGAATATCTTTACATCATAAAGTTAATTTCTGATAAGAAATATATATTAGAAAAATTGCATTTATTTTCCTCTGGTTTGTACTATACCTATATTAGTACAGTTGAAACAAATGTTATCGTAAACCAGAAGTTTACAAATAAGAATAACTTTGTTATTTGGCATGAACGGTTAGGCCATCTTAGAACAATAATGATGCGAAACATAGTTGAGAATTCAAATGGTCATTGCTTGTCTAGCAGACAAATTCTCCAAACTAATAATTTCTCATGTGCTGCTTGTTCTCAAGGGAAATTAATTACTCAACCATCGTCAATGAAAATTGGAAGTGAATCACTCACATTTTTAAAGCGTATAAAAGGTGATATTTGTGGACCATTTAGATATTTTATGGTTTTGATTGATGCATCAACTAGATGGTCACATGTTTGCTTATTGTCAACTCACAACCAGGTGTTTGTGAGATTACTAGCTCAATTAATTCTTTTAAGAGCTCATTTTCTTGATTATCTAATTAAGAAAATGCGCCTTGATAACGCTGGTGAGTTCACATCTCAATCTTTTGATGATTATTGTATGTCCATCGGAATTAATGTTGAACATCATGTAGCATATGTTTATACACAAAATGGACTTGCTGAATCATTGATTAAACATTTGAAATTGATAGCAATACCATTGTTAATGAAATCAAAACCCTTAATTTCAACTTGGGGACATGCAATCTTGCATGCAACAGCACTTATTCGCATCAGGCCTATAAGTTATCATGAATAGTCCCCTTTACAATTGGTTCATGGTAAAGAACCAAATATTTCCCATTTAAGAATCTTTGGAAGTGCGATATATGTTCCTATGTCCCCTCCACAACACACTAAGATGGGACCTCAAAGAAGGTTAGGAATATATGTTGGATATGAAAGTCCATCTATAATAAAATATCTTGAACCCTTAACAGGTGATTTATTTATAGCCCGTTTTGCTGATTGTCATTTTGATGAATCTGTTTTCCCACCATTAGGGGGAGAAAATAAACAGTTGGATAAAAGGATCAGTTGGAATGAGATATCTCTCTCATATCTTGATCCTCGAACAAAGCAATATGAACTAGAAGTTCAGAAAATAATTAGTTTGCAAAATTTAGCAAACCAATTACCGAATGCATTTGCTAATCCAAAAGGAGTGACTAAGTCACACATACCAGCTGTTGATACTCCAATAAAGATTGATATCCCTGTAGGACAATCTAAAATGGCAAATGAGTCTAAAGCCAAAATAAAACGTGGGAGACCTGTTGGTTCTAGAGATAAAAATCCTCGAAAAAGAAAAGTAAATAAAGAAGATGGTCGAATCGAGGATATAAAGACTCCAGTAGAGTCTCCTGACATAATCAAGGTTTCAAATCTAGAAGAAACCCAGGTACCTGAAATTGATAAAAAATAAAGAGATCTTTATAAATTATGTCATGGATGGAATACAATGGAATCGACATGAAGTCTATGTTGATGAAATTTTTGCATTCAAAGTAGCTCTTGATATTATAAATGATGATAAAAATCATGAGCCAAAATCTATTAAGGAATGTGCACAAAGAAATGATTGGCCAAAGTGGAAAGATGCAATACAAGAAGAGTTAAACTCACTTGTAAAAATAAAAAGTTTTTGGACCTGCAGTCCAAAAACCTGAAGCTGTAAAACCAGTTGGGTACAAATGGGTCTTTATAAGAAAAAAAAATGAAAATAGTGAAATTGTGCGATATAAAGCAAGGCTTCTTGCACAAGGTTTCTCACAAAGACCTGATATTGATTTCGATGAAACATATTCACCAGTGATGGATGCAAGTACTTTTCGATACTTGATTAGTTTAAAAATTCATGAAAAACTTGATTTACGCCTAATGGATGTTGTTGCAGCATATTTATATGACTTACTTGAAAATGACATCTATATGAAACTCCCTGGGGGATTTAATTTGCCTAAAGCAAAATGACATCTATATGAAACTCCCTGAAGGATTTAATTTGCCTGAAGCATACAAGACAAATTCTCAAGAAAATTATTCAACTAAATTGAATAAATCCCTTTACAGACTAAAGCAATCTGGACGTATGTGGTATAATTGTCTCAGTGAATACTTATTGAAAGAAGGGTATAAAAATGACCTGATTTGTCTGAGTGTTTTTATGAAAAGATTTAGAAAAGAGTTTGTTATAATTTCTATTCATGTAGATGATTTAAACATCATCGGAACTCTTGAAGAGCTTTCAAAGGCAGTAGTAAATTGCTTGAAAAAGGAATTCGAGATGAAAGACTTGGGAAAAACAACTTCCAATTCTTTAATCCTCTTCTTTAATTGCTTTCTTCTATTCTCTTCTCCCGTTCATTTTCTTTCATAATTTTAGTTTATTTTATAACATATTATTAGCATGAGGTTCTGACCAACTGAGATCTAGTCTGGTCTATGAAAGGTAATACATGATTATTATTGTTATTGTTATTCTTGATAATTTCAATTATATACATTATATTATATATATATATATAATATTATAAAAGTTCACGAAGAACTTATATTTTAAACATCCCAGAAGGATGTATAAGATTATATCTATATCATAAAAAAAAACATATAAGTTCCTGAAGAACCTATAGTTCAAACAAGTTTTTGAAGAACTTATATTCTAAACAAGTTCCCGAAGAACTTATATTTCTAAAAGAATTTAAAAAGAATTCTGGAAGAATTCTTAAAATTTTTATGATATAGATCTTGAAGAACTATATTTATATTTATATTATGATATGTATTTAAATAAATAAGGGTGTTAAACTATTTTTATGCTATGTCTACATGCTGCTAATGCTATGCCTTATATTATATACCTACTCCACGCATGCTTTCAATTACTACAATTATTAAATTATATACATGTTATATACCTGATCCGCATGATTTCAATTGTTGCGCCACTTTAATTAATTATTTCAAGTGTTATTCAATCTCCACTTTAATTATTGATTACTATATTTTATGCGTCTGATCCATTATTTTATTCAATTTCCCCATTATTTTATTTTCCACTTTAATTACTGATTACTACATTGCTACATACTGGTGAATACGCGTCTGATCCATTATATTTTTCGTTGATTGCTACATAGTTTCCACTTCAATTGCTCTTATATTTTATAAATTGCATGATTATATTAGGGATTTTATATTAAATTAAATAATTAATATAATATATTATTATTTTATTCCATGTCTTGTGGCGTATGGCATTATTATTATATTCCATTTGATTTCCATATCCTATGGCGTATGCATTATTTGATTTCATATTAAATTCTATAGCAATTACCTACTGTGTTTTATATTATTAAATTCATTATTCAATTGCTAAAGTTCTATTCTAGTAATTATAACTTCACCCTGCACACTAGCATATAATTGTAATAATTGGTCTTTATAATAGTCTAAAAAACAACTTCCAATTCTTCAATCCCCTTCTTTAATTGCTCTCTTCTATTCTTCTTTCCCATTTATTTTCTTCCATAATTTTAGTTTATTTTATAACACATTATCAGCACGTGTTATGAAATAACTGAAATTTTATTTTGCTTTAGAGAAAATAAATATAGAGAGTAGAGAGAGGAAGAAAGAAGAATATAGAGAAGCAGAGAGACTTCACCAAAAAAAATTTTGCACTACTTCAGTGAGGGACATAAGTCCCCTTATATAGGCCAATGGTGGACATCCACCTTTCATAAAATATTCACAATACTCCCCCTTGGATGTCCATATTTTAGAATGTGCCTCGTTAAAACCTTACTAGGAAAAACCCAGTGGAATAAAAACCTAGTGAAGGAAAAAGAGTACAGCATTCTTTACAAAGTAAATTCATAGATAAAATAAATAATTAAATTACAAGTATTTAGTTCTCCCCCTTATCAAAACACTTATGTAAGCGTCGAAGACCAATCTTCTGTACTAGTTGCTTGAAGACTTTGGTTGGTAATGATTTTGTCAAGATATCTGCTAGATTCTACATGATCGGACTTGCTGGACATTTATTTCACCATTCTTTATAAGATCATGAGTAAAAAAGAATTTTGGTGAAATATGCTTTGTCCTATCTCTTTTAATATAACTCTCCTTTAACTGAGAGATACAAGTTGCATTATCTTCACATAAGATTGTTGGTTGTAATTTTTCAGCATGCAAATCACAAGTTTCTTGAATATGTTGAATCATAGACCTCAACCATACACATTCTCGACTCGTTTCATGTAATGCTACAATTTCAGCATGATTAGATGATGTTGCTGTGATTGTTTGTTTTATGGATCTCCATGAAATTGTTGTACCACCACATATGAACAAATATCCTGTTTGTGATCGACCATGTTAGGAAATCCCTAAGCATGAGCAGCGGAAAAATAAAAGGGATTCCATAGGATTTGTAAGGTTCCGTGTTTCAAAGCACAAAAACAATTTCGAAATTCATTTTGGATTACCTCTTGAAGAACTCTGAAGCAGTTGTAGCCTCGTCCTTTAGGAGTCCACACGAGCACTCCCACCAGAATCGCAACACTTGCCAACTGCTAGTTTGACGGCGTGTAGCTCTTGCAACTTTTGCAAATTTGTGTCTCACTTGAGTGAACCGCCTATGAGCATCTTATGCTCTATTTATAGGCTTGGGTTTGACCTAATTTGTTCTCTCTAAAAGTGGGCTCCTTACTCATTCCAAATGAGTTAGGCCCAATAGCTTTATTTTAGTCCAACTAAAATAAGACAACATTTTCTGATGGGCTTACTCTATGTGTGTGACCCTATAAGTAAAATACCCGGTCATATTAATAATAAACTATTTTATTATTAATATAAAATAAGAGCGGCATCTAGCAATGCATCATTATGTCCGAATATTATCAACATAACCTATAAGTGATAATTATTTAATATGTTTATTCCTTTTGTCACGATATCCTAATTGGGCCCAAGGCATGGTCGCGTCATCCTTGTACGGCCCAATTTATTTTACTTGATACCGGAGTAGACTGGATCCGAATAAATATCTAATATTTATTCTTTCTAGCATGGCCATGCGTTTTCTTAGTCTTACTCCATCAAGTGGCCTATGGATATCACTCCTGTCACATAGGAGAGACAAATCTCATCTACATCACTCACATCCCTCTGCATAATTTGTTCATTGCCTAATAACAACCTTTATAGTCCTCTTGTTACAGAAGACGTTTAATTGTATTAAAACAATAAACTCCTCATGTAGGAATCGTAGTGACTTTAGGTCGAAGGACTACATATACCATTATCACATTGAGAATCGTTTATGACAATCATGTAACGATCCATGCAACGTTCTCATGGTGGGTCTGTCCAGTACATCATTACTCTTAATGTGTACCTATGTGAAGACTCGATATCATCTATATCTATGATCTGTGAGATCAGGTCATCAGTACACTCACACACTAGTCTCAGTGTATTTACATGTCCCCATGTAAATACTTGACTAGGGACATTTTAGGAATAATTTTTATATGACCTATTACTCCAAGGATAAATGTGTTTTTAAAACAATTTTAAACTGAAATATTTATTCTATTGATAAGTAGAAAAATGATACAAATGAAGAAGCATAAAAGCTCATAGTGCATACACCAACAGACCATTATGAGGATTAGACAAATACCCCGTATCTGCATAACCAATTAGGTTTGCCTTAGATGCATATGAGAAAAATAAACCCATGTTCAGTGTACCTCTAAGGTAGCGGAATATGTATTTAATCCCATTCCAATTCCTTTTTGTGGGTAAAGAACTATGCATTGCTAACAAATTAACAGCAAATGATATATCAGGTTGTGTATGACTAGCAAGATACATTAGTGCACCAATTGCACTGAGATATGGTACTTCAGTCGAAAAGGATCTTTGCTCACTTTAAGTGACCTTATAACCATTGGACTGCTCCATGGGTGTGATTTATCCATATAGAATCGTTTTAGCACCTTTTCTGTATAAGTCTTTTGATGCATTAAAATTCCTTCCTTTAAATATTCTAATTGTAACCTGAGACAAAACTTTATTTTTCCTAAGTCTTTCATCTTGAATTCCTTTTTCAAGCAGTTTACAGCCTTTGAGAGCTCTTCAGGAGTTCCGATGATGTTTAAATCATCTATATAAATAGCAATTATAACAAACTCTTTTTCGAATCTCTTCATAAAAACACATGGACAAATCAGGTCATTTTTATACCCTTCTTTCAACAAATATTCATTGAGACAATTGTACCACATACGTCTAGATTGTTTTAGTCAGTAAAGGAATTTATTCAATTTAATTGAATAATTTTCTTGAGTATTTGTTTTATATGCTTCAGGCAAATTAAATCTTTTAGGGAGTTTCATATAGATGTCATTTTTAAGTGAGCCATATAAATATGATGCAACAACATCCATTAGGCATAAATCAAGTTTTTCACAAATTGCCAAACTAATCAAGTATCGAAAAGTACTTGTATCTATCATTAGTGAATATATTTACTCAAAATTAATACCAGGTCTTTGTGAGAAACCTTGTGCAATAAGCCTTGCTTTATATTGCATAATTTCACCATTTTTATTTCTTTTTCTCATAAAAACCCATTTGTACCTAACTGGTTTTACACCTTTAGGTGTTTAGACTGTAGGTCCAAAAACTTTTCACTTTGTAAGTGAGCTTAACTCTTCTTGCATTGCATCTTTCTACTTTGGCCAATCATTTCTTTGTGCACATTCCATAACAGATTTTGGCTCATGATTCTTATCATCATTTATAATATCAAGAGCTACTTTGAATGTAAAAATTTTATCAACATTGACTTCTTATCGATTCCATTGTATTCCATCCATGACATAATTTATAGAGATCTCTTTATTCTTATCAATTTCAGGTACCTTGATATCTTCTGGATTTGAATCCTTGATTATGTCAGGAGACTCTAATCGAGTCTTTATATCCTCGATTCGACCATCTTCTTTATTTACTTTTTTCAAGGATTTGTATCTTTAGAACCAACAGGTCTGCCACATTTTATTTTGGCTTCAGACTCATTTACAATTTTAGATTGTCCTTCAGGGATATCAATCTTTATTGGAGTATTAACAGCTGGTATGTGTGACTTAGTTACTCCTTTTGGATTAGCAAATGCATTCGGCAATTGGTTTGCTAAATTTTACAAACTAGCTATTTTTTGAACTTCTAGTTCAGATTTCTTTATTTAAGGATCAAGATGAGATAGAGATATCTCATTCTAACTAATCCTTGTATCCAATTGTTTAATTTCCCCCTAATAGTGGAGAACAAATTCATCAAAATGACAATCAGCAAAATGAGTTGTAAATAAATTTCCTATTAATGGTTCAAGATATTTTATTATGGATGGACTTTCATATCCAACATATATTCCCAACCTTCTTTGAGGTCCCATCTTAGCAGGTTGTGGAGGGGAGATAGGAACATATACCGCACTTCCAAAGATTCTTATATGAGAAATATTTGGTTCTTTACCATGAACCAATTGTAAAGGGAAATACTCATGATAACTTGTAGGCCTGATGCGAATAAGTGCTGCCGCATGCAAAATTGCATGCCCCCAAGTTGAAATTGGAAGTTTTGATCTCATTAACAATGGTCTTGCTATCAATTTCAAACGTTTAATCAATGATTCAACAAGTTCATTTTGTGTATGAACATGTGCTATAGGATGTTCAACATCAATTCCAATGGACATACAATAATCATTAAAAGATTGAGATGTAAATTCACCAGCGTTATCAAGGCATATTTTCTTAATTGGATAATCAGTAAAATGAACTCTCAAACAAATTAATTGAGCTAGTAATCTCGCAAACGCCTGGTTGCGAGTTGATAATAAGCAACCATGTGACCATCTAGTTGATGCATCAATTAAAACCATAAAATATCTAAATGGTCCACATGAAGGGTGTATTGGTCCACAAATATTACCTTGTATACACTCTAAAAATGTGAGTGATTCACTCCCAATTTTCATTAGTGATGGTCGGATGATCAATTTTCCTTGAGAACAAGCAGCCCATGAGAAATTCATAGTTTGCAGAATTTGTTTGTTGGACAAACAATGACCATTTGAATTCTTAACTATTTTTTGCATCATAATTGATCCAAGATGGCCTAATCGTTCATGCCAGATAACAAAGTTATTCTTATTTGTAAACTTCTGGTTTACAACAACATTTATTTCAATTGTACTAATATATGTGTAGTACAAACCAGAGGAAAATGAAGGTAATCTTTTCAATATATATTTCTTATCAAAAATTAACTTTGTGATGTAAAGATATTCATCATTTCCTTCATTTGTGGTCTCAATATGGTATCCATTTCTGTAGATATCCTTAAAACTTAACAAATTTCTTTAAGACTTCATAGAATATAATGCACTTTTAATGTGTAACTTTGTTCCTCCAGGTAACAAAAGACTGGCTCTGCCGGAGCCTTCAATAATATTTATACTACCAGATATAGTATTAGCACTAACTTCTTATTTTAGTATATGGTAAAAATATTTCTCATTCTTTGAGAATAGTATGAGTTATTGCACTATCTACGAGATATATATATTTGTCACTCACATGAGCATTCATTCTTCATTAAATAAAAAAAATCATGAGTGAAAATATAATTAACAACAATAAATATTTAACATAAAATTTTATTGATAAAGACTAAATTCATAACAAAACAAATTACATGAAACATTAAATAATTTATTTAGGGGCACTCCCCTCTCCAACTAAGTGGTCAATTTCTTCTTTAGGAAGAACAAGGAAATCATCAATATCAAATAGAGTATAAACATCATCCATACCAGCGAAATTTGTTTCTATAGTTTTCCCTTTATTCTTAAGGGATTTTCGGTATAGATCAATCAGATGTTTTGGTGTGTGACAAACCCGAGACCAATGGCCTTGGCTACCACAACGATAGCAAATATTTTTTGTTTGTTCACTACTTTGAACATCTTTTCCTTTCTCCATACGTTCTTTATTTTTCCATACAAATGATGATTTGTTATCATTTCACCCACGACCATGACCATGACCATATCCACGACTACGACCAATATTATGTTCCCAAGCATTACCTCTTCCACGACCGCGACTACGGCCAAGACCACGATCATAAGTATAATGATCATGTGTCACTATATTCACTTCTGGGAATGAAGCAGTTCCAGTTAGACGAGACTCATGATTTTGCATGAGCAAATCATTATTTTGCTCAGCTATAAAGAGACAAGTAATCAATTTAGAATATTTTGTAAAACCTTTTTGGTGATATTGTTGCTGCAGAAGCATATTGGATGCATAAAAAGTGGAGAATGTCTTTTCTAGCATGTCACTTTCAGTGACGTTCTCTCCAAACAACTTTAATCTTGAAGTAATTCTAAATAACGCAGAATTATATTCATTTACAGATTTAAAATCTTGAAAGCGCAAATGCATCCATTCATATCGGGCTTTTGGAAGAATTATATCCTTTTGATGGTCGTATCTCTCTTTTAAATTATTCCACAAAACAAGAGGGTCTTTAACTGTTAAATACTCATTCTTTAAGCCCTCATGGATATGGTGACGTAAAAATATCATGGCTTTAACTTTGTTTTGACTAGATGCATTATTTTCATTTTTAATTGTGTCTCCAAGACCTTTTGCATCTAAATGGATCTAAGCATCTAGTGCCCATGACAAATAATTTTTTCCAGTAATATCAAGAGCCATGAACTCAAGGTTGGTAATATTCGACATATTTATTTCTATACAAGAAATTATAAATAAGTTAGATAATACTTCAATAAATATACTAACTATAATTATCATTATAATGATGGTAATAAAATAGTCATAACAAGTCAATATTGATTATAAATATTTATTATATATATACATATATTTTATTTGTTTAAAAGAGTAATATTTAAAAAAATAGATAGAGTAACTTATAAAATAACTTTAAAATTTTTTTTCATATAAATGATACAGTATTGAAAATATAAAATTTCCATAAAATGTCATTCAAATATTAGTGGTCTAATGGTATAGTGATCACTTATTATAGGTATAAACCTAGGTTCAATTCCTAATTTATGCATTTCTTATTTATTAACACTTTTATATATAATAAAACATATTACATTAAATACTAATTCTGATTCTAAAAAAATAAATAAGATATTTAATGATATAAAGCAAAAACATTATTTATTATTTAATAATATTGACGATAAGCTATAAAGCAAAGCCAAAGCAATCGGTTATAACACAGTGCTATAGTAACTAAGAATAATAAAATAAATTTGCTATCAATCATTTAATTTTATAAAATTTTAAAGCAAAAATATAATAGAAGCATAAAATCTTAAAACAAAGCAAAGTAGTAATATAAATTAGCAATGCAGAAAGTAATATAGATTGTTATAGTTCTTCTGGAATTATCAATAAATATTTTTAAGAATAGAATTCGTCAAGAATTCTGATTTCAATTACTATACTTTCCATTTCATATTATTTTATATATATATTGATTTCAATTACTATGCTTTCCATTTCACGTGAATCCTGCACTGCACCACTTTATGTTTTATATTTATAATCCTGCACATCTATTCTTAATTATTTAATATTAAATTCTCATTTTATATTAATGTTTGCTTTACCTATCAATAATGTTAATGTTGAATTCATTACCTTGCATGATGCGCGTGAATATATTATTATATATTAATGATTTGCAATTGGGCTAAGAAGGCTATGAAACTATTTATAATTATGCTAAACTTTCTGCAGAATTTGGAACAGTAACTATTTATAATTGCTGCACAATTAATATTATCAACGCTTATTTAAATCACCTTATATGTTATAGTATTTGCCAGAGACTAAATTAAGGGTTCTGATTCTGATTGCTTGCTACTTTATATTAATCTCTTTGCTACTTTCACTTATTAATAATTGCTACTTCAGAAATTGCAATTCATTGTTATAATTGGTCTTTATAATTAATATAATATATTTTATTATATAAAAGAGTTAATAAATGAAAGTATAACAATGAATTAATATTTACTGATAGTTCCTAAAGAATTATAACAATCTATAATATATATATATATATATATATTTAATGTACCTCCTATAATTTCAGGGGATATACTCTTTGAATTTATTAATTTGCTAGCTGATTAATTATACCTGCTCTTTTATCTTTAGCTGCTTACCTTTACCTCTATTGCGCGTGAATATTATTTTATATTATCTTCTGATTTGCAATTCATGTGCTAATTTCAATTGCTATCAATTGATACCTTATATATTATTTTATATTACTATCAATTACTAGTCATTCATTCATGTGCTGATTTCAATTACCTGGTTTCAAGGGCTATCAATTCATGTACGTTTCATTCCATATTTTTAAATACCATGTGAATAGCTACTAGTGTTTTTGCTTTATATTATTTTATATATCATTAGTGCTATTTTCTTTATAACATTATTTGATACTGTGTTGATTAATATTCATTACCTCCTATGTGTTACCTGCTCCGATTCTGCTATTTTACTAACTACTGCATTCATAATTGCTATTTTATTATTATTATAATATATTTTATATAAATAAAGGAGTTAATAAATATGATAACATTAATGAGGATTTGAATCCGGGAATAAGTTATCATTCTACCACTAGGCTATTTGTATTTGAATGATATTTTATGAAAATTTTAAATTTTCATTACCGAATCATTTATGTGAAATTTTATTTATACTTATCTCCTTGTGGCTAAAAAAAATGAATTACTTATGCAAAATTATGAGTCTCGTCCAACTGAAACTGCTCCATTCCCAGAAGTGAAAGTAGCAACACATGATCATTATACTCATGGTCATGGTCGAAATGATAACAAATCATCATTTATATGGAAAAATAAAGAACGTATAGAAAAAGGAACATATATTTAGAGTAGCGAATAAACTAAAAATATTTACTATCGTTGTGGTAGCCAAGGCCACTGGTATCGGGTTTGTCGCACACCAAAACATCTAATTGATCTATACCAAAAATCCCTTAAGAATAAAGGGAAAACAATAGAAACAAATTTTGTTGGTATGGATGATGTTTATACTCCCTTTGATATTGATGATTTCCTTGTTCTTCCTGAAGAAGACATTGACCACTCGGTTGGAGAGGGAAGTGCCCCTTGTAACACCCCAATTTTTATTTTTATTCTAAAATTTTGAAGGAATTAAATTATGGTTCTTTAAAACTTTTTAATCTACGTATTATTTATGATTTTTTTGAAATTTTTGAATTATTTTAATAAAATAATATATTTTAAATAATTTTAAATTCATATAAAGTGACTTAAAATTAAAAATATTTATAAGAAAGTGAATTTAAATTATAAGAAAATTTTCTAAAATCTATTTCAAGTAGACTTATCTAAAAATTATCGGTTTGAGAAAAATCTTGATTTTTTTCCAATCGTTTAAAAAATGGAAACGTATTAATAAATTTTTATTAACAGAAAATTTTAGATTTTTAAAATTTAAACTTTATATTACTTATTATAAAATTAGTGAGGACTGATATAATATCGTTAAATTTCAAAAAGAACTCATTTTGAATATTTAAAATATACCGAGTGAAATGTTACTATTTGGCTTAATAATTCAGGCGATATTTACTATGCAAAACACTGTGCATATACGAAATTTTCAAAAAATGCACAGTAATCAGGTTTGAAATTTCAAAAAATGTACAGTACTTTTATATTAAAATAATGGAATACATAGTAATTTTTTCCTATAAATACCGAAGGAATTCTTCTTTAGAATTCACAATTTCAGATTAAGTTTTCTTAATATAGTAGTGCTAGTGAGATAGTAGTGAAAGTGAGAGAGAGAAATATAATTTTTTGGAAGAAGGTTCTGCTAAAATTCTAAGGTACGAATACTTCTCTTTTATATTTTTTTAGGGTTATTTTTATATCGTTTTTAGAAATCTATTATTATACTGGAAATAATATTATTTTAAGTTACTATTCTGAATAGTAAAATACTATTCAATAGTAAATTACTATTCAAATAGTAAATTACTATTCAAATAGTAAATTATTATTTACTTTTACTATTTACCGTTACTATTCACGATTTACTATTTACCATTACTATTCACGATTTACTATTTACCGTTACTATTCACGTTTTACTATTTACTGTTACTATTCACGATTTACTATTCACTATTCACTATTCAAAATTTACCATTTCTGTTTTAAGTAGTAATCTTAATTTTCATCTTATAACTATATTAAAATGAAATTGGTATGTTTTAGAACTCAGAGACGAGGCGTGCACGGATTTACAATAACGAACCAGTATACAAGAGGTAAGGGGGAGTGAGATAAGAATATAATATGAAAAGACATAAGAATAATGGGAGGAGTCCCTTACTCCTTTTAAATTAAATAATATTATTATTTTAAAATATTAACTTTTAACTTAAAATTTATAATAAAATTTAAATTAAATATCTGATGTAACTAACTTTAAAATACCTATGCAAATACCTGGATAACCTATGCGAACTAGACTGAACCTATGCAAGGACCTGGATTATTATGACTTGTATGGACTGAACTATACCTATGCGAGGATTGGACTATATGGACCTACATAGACCCATGCAAGAAATGGACTATAAAGAATCAAAATCAATCTTATTAATCTAAATAACCATTAAGATTTGAATTACATTTGAGTGATATTTAATTTATTTGAATTGTTTATAATTGATAATATTTGATTTTGATTGATATTTAATTGTGATTAATAATATTTGATGTGATTGATGATATTTAGTTATAATTGATAATGCTTGATTTTGATTGATGATTTTATGATGTGGAGTTTGAGCATATAACGAGCATGACGGAAAGATAAAACTCAGTAAGAATTTTCTTACCTTACTCTTTAAATTTTTATTACTTTAAATCTTCTCTTCTTAGAAATTATTTTTATTAACTTTATTTTCAATATTTAGAATAAAAAAATTAGTATTTATTTTAGAAAGAAGACATTTTATGAAAATTAATTTATAAAAAATTGAGATAATTAAATCTTGAATTAAAGAAAAATTTTGTAATTTTAAGTATTTTTGGTTAATGATTTAAAGATTATTCTCTTTTAATAAAATAAAATTTTCAAAAGAAAATTATTTTATTTTTCCAACTTAATAACTAAAGATATTTGGAAATAATTGAGAATTTGATCTTGTTAAGATTCAATTTGAGAAAGATTATGTAAAAGTTTTATGTGAAAAAGTTTTGAGATATTTAAGGTTTAGAAACTCAATTTCAGTGAGATTTGAAAACTGTACCAAATTTATTTCTGTGGGACAAAAATTTAGAGAATTGAGAAAAGGTACAGTTTATTGAAATAATGTTGTAAACCTTTAAGGTATTTAATAATTGAGTTTCTAAAAGCCTTAACCAACTAAATACGCGAGTAGTTCATGCATCATGAATTTTAGTTATGTTGTAGGTAGTCTGTATCTGTACACTTTAATACAAAAAATGAAAGAAAGAGGGAAAACTCCAATCTAGATCATAATAAAGGATTCCCTTTTTTTCATTCGAAAAGGTAATAAAAACTAAGCCGAAAAAAAAGAATCGAACATTCGAGTATTTCAAATTGCATCAAAAAAAAGTATGGAAGTAGGGGACATAGAGTATATATATCTATATTGTATATATCTGTGTATATTGAATTGTGAATACAGATATATTACAATCATTTCTGATTCAATCAAATAAGAGTATGCAATATAGATCAAAGAAAATCAATTAAATAAAAAAAAAGCAGTAAGCATTTTTCAATATAGAAATGAATATCTAATAAATTAACGGTATCGAAAGAATTCATCAGTTCCAGCATACTTCTTTTTATTCTAATATTTTAGAATCAAAAAGTATTCTAATAAAAAATCGGAATCTCAAAGAAAAAAGAAGGGGATATGGCGAAATTTTAAAGTGAAATTAAATGATATTGTCTGGGGACGGATTATAGAAATCGAGGATACATTAGAGGAGGCTTAATTACGAGCCTTGGGATGGGAGGGTGTGAAAGGGTGCTTCAGGGGACCTGGGGTAGCTCCCTAGTGTTGGGTACTTTCACAATAAAAACTTTCTCAATCTGACTAGTCTCTAAGTGTTTTCATGTCAGTTGAGCTGTTCATATTATTATTATTATCCAGACTTATTGAACAGTGTAAACTCCTGGTTGGCTTAGTGCAAATTAAAATTTAAGGGCCCACATATATAGGTAAGTTACGATAAAGATATTGCATAACATTCATGCATTCATAATTGATTGTGTATGTGGTTGTGATTGTGATTGATATTATTATATATTAGTTTGTGAAAACCCTTTATTGCTTATGTCTTATTCGAGAATATTATATTCTATTTCTCACTCCTTTCTCCGTGTTTTTGTGTCATATATTTTAAATTGATGGTTCAGAGGGAAGGATCGAAGAATCTCGGCAGTGAATATAGCACGTTCTAGAAAGGGAGCTCGGTATGAATACCGTGGTCCAATGAATAAATAAAGTTATTAAGTAACTGCTTCTGGGCCATGGAGTTTCCTCTCTTTCTTATAAAGTTTAATATTTATTTTCTTCGGATGAATGTAAAATTACTTTATAAAGTTTTAATAATATTTATGAGGTATTTCAGAAATGATGTATTTAATTTGTTCCGATAGTTTCCTTTTAACAATCATTTCTTTAGTAAAAAAAATATACAAATTTTTCTAGTATTATTAAGGTGTAATAGAGGGTGTTACAAAGTGATATCAGAGCATTTAATCCCATAGGCCTGGGGAAAAGGTCTATCTTGTTTTATCTATAAACTTTGTGTAGGTAATAGAAAATAGAATATCTGACTTGGTAGTAACTGTGATTGATGTGACAAATCTCAGTTACTGTGAACCAAAAAACTAATGGCCGGAAACGATCTTGCTGGAGTTGTAGAACGCTTAATGCAATGGGAGCATGTGAAGGTCAAGGTAACGATGCCTTGAGACGGTTGGACCTTTTCGAAAAGCGCAATCCGCCTCGTTTCAAAGGAGGATATAACCCTGATGGAGCACAAACCTGGATTCGAGAGATAGAGAAGATCTTTCAAGCATTGCAATGTAATGAAGCTGATAAGGTAGTCTTCGCTACTTATGCGGATGCCGAACATTGGTGGGATAGCATGCGTAGAATATTCGAAGTTAATGACATGGAGATCACTTGGGATTATTTCAAGGATATGTTTCTGGAGAAATACTTTCCAGCTGATGTTAAAGAGAAAAGACAATTCGAATTCCTGTCACTGACCCAAGGAAATATGACCGTTGGAGAGTACGCATCCAGGTTTGAAGAGCTATCTCATTTTCATTCTCATTATAATGATGCTACTAATGAAGGTGATCGGTGTGCAAAGTTTGTAAATGGACTGCGGCCAGAAATTAAAGAAGCTATACGAATGTAGGAAATCCGTGAATTTTCTGTGTTGGTAAATCGGTGCAAGATCTTTGAAGAGGATCATAAGGATAGAATGACCAAAAGTCGTAAGCCCATTCAAAGGCAGGAGAAATGAGAAGTGGAGGACCTCACCATCACCAAAGAAGAGACTTCAGGCGAAAAAAGCCTTACCAAGCGCCATTTCACCGGTTTAGAGTAGCACCTGTTCCTAACAGACCCCAAGCTTCAACTGGAAGCTATTACCCGACATTAGCACCAAATTTTAAATGTTTTATCTATGGAGGACCCCATTTGAAAAGGGATTATCCTAAAAACACTTATGTTTGCTTTAAGTGTAACAAACCAGGTCATCACATCAAGGATTACCCATAGATGAAGAGAGAAAACCATGAAAGGTGCGAGTACAAACATAAATACTCAAAGAGGCATGCACAGTGTTGTCGGAAGGCCGAAGGCAAAAGGAAAGGTTTTTGCAATCACTGGAGAAGAAGCATCTTATTCTGATTCCATGGTGGAAGGTAAGTGTATCATTAATAAGATTCCTTTAACTGTTATGTATGACTCAGGTGCATCACATTCCCTTATTGCCAATGACTGTGTAGAAAAATAAAAATTACCTGTGATAGAACTGCCATTTGACTTATCTGTACATACTCCTAGAAATAATCCCATTGTCACTTCTAAAGCCTGTTGGAAATGCCCTATTGTCATAGATGGTAGGGACTTTAAGGCTAATCTTTTCTGTTTACCCCTTTCTGGCTTAGAAGTTATTATTGGGCTAGATTGGTTGTCTGACAATCATGTTCTAATAAATTGTCATAATAAAACCATAATGTTTAAAGAACCAGTGAATTTGAATCCTGAGGATTCGAGATTTCTAACCACCAACCAAGTGAGTGCCTCTTTAAAAGGAGGGGCTCAAGGATTCATGCTATTGTTTTCAACGAAAGGAGAGCAAGAATCAAAAATTAAAAATCTGCCGGTTGTGTGTGAATTTCCTAACGTTTTTCCTGAACATATCCCTGGTTTACCCCCAGAAAGAGATGTGGAATTCGCCATTGATCTAGTACCTGGAGTTGGACCCATTTCAATTGCACCATACCGAATGTCACCTCTAGAATTAGCAGAGTTGAAGAAACAACTTGAAGAGATGATAGAGAAGTAGTTTATAGGACCCAGTGTATCCCCCTGGGGTGCACCAGTGTTGTTGGTTAAGAAAAAGGATGGTAGCATGAGGTTGTGTGTAGATTATCGGCAACTGAACAAGATGACGATCAAGAACAGATATCCTCTGCCAAGGATTGACGACTTGATGGATCAGCTGCATGGTGCCAGGGTGTTCTCCAAAATTGATTTGAGGTCTGGATACCATCAAATAAGGGTGAAGAAAGAAGATGTACCAAAAACTGCTTTTAGAACACGTTATGCCATTACGAATATCTAGTAATGCCTTTTGGTGTAACTAATGCACCAGCCGTATTCATGGATTACATGAATATGATTTTTCATCCATATCTAGATAAATTTGTAGTGGTGTTTATTGATGATATATTAGTGTACTCTAAAAGCAGAGAAGAACATGTTGAACACTTGAAGATTGTGTTGGAAATCTTGAAAAAGAAACAACTGTATGCAAAGCTATCGAAGTGTGAATTCTGGTTGGAAGAAGTGAACTTTTTAGGACATGTAATTAGTCAAGGAGGAATAGCTGTAGACTCTTCCAAGGTGGAGGCAGTTTTAAAATGGGAGAGATCAACCACGATCACTGAGATTAGAAGTTTCTTGGGCTTGGCTGGATACTATAGGAGATTCATTGAAGGATTTTCAAAGCTAGGATACCCACTGACCAAGTTAACACGGAAAGGACAACCTTTTGTGTGGATGACACAATGCGAGAATAGTTTCCAAGAGCTGAAAGATCGACTTACTTCTGCGCCGGTGTTAGTACTCCCCGATCCACATCGAAGTTTTGAAGTTTACTGTGATGCATGTAAACAAGGACTAGGAAGTGTACTCATGCAAGACAAGAAGGTTGTAGCCTATGCGTCGCGCCAATTAAGGCAACATGAGATTAACTACCCTACCCATGACTTAGAGTTAGCCGCTGTAGTTTTTGCCTTAAAGATTTGGAGGCATTATCTATACGGTGCAACATTCGATGTGTTTAGCGATCATAAGAGTCTCAAGTATTTATCCGACCAAAAGGAGTTAAACATGAGGCAACGGAGATGGATGGAATTCTTAAACGACTACGACTTTGAGTTACAATACCATCCTGTAAAAGCAAACGTAGTAGTTGATGCTTTAAGTCAAAAGTCTCTACATGCGTCCACAATGATGATTAAAGAGCTGGAATTGATAGAGAACTTCAGAGATCTTAACCTAGCAGTAAAGGTTAATGCTAACAGCTACAGATTAAGAGCGTTGCAAGTGACAAGTGAATTCCTGACACAAGTTTTAGAGGCTCAACAAGAGGATGAATTCCTGCAAGAGAAGAAAGAACTCTTGAAACAAAGAAAAGAAGTCGAGTTCAATATGGGAAACGACCAACTATTGAAGTATAAGGATCGAGTGTGTATCCCTGACAAAGAGGAGTTGAGGAAAGTAATTCTGGAAGAAGGCCACAAAAGTTATATGAGCATTCATCCTGGAGCTACTAAAATGTATCAAGATTTGAAGAAGTTATTTTGGTGGCCTGGAATGAAGAAAGCGGTGGCAGAGTACGTGGCTGCATGTCTAATTTGCCAGAAGGTTAAAGTAGAACATCAAAAACCCCCTGGAATGCTACAATCAATGGAAATACCAGAATGGAAATGGGATGGCATTACCATGGATTTTGTGACTTCTCTACCTAAAACTCCATTAGGACATGATTCAATATGGGTAATAGTTGATAGATTAACCAAATTTGCCCACTTTATTCCCATCAATATTCATTACTCTATGGAGAAGCTGGCAAAATTATACATCGAGGAGATTGTGAGATTGCATGGAATTCCTTCAAGTATCATTTCTGATCGGGACCCTCGTTTTACATCATAATTCTGGAAGAGCTTGCACAAGGCTTTGGGAACAAGACTGCGTCTGAGTTCAGCATCATCCTCAGACGGATGGACAATCAGAAAGAACAATCCAATCTCTAGAGGACTTGTTATGAGCTTGTGTGTTGGAGCATAAAGGAAGTTGGAATCAATTCTTACCATATATGGAGTTTACCTACAACAACAGTTTCCATGCTAGCATTGGCATGGCACCTTTTGAAGCATTATATGGAAGAAAATGTAGGACCCCGCTATGTTGGTTTGAGACTGGTGAAAACTTGATGCTAGGACCAGAGTTGGTACAACAAACCACGGATAAAATCAAAATAGTTCAGGAAAAGATGAAGGCAACACAGAGCAGGCAGAAAAGTTACTATGACAAAAGAAGAAAGCCGCTCGAATTTCAAGAAGGCGATCATGTATTCTTGAAAGTCACACCTACGACTGGGGTCGGTCAGACAATGAAATCTCGAAAACTAACTCCTAGATTTATTGGTCCATATCAAATAATTTATAAAGTTAGTCCTCTTGCCTACCAAATAGCATTACCACCTTTTCTTTCTAATATCCATCACAACTAAAAAAACACCTGTTAGCGACGGCCACATGTGGTCGCTAATCCATGCCAAGGCCATCGCAAATAGAATTAGCGACGGCCTTTCAGACGGCCAAATCCCCGTCGCTAACACCTTCGTCGAAGATAGATCAGCGACCACATATTGGCCGTTGCTAAATTGCCGACGACATAACGCCGTCGTTAACATGGTCTCTGCTTTACTGACTTCAGCCGTCGCAACTGACCCCGTTCAGCAACCACCAGAAGCCGTCGTTATTAGTAGCCATACAGCGACCACCCAAATCTGTCGCTTTTGGTAGCCATACATCGACCACTTATGGCTGTCGCTATTGGTAGCCATACAGCGACCACATATGGCCGTCTCTATTGGCAGCCATACAGCGACCACCTGCATCTGTCGCTATTGGTGGCCATACAGCGACCACCTGCATCCGTCGCTGTTGCTGGCCATACAGCGACCACGTGAGTCCGTCGCTATTGGCAGTCATTTCAGCGACCACCATTGTCCGTCGCTAATGGGATTTTTTAGTTTATTTTTAAATTGGTTAAATATTTATAGGTTTTGTTAATTTAACTTTAAAATAAAAATGTTGATTAATATTTTGTATTGACTGATAAAATTTTATAATTAAATTTGAATAATTTTTATTTTAATATTAAATTATTATTAAAAACAAAATAATGGATTAAATTTAATTATCAAATAGGTTGAATTATTAATGATATCATAATAAGGCGTTTTTCTTTGAATTTAATTACAAATAAATATTGACATAATAAATGAAGAATGACAAAATAAATACTGAATGGAATATAATATAAAAACTATAAATCAAATATACAATGTGTATACATAATAAAAATACAATCATGGTGGTGGGGGATCCTGTGGTGATGCTGGTGGCGCCTGGGAAGTGAGGGGAGTTAGTCTCGCCATCAACTGCATCAGTAGCTCCTGCTGCTGAGCAAGTTGTCGACGAGTCTCAGCGTGCTCCTCCTCGGCCCGCTGTCGGTCCGCCTTGGCCTGCTCCTCCAAAAGCTGCCTCTGACATCGCTCCTCCTGTAGCTCGTCGTTCAGGTTTTGAATTACCTGAATAACCTCAGTCGGAAGACCAGACGAAGAGGAAGAGGTCTTCCCCTTTTCGCCAACTGCGTGCCGACGCCACCCAATCCAAAGATCCTCCCTTTCTTGTTCACACCGCCAACAGCCTCCATATAGATGGCGTTGTCATCGGAACAAGACAGGGTGGGAGGAACTCCCCTTCAGGAGTCAAAGCCACCAGGTCCGCCTCCTTCTCGGCCCTCCTGGCCTGCTACGCCTCCTGTAAATTCAAAAACACTGATAGGATTAGTAAGCTGATTTGTAAATTATAAGCATGTGTAAGTTAAAAGTAAATACCGCTAGATCTATAGTTTTCTAGTTTACCCATTCACCGGCTTTGTTCTTCTTGGTCATTTGCATGACCTCAAACAAAGAAGGCTCCCGGTGCTCCCTCAGCTCCTGTGGTGGAGAAAAAACATTGAGATTATTATTTGTAAACATGTCAGACGAATCATAATAGAAATGTTTAACATAAATATACTTACAAATCTTTTCTTGTGCTCGAGGGTTGAAATGCTACCCCCAGTGTAAACTGAGGCTACAACATCGGTGGCTCTGTTTGCCTTGTTCCGAGCACTCGCCTGCTAGAACGGGACACCGCCCCACTTCTGGACCATCCCGTCCCAATGGTCCTCGGGGATCCAACGAGGGCGCTCACCCTTGTCCCTCACATTCCAAAGGGTACTCTTGATGATTTTGGAGGTCTTTGTGGCAAAGACCTTCCTAATCTCATCAATCATACCCTCTACCCACTGATAATCACGCTGTAAAATGAAATGAGAATTCAAAATTAATAAGAGGTCTATTTTACAAATCAAATCACAATAAATTGATGTGGTAACTTACCGAGAAGGTGTCAAACCACCTATCTTGGACAACCTTCCCAGCATCTGTCCAAGATATATATGGACCATCCCATTGTGCCTTCAAAACCTTAGTAATCGCTTTGGTAGTGCGACTACTATCAACAAAGCTGTAATGATAACAATTATAAGCGAATATAACAACATACAATCTAGGGAGACTCCCAAAATTCTGACAGAGTCTCCCTTGTAAATGTAACATTTCCAAGTTTAAATAGTTACCCTGTTACAAACACAAGAGTTCCCAGTACAATTCAATCTGTACAAGTACTAATTAAAGTAACATACAGTAAACCAACAAGTCTTTCCACTAAAGTACAAAATAAAGATCCATACAAATAACATAAAAGTATTTGAGTTTTAATGACTTACTCGTCTCCGGCTGGCACGGGTACTAACATGGGTAGAGGGGATGCCGGAGGTGGGGTGGCCTGATGGCCAGGGTCCTCTAAGCCACCAACTCCAGGAGTCTGCTCTGGGGTGGTCAGCTGTGCTGGTGATGGGGTGGTCAGCTCTGGTGATGGAGTGGTCCACAGTGGTGGTGATGGAGTTGTCTGCACTAGTGATGGAGTGGTTCCCTGCTCTGGGGTGGGAGTCCCCAGACGGGATGCCGGGGTCCTGGACCCACCACCCCTACTGAAGGGTAGTCGCGTCCCGTCATCTGTGGATAAAATCATGAAAAGAAAGGTTAGTCTCAGGATATATATAAACCTATGTATATATGTTTAACAACTACATACTCTGTGTCTGTTTTAGTTTCAAATCCCCCCTCAGTTTTAGTGTCACTGTGGTTATTTGTTTGAACAACTTCATCAGTATCCAAATCAACCCTAGACCATTTTGATCGAGAGACAAGGTCTTTGTCAATGTGTTCACCCCCGTAGTGGCGAGTGTCTCATCCATTATGACTGGATCAATGTTGAACAACAAATTACCATCGTTGAGCTCCTGTGGTGCAAGCTGATAAGCGTCATCGACCTCCTCGGAGACATTATCAGTGATCTAACTTCGGGCCTTGGCCTTGATTACTGCATACCAGTCCCGATGTCCTCCAGGGAAGTCGGTGTAATAAACCTGCTCGGCTTGTTGGGCAAAAATGAAGGCATTGGAGAGTGCATGAAATCGTTGAAAGCAAGGTTGAGTGAGTGAAGATGAGTGAGTGGGAGCAGAGTGTTGTTGGGATGAAAAGGGCCTTAAAGCCAACCGCAGCTAAGGTCTAAGGCAACGACGTGGGCAGAGATGGTGTGACAAGTGACCCCATCCCATAAACAGTAATTGGTACCATTCTGCCATGATTCTGTCTTTGGATGAGATGCCTCACACAACTCAGGCGAAAGCGAAGAAGGAGAATATGCGTTAAAAGAATTTATTGATGCAAGAAAGGTAGAGGCTTCATGGTGTTTAATGAGAGAGTACAAGTGAAAAAGTGTGTGAAGCAAAATGGAAAAGAATTAGAGTAAGGAAAGGAAAAAAAAGGTCCCCATGAGGTGTTCCAAATTAGTTTGTGAAGTTCTAATTCAAGCACAGAATGTAGGGTGGTTATGGAATAAAAAAAGGAATTTGAATAACCTATTTATAACCAAGTAAGGTCTCATATCATAGTGTATAGGGACGTGACTTGTAAATGACAATTTCGCATAATTACAGGTATAGAAAGCAAACAAGGAAGAATCAATGTAATTTTCTCCTACCTTCCTCATGTTAATTCTTTATCGAATAATTTTTGTCAAAAAATCTATATGAACAACCAATGAGGTCGGTTCTAAGAGTAAATAGTTTAAATGAAATCCTGAATTTGAGATATTATGTATGTAATAGATTCTCATTTAAAGTGTCTCAACTTTATATCCAAATACAATAAAAAAAACTTGTTGTTGAAAAACTATACGTAGAAAAAAATACTAATAAATATATAATAATAACACATATGTATGTTTTATTTTTTTGGATGAGTTTCGTTGTTTGTATTCCATATATATTCAGTACCCACCATGCTCTGAAATATGATAACATAGAAAACCCATTCAGCTTAAGAAAATGTTTACTTAATAATTAATTAAAAGTGCACTATTGAATTTTATTTCAACTCATTACATATAATAATATCAGATTAGTTCTCTTAAATTTGAGGGTGTGAAACAGAACCAATCAACAAGTTATCAGATTAAGGTTATTATTTTGTACTGATGTAAAACAGCAGTTGAACAATAGTATGTTATAGCTTCATTTCATTCTGTCACTTTCATTTTAAATCTAAATATAAATTATGGGTAATGAACACACTAAATAGACTTGACTTTAAAATTGAGCTAAGTCTTCAATCACATAATAAAGTCCCACAGTAGGGAAATTAAGCTCAGTCAAATTTGGCATGTGGAAATTGAGCTTACTTGGAGTTCACATCAACACATAAAATTATAAAACTTGTATTTTATGAGAATCCAAAACAAAATTTATATAATTACATGGACTAAAACATATTTAAGTAAAAAATAATTACTTTCACTCTTTATTTTACATGGACTAAAAACATGTTTAGATCTTCTTAGGTGAAAATCATGTCATGTCTTAAGTCATAACAAATTAAAGAGAATTAACTTACAAAATTATCACCTTAAACATGTTTTTCACCTAAGAACTACCGAAGTAGGTTTTAAAAAAATCAAATTTTTTTAAGATGAACCTTTGTTCAAGATGAACCTTTGCCCCAGAACCTATGATTTATTGAACAGTCTCTTTCAGCGCCTTTTCCTCTTCAGGAGGAAGAGGCTGATACAAAAATATAGCATGTTAGGTAATGGAGTACAAACGCAAAAACTAATATAATTTCAAAAAATATCCAACCAATCATTTAAAAGTCAAAGCTATTATAATTTCAAAATCATCAAAATACACAGCAAGCAGAAAATCATGAGTTTAGACTCTTTACTAACAGGAACATGAAGCAGTGATGTTTTGCAGATGCAGAAATAATCTATGAACTCACAAATAAAAGAACATGTAGGGGTTTGCTAAAATACTACCTCTAGTATTTTGATTAGTATACTCTGTTAGTGCTTGAGCGGGAAGCAACCCCTTGTTTATTAGGTAGAATATTATAACATCGGATTGGTTAAAAATATTTCCAAAAGTGTTGCTCACTAAAGAACAAGCTAGCTTTGGATTTCAAATGAGTATTTTAGCAAGCTCAATTTGAATTAATTAAAATCAGTTGTTAGAACTTGATCTTTACAAAATTTTGAAGTTTAATCATTTATTCTTTATCACAATTGTGAGATTTTCCCCAGATTATGAGATCATTAGCAAAATTAATCCATATCCATGATAAATCACCACTTTATTCACCATCAGTTCTTAATTTTTTAGGCTTTTTGATCTGTCTTTTACACTTTTTTTATTTATTTGGGGTGTTTAAAAGAGAAGAAGGGAGTGTTTGAGAAGTGTTATCAAATGGCAGTTATGGCAACTCCATGGTGCCGTTTCCTTCCAAACCATATACTTCTACATATAGTAATAACAAAAGCATAACAAAGATAAGTGAAAAGCTTGAACTTCTACATATACTTCACAACCAGAAATGTCTAGTAACAACCAGAAAAACATTAAACACAGCCAATACACACAGCCCACACAGAGAAGGGAAACACATTGGGATCGATAATGTAGCTTACCTTTGATGCAAATGAGGGAGACGACGGCTGGAGAAGACACCGTGGCCGTGCTTCGTGAGGAGGATACAAAGCTCTTCGTGGAGGTGGAGGTGGAGGATGAAGGCTTTGTGAGAGGGAGTCACGGAGGCGGTGGAGGTGGAGGTTCAGTGGTTTGGTGGTTAATGAGGGAGTGTGGACAGAGAGACCTTCGTCTGAGAAAGTGGCCGAGATAGTAGTGCCTCGGTGACGGAGAGATTGAAAAGGGCGGAGGCAGAGAAGAGAGAAAAGGGGTTAGGGCTTGAGGGACAGAAAAAAAGTGTTTGACAGAGAAGGTTCTGATCGAGTAAGTTTTATCCTTAGCGATGGCACAAAACCCGTCGCTACCGTCATCACTACTTTCAACCCTAAACCAAAAGCTGTCGCTATCCCAAAAAAGTTGTCGCTACAAACGTCACAAATAAGGCCACCATAGCAACGGAAACACATACCGTCCCTAACTCATCCACATTAGTCACGGATAACTTCCGTCGCTAGAATCCTTCAATTTTTTGACTTTAGCGACGACACCGACTGTCGCTATATATTTAACTATAGCGACCGAAGCACTGTCCGTCCCTATATTTTATGCTTCCTTCCACTAGAAATAACGACGAACGCATACCTGGTCACTAGGTTTATGTAACCTAGCAACGCCAACCTCCGTCGTAACTGGACCCAATTTTTGGCTTCCCTCTAATGTTTTTCAGGCGCTAAATGTAGTGACGGGATTTATCCGTCGCTAATGTGGGCGCCAACAAAAAAGGGTGGAGGGAAACCAAAAAACAAAAGGAGGGAAATATAGCGACCCCTTCAGTGACGGTATAACTATAGCGACGGTGTTAGCGACGGTATGTGTACCGCATTTAGCGACGGGGTGGTTGTGGTCGCTGAGGTGGTCACTGTATTTTCTTCTGGGATCCCTTTTTCATTTTCGGTTGCTAGTATGGTCGCTATTTAGCGACGGCGTATTCCGGTCGCTAACTTATGGCAGCAAACATGGCTTTTTCTAGTTGTGCATAACGTTTTTCATGTGTCAAACTTACCAAAGTATATATCTGATCCTACACATGTTATTGAACCTGATGTCATACAAGTTAAAGATAATCTTACATATGATGCACCACCTGTCAGAATAGGTGACAAAAGAATAAAAAAGTTAAGAGACAAGACAATTTCACTTGTAAAGGTCATTTGGAGTGAAACAAGAGGAGAAGATACAACATGGAAACTAGAAACAGAGATGAAAGAATCTCATCCCTATTTGTTTTACTGAATAATGTAAATTTCGAGGACGAAATTTTCTAAGGGGAGTAGAGTTGTAACACCCCTATTTTTATTTTTATATTAAAATTTTAAAGGAATTAAATTATGATTCTTTAGAACTTTTTAATCTACGTATTATTTATGATTTTTTGGAATTTTTTGGAATTTTTGAATTATTTTAATAAAATAATATATTTTAAATAATTTTAAATTCATATAAAGTGACTTAAAATTAAAAATATTTATAAGAAAGTGAATTTAAATTATAAGAAAATTTTCTAAAATCCATTTCAAGTAGACTTATCTAAAAATTATCGGTTTGAGAAAAATCTTGATTTTTTACCAATCGTTAAAAAATTGGAAACGTATTAATAAATTTTTATTAACAGAAAATTTTAGATTTTTAAAATTTAAACTTTATATTACTTATTATAAAATTAGTGAGGACTGATATAATATCGCTAAATTTCAAAAAGGACTCATTCTGAATATTTAAAATATACCGAGTAAAAGGTTACTATTTGGCTTAATAATTCAGCCGACATTTACTATGCAAAACACTGTGCATGTACAAAATTTTCAAAAAATACACAGTAACCAGGTTTGAAATTTCAAAAAATGTACAGTACTTTTATATTAAAATAATGGAATGCATAGTAATTTTTTTCCTATCAATACCGAAGGAATTCTTCTTTAGAATTCACAATTTCAGATTAAGTTTTCTTAATATAGTAGTGCTAGTGAGATAGTAGTGGAAGTGAGAGAGAGAAATATAATTTTTTGGAAGAAGGTTATGCTAAAATTCTAAGGTACGAATACATCTCTTTTATATTTTTTAGGGTTATTTTTATATCATTTTTAGAAATCTATTATTATACTAGAAATAATATTATTTTAAGTTACTATTCTGAATAGTAAAATACTATGTCAATAGTAAATTACTATTTAAATAGTAAATTATTATTTACTTTTACTATTTACCGTAACTATTCACGATTTACTATTTACTGTTACTATTCATGATTTACTATTCACTATTCAAAATTTACCATTTCTGTTTTAAGTAGTAATCTTAATTTTCATCTTATAACTATATTAAAATGAAATAGGTATGTTTTAGAACTCGGAGACGAGGCGTGCACAGATTTACAATAATGAACCAGTATACAAGAGGTAAGGGGGAGTGAGATAAGAATATAATATGAAAAGACATAAGAATAATGGGAGGAGTCCCTTACTCCTTTTAAATTAAATAATATTATTATTTTAAAATATTAACTTTTAACTTAAAATTTATAATAAAATTTAAATTAAATATCTGATGTAACTAACTTTAAAATACCTATGCAAATACCTGGATAACCTATGCGAACTGGACTGAACCTATGCAAGGACTTGGATTATTATGACCTATATGGACTTATGGACTGAACTATACCTATGCGAGGATTGAACTATATGGACCTACATAGACCCATGTAAGAAATGGACTATAAAGACTCAAAATCAATCTTATTAATCTAAATAACCATTAAGATTTGAATTACATTATGAGTGATATTTAATTTATTTGAATTGTTTATAATTGATAATATTTGATTTTGATTGATATTTAATTGTGATTAATAATATTTGATGTGATTGATGATATTTAGTTATAATTGATAATGCTTGATTTTGATTGATGATTTTGTGATGTGGAGTTTGAGCATATAACGAGCATAACGGAAAGCTAAAACTCAGTAAGAATTTTCTTACCTTACTCTTTAAATTTTTATTACTTTAAATCTTCTCTTCTTAGAAATTATTTTTATTAACTTTATTTTCAATATTTAGAATAAAAAATTAGTATTTATTTTAGAAAGAAGACATTTTATGAAAATTAATTTATAACAAATTGAGATAATTAAATCTTGAATTAAAGAAAAATTTTGTAATTTTAAGTATTTTTGGTTAATGATTTAAAGATTATTCTCTTTTAATAAAATAAAATTTTTAAAAGAAAATTATTTTATTTTTCCAACTTAATAACTAAAGATATTTGGAAATAATTGAGAATTTGATCTTCTTAAGATTCAATTTGAGAAAGATTATGTAAAAGTTTTATATGAAAAAGTTTTGAGATATTTAAGGCTTAGAAACTCAATTTCAGTGAGATTCGAAAACTGTATTAAATTTATTTCTGTGGGACAAAAATTTAAAGAATTGAGAAAAGGTACAGTTTATTGAAATGATGTTGTAAACCTTTAAGGTATTTAATAATTGAGTTTCTAAAAGCCTTAACCAACTAAATACGCGAGTAGTTCATGCATCATGAATCATTAAAGTGAAATTAAATGATATTGTCTGGGGACGGATTATAGAAACCGAGGATACATTAGAGGAGGCTTAATTACGAGCCTTGGGATAAGAGGGTGTGAAAGGGTGCTTCAGGGGACCTGGGGTAGCTCCCTAGTGTCGGGTACTTTCAAAATAAAAACTTTCTCAATCTGACTAGTCTCTAAGTGTTTCCATGCCAGTTGAGCTGTTCATATTATTATTATTATTATTCAGACTTATGGTACAGTGTAAACTCCTAGTTGGCCAAGTGCAAATTAAAATTTAAGGGCCCACATATATAGGTAAGTTACGATAAAGATATTACATAACATTCATGCATTCATAATTGATTGTGTATGTGATTGTGATTGTGATTGATATTATTATATATTAGTTTGTGAAAACCCTTTGTTGCTTATGTCTTATTCGAGAATATTATATTCTGTTTCTCACTCCTTTCTCCGTGTTTTTGTTTCATATATTTTAAATTGATGGTTCAGAGGGAAGGATCGAAGAATCTCGGTAGTGAATATAGCACGTTCTAGAAAGGGAGCTCGATATGAATACCGTGGTCCAATGAATAAATAAAGTTATTAAGTAATTGCTTCTGGGCCATGGAGTTTCCTCTCTTTCTTATAAAGTTTAATATTTATTTTCTTCGAATGAATGTAAAATTACTTTATAAAGTTTTAATAATATTTATGAGGTATTTCAGAAATAATGTATTTAATTTATTTTGATAGTTTTTTTTAACAATCATTTCTTTAGTAAAAAAATATACGAATTTTTCTAGTATTATTAAGGTGTAACACAGGGTGTTACACCCCTAAATAAATTATTTTATGTTTCATGTAATTTGTTTTGTTATGAATTTATGTTAAATATTAATTGTTGTTAATTATATTTTCACTCATAATTTATCTATTATTATTTAATGAAGAATGAATGCTCATGTGAATGATGAAGATATATGTCTCACAGATAGTGTAACAACTCATACTATTCTCAAGAATGAGAAATATTTCTATCATATAGTAAAATAAGAAGTCAATGTTAATACTATATTTGGTAGTATAAATATAGTTGAAGGCTCCGACCGAGCCAATATTTTGTTACCCAGAGGAACAAAATTACACATTGAAAGTGCATTATATTCTACGAAGTCTCAAAGAAATTTATTGAGTTTTAAGGATATCCGCAGAAGTGGATATCATGTTAAGACCACAAATAAAGGAAATAATGAATATTTTTACATCACAAAGTTAATTTTCGATAAGAAATATATATTGGAAAAATTGCCTTCATTTTCCTTCGGTTTGTACTACATGTATATTAGTACAGTTGAAACAAATGTTATTGTAAACCAAAAGTTTACAAATAAGAATAACTTTGTTATTTGGCATGAAAGGTTAGGCCATCCTAGAACAAAAATGATGCGAAAAATAGTTGAGAATTCAAATGGCCATTGCTTGTCTAGTAGACAAATTCTCCAAACTAATAATTTCTCATGTACTGCTTGTTCTCAAGGGAAATTAATTACTCGGCCATCACTAATGAAAATTGGAAGTGAATCATTCACATTTTTAGAGCGTATACAAGGTGATATTTATGGACCAATACACCCTTCATGTGGACCATTTAGATATTTTATGGTTTTGATTGATGCATCAACTAGATGGTCACATGTTTGCTTATTGTCAACTCGCAACCAAGCGTTTGCGAGATTACTAGCTCAATTAATTCGTTTAAGAGCTTATTTTCTTGATTATCCAATTAAGAAAATACGCCTTGATAACGTTGATGAGTTCACATCTCAATCTTTTGATGATTATTGTATGCCCATCTGAATTAATGTTGAACATCCTGTAGCATATGTTCATACACTAAATGGACTTGCTGAACCACTAATTAAACGTTTGAAATTGATAGCAAGACCATTGTTAATGAAATCAAAACAACTTCCAATTCTTCAATCCTCTTCTTTAATTGCTCTCTTCTATTCTCCTCTCCCATTCATTTTCTTCCATAATTTTAGTTTATTTTATAATGAAAATTTTAAATTTTCATTAACGAATAATTTATGTGAAATTTTATTTATACTTATCTCCTTGTGGCTGAAAAAAATAATGAATTACTTATACAAAATTATGTGTCCCGTCCAACTAAAACTACTCCATTCCCAGAAGTGAATGTAGCAACACATGATCATTATACTCATGGTCGTGGTCTAAATGATAATAAATCATTATTTACATGAAAAAATAAAGAATGTATGGAGAAAGAAAAAGATGTTCAAAGTAGTGAACAAACCAAAAATATTTGCTATCGTTGTGGTAGCCAAGGTCAGTGGTCTTATGTTTGTCACATACCAAAACATCTCATTGATCTATATCACAAATCCCTTGAAAAATAAAAGGAAAATAATAGAAACAAATTTTACTGGTATAGATGATGTTTATACTCCCTTTTTGATGTTGATGATTTCCTTATTCTTCCTGAAGAAGACATTGACCACTCGGTTGGATAGGGAGAATGCCCCTAAATAAATTATTTTATATTTTGTGAAATTTGTTTTATTACGAATTTATGTTAAAGATTTATTATTGTTAATTATATTTTCACTCATGATTTATCTATTATTATTTAGTAAAGAATGAATGCTCATGTGAATGATGAAGATATATGTCTCGCACAACTTATACTATTCTTAAGAATGAGAAATATTTCTACCATATAGTAAAATAAGAAGCCAATCTTAATACAATATTTGATAATATAAATATAATTGAAGGCTCCAGCAGAGCCAGTATTTTGTTACCTGGAGGAACAAAATTGCACATTAAAAATGCATTATATTCTACGAAGTCTCAAAGAAATTTGTTGAGTTTTAAGGATATCCGCAGAAACGGATACCATATTAAGACCACAAATAAAGGAAATGATGAATATCTTTACATCACAACGTTATTTTCTGATAAAAAATGTATATTAGAAAAATTACCTTCATTTTCCTCTGATTTATACTATACTTATATTAGTACAGTTGAAACAAATATTATTATAAACCAGAAGTTTACAAATATGAATAACTTTGTTATTTGGCATGAACAGTTAGGCCATCCTGGAACAATAATGATGCAAAAAATAGTTGACAATTCAAATGGTCATTTCTTGTCCAGCAGACAAAATCTCCAAACTAAATATTTCTTATATGCTGATTGTTCTTAAGGAAAATTAATTACTAGACCATCACCAATGAAATTTAGGAGTGAATCACTCATATTTTTAGAGCGTATACAAGGTGATATATGTAGACCATTTAGATATTTAATGGTTTTGATTGATGAATCAACTAGATGGTCACATGTTTACTTATTGTCAACTCGCAACTAGGCGTTTGCGAGATTACTAGCTCAATTAATTCATTTAAGAGCTCATTTTCTTGATTATCCAATTAAGAAAATACGCTTTGATAACGTTGGTGAATTCACATCTCAATCTTTTAATGATTATTGTATGTCCATTGGAATTGATGTTGAACATCATGTAGCACATGTTCATACACAAAATGGACTTGCTGAATCATTAAATAAACGTTTGAAAATGATAGCAAGACTATTGTTAATGAGATCAAAACTCTCAATTTCAACTTGGGGACATGCAATCTTGTATGCAACAACATTTATTCGCATCAGGCCTACAAGTTATCATGAGTATTCCCCTTTACAATTGGTTCATGGTAAAGAACCAAATATTTCCCATCTAGGAATTTTTAGAAGTGCGGTATATGTTCTTATTTCTCCTCTACAACGCACTAAGATGGGGCCTCAAAGAAGGTTGAGAATATATGTTGGATACGAAAGTCCATCTATAATAAAATATCTTGAACCCTTAACAGGTGATTTATTTACAGCTCGTTTTACTGATTGTCATTTTGATGAATCTGTTTTCCCACCATTAGGGGGAGAAAATAAACAGTTGGATAAAAGAATCAATTGGAATGAGATATCTCTATCACATCTTGATCCTCAAATAAAGCAATCTGAACTAGAAGTTCAAAAAATAATTAGTTTACAAAATTTAGCAAACCAATTGTCCAATGCATTTGCTGATCCAAAAAAAGTGACTAAGTCACACATACCAGCTGTTAATACCCCAATAAAGATTGATATCCCTAAAGGACAATCTAAAATTGCAAATGAGTCTGAAGCCAAAATAAAATGTGGCAGACCTGTTGGTTCTAAAGATAAAAATCCTCAGTAAATAAAGAGAATAGTCGAATCGAGGATATAAAGACTCTAGAAGAGTCTCCTGACATAATCAAGGATTCAAATCCAGAAGATGCCAAGGTACCTGAAATTGATAAGAATAAAGAGATCTCTATAAATTATGTCATGGATGGAATACAATGGATTCGACATGAAGTTGATGTTGATGAAATTTTTGCATTCAAAGTAGCTCTTGATATTATAAATGATGATAGAATCATGAGCCAAAATCTATTAAGGAATATGCACAAAGAAATGATTGGCCAAAATGGAAAGATGTAATGCAAGAAGAGTTAAACTCACTTGCAAAACTGAAAGTTTTTAGACCTGTAGTCCAAACACCTAAAGGTGTAAAACCAGTTAGGTGCAAATGGGTCTTTATACGAAAAAGAAATGAAAATGGTGAAATTGTGCAATATAAAGCAAGGCTTGTTGCACAAGGTTTCTCACAAAGACCTGATGTTGATTTTGAAGAAACATATTCACCAGTGATGGTGCAAGTACTTTTTGATACTTGATTAGTTTGGCAATTTGTGAAAAACTTGATTTACGCCTAATAGATGTTGTTGCAGCATATTTATATGGCTCACTTGAAAATGACATCTATTTGAGGGATTTAATTTGCCTGAAACAAAATGACATCTATATGAAACTCCCTGAAGAATTTAATTTGCCTGAAGCATACCAGACAAATTCTCAAGAAAATTATCCCTTTACGGACTAAAGCAATATGAACGTATGGGGTATAATTGTCTCAGTGAATACTTATTGAAAGAAGGGTATAAAAATGACCCGATTTGTCCGTGTGTTTTTATGAAAAGATTCGGAAAAGAGTTCGTTATAATTTTTATTTATGTAGATGATTTAAACATCATCAGAACTCCTGGAGAGCTTTCAAAGGCTGTGAATTGTTTGAAAAAGGAATTTTTAATGCACCAAAAGACTTATACAAAAAAGGTGCTAAAGCGGTTCTATATGGACAAATCTCACCCATTGAGTAGTCCAATGGTTGTAAGGTCACTTGAAGTGAGCAAAGATCCTTTTTGACCTCAAGACAAAAATGAAGAACTACTTGGTCCTGAAGTACCATATCTTAGTGCAATTGGTGCACTAATGTATCTTGCTAGTCATACACGACCTGATATATCATTCGCTGTCAATTTGTTAGCAAGACATAGTTCTTTACCCATAAAAAGGCATTGGAATGAGATTAAGCATATATTTCGCTACCTTAGAGGTACAATGGATATGAGTTTATTTTTTCCATGTGTATCCAAGGCAAACCTAATTGGTTATGCAAATGTGGAGTATTTGTCTAATCCTCATAATGGACAATCACAAACAGGATATTTGTTCACATGTGGTGGTACAACAATTTCATGGAGATCCATAAAACAAACGATCACAATAACATCATCTAATCATGCTGAAATTCTAGCATTACATGAAGCAGGTCGAGAATGTGTTTGGTTGAGGTCTATGATTCAACATATTCAAGAAACTTGTGGCTTGCATGCTGGAAAATTATCCCCAACAATCTTATATGAAGATAATGCGGCTTGTATTTCTCAGTTAAAGGAAGGTTACATTAAAGGAGATATGACAAAACATATTTTACCAAAATTTTTCTTTACTCATGATCTTATAAAGAATGGTGAAATAAATGTCCAACAAGTCTAATCATGTGAGAATCTGGCAGATATCTTTACAAAATCATTACCAACCAAAGTCTTTGAGCAACTAGTACAGAAGATTGGTCTTCGACGCTTACATAAGTGTTCTGATGAGGGGGAGAATTATTATTTATTTACTTTGTAAAGAATGTTGTACTTTTTTTCCTTCACTGGGTTTTTATCCCACTGGGTTTTTTCCAGTAAGGTTTTAACGACATACATTCTAAAATATGGTCATCCAAGGTGGAGTATTATGAATATTTTAATAATATTGGATTTCCATATTTAGCCTATAAAATGGGACTCCATGGCAAGCATGAGAACTTACTTCTCATTTCCACTTCAACTTCATTACTCTCTCTAATTATCTTTACTCCCTCTTCTCTCTTACTTCAACTTTAATTTCTTACTTCATTTCTTCTATACATCAATTTCTATTGTTAAATTATAAGTTTTATAACAAGTTTGCTTTATTAATGGAGCCAAAACCATATTGTACAAAATGATATACATGAGTAGTTTTTAGTTAACACTTTTTAGAAGTGAGATGGGGTGTAAATCTATTTTCCCGTTTAGAAAGACACATTTGCAACATTCCAATTTATTTACAAAGATCCTTATTACCAGTAACTCAAATGAATTTAAATTAGTCAACATTTCATCCTTTTCGTCCACTAAAATGTCTCTTCACAAATTATTCTCTGCCTTTTTTATATTCCATTCAAATGATCCCTACCCAATTTCTCATTCTTATTAGAAGTTTTAAAGGATTTAAACCAAAAAGTTATATTGAAATCACTTTGCTTCATTATTATTGAAAAAATTTCATTGTACATCAAAATAATCTTATATAATAATAATAATAATAATAATAATAATAATAATAATAATAATAATAATAATAATAATAATAATAATAATAATAATTTAAATTCACCAGAAAAAATCTTATATCAATAGTTTCTCAAATTGTGGCAACTAACTTTATATGAATAATTTTAAGAAATCATCAGCCACGTTCTCTTTTTTAAAATTATAAAAAAAATAAATCAAATAAGTTCAAAGCTGAGACTACTTCTTGTGCCTAATATTTACAGTTAAAATATACCAGGTAAATTTATAATATAATAATTTAAATATTTTATATTGAGACTTAAAATAAATTTGAATCAAGAGAAGTAATTCAACTAAGTGTGTGAGTTGTATTCTTTCTAACCCATATTTGATTCTTAACAAAACGAAAGAAAAAAAATTGGATATAATATAACACTACTTTTATCATTAATTGGGGTAATAACGAATCAAGAGTTGTAGAATTTTCATGTGTTCCAATAATTTCTGTTTTTCCTTTTAGGCAAGAAGTTTAGACGAAAATCTTTTGTTTCTGTTTCTTTTAACCAATATCCTTATCATACTGGTCAACGTTTTCCTTAAATTAAATATATAAATATAAATCTATTAATAATACTTAACAGTGTAATATTGGTATTAATTAATAATTAAGTGTCAATAATAATTGAGGGGAGCCAAATTTAGTAAATTGGAAGATGGCGAAGGGCATGACAGTAACATCGTATCCATATCATCCTCCTCATTATCTGCGCAGTTATTTCGTTTCTTTTTCTTCTCTTCTGCTCACACATTTCCTCAATCACAAAACTTCCCCGATCTCTCCCTAATATTCTCGATAAAGCCAAAACCATTATATTTTTTCTTACGACAACAAAATCAAATCTTTCCCCCATTCTGAAATCTCAATTGTAGTGGGGCATATCCAAAATTAGGGTTAGGGTTTCCATCCCCAACAACAGAAAGCGGGGGAAGAAGAAAACCCAAGAACAAAAACCGTTCCTTTATGATTCTTTCTTCGATTCGAAAGTCCCCTTTGATCATCGCACTGATATTCTTGTTGGTGCAATCCTCTGTAGCGTTCCACGACGACACCACCATGAAGGTTCACCCTGTTCCCCGGAAACGCAACATTTCCATCCAATTCAACGTCGACGGTGGAAACCCTATGTCGGAGGCGCAGGCGCTGTTGGGAATCGCCGGGAAGAAACTCCGGCGACTCCCCCACGTCTTCAGCCGCGTCCTTGAACTCCCCTTCCGTTCCGACGCTGATGTGGCGATTGAGGAAGCCCCTGATTGCTTCCGCTTCGTGGCGGAAACCGATGGAATCGGCGATGTTAGGGCCCACACGGTGGAAATTCACCCCGGCGTGACGAAGATCGTGGTGAGGGATGGGGAGTCGGTGGAATTGTCGCTCGACCACCTCGAACTTGATATGTGGAGGTTTCGGCTGCCGGAATCGACGCGGCCGGAGCTTGCAAGTGCGGTTTTTGTTGACGGAGAACTGATCGTTACGGTGCCAAAGGGTCACGAAGAAGAGGATGTTGAGGATGGGGATGGTGACAGAGGTATGAGTGGTAGACTTGTGCTTGTACAGTGATGAATGAATAAATGGGTGAATGAATGAATGAATGATTCTTTTGTTAACGCCTTGTTGCCTTTTAAACTTGGCCTTAGTATGTCAGTTAGGTTTCAGGTTTCTGTTTGGGACTAGTTTCTGTGAATTTGATCGTTGCTATTGTTGAATCAGATGCAAAAAAAAAAAAAACGAATTTGTTCTTTCTTGTGAATGGACTGTTCATGGCAATGGTGATTTTCGCTAGTAGTTATAACTGCTGTCCGTTTTGTTTTCAATTTTTACTCACTGTTTGTGTGTATGCTGTCTGGTTTATTTGGCACGTAGGTGATTTTGATTTTGTGATTAGTTAACTTTGTGTAGGGCAACTGCATGCCTTTTTAACTTGAGGTAGCACAAGTTTTAGGGAGGAAGCTTTTTTTTTTGGATCATGAAATTTAAGTGTGTCCTCAGTTTAGTTCTGAAAGATGATAAGTGACATTACTTTTCTCAATAATAGAAAAAGTTGATATCAATTTTGTCTCCCAGTCTTGTGGTTATGCACCAAGTATGGTTTTATGTTGTTGCTTTGTTTGATTAAGATATATCTTTTATTTCTTGGGTATCAAGTAATGCCAACCCAATATTTTCGGAATGTTTACTCAAATTTGGAAAAGCTTTGGAATTTAATGCTCGAGGGAGGTAAGCCAGACATTTAAATATTCACCTTAAAGGGAGGCTAAACACAGGAGGAGGAGGAGGAGGAGGAGGAGGAGGAGGAGGAGGGAGGAAATTATGTTGTTTTTGTGACTTTACAGTTTGGTTTTTCAATCACCGGATTCCTTTGAAGTCTGTACACTATATAGTTTATTATCTTGAAAAGTTTGCAAACTGTAAAACTGAAAGAATTTCTCTTGGTTAGGGGTCAACTAAAATGCTTGGTGGATGTAATGAGAGGAGTGTGAAACAAAGTGAGGTTTTTAATAAGGATTAAGAGAGATTATGGCAACTTGTACACAAGAAAAATTGATCAAAAAAGGATCTGGAGTAGAGTGCAACCGCAATTGACAGAGCCAAAATGGGATTGGGAGAAGAACCCAGAACCATTGTAGCCAGGATTCATTGACACTGGTGGAAGGTCTTGTTAAGGATTTTTTTTTAAGCCTCTTATATCAAGAGGTTTGAGCAGCTGGGAATAACATCCAGCTTGTGCCAGCAACATGTATGATGTTACGTGACAAGTTTATTTCAATTTTGGCCCTTTGAATTGGAAGTGGTTAAATTGTTTGATGTTTGGATGTGTCTTCATCTTCTTTTCTTTGCACACAACCCATATGATGAAAAGCTTGGAACTCCTTGCATGTTTTGCCATCACTGTAGTGTAGAATGTTTTACTGGACCTCTCTTATGTTAGGGAAGAGATTTCATTTTATAGTGGTTTTATGAATTGTAATCATTTGATGAAAGGCTTTGTTGGGTATTTACTTGGTGGTGTCTCACTCTCTTTGGTTAATGGTGGAAGTGATTGAAAAGTGGGTCCTCAATCTTTTCCAAAATATTTTTTCTTATGGCCTGTTTGATTTCCCTCTTGTGAAAAGGAATGGAAGTTATTTTTTGGTTAAAAAAGCAATGAAAGTTTGATTGTCTTGTTCTATATATATATATATATATATATATATATATATATATATATATATATTTATAAAACAGTAGTTTGATTCTTTTGTTTGATAATGGTTGTCTGGTCTGGTTGTGTTTGTTCTTACTTTTCCTATTTGAATCTGAAAGGAAAACCATGTCTTTGATTTATAACCAGAATGGGTGACTTGTTTTGTTTCAAACTTCAGTAATGGCATTGGCATTGGTGACAAGTTTCGTAGGAGTAGATGCAGATTTATATGCATACACAGGTCATTAGGACATAGGTGCGATTTTCTATATGTCGTGTCATTGGGTTCGTATGTTACTTGTTTGGATGTTTGCAGTGGCTTTTTATAGAGGCAGTAACTATTAGGGCGTGGTTGGTTCATCTTTTTCGGAGTGATAATCACATTTTTGTCACTTCTCGATGAACTTTTGAAAAGTGAGTGATTATTTATTATGATTTTAAGCTCTTGCACTTACATTTGAGTCCCATATCTTGTGCTAACGTGTATAATATCTCGTATAAGTTACTTTGGGCTTTAGATTTTCAAGCTGCCTCTCTTCATCATGGATGATATGTAAAGGATTTCCATTATTTTTTAAAGTAGAATTGTGGTCCACAACACCTTTAATTATATTACCCCGCAATTAATAATTGATGATTAGGGTGTCTTACGTCTTACTGATGGACTGGTTCCTCCTATTCCGCTCTTCCTCTTCTTTTCTTTGTATATTTTCTTTCATTTTTTGGTCAATTTTCTTGTTTTTGTTATCATTTAACCAGGCCAGAGCCCAAAATATACCCAATAAACATAAGCCCGCTTGCTGGCAAGTAAGGCCAACAGACAAGCGATGGAGAACCCTCACGCGACCTCTATAGGCCAAGTTAACAAGTAGAAGGCATTAGGTAAAACAAATTAGGGAAAAATAATCCAAAAATGGTAGTAATTATCTCGGCGTAATATTACGATAGATATTATGGGTAATTTATTAAGTTAAATATATTTATTGGTCTCTTATATCTTGAGCGGGTTTTATATTGATCTCCTATATATTTTTAGTTTTAACCTGACCCTTTTTTTATTTTAAAAGTTTTAAGTTAGTCATTCTATTAGAATTTATCTCACTTTGTTTGTTTGTAACATCCTTTTTTACTCAAATAGAAAATAGATATTAATATCTCTTTAATGAGAAAACACTTACTATTAGTTAGTTGATTTTTAACTAATTAATATTTTTATAAAATTTTGGTACTTATATTTAATTAATTTTTAAAAAAATAATAAAATAAAAATATATATATTGAATGAAGATTTTAAAATGACTTAATTAGTATTCACTAATTAAGAAAATTATATTAAGAATTTTTAATATCTTTATTATTCATAATTTTTATTTTATGTTTTTATATTTATGTTTTTACATATTTAAAATTTAACTCTTATTAGAATTTTAAATAAAAATTTGAAGGAATTAGAATATGGTTCTTTAGAACTTTTTGATCTATGCATTATTTATGATTTTTTGGAATTTTTTAATAAATATTTTAAAATGACCAAAATACCCATAACCTTTTATCTAGTAACCGAAATGTCATTCTCGACATCATTGCTTACTTATTGCCTACATCATCGGTTAGGTAATTGTTTATATCATGAATAATCATCGGTTAGGTAAATACTTACATCATAAATAGTAAAAAAATTTTTCCTATAAATAGATGGTTCATTTACAACATTTACACACTAAAATTGGAGAGAATCTAGAAAGATAGTGCTTAAGAAATTAGTGAAAAGTAAATTTTTTTGTTAAAAAGAGATTCTGTCGGAGGTGTAAGGTAATAATATTTTTTTCTATATTCTTTTTATGATTATTTAGTTTATTCTTTTTAGCACTCTTAAACTATTAATATACTATTACTATTATGAATAAGTTACTGTGGTAAAAATAAATTACCATTATGCATTATATTTACTATTTATTGTTATTATTCACTATTTACTGTTATTATTCATAATTTACCATTTACTGTTAATATTCAGAATTTATTATTTACTGTTATTATTCAAAATTTATTAGTTACCGTTACTATTTAAAATTTACTATTTACCATTTCTATTCACGATTTATCATTTACTGCTACTATTTAAAATTTACTATTTACTGTTACTATTCACGATTTACTATTTACCGTTACTATTCAAAAATTACTATTTACCATTACTATTGATGATTTACTATTTACCATTACTATTTACTATTACTATACATAATTACTATTTATCATTTCTGATAGTAATCTTAATTTTCATCGTATGCTTATACTGAAATAAATTAGTATTAATATTTTTTAGAACTTGGAGGCACAGCCCGAATTCACTTTTGGTAGCAATTCCAGGTAAGGGGGTGGGATAAAAATATAACATGAAAAGACATAAGAATGATGGGAGGAGTCTCCTACTCCTTTTAAATTTAATTATATTATTATTTTAAATAATAAATTTTAAATTAAGTATCTTGTGTAACTTACTTTGAAATACATATGCAAGGACCTGGATTTTTATAACCTATACGAACTGGTTTCTATGCAAGGACTTGGAGTATTATGACCTATATGGACTTATATAGACCCGTGCGAGGAATGAACTATAAAGACTTAAAAATTAAGTTTATTAACTTAAATAACCATCAAACTTTAAATTGTGATATTTATGAATGATAAGTAATTTATTTGATTTGATTATGATTGATAAATTGATTGTGATTGACAATATTTAATTGTGAGTGATGATATTTAATTGTGATTGACAATATTGGGTTGTGATTGATGACCTTGTGATATGGAATTTGAGCATATAGCAAGCATGACGGAAAGTTAAAACTCGGTAAGAATTTTCTTACCCTACTCTTTAAATTTAAGAGAAAGTATTTTATCATTATTTTAGTATTTTATTTCTTCTTATAAATTATTTTCATTAACTTTATTTTTAATCTTTAGAATAGAATCTACTATTAGAGAGAAACTATTTTATGAAAATTAAAGGTTGAGATAATTAATTCTTGAATTAAAGAAATTTTTTATAGTTTTAAGTATTCTTAGTTAATGATTTTAAAAATTATTTTCTTTTAGTAATCAGAAGTTTAAAATAAATTATTTTGGTTTTCCCCAACGAAATAACTAAAGGATATTTTGTTATAGTCAAGATTTCTAAACTCAATCTAGTTAAGATTCAATTTGAGAAAGATTATGTAAATATGTGAAGTTTTCTAAGAGAAAGTTGAGATATTTAAGGCTTGGAAACTCAATTTTGGTGAGATCTGAATTCGAAGACGATACTAAATTTATTTCTGTATAATAGAAGTTCAAAGAAGAACTTATAAGAATGTACAGTTTATTGAGATGATTTGTGAACCTTTATGATATTTAATAATTGAGTTTCTAAAAGTCTTAACCAACTAAATATGCGAGTAGTTCATGCATCATGAATCATTAAAGAGAAATGAGATGTGATGTTGCCTAGGGACGGATTATAGAAACCGAGGATACATTAAAGAAGGTTCAAATGTGAACCTTGGTATGAGAGGGTGTGAAAAGGTGCTTCAGGTGACCTGGGGTCGCTCCTTAGTGTCGGGTACTTTCACAATAAAAACTTTCTCAGTCTGACTAGTCTCTAAATGTTTCTGTGTCAGTTGAGTTGTTCATATGCCATGAAGGCATTTATGTTATTATTATCTGGAATTATGGAAGAGTGTAAACTCCTGGTTGGCCCAGTGTAAATTAAAACTTTAAGGGTCCACATGCATAAATTGAATGAGATAGTAGCATTAAAAGCATTACATAACATTCATGTGATTGTGACATTCTATGTGGGTGGTTGTGAATGAAAATATAATTGTTATGTGGAAACCCTATATTCATAATTGATTGTGTATGAGATTATGACTGATATTATTATATTAGTTTGTGAAAACCCTTATGCTTATGTCTTATCTGTAAGATAATATATTTTGTTTTTCACTCCTTCTTGTTTGAATTTGTCCAAAATAAATGCTATGTGATAAATAGCTAGCAGTCCAAGATGAAAGGATGTAATTACAAGAGGGTAAAGTGGTCTTATCCTCAATCGAATGAGTGAAGAGATATGGCAAGAGTAGGATTCCAAAAACCTATAGTTCGAGGACTAGGAAATGATTGATTACAGTCATAGTAGAGGTATAATTTAATTTTAGTTCACCTAATTACAATATCAAGTTGGATAATTGTAACAAGGTGAATGTTAAACTTTGATACTATAATCTTTTGTCACTTATGATTTCTATAAATTTATTTTATCATTATGGACAAATATTGAAAGAAAACATTTTTTTTACTTTCAATATTCAAAGAAAATCAGATGTATATACGTCCTTGTATATGCGAGATAAGAAATGATATATATATATATATATATATATATATATATCTTTCTAAAGTTTTTAAAAGCAATAAGAATATACATATCTTGTGTATATAAGGGGGTGTTACATTGTTTGCTCCTTATCTTACGTGGACAGCTAAACACAAGTGACGCCATTGGAGACATTGGCTTTTTATTAATGGTTGTCATCTTCTTCAATATAAGGTCTATGTGTTTTTAGTTTTTGGAATTAGGGGTTTTAAATTTGGGGAAATCAAAAATTGCTTGGCCAAAATGAATCTTCCACCATGCCAAACTCGCTTTGATCAACATTTAGCTATGGAACTAGAAGAGTGTTGAACAACAGTCTCCATTTTGTGAATGTTCTAGGAGATTGAAAGTTGTGATTTAAATGTCAAAAATGACTACGAACTACGGATGAAGATTCTAGGGCTATGTGAAGTATAAGGTAAGTTTTGGTTGCTTTTGGTATTTATAATTTGGGGATTATTTTGTAGGTTGAAGAGGATGATAGGAGCTATGATGTTGAAACTAAGAAAGATAAGTTGCTTTTGAGGCCAAGGAGTAAAATAATGGGTTTATAAAGAGCTTTGAAGAAGTCAAAAAAATGGCTCAAGTTCCTTAATTGTGTTTGTGTCTTGCTAGGTTTAGTGATTGTTCTAAGGGTTTTCATGTGATTTTCTTAGGGGGAAATGTGGGACTAGAGTTTAGTTGTAATTGTAGTGGAAAAATGTTTGTGTATGACAATGGTTATTGGATATATTTTGTAACTGTTTTGATTGAGTAATGAAAGTTTAAAATTTTAGTCTAAAGATTATTGTGTTGTTGGATATCTTAAAGCCATCATTTAGACTAATGTAAGGTCATGCAAATTCAAAATCCAAAATAACTTCAAATTCATTCAATTTAAGTTCTATAATTGTTTAGAAACAAAGAAACTAAACAAACAGGCTTATTCCTTACATAACAAAATGCTAACAATCCTAAAAGGAAACATCTAAAAAAGATGTTATACAATTCAAAATGACACTATATCTTTCTCAAGTCTGGCTGTATGTATACTTGGATACCTTCCACATTATATATTTCAATTACTTTCAAGGTTCCTTTTTCTAAAATTATTGGAAATGTGTCTCACATAGACATACCGGCTCTTATGAGTAAGTGATACTAGACTATGTAAAAATAAATAACCTAAGGAAAATAATGGTCAGACCACCCAGAAACCGGAGTCCACATCATACCCCAAACTAGATTTCTAAGGTCAGCCCCGTACAAAAGTTGACATAGAGTCAAAGTTAGAAGCAAGTGACCAACTTGCTTCTAAACTAAACCTGCAGCGTAGTCAAGGGTTAAATCACAAGTTATACCATAAGCAGCTCTATAAATAAGAAACATTCATTAACACATAGAGATTCATTGATGACACTTATTTATTATACTCTGAACATCATTATTGCTCTGTTATATTCATTATTGACTTAAGCATTGAAGTCCATTTTGCAGGTACAACCTCTATGCTCCCAACACAGTTCGGATCAAGCGCAGACAGGCAGAATTTCAAGGGCACAATGATCCCCACTGGACCTGTGTTTTATAATACCGGACTCCCACTGAGCTGGTGTAAAATTTGAGAGACTGTAAGGTTTTGACACCGGTTAGGAGATGAGAACTTTGCCCCTACATACCGGCCAGAACAAAACCTCTGTGTAGCACCAGGTGTGATTTCTTTTAATGCATGTTTCATCTGTAATCCAATTTACAAAGAAAAGTGAACAAACTATAGGGACTTAAAAGAAACTACTTAAAAATATGAGAAACTTATATGAAACAACTTAAAAACATAAGGGACTTAAGTGAAATTACCTTTTGCTGGTCTGATATGAATATGTAGTCTTTATACACCTTTATTCCTCTTAAATCCCTTACTAACAGCTCTAAGAACCATCTTCATGAATTATGTTCTCACATTCAACTACACTAATAGTTATTGGAAGCATTTGGTTATTCAGGTCTCTTCGAACTACATAAAGAAGTTGTCCTCCAAATGGTTTTTTCAAGAAGCAACCATTTTATCTAAGTTGAAACTAAGAAACATATAGGGAGAAACTTAAAACCCACTACAAAGAAATATAAGACCAACAAGTGTATTTAGTCAATTTATTATGGTTTGCAATACCTCATCTAAATTTGTAACTTTCTCATACTTATTGCACCCTTAAGAATTTAACCTAGAGAAAAATACTTTTTCTTATTATAGTGAAAATGTATTTAAGAATGTCATAAGTGAATTTCATCTTCTCTCTGATGCAATGGTTGTTAGGTGATGTAGGATTTGCTTGGAGTTTGGATCTTCATCTTGAACTTCCTAAGATCTAAGCCCTTGCTCCACTTGATTTGAATTTAAGAAATGAATTTTGAACTCATAATGCCTTGGTTGAAACTTACAAGAGAAGAAAACATGAAAAGTTGAAATGAAAACTTAAGAAAATTTGTAAAGAAACCTAGGAAGGAAATGGAAATTCATGGAGAGGAAAGGAGAGGACAAGTGTGAGGCGCCACTTTCTATAGGGAAAGATAAGTCAAAGTGAGGATCACCGCCCTTGGAGGGGTTCCAAAGGATAAGATCTAAAAGGAGAGAGCTAAGCACTCTAGGGAATTTAGAGAGAGGAAAAATCACTCAATCTTACTAGAATTTTCACAAATGACTTCTTAGCTACTGTTGAAGAAAAGTCTAGATGAAAGGAATTTCATTAAGTTATTTTGGATCAGACCTCAATTTTAGTACCATTAGATTTACTGATATCACACATCAAGAATTTTCGTTAGCAAGTGAAATCTATTTGTGTGCCTAAGTGTTTCAGGATACAAGTCTTAGGCTATGAAACAAAGGGGGAGCACCAGCACTCTAAAAGTCTGGTAGGATGATCAAAAGTCTAGTAAAAGCATACTGCTAAAGTTGGAACATTTTTACTTTAAAAAAATCGTAGATCTATTCTCAACATTCTTAATTCTATTTAAGTGATGAATTGGGACTTATACACTTATCACATATGCGTGCCTATCATCAAAGAACGCAAGGAACAAATCAAGCTTAGCAACAAACGTCAATGTACCTAACTTTGCGCATAATCAAAGAAAACTGAGCATATTCAGAAATAATGTTAGGATATCTCTGAAATCCTTTTTGGCATTAACTTCTGATCTTTCGCTCAATCAAGAAATAAAATAAGAATTACTTTATGAATTAGAGATGCATAAGAAACCATTTCCATGAAAGAACTGAAGAAGCCTTCTACCAGACCCATGAACCTGTAACAACACCAAGGTCTGGTACCCGAAAGCTTAAGGCAAATACCTTCAAAGGATTTCCAACGAATATATCTCCTTTTAAGAAGCAGCAACGATCATTTCCTCTAGCCTCTATATATACCAAGGAAGATTGAACTTCAAATATAGAGAGAACTTACGAAGCACTCTTTCAATATTTCTCCTGAGTCAAAATTCTCTTTGTGTTCATTCTTCTCTTATAAGACAGTGACCTTCTTTACTTATTCTGCCTCTAACAGACCTTGGTCTCTTGTCAAAACTTAGTGTACAATCCTATTTGTATATTTGTCATACACTAAAGAGCTACTCTTTCTTTCACAAATAATATGTAAAGTCTGGTGTGTTGCCAGAATCTGTTAGCGTGGGAAACACTGTTGGCCTGAATAGACTTTTGAAAGAATACTTGGATTTGATCCAGGAGTGGCTTGTTGAAAGAATACTTGGGTTTAAACCAGAAGTGGTTGGAGTCAGGAATACTTATGGCACTGGTTTGGTACTGTTGTTGTAAAGAAGATTTTACAATAGTGGAAATCCTTCAAGTTAGAAGGGACTGGACGTAGCTTTTATGTTGGAAGTGAACTAGTATAAACTCTCGGTGTTAATATTTCCTCATTACTCTTTTGCTTCATTTGATTACAAGTTTTTAGTTGGTTCTAATTTCCTCAAAAAGAGTCTGTGACTTATTCAACCCCTCATTTTAAGTCTGACTTTGAAACCATTTACAAAGGAGGAGAAGCTTGTATACTTCCTTCTAATATGGGCCTTGGTGTTCTCCTTGGCCCCAAAACTAAATCCTATGTAAATGGCCTAATTACATGGCCCAAACTAGAAAAGGTGCAATGTATAAGGCCTAAAAGTGGTCCAAACTAACTCGGTCATGTAAAACCCAAACTCCTAAAGCCTTTTGAGCTTTTCTAATTATTTTAAAACAAAAATATAAAATCTTAAAAATATTTATAAAATGTGTGTGAGGCCCAAATAAGGCCCAATGGGCTAGGTCCTCATCACTAGGACACATCCAACTATGTAGCCTATGTAGCTTAGACTACGTTTGACATAAATCCATCATCTTCACTTTTGTAATTTCCCAAAATCCACAACCTCATCATTATGGAGAACACCTCTAGCCTCTTTAGCATTCCTTACCTACCTATCAATCCTTCATCAACATCCATGCATTAATCATAATCAAACTCATTGAACCATCACCAAAAAAACTAGAAAAACCATAACCCATCATAGTGACCCAAACACCACCCGTAACTTCAAATGTTGTGAAGTCTCTGATCATCCCTCACCTTAATCAAACTGATGACTAGCGGTTAGAATTATTGCATACGTCCCTCTACCCGCCATTAATCACCTCATAAAGATCCTCTAAGACAACTTTCATCACAAGATCCAAAACTACGAATGCCATTGCGTAACCATCATTCTCTGTAATTGTTGTAAATTTAAACCATTTTTGCTCCGCTGTCGGGGCTTTTCTCTACACCATCTGTAAATGCAACTTCTAAATAACCCTTTTACGCTGACTTCTAACTCATCCTCATCATCCTCGCAAACTAGGATTGATTTAAAAAGGCAGAGAGATAGGGGAAATAAGGAAGGCAAAAAGAAAGTAGAAAAAGAAGGGAAAAACCCTAATGGAAGAGAAAAGAACTGCTAGTGATTATGTATACAGCATTTGCGTTGGAGTCTATCCCACGCAAAATTCAAAAAACTCAAGCGTAACATCAAACATAATTCCTTTTAATAATATTGTTGCATTAAACACTTCTATAGCACAACTTTAACGTGTTTCATGTCAGATATTAGGATGACGCTATGTTTAAAATAATTGATGTAAATTAGCATGTCAAAAACAGATGTGATGCTTTAACACTAAAATTAAATTATTACCGTGTTTGTACATGTATTTAATTTATTTACATAGTGTAACATCCTGTATTTGCTTAAAATTAATTGCATGTTAATTGATTAATTAAGAATGAATATGCAAGTACCCTTGTGCCCTTGATAACATAAGCCAAAATTCAATTCTAATTTCAATCTTCACTCACGCATGCAACAGAGAAGAACATGGAGCTTCCTTCCTCTTTTCCTCCCGCGACAATTCCCACTCCACCCATCATCTTCTTCTCTTAAATTCATCAAATTAAGGTACTATCCAAGCTTCTTCTTCTTCCTTCTTGGTGTGGCAGCCAAGGATTCATGGTGAGAGGCTTCAATTTCTTCAATTTGAGGTGATATGGCTAAACCTCATTCGGTTTTGAGCTTATCCCTTGTTCCCTACTTCTCAATTTTTCTAACCCTTGCATTTTCTTGAATTTAGAAACCTTGTCAGAGTTTGGATTCTCGTGGGCAGCTTGGGTATCATTAGGGGCTTTGATTTCTCCAAGTTCAAGTAAGTAGAATTAGAACCCATTGCATTTAATTCTCATTTCCACAAGTTGGACTACGAATATATGATTCATATGAATTTTTGAAAGGTTCTAAGCTAAGTTTAAATTTGTGGGCAGCATGTAAATCTTGTGATTCATGATTTCTTTTATTTGGGAAGTGACTCGGAGCTTAGGTATTGTCGGAAATAAATATTGGGTGTAATCGGTGTATCTCGGTGAGTTACAATTATCGAACATCATTTATATTTTTGGTTATAGACTTCGGAGTATGAATTTAATAACGTGCGGGTTATTAAAAATTAAATACCTATGTTTTAGGAATTTTCGGGACTTTGGATTGGTAATCAGATAGTATTTGGATAGCTATGTGAGCTTCTGGGATTTATTATTCTAAGTAGGGGTAGTTATTACATTTTAAATGTATTGTTTATGGACGAGTTATGAATATATTGATAGATTATGAATATGTATTTATGAAATGTGATGAATTGATTTGTAATTATGAGATGAGTGTTAAATCAAACTTTTAAGTATATAAGATCAGATATAAAACCTCCTCTTGTCCCTAACCACTGCCTAACGAAGAGAGACATGCATATTTGAAATTCTAATTTATGATCGATTTCATTAATCTAAAAGTACATGAGAGGAACGATTTTATGAATGTAATTGTGAGGATTACTAGTGCATTCTTCTATTTTCCGTAAAGAATATGGAAGCAATCGTTTTGCAAAAGAAAGCTAGATGGTTGTGAAATGAGCATGCCACGTCCCCTCGCTACCACTCTTGTTGTTGACAAGTGTAGTGTTTCGGCACGTACTCCTTTTCCACCTCCATTTCACCCTATTTATTTACACCTCTTCATGCCCAAAAAAACAACACACTCCCACTCACTTTCTTCATATTTCAATCTCTTCTTAACAATACCATGAGTCAGGAGCAGCCAAGGCGCCCCCAGCAAGGTCATGATCCCATCAAATACGCCGACGTTTTCGACGTTTCCGGAGACCTTGCAAAGAAACCTGTTGCACCAGAAGACGCCGCAATGATGCAAAGTGCCGAAACACGAGTTCTTGGCCAAACCCAACCCCGCGGAGCCGCCGCCATGATGCAATCCGCCGCCAATAAGAATGAACGGGCAGGCCTTGTCGGCCACCATGATGTTAATGACGTCCCCGGTGACCGTGGTGTCACCGTCACTGAAACTCGAGTCCCTGGAAGACGCATAGTAACCGAAGCAGTCGGTGGACAGGTTCTGCCTCTCTTTTTTCCCACTGCTTTCTCTCTTTTTCAGTTTGCATGTTTGCCTCTGGTCTAGGTTTGAAATTTCTTCAATCATTAAAAAATTTAATGTCATTTAAGAAAATAAAACCATGAATAAAATCTGAGCACCCAGAACCTGTTTGGTTGAGTTTGATTTTGATTAAAAAATTATTCTATAACTTGTTGATTAAAAATTATTCTATATTTGGTTGATCTAACAGAATTTAACAATCTCATTTAAGATATATAAACCATGATGATTCTATTTTATTGCTTACTAAACAGCACCATTAAGAGCTTAACGCGTCCAAACATAATTGTCTTCTATAGTCCTTTTTTTCAAGGACACGCATCATCAATAAAAAATTAGTTATAATAATTCACATGTGTATTTTAACTTAAGGTAAGGACACGCATCATGTAACTTGTAAGATTGATAAAAAATAGATAGTTACTGCTATCGTTTATCTAATATTTCTTCGCGTTTTCACCATATGTTTTTTTATTTTCTATAAATGTAAGGTTGTGGGACAGTTTATTGAACCGACTCCGGTTCAGGCGGGGCGAGCAAGTGCGGTTCGAGACAGTGCGATAACGATAGGTGAGGCGCTGGAGGCAGCGGCACAGACGGTTGGTGACAAGCCGGTGGATCAGAGTGATGCCGCCGCGATACAGGCGGCGGAGGTGAGAGCAACTGGGAACAATGTCACCCAGCCGGGAGGGCTGGCGGCGATGGCTCAGTCAGCGGCCGCATACAATGCGGAGTGCAAGCGTAACGAGGACAAGATCAAGCTGGGCGATGTTTTGTCTGGCGCCACCGCGAAATTGGCGGCGGACAAGGCGGCGACAATTGAAGATGCTGAAGGGGTGGCGAGTGCTGAGGTGAGGAACAACTCTGATATCTCCGCCACTCCTGGTGGCGTCGGCGCTTCTGTCGCTGCAGCTGCTAGGCTTAATAAAAATGTTAATGTGTGATGATACTTAATACTTGTCTTGTGTTGTGTGTCTGTTTCATTATGTTGTGGAGTGAACCGTTTTGGTCTGTTAAGTGGTGTGTCTTGTAACTTACTATCGCGCGGTTTTAGTTTCGTGTTATGCATAGTACTATGATTAAGGTGGTGGTGATACATACACTATAGTACTATGCTTATGTAATTTTAATTTTAATAATTAATAAGTGTGTTTATAAGTCTCCAACATGATTCTCTCCTTATATACAACGAAGATACATTTAAGAGAATGCCATTATGTTTACTTAATTATTATGCAACCCAAATAACAGAATATCGAAAAATCTCTAGATAATATTTTTACACCGTTTTTTACGGTGTTCGAAAATTATGTTTACTTAATTATTATGCAGCCCAAGTAGGATAGAAAATAGAAAAATAGAATTAAGCATGACACAAAAATACCCGCACCGGGATGTTTGGTTTCAGGACAGGGATCATATTTTTACATATTTTAGTATATATATATTACTAGATGATTTATTAGATAATTATAAAATGATGATTTATTAGATAATTATAAAATAGATACACCCTCATATATATATATTACTAGATGATTTATTAGATAATTATAAAATGATGATTTATTAGATAATTATAAAATAGATACACCCTCATATATATATATATTACTAGATGATTTATTAGATAATTATAAAATGATGATTTATTAGATAATTATAAAATAGATACACCCTCTTATCATACCTAAATAGAATAAGATAATATTTTTACACTATTCATAATTATATAGAAAAATAGAAAATTAATTATTATGCAACCCAAGTACGATTTTACACTATTCATAAATATATAGAAAAATAGAAAATTAATTATTATGCAACCCAAGTAGAATAGAAAATTAATTATGATGCAAGGATAAAAAATAGAAAAATCTAAAGGTTAATATTGATTTTTTATGCTGTTTTGATTTGTAGGATAGAAAATAGAAATTAGAAAAAGAGGTTAGGTTACACTTAATATTGATTTTTTACGTGATATGGTTAATATTGACTTTTTTGATTCGGTTAATATTGATTCTTTATGTCGTAAAAAATGACATTTGAAAGTTTTATTTGACAGTAGGATTTAACCCCAAACGAATGTGAGCTAAGTGATTTATTATTTTCATTTACAAAAGTGAAAATATTTTATGATAGAATTTCACATCAAAACTAAAGTGCGATCGACTTAAAAGGAATTCCATTTTGAAATGATCATGCAATATTTTAAAAAATGTTTGAGGAGAGAAATAAAAAGAAAATGAAAGGGAGATAATGAAAAAAATTGATATCTAATAAATAGAAAAAGAAGAGAGTGAGAGTGAAAAATATCAAATAGTGAAGAAAAAAAGTTTTTTAATAAAAAATCACTTAATCTATTTTTTCTTAATCTAGTTTTTTTTTGAAGTTGAATATTTTTTATTTTTAAAAATAATTTACTTAAAGAAGTTTTGAACAAAAAACTAAAATAATATATTAGTTTATTTTTAAAAGTGTTTTTTATAATCGTAGCTAAACATATCATCAATTTTTTCAATAATCACTTTTTATGTAAATTACTTATAAATAAATATTCTTTTAAAAGTTACTTCATTAAACAACCCATTATTATTGTTATTCAAGCAAGTGACCATGACAAAAAAAAAACAAAAGGCAAGTGGTAATTAATATAAGCATTTTAAAAAAGCGACAATTGTAACCCCAGAAAAAACCCGTAAGCAACCATGTGTATTTCGGAGCTGGATATTTATCACTAAAAATACAATTTTTGTCTTCCTTACATTGAACACTAGTCTCATCTACTTTTATGTTTTGGTATAGGAGGAAAATTGAGATTGAATCTTATATGATCACAAGTTAGACTATTTAAATTTTCATTATTAGAACGATTTTAATGGATTAACCAGTTTTCCTAAATTATCTTAATTTAATCCTATGGATGGTAGTCAGATCCCAATCTAATGAACACTCAAAAATATATTCACGATAGGTAGGATATTTCCCATTTCATGAATATGAGGTTTTGTATAAAGATCTGCCTATAAAAAATTATGGGGATCGATACAGATTATATTATTTATTGTGCATACTCTTAATATTTTTTTATATATATTTCTTCCTCTTGTGAATTGGTATATGTGCAATGGTGATTTAAAAATTTCCATTCTATTGAAGGAACATAGTATGCTTAAAATATGGGTCGAATGCTGAATCGGAATGTTTAATGGTTCTCTAAAAATATCATGTTATATATATATGCTTGAAAATGTTATAAAAAATAGTAACATTACATGCAACTCATAAGTCATATTTAGTAGGGATTTTAAAAATATAATTCGATAAAATATATAGTGCTTGAAAATGTTGACCACGACCCATCTAGTTTTATTAAATTATCTTTCCCTATATTTACAACAATGATATGTTGTTGAGCATTGATGTATGGCATGAGACATGCAAGGACAAGGATAACTTTTGGCTTAACTTTGATGTTATATTAAAGGTTTTATTTTAAAACTAATTAGCAATAGTTGAAATAATCCAATAAATATTTAAATCATAGGAAATATTATGAAGCATACGGTGTGAAACTTCCAACACGTTGAGTATAGATAGCATATAGTAAGCAGTGGGTACATGCCCAAAAAAAAAAATTGTTTAATCTGTGGGTAGTTCTCAAGAACTAGTCTCCATAAAACTATGTCGTTTTTAACATTTTCTTTTTTTAAAAAAAGTTATTCAAAATCAAAATAAAAAAGATGAATTGAGCCTTACTTAACACAATCCCAATTCCTAAACGTACTATTCCTTTCCTTGGTTTTCTACTAGTGTTGTCGCTTCCATGCCAACACTTGTGTGTTGCTGCCTCCCATGTGTCTTGGCACTGTTGTGTTTTCTTATCTTCTCCATCGTGTGCAAAATGTTGCATTTTGTTTCGTTCTTCTCCATTTTGAATCGGTATATGGCTATTGGTGATTTAAAATATTCCATTACTGAATGAATATATAGTGCTTTAAAAATCCTTTAAACATGTTAATTCTTAAGCTGAATTGGTATATGTCTAATGATGCTTTAAAATCATCATGTTATGGTGCTCTAAAAATTCATAAACATAAAAAGCAATAATATGTTGTCTGCAATACATAAGTCATGGGAATTTAAAAATATCATTTAGTAGCATATATATAGTGCTTGAAAGCATCGTTCCATTCTATTTAAAACATTTTCTAAAACATTCAACCTAGTCCCAACTCCCAAAGCTCTTCCTTATTGGGATTTTGAAAATATCATTCCATTCTATTTAAATTATCATGGTACAGTGCTCAAAAATGTTATTCGCAACTTATCTAGTTTCATTAAGATATCATTCCCTATATTCATAATAATGCTTTATGTTTATGGTGTCTTTTATAAATCTACATATGCTATTGAATGAATTTGGATATATATGTTACATATTTCCTAAAACATTCAACCCTAGTCCCAACGCCCAAACAAACCTGTTTATTTCCTTAGTTATTGTAATGTTTTCGTTGTTATGCCTACAGTTGTGTGGTCACTGCTTCCACTAGCTTCGTTGTCTCTACATTCTTTGGTTCTGCTGTGTTATTTGTCTTAAACATAAAAAGGAAATAATGATGTCCATAAATAATAATTTATATCTAGTTGGGAATTTAAAAAGATCATTCAATAGCATATATTCCATTCTAAAAACATTATCATGTTATATATAAATGCTTGAGAATTTTATGCTTGACTCATCTATTTTATTTAAATATCATTCCCTATATTTACAATAGTGATTTATGGTGTCTTTTACTTATCTATATATGTTATTGAATAAATTTGAATATATGTTGCTAAACATTGATGCGTTGGTATGACAATATTGTGTGCCTAGTTGTACCACAGGTACATATCTAGAACATACCCAAAAGATTTTTTATCACAAAAATTGGGTACTTTGTGGGAATTTCTTGTGTACTTGTACTCATTGGATACTAGCACCCATAAAATTATGTTGTTTTGCCCATATTTTTTAAAATTATTCAAAATGAAAAAAAAAGAACCTAAGCAAGCTATTTTTAAATTTTTAACTAACATTAGATCTGGGTCGTTAATTGTTGGGTGAGTGAGATACACCCTCAAAATGCTTTTCAACTCTTTGGTCTAAACGTAGTGTTAGTTGGGCCCCAACTCTATGTTTCAATGCTAAATATCATCTTTCTTGCAGTAGTGTTGTAATAAGGTCTTTAAAAAATAAATAAAAAACTATGACCAAGTCGATCGATTAATTCAGAGTTACCCGCATAGATCTTATTAATGGAAAAAAATAATCCAATAAAAAAAGGGAGTATAATTTTAAAGATTGTTATATATACCCTTAAAAAAATTTAAAATTTTCATCATATTAAAAGCTCCAAAATACATATAAATATGATTTATCATGATCCTTATTAAAAGTGAGAATAAATTAGATCAGACTTAATTTGTTTAAGGTCTAATTTTGAGTATAAAATTAAACTAAAACTTTTCAAAAAGTTTAATAAAAAAGTTAAGTTGAGCTTCTAGAAAAAAAAAACATTTTCAATTTGTTAGGTGAACTCTTTTTTTATAACTATTATATGATTTTATAAAATAAATCATAATTTAAAATATATTATACTTTATAACTTAACATGATATTTTCTATATCTAAAGAAAATTTTATAAGAATAAAATATGCTAAATTTAACTTTAAGGCTAAAGGGTGAATTTAGCCCCTAGAAAATTTGTGATTTTGGCTTTACCCCCTGAAATGATTTTTCTTAGTATTGTGTCCCTGGAAAATTTTTAAGTGTAGTATATGACCCCTTTTGTTGATTGCCTCTGCCAAGTGATGAGGTGGGGCCTAATCACGTGTCAGTGATTGCATATGTGCCATGTGACTCATCATTTTAAATGCCTTGTAGGATTGAGTTTCTGATTAAAAGGACTTAATGCTATGAAACAACTTTTTAAAGGGCCTAATGCTATAAAACAACTTTTTAAAGGGCCTATTGCTATATTCGTTATGACTAAACCATAACCCTAAACATAACAACACCATCTCTTCAACCTCTTAAATCCTTCACTACAACAGCCATGAGATATATGAACACAACACTGCGATATATAGCACACAATACTACGAATACCACTCCCATTCCTATATCTTTCTTCTTGTTGTGCCCTTTCTCTTCTCACAACAGCCATGGGAGCTTGAAGGGAGGTTCAATTTCTTGAAATTGTTGAAGGTAAGGTTGAACCCAAACTTAGCTTTGCGTAGATTATGAACCCCCACACTCAATTCTTGTGATTTCTTGAACTTTGAAGCAATTTCGGAGCTTAGGGTTGTTTGTAGTGAAGGATTTAAGGGGTTGAAGAGATGGTGTTGTTATGTTTAGGGTTATGGTTTAGTCACAACGAATATAGCAATAGACCCTTTAAAAAGTTATTTCATAGTATTAGGCTCCTACAAGACATTTAAAATGATGAGTCACATACCACATATGCAATCACTTACATGTGACTAGGCTCCATCTCATCACTTGGTAGAGACAGTCAACGGAAGGGGTCATATACTACACTAAAAATTTTTCAGGGACACAATACTAAGAAAAATTATTTCAGGGGGTAAAGCCAAAATTACAAATTTTCCAGGGACTAAATTTACCCTTTAGCCTTAACTTTAATATATAAAATTGATGATTAAATACATATTTATATAGGTTGTTAATTTTTTAAAGATTTATTTTGTTTACTAAGATGAACTCATGGGCATTTAATATTTGTTTGTTGGCTTTTTTATTAATTTTAATGTGAATTAATTTTTTACATACAATCACGATAATTCAAGCTTTCAAATAATGAGATAAATTCACACCTTATAATTAAATACTAGGTTAAGCTTTCCACCCCTCCCCAACCCAATTGA